>CM037160.1:33776780-34521049 GCA_020921065.1 Vaccinium darrowii
AGTGGACCGTTCTGGACCAGCTGGAAGCTCGTCGGAGAAAGTAGCTGGTGCTTCTAGAGTACGCCGGAGGGGAACCTGCACAAGGGAACAACCACGTTAGCGCCTAACCCGGACGGTGGTGGTCCGGGGAGGCGCTCCGATGGCTAAGTAAGCAACGGGAGGAGTTGTATAACGGAGATTTAGAGAGAGAAAGTGCAACTGAAAGCCAAATGTAGAGAGAGAGAGAGATTTTTCGGTCCTCGTTATGGAGGTATGGAGAGGCGTATTTATAGGAGAGGGAGCGCGTGCCCCGCACGCTCCTCGGGGGGGGGGGGGGGGGGGGGGGCCTCACGCGCCCCGTCACTATCGCTGCACTTAAGTGTACAGATATTTGACTGTCAGACAAGTGGCAGTTCGGCCACTGTTCATTCCCGAAGTAGTAACCTACTACTGACGTCCTCGCCGGCCTAGTCCCCCTTGCAGGCGTAGCCTGTGGGGTTGGTGGCCTGCCACCTGCGCAGGGCACGTGGGGTGGTGGAGATCATTAATGGGCCACCCAGGCTGTCAAAGGTGTCTTCACCGAGCACCCATGACACCTGGCGAGACCATCCCCGGCACCGAGGTCAATCGACTCGGTCCGGGGGGCGCCCGGGGGCCATTCCCGAGCGCTCCTGAGGCTTCCCTCTGCCACGGCGTCTCCGTGCGCCAAGACCGGGGAGCCAGGACAAACCGAGCCCCTAGGCATGCCGAACACACCTAATGGACAGAGGTCCTCGCCGAATCCCCTCGGAGCCGTGGCCCCTCCTGAGCGAGGTGGCCCCTTTGGACCCCAGTCAATCCGGCCGCTACAATAGCCCCTCTACTTCGCCAATCCGTGCTCCATCGATTGGGGGAGTAGACCGAACCGAGCGGTCAATGAGGATCCCCAGGGCATAGCCGAATCCTGAGAACCTTTTGCCGAGGGAAATGGGCCACCGAGCACTCCCCTTCGGAACGTCACATCGTTCTGCAGCCGATGGGACGTGTGACGTGACCCAATCTCGGGGGCGACGCTTGAGTTATCCGGTATCAGAGATTCCCTGACGTGGCACGACGTCATGTGCCACGTGTCGCCTCGGCACTCGCCCGAGGGCCGTCGTTTGGAATTCGCGCCAAAACGTTTCGAAAGGTGTGGACAGGTGTCACCTTCTGGTTGGCCAGCCGAGCGTCCGCGCCGCTTGCCGAGGCGTCGCATCACTTCCCATTAATGGCGTCGGCTGGCATTCCCCCTCCACCCTATAAATAAGACCTTCGGGTAGAGAGAGAAACCACTGTTACTCTGCCGATTTTGCCTCTCGCCGGAAAATCTCGTCGCCGCCGTGGAATCTCAAGCGTTCCAAGCCCAGATCTTGATTCTCAGCCACTTCCTCCACCCAAGCTTAAGGTAAATCGCTTTCTCTCATCGTTTTCCTGCTTTTTAGTACCTTTTTCATGCATTTTGGGCCATTTTTGGCCTGTTTTTGACATTGGGAACTCTGCCCCTGTTTGGGTTGAGTTTTCCGGCGAGTCCTGCGGCGGCGTACGGCGGCCAGAATCTGGGCACGTCGAATACTCAACGTGTTCTTCCGAGCACAGTTTGAGTATTCAACGTGTTCTTCCGAGGCCCCACGCCGAGGGTCAAGACTCCGTCCCGAGCGCACACAACACACAGCCTCAGCCGAGAGTATTCCCGAGCGGGTAGGTCCCCTCGGTTAGTCGTGTGTATTCCACATAGGAATGCACCATTGCACCCCTGCCCCTCATGCATACAGCTGCTGATGGGATTACTTGTGCATTTTCTTAGGTTCTCGGCTGGATGAGCAACGAGCCGTTCGTCATTTCAGACAGCGACGAAGAGCTCGACGAGGGAGTCATAGCACACATTCGGGAGCTCGGTAATCGTTATCGCAACCGCCCACCGAGCGTACTCAACATTCCCCCACTCCAAACCATCTACCCCGAGGAATATACAAGAATGGAGAGGGAGAGACTAAACCCTGACACAGGGGCTTCGGCGTCTCACGTCCCCGAGCGCCAAGGGACGCCGAGGTCCGAATCCTCCGAGCCGGAGATCTTTGAGCCGGTCGCTGAACCTATACCAGTGGTCGACCTCAGCAATGGGGATGAAGCAGCCCCGAATGATCAAACCGAGGGCGCTCCGACTGAGGGTAGAGAGGGAGAGGGGGCAGCCCCAAGAGGAAACCCGAGGGCTCGCCGTGCCGAGACTCCTGTACTTTCCTATGGTGATGACTGGGAGGAGGTTCCCCTACCGAAGGGCGGGGACGAGGAGTGCCCCTACGTCAAGGCCTTTGACCCAGATCACCCCGAACGCCTGGAGGAGTTCAGGCTACGATACCAGATCCCGGACGATGTGCAGGTCGAGCTCCTGTTCGGCGACCGGATCGAGTATGGGGACGACCATATCACGGTTCCCCTCATGGCCATTACCGAGGGGGGTCTTCGCTTCCCCTTCCCGAAGATGGTCCGCCAACTTCTCCATTACTACGACCTCGGTCCCCACCAGGTCGTAGTCAATGTTTACCGAGTCCTCTTCTCCATCTTGAAGCTGGCCGAGAGGCACAACATCCCCGTGACCGTATACGACGTGCTCGGGGTCTACCTCGTGGCTCTGAGCTCCAAGTTCCGACGGTACTATTTCTCCGTCCGGAATGAGTACGACCACCTCATCACCGACCTTTATGACAAGGAGGAGCACCAGTATAACTACGTGGTGGTGAGGGGGAACTATTCATGGGCCCCCGAGGAGCCCCACACTTGGCCTCTCAACCACCGCCGAGGGGACCCCAGTAAGCCGAGAGTTTTTCTTTTCATTTGTCTTTACTGTGCATCCTGTCTTATTGCATTCATTGTTTCTTGCCGAGTACTGACTGAACTTTGTCTTCTTGCAGACTGCAGCAACGTTAACAAGACACTCCTCGAGTTCTCAGACGACGGGGTCATCCAGGCCCTCTTTGCCCTCGGCCAGCAGCAGGCCCACACCCTCCTAGATTACACACTGAGCTACCGCGGCTTCCTGAGCCGAGACAAGTTCCCGAGGACTAGCAATCGCCGAAGGAGGAGCGGGTCAACTCTCCCCGACGAGGAACTAGAACAACTCTGGGGAAGGGAGAGGCAACCAAGGACAGAGATGGCCGGAGCAGCCGGAAGGCCCACCCTGGCCCAACTTAGGCAAAGGCAACAGAGGGAACGCCGAGGGAACGCTCCGAGACCGGGGGGAGGGATCGGTCAGAGAAGGGACAGGGAGGAGCAGCCCCACGAGCCGAATGATCCCGCGGCGAAGAGGCCCCGGGTGGAGGAGCCATCTGCTCCACTCTCTCCTCCAAGATCTACCGAGGGGGCCTCTGGGACCCCAGAGCAGGTGGAGCCCACCCCCGTCGATGCTTCGGTTGCCCTAAACGCCCCCGACGTTCAGGAGCGCTCCCGAGGGGCTGGCCATCCTCGGGTCACGGCCAACCGCGAGCTGGCTGGGGGGTCGGAGGCAGTACCTCCCGAGATCTGGGCTCCTGTCTTCTCCCGTTGAGGAGGGGTGCTGCTGACGACGGCCGACAGCGTCCGAGCGGACCCGGAGGTGGCCAACGTCCTGTTGAAGGGGCTGGCTCTTCCTGTCGACATGTCCTCGGTGGACGTCAGCTCCTTGGATGACAACTTCCTGGAGCTTCACAGCTGCCTCATCAAGGTAAGATTGTTCTTTGAATTATTTTCTTCAGTCAATTTTTCTTCCTGAGGATTTCGCATACTTGTACTGATCTTCAACTCTACCAGGCGAGCCAGGCCTCGGTAGCCGTGCACAGGAAGGCTGTGGCTCTGTCTAGCGCCTCCCGGGCCGCCGCGGAGAGGCTAAAGGAAGAGAGGAAGGCCGCCGAGCGACTGAAGGCTGAAATCGATGGCCTCGGCAAGAAACTCTAGGACCTCAGCCTCGAGAAGCAAGGCGTTGAAGGGCGAGTCAAGGCCGCCGAGGACCGGACGAGAGCTTCCGAGGATGACGCCAGAACGGCCGAGGAGCGGGCCAAGGCCGCCGAAGACAAAGCCAAGGCAGCCCTGGATCGGGCCAAGGCAGCCGAAGACCGTCTCGCAGAACTTGAAGCATCCCAGGCCATCATGCTGGCCGCGGCCGACGACAACGGCTTCAAGCGGGGCGAGGAGGAGGCCGGGAGGCAGTATCTCAAGGAGTCGGAGGAAATTGAGGTGGCTGCCTTCAAAAAGGGGTACCGTCTCGGCCACACAGACTGCTTCGCCTCGGCCTTTACCCGAGGGGTGGATGCCTCTGGAGCTCCTCCCGAAGCTGAAGCCAGAGTCATACCGCCGATCCCCGAGCCCCAGATCCCCGAGATGCCTGCTGATGACTTCGATGAAGGGGCTGAGGAAGAGCTGACCGAGCCGGATGCTGCGGCCGAGGGCTCCCAACCCGAGACCACGGACGCTCAGGCTTAGATTTCTCTTAGGTTTTTCTTTTCTTTTGTTGCTTTATTTTGTTGAGACTGGCGCCGAACTGTTTTGGGCACATGCCAGTTCTCGTATTTTTGTAATTAACACAGGTACCCAGGGGGGCTGGCACCGAACGATGCACCACCGCCGAGCCCCCGGATTCTCATGATTTTTATGAATCGATTATTTCTTCACGTTCTGTGCAATTTTCCATAAAACTTTTCTAACTCTTGAATAGATGATGCACAGAGCATTGATTTTCTTATTGAGTGAATGATTGTACCGAGCGTAGGCACTAGGTCTAGCTCGCCGAGCCCTCTAAAGATAGTGCTATAAATATAGCCCCTCTTCGGGAGGAAGCATAACACTGTGGCTTCCTACTGAAGACAAGTGGAGGTCAAGGTCCGTTTGTTCAGGTACACCGAGGATGGGTACACCGAGACCTAACCTGTGAGCTCGATCGAGTACAGGCGGCAAAATCTCGGCTTAGGTGGGGAATCGCTCCGATAGCCCCCGATTTCGGACCTAAGCCGAGGTGGCCTTATGCCGAACGCTAAACAGCGATCGCCCCCCCGAGCCCGTACTGGCAAGGGGGTTATGAGATGGCAGGGCCCTGGAGCTCTACCCGAGGCCTTACTGCATCATCCGAGACCAACCAGTCTTCCGTTCGCTCAAACGAGGACGGGCGTACCATCCGTTCGCTCAACCGAGGATGGGCATTTACCGAACACGATTGTGCTCTTACACCCAAATGGGACCATGAAAATGCAGTCGTTCATTAAAATGTGGCCCGCTCGGTTCACAAAGGATCACCGAGGGCGGGTGATGAGTACAAAAAGGCGGTCGGGCTACCCATAAAACTTCCTAAGCTTGGAAGCGTTCCACGGGTTGCTCACAACCGTGCCGTCCATCTCGGAAAGCTTGTAGGCCCCATAACCGGCGTTGGCCGTGATCTTGAATGGGCCCTCCCAATTAGGCATGAATTTCTTCTTGTTTTTCTTCTGGACCACCTCCCGGAGGACGAGGTCATCAACATTGAAGGGGCGCAGCCGAACGTTCTTGTTGTAACCTCGGGCCACCTCTTGCTGGTAGGCGGCATACCGGATATTCGCGTCATCCCGAAGATCTTCGACGTGGTTGAGCTCGGAGGCAATGTGTTCGTCGTTAGTGGCAGGGTGAAACGCCTCGGTACGCGCCGTCGGGGTAGTGGCAGCGAGGGGGAGGACCGCCTCCATCCCATATGCCAAGGAGAAAGGCGTTCTGCCAGTACCCGCCGTGGGGTGGTGCGATAGCCCCAGAGGACCTTTGGGAGCTCCTCGACCCATTTCCCTCGCTTATTGGTCAACCGCCGCTTAAGTCCAGCGGAGATGGATTTGTTGGAGGCCTCGGCTTGGCCGTTCCCCTGAGGGTAAGCCACCGTCGAGTTATAGACTCGGATGCCCTTCTTTTTGCACAGCGTTTTAATGGCCTCGGCCACGAACTGGGTGCCATTGTCTGAGATTATAGCATAAGGAACGCCAAACCTGGAGACGATGTTCTTCCAGATGAAATGTTCCACTTCTGTTGCAGTAATGTGGATGAGAGGTTCCGCCTCAACCCACTTGGTGAAATAGTCCGTGGCGGTAATGAGATGTTTGAACCCGCCGGGGGCAGTGGGAAGCACGCCCACGATATCAAGCCCCCACTGAGCAAAAGGCCACGGGCTAGTAACTAGGTTAAGGGAGAGGGTGGGTTGATGAAGAAGGGGAAAGTGCCTTTGGCAAGACCCGCAGTTCCTCACATAGTCCTCGGCGGACTTCCGCATTTTGGGCCACCAGTAGCCCTGGGACACGGCTCACTCGGCCAAGGACCGTCCTCCGGAGTGACAGCCACTGCTGCCCGCGTGAAGCTCGTGGAGGACCTGTGGGACCTCCTCCTCGTGGATCACACGCAGGTCAGGTCCAATATAGGTACGCCTGCAGAGTTGTCCGGTAGCGGAGAGAAAGTATGAGGCCGCTTGGCACCGCAGCCGGTGGGCCGCCTTTTTGTCTTCGGGCAGCCGCTCGTCCCGGAGATAGGCGACGAGCGGGTCCATCCAGCTAGGACCCAGGGAGGCGATACACGTTACGTCTTCCTGCCCGGGCTCGAAGCTAGGGGCGGGAATGTCGCCGAGGACTACCGTGCGAGAGCCCCCCGACCTCAGAGCAGGCCGAGCCAAGGGCGGCGAGGGCATCAGCGTGAGCGTTGCGGGCTCGGCCAATGTGGCAAAAGTCCACCTTCTTGAAGCATTCTTGCAATTTCAACACATGGCTGAGATACTTCAGCATTCGGCTGTCGCCGGAGCCATAATCGCTGTTGAGTTGGTTTACTACCAACATGGAGTCGCTGTAGACCTGCAACTCTTCTATGCCGAGGTCCAAAGCGAGGCGTAGCCCCGCGATGAGAGCCTCATACTCGGCCTCGTTGTTGGTGGCCGGGAAACCGATGCTCATGGCGCACTCGTGGAGGGTACCCTCGGGGGACACGAGGACTATGCCAGCCCCCGCCCCCCGGCTGTTGGAGGCGCCGTCGACATGCATGCGCCAGGACTCGCCGGCGTAAATCGTTGCGGATCTCGGAGGAGACCTCTTTAGGACGACTCCCGGCTGCGCAGGGGCGGGATCGTCTGCTGCCCTTTCCCGCTCTTGTGCCTCGGCCTCCAACCTCGGGGTTAGCTGGGCCACGAAGTCCGCCAGAGCTTGTCCCTTGATGGCAGTCCGAGGCTCATAGCGGATGTCAAAGTTGGCCAATTCCATGGACCACTTGCAAATCCTATCTGAGAGGTCCGCCTTCCGAAACACGGCTTTGAGAGGGTACTCGGTAATAACGATGATGGTATGACACTGGAAGTAGGGGAGAAGCTTGCGCTTCGCCGTAACGAGAGCAAGTGCCAATTTTTCCAGCGGCAGATATCTAGTCTCGGCTGGAAGCATAGTCTTGCTGGAGTAGTAGATGGGCTGCTGATCTGGCCCCTCCTGCCGGACCAGTGCCGAGCTTATCGCATGCTCCAATACCGCTAGGTACAGATGGAGGTCCTCTTCCTCCGCCGGGGTGACCAAAAGGGGGGCTTTAGCCATGTATCCCTTGAGCTCGGCAAGCGCCTTGTCACATTCAGCGGTCCATTGGAACGCTCGTTTGCTCGTCTTGATGGACTCGAAGAACGGGCGGCAGGCGTCCGAGGACTTGCTAATAAAGCGGTTGAGGGCCGCCGCCATCCCAGTGAGTCGCTGGACCTCCCTGATGGTCGTCGGGGCCTGGAGTCTTTGGATGGCGGTGATCTGATTGGGGTCTGCCTCGATCCCTCGCCGAGTGACGAGGTACCCCAAGAATTTCCCCGAGCCTACTCCAAAAGCACACTTCTCGGCGTTAAGCCGTAATTTGTGCGCCTTGAGGATGGCGAAGATCTTGCCAAGGTGACTCAGGTGGTCCTCTGCGAATTTGCTCTTTATGACCATGTCGTCAATGTATGCCTCCATGATGTCCCCAAGCTCCCTTTGGAACATCTTGGAGATCATCCTTTGATAGGTGGCGCCAGCGTTCTTTAGGCCGAAGGGCATCACCTGGTAGCAGTAAGTACCCCTCGGAGTGATAAAGGCTGTTTTCTCCACGTCCCCTTCGTCCATGGCAATCTGGTGGTACCCTCGGTATGCATCCATAAAACTCAACCTGGCATGTCCGGCGGTGGCGTCCACCAATTGGTCTATCCGTGGGAGAGGGAAGCAATTCTTCGGACAGGCGTCGTTGAGGTTGGTGTAATCGATGCACACCCGCCATTTGCCAGTCTTCTTCTTGACCACCACGGTGTTAGCCAGCCAAGTTGGGTACCGTACCTCTCGAATGGCCTCGGCCTCAATGAGCTTCTGGACCTCTTCCACCACGGCGTCTGAGTGAACGGCCGAGGACCGCCTTGGCTTCTGTACCACAGGTTTCCTGGCCGGGTCAACGTTGAGTTTGTGCGTGATGAAACCCGGGCTCACCCCCGGCATTTCGTAGGGAGTCCACGCAAAAACCTCGACGTTGTCTTTGAGAAAACCAATCAGGTCGTTGCGCTCGGGGTTGGAGAGCTCGGAGCCTACCAGAAAGTACCGGCTGCCGTCCTCGTTGATTGGTACCTGAAGGAGGTCCTCCACGGCCTTTTCCTCGGCCGGGGAGCCAACGTCGTCGAGGACGGGTGTGGACTCCGGCAGCTCGATCCACTGAACTTGCCTCGGCATCCTGCTATCCTTCCTATCCTTCACGCGGACAGCGTTTACAAAACACTTCCTGGAGGCCATCTGGTTGCCCCAGACGGTCTCTTGCTTCCCGGACGCGCTGATGAAACGGACGCATTGATGGAGGGTGGAAGCGATCGCCCTCATGGCGTGGAGCCATCCCCGCCCAAGAATCGCGTTGTAGGGGCTCGGGGAGTCCACTACCGTGAAATCGACTTCCAATCGCATCGACCCCGCCACGACCGGGAGGGTGATGCTGCCGAGGGGGTACACGGGGTGACCCGCGAATCCCACCAGTGGGGTGTCCGTTGGGGTCAGCTCGCTACGCGTCCGTCCAACGGCTTTGACCAATATTCTCCGGACGTCTGTATCGTCAATCTTGACCTCGACTACGAGGGCGTCTTCATGGGGAAGTTGCAATCCTTCCAAATCCAGCTCGGTGAAGGTGATCGAGTGAGGGTCCTCCGGCTCGTGAAATTTTCGCTTCGGTGGTTGTCCAACCGAGAGCACCTGCAACCCTCGTTCAATCTGCACCAACTCTTGGTGCATTGCTTCAGCCAAGTCCTTGCTGACCGGGCCATGTATCGTCTCGACGACCCCACCCCTCCCCCTCTGCCCTCCATGCTGGGGCGGCTGCCCCTTGGGGGGAGAGGGAAGTGGGGGTGGCCCCCGAGCGGGGTGCGGCGTCCTGGCGCGATCAATCCACTCATCTAGTCGCCCCTCGGTCACCAACCGCTCCAAATATGCTTTGAATGGACGACAACTGGTCGTGTAGTGCCCTGCCTCGTTGTGGTAGGTGCACCGGCCCCTCTGGGTCGAGTCCGACCCCATTTTATCCTCAGGCCAGACGAACCACCTCAACCGGCCAATTTCTGTAAGCAGTCTATAGATCGGTAGGGTGAAGACGGTCGTCTCGGCTACGTAGTCGTTATCGTTCCTGGGAGGCCGTTCCCATCCGCCCCTATTTTCATTTCCTCGGCCATTGTTGTCTCGGTAAGAGTTGTCTCGGTAACCCCTGGTACCGCCTCCACCAGCCGATTCGTTCCTTCCACCTTTCTTGACATCGTTGACCTGCTTTTTTCCTTCCTTCGGATGCTTTTGGCGGTACCCCCCTTGCAGGCTTTGTTAACAAAGAACTCCTCCAGCTCCCGGTACCTGTCCACGGTGCGCATTAGCTCGGTCATGTCCTTGGGGGGGTGCACCATGAGGTCTTTGAAGAGGTCTGAGGTGTCCTCCAGGCCGTTTTTGAACGAAGTGGCCGCCACCTTCTGGTCACAGTTTTCGACCAGGCTGTACACTTCCCAGTAACGGGCGATGTACTCTTTCAGGGTCTCGTCCGCTCCCCTCTTCATATTAACCAACGCGTCGAGCGTCTGCGGCTGTGTACTACTCGTCACAAACCGAGACGTGAACGCACGCTCCAACTCATCAAAACTGGCGACTGAACCAGGTGCCAACTGGCCGTACCATAGGAGGGCTGTGGTCCCGAGGCTCATGGAAAAGGTTTTGCACATTAAGGCGTCACTGTATCCATAGAGCTCTGAGACCAACCGGTACTGCTGTATGTGGGTGATGGCGTCGGTAGTGGGCTCGTACTTGTCAAACTTCGGGATTTTGAAGCCCCTGGGAGGGACTGCTTCTGTGACCTCAGCTATGAAGGGGGACCGTCTGGCCTTCTCCAGCCGGGTGTCGGTCTGGCTGGTGCCGGGTCGGCTGAGATCGACCGTGGGGTTCACCCCACAAGCTCTCTTTGAGGGTACGTCCTGTCGATGCCGGGCCTCATGACCAGTAGTACGGACGTTACTTCGCTCCGAAGAGCGCCTCTTGGTGTGGTGCTCCCTCACCGCTCAGGCATCGTCCCTCGGATGGGGGCGCACCGCCTCATCTTCGGGGTGGTAAACCCGCGTGCCCCCCGTCCGAGTGTTGACGAGCACAATGCTTCTGTTCTGATGACGGAGTTCATATTTTTCTCCTGGGTCGAGACCCCGACCCTGGTCACGACGCTCTCTCCCAGCGGGGGTGGCTTCCAGGACGTCGGACCCATCGCGATGGCTCCGTCGGTCTTCAGGGGGATCCTCCCGATCACCCTGCCGTTCCACCAGCCTTCCGAGGCGGTGGGAAACCGTTCGTCCACCCGATCGGCTCTGTTGTCGGGAATCCATTCGGTGCACAATCGGATTGCCTCCTGCGGATCCTCGGCGCACGGATACCCCTGCGTGACCCTTGCCTTTATTCGTGTCCCTCCGAATCTGCCGTGCATACTCGGGGTCCATGCGAACGTCGGGTGTCCGCGCGCTCGAGGCTGTGGCGCTGTCCTCCAGGTACTCAGTTCGCCCTGTCTGTCTTGTGTGGGTCTGCTGGATCCGGGACGAAGCACGCTCCTGGGGGTGGGAGTCGGCTCGGCAGCCAGGACCGCGGGGGACAACAAAGGCGTTCCCCCGACTGTCGACTTCAATGATTGGGCCGAGGCGGGAGAACACCGGAGCCCTCTCGCCCTCACTCCTCGTGCTCGGAGGGGGTCTCCTCGTCCTTGTTCGTCCTCCAGATCTCGAGGTCGTTGGCCGTTCCCTGGCTTGCTTCAGAGCCAGTACCTCTTTCCGTAGCAGCGCCATCTCGGCCTCAATAGTAAGAGGAGGAGGAGGAGGCAGGTTTTCCCTCTGAGCGGGGGCAGTGAGATTGGCGAGGGAGTGGACATCCCCGTTCATGCTAAAAAGGACGTTCCCTGTCCTGGCGTTGCTCGTACCGGCGGCGTTGGACGCCACCGTGACCGTCCCGTCCCTGTTGACGACGGGGGAGAGGGTGAGCCCCAACTCTCTCCTAACTTGGTGATACCTGTCACTGTCAGCTGCGTCGACGTATCTTCCAGCGGCGTCGAATGCGTCCAAGCCAAGCGTGAGGGCAGCCATCCCTCCGGCGGCTCTTGGTGAGGCGAAGAGGAGGTCCGGATCAAGAGTGAAGAACCACCATTAGTAGAAAAGAGGCTGGGAAAGCCACTGTCCCCAGCAGAGTCGCCAATTGTGGGGGCGCTTCACCGAAATGACCGCCTTGGACGCCTGGAACAGTGCCGTGGGTGTGGAGCTGGAGTGGACCGTTCTGGACCAGCTGGAAGCTCGTCGGAGAAAGTAGCTGGTGCTTCTAGAGTATGCCGGAGGGGAACCTGCACAAGGGAACAACCACGTTAGCGCCTAACCCGGACGGTGGTGGTCCGGGGAGGCGCTCCGATGGCTAAGTAAGCAACGGGAGGAGTTGTATAACGGAGATTTAGAGAGAGAAAGTGCAACTGAAAGCCAAATGTAGAGAGAGAGAGAGATTTTCCGGTCCTCGTTATGGAGGTATGGAGAGGCGTATTTATAGGAGAGGGAGCGCGTGCCCCGCACGCTCCTCGGGGGGGGGGGGGGGGGGGGGGCCTCACGCGCCCCGTCACTATCGCTGCACTTAAGTGTACAGATATTTGACTGTCAGACAAGTGGCAGTTCGGCCACTGTTCATTCCCGAAGTAGTAACCTACTACTGACGTCCTCGCCGGCCTAGTCCCCCTTGCAGGCGTAGCCTATGGGGTTGGTGGCCTGCCACCTGCGCAGGGCACGTGGGGTGGTGGAGATCATTAATGGGCCACCCAGGCTGTCAAAGGTGTCTTCACCGAGCACCCATGACACCTGGCGAGACCATCCCCGGCACCGAGGTCAATCGACTCGGTCTGGGGGGCGCCCGGGGGCCATTCCCGAGCGCTCCTGAGGCTTCCCTCTGCCACGGCGTCTCCGTGCGCCGAGACCGGGGAGCCAGGACAAACCGAGCCCCTAGGCATGCCGAACACACCTAATGGACAGAGGTCCTCGCCGAATCCCCTCGGAGCCGTGGCCCCTCCTGAGCGAGGTGGCCCCTTTGGACCCCAGTCAATCCGGCCGCTACAAAGTATAATGTCAACTTTATATCAGCAACACTTGAACGAATCATAGATGTCTTTTGCGTTATTGAAGGTCAAATTAAGTCCATATGGTTTGGATGGTCCATTTCTAATTCTAGACAAATATTATGCAATCAAATAGGTAACATGTCAAATCAATCTGATTTTTAGCATAATGATTTACACAACAAGATTTACAAAGTGAACAAATCATAACAATCACAACAATCAATTGTCACATAAGAGGAATTCGGTTGCCGATAATAATAATAATAATAATAATAAAAGGAACTTGTTTAGACGTTTACTCCCCATGGGCCCCCCACTTCCTTTTTGCTAGTTACTATAATTTCACTGAATTGGAAGTTCTTAAATTTGACTCTTCCCTTCCAATTTTCTTTTGGAACCTTTACTATGTCTTTGCCCTAAATTCTCTCTATAGGTTTTTTCGACACCATTCCTTTTGTTGTATTAATACCGCCTTCATTACAACTCGCAGGTTTAGTCTTTTAGAACATGTAAAATTTAATTCGAAAAGAAAAAAAATATGGGTCCTGTCCAATTCAACGAAAGAGAGATTATTCATTGTACCTGGGCATTACTCTAGCGTTTCTTCTAGGACACATTGATGCAGAGTTCCCAGACTTGTGGTGGACACCTCACGTATATGTATATTTGGGGAGAGGACCGGTCCGGTGAGTACGGAATAGTTTTTTTTTTCCCAAAGAAGGGTCATTACCTGCAAATCTAAGCCACATAATTCTTCACTCTATAGGACCCTACAGTACATCCGCTCTCAATTCTCGCTCTTTTGTTATTTGTTTAAATATTTTTGAAATGTTGGTGCTCGCGCGCTATCGATCTCGCTCACGTATAATGTGACTTAGTCGCGGATCTGCCCAAATAGAATTGAGCCCTTTTCAGGCAGGGCCATCCAGTTCCTTACTTGGGTCTCCTAACATAGTGGACGAATGAAGGAAAAAATATATATATAATGCCTTCGTCCAAAATTTCTTGTCTATTCTTACTATTCATGACACGTAAAAAAAAATATATAATACGGTTTGGACGGTCCATTTCTAATTCTAGACAAATATTATGCAATCAAATAGGTAACATGTCAAATCAATCTGATTTTTAGCATAATGATTTACACAAGAAGATTTACAAAGTGAACAATTCACAACAATCACAACAATCAATCGTCACATAAGAGGAATTCGGTTGCCGATAAAATAAAAAAAAGAAAAGAAAAGAGGAACTTGTTTAGACGTTTACTCCCCATGGGCCCCCCACTTTCTTTTTGCTGGTTACTATAATTTCACTAAATTGAAAGTTCTTAAATTTGACTCTTCCCTTCCAATTTTTTTTTTGGAACCTTTACTATGTCTTTGCCCTAAATTCTCTCTATAGGTTTTTTCAACACCGTTCCTTTTGTTGTATACCGCCTTCATTACAACTCGCAGTTTTAGTCTTTTAGAACATGTAAAATTTAATTCGGAAAAGAAAAAAAATATGGGTCCTCTCCAATTCAACGAAAGAGAGATCATTCATTGCACCTGGGCATTACTCTAGGCATTTGTTCCAGGACACATTGATGCAGAGTTCCCAGACTTGTGGTGGACACCTCACGTATATGTATATTTGGGGAGAGGACCGGTCCGGTGAGTACGGAATAGTTTTTTTTCCCAAAGAAGGGTCATTACTTGCTAATCTAAGCCGCATAATTCTTCGCTACGTAGAACCCTACAGCACATCCGCTCTCAATCATCATTGTATACTTTCGCTCTCAATTCTCGCTCTTTTGTTATTTGTTTAAATATTTTTGAAATGTTGATGCTCGCGCGCTATGGATCTCGCTCACGTATAATGTGACTTAGTTGCGGATCTGCCCAAATTGAATTGAGCCCTTTTCAGGCAGGGCCATCCTTACTTGGGCCTCCTAACATAGTGGACGAAAAAAAAAAAAAAAAAAAGAAGGTTGCCTAGATGGGCGGCTCCAGGATTAGAGTTTAGCAGGTGACAAAAACATATATAATTTTTTTGTGATACAGAACTTTATATGAATGAAGATTTTTATTTGAGCTAGAAATTTATTGGGTCTAGATTATTGTATTTTGTTGAGCGATAGTATTTAACCATTTACAAGTTTAAGTTGATTTTATGCATTTTGACTCCGTGCGACTGATCCAATGTAGATAATACTAAAGAAAAATTAAATAGCATATCGGAAAAAAAAAAAAAAACTCATTTTCTAATTCCGGAGGTTCGCTTGAACCCATCAAGTAATGGTAGAACCGCCCATGAACTTGCTTTGTAAATTGGATACACGATGATTCAGAAAACCATAGGACCAATGTGATATCCGTGATTGTTATAAAATACGCAGGATAAATTACAAAATAAATAGTAGAGTTGAAATAAAATAAATAATGCCAACTAAAGTCAAAATGACAGATACAATACCACCCGCACACATTTTGTAAAAAATACAATCATATCTTTTAACTTATTTAGTTTGAAATGATTTTTTCTTGTTTTAATAAAAAAAAGTTCTGTTAATAAGTATATTCAAATTTCGTGTAAAAAATCCCAAAGGATTGTCCAAATTAACAATACGACCGAAAGGGACACCACTCAAAATAATGTGAAAAAAATCTTTTGCCTATTTCGAAAGTAACAAATCAAGTATATCCATCAGCTATATATTCATATATACAATGTGTGGAAAGCATGTTGTGGTTTATTGCTTTTTTTTTTTTTTTTATTTAGGAAACAACCTTAATGGTGATCGAACACTGACTATATAAACTTTAAAATTCTTGAACAAGAAAGATCGAGGAGTTTACATATTCCATGAATCAACCTGATTTATATAAGTGACAGGGATAAATGAAAAGGGCACTGCTACTAGTGCACCAACACCCTCCTCACCGACATCAACATGTTCTCAGTTCAACTAATCAGGTCCCGCAAAATTATAGAAGGTTTCTACGGTTAATATGTTATATTTGGTTCAATGGAATGAAATGAACACATGAATAAATGGACTTTCGCCGAGAAAAAAAAGACAATGGAATTAGAATGGTTAAGATTGGAAATTTGGAATATCATTCTCATGCCCATATTAAGGTTGGCTAACGACTAATCATTTTTAGTGGTTTAGTGATGGTGAATTTTGAAGTTACATTAGTAATTCTGGGGTGATGTAGTAATTTTAGGGGTGACATTAGTATTTTTGGGGTAACATGAATAATTAAACTTATTAATATTGGACTTTCCCATTATACCGGGTTATGTTTTAATCCCGGTCGATTTGAATACACTTAGTTTTTCATCCGGATATTTGAATAAACCCAATTTTATCATACGAATGTGATTAATATACATAAGGCCAATAATTTTGGGACCAAATATTAACTTAGCAGGTCCCCAAGGAAAACGGTAATGAACATTTGACCCGTTTCAAAACTGTGTCCATAGTTGTTGCCACCGCGTCCCAAAAATCTCACACAGCCATTTTATATCAATACCCACCTTAATTCGGAAACCCCATCTCCACTTTTGAAGTTCTTTCAAAGCGATTGTGTAAAAAACCCTAACCGCGTAATTCCAAACCCGTTACTCTATTTGATGTTGCGTGGAATTGTAAATCAGAGAGAAGAAGAAGATTCATGAATGGCTCGAGTTTGTAAGTTACTCCATCCAAACTAATTTCGTTTCAATTTCCAAATTATTTGGCTTTGGTCTTCAATTGATGCAAAACGGTATATTTGGGGAAACATTTTGTGACTCACTCTCTTACTACTACAGTATCAAATGAGTGATTACTCAATGCAACTCAATGTTCCTTGAGCACCGTTTTCCACAATATATTAGTATGAGACTCGCAAACTTTATGGTCTAGCCCCCACCGTGCGGTGGACAATAGCTCTGAAACACCTCGTGACAATTCTCAAGGAGCACTCACCAATTTTTTTCCATCTCGGACCCCGTTTGATAATTCTCTTAGCTTAGGCCATGGAATGAGATTGCTAATAAGTCCATGGGTCCCCCATACCACGATTGATCTCACAAAGGGCATCCGACCTTGCATTTATAACTTTGATTCTTTGAACCCCAATTATGATGCTGAACTACCGTTTTTACATAGTCAACGATAATAAGCATATATTCCAATTCATGGATGGAACCACGGGCCGCTAATGGCAGCGGCCGCCACAGACAACCGTGGTAACAAGAAATGCTACTACCACTAAATTTTTTTCATATCTTAAAGTATTGACACAGCTTTCTAGTCCTCTCTCTTTTCTTTTTTTTTTTGGGTATAAAGTAGGGGTGAAAATCGATCGGTTTGGTTCGGTTTTCGGGACCGAACCGATCGGTTCGGGGTGATTTTGCTGGGAACCAATCCCGACCGAAAAATAGAATGGACCGATCAGTTCAGGGAGGTTTGGTCATGTTTGTTTTTTTTTTCCGGTTTTTTCGGTCCGGTGTTAAAATTGAGATGGACGGCTGGGATTTGTTATTTTTTGTGGGGTCAAGATTGGTTTTCGGTCCAAATAGGGGTGGTTTCGGGGTAATTTGGTCCAAATCGGCATGATTTTAGGGTATTTCGGTTCGGTCTGACAAAAATTTCCAGGAAACCGAAACCGAACCGAGATGTATTTCGGTTTTTTGGGTTCGATTTTTTTGGGTATTTTTCCAAATTGGACCGACCGAACACCGAACCAAATTTTCGGTTTTTCAGTCAGTTCGGGCCTCTAATCACTAGATAGGAGTTTGTCACTTTTCAATTGATTATATATATTTAATACGAAAACGTCTGAAAAAAAGGCACAAACTCGGAAAAAATACCGACACACAGACATAGGGACTACTGTTTATTGCATCTTTTTGTCAATTTTTTTTTTCAGTTGACCAATGTTCGTATGGTAGTTTATGTACTTATTTTTGTTTCTGATATACATGTTTGCCACCAGCATGTCAATATATGCCCGAGAAAGGAGGGTGTGCCTAAATTTAGGTGACATTGGCTGGACCGTGTTGTCTTCCTGTATATGTCTAATTTTTGAAAATCTTTCTATTTAACTGCCAAAGTTCTCATGCAAAAGAATCAAGAATAATTCTCCATTTTATGGACTACTTTTTCCCACTATATTTCGCTGAAACAAACAGAAGTTATCTACCACAATGGAAAAGAGAAACATCGTTTGTGCCCCATTCCTCTTGACATTCTTGCCCAATTTATTCAAATATCTCAACATCTCTTATACTCGAATGCGCCTATTCTCTAAAGGGAAACTAAAGATTTTACAACCTCACAAGTTTCTGTAACTCCATCGACAGAGGTAGCATTAACAAGGATTCGTATGTTAATAATAAGCAAACACATTTAGGTTTTCACCTCGAATTTGATGGGATTGGTTTGTGATCTAGCTCGTTTGTTCCTCTCAGAACCATGGAGCTGCAGGAGCAGTGAGTTGGAAACAACAAATATCGAACTCAATGCCATCAACCCACCTGCAAATAGAAAAAGTTGGAAACCACCACATTATGGTAAAATATTAGAAACAAGATCATTCAAGAAGCACTAATGACCTGGCAATCTCGCAAAATCAGAAATGTAATGTAAGGTGTCATGTGAAGTGAATGGTTAGTAACCAAACAGTAGGTGGTATATTTTGGTGTTCTCGCCTCTGAACCAAAAGTAATTACTAAAGCAGAAGAAATTTAAGAACCCAATCTACAAGAGAACCCTCAATGTTTATGGAGATCTAATAGCTTTACGAAATCCATTGTTTGTGTCATTTAATCATTCTTGTTGCTTTACTGATTGAGAAAGTTCTATAAGAACCCAGACATTGTTCAATACATGCATGCCCACCGCTGGTTATTTTTTTGAGAACTGAGGAGTGCACAGCAGCTAGCATATGAGATTGCGAAAAAGTGACCTTACGTTTACCCAGGTTGCTGTGGTGAGTCCAACCAGTCAAATGGAATTTTGCAAAGAAACCAACATTACAAGAACAATGATGGTTGCTTACCTGAAAGTGAAGGTGTCATGGCAAAATCAAATTGGGGAAGTAGTAAACCAGCTGCAATGGGGATGGCTACAACATTATATGCTAGTGCCCATGACAAATTTTGATGAACTTTCCTCATTGTTGCTTGGGCAAGATCCATTGCATCTACCACCTGCCAATAACACAAATATAATAATGTTTAGACTCAATTCAAGTCTTATCTTAATGTCCCATACACATTTGACCGTTCCTGGGCAGATTTACCAGCATTTCATACAGCTATAGATTTACAGGTGATTTGGCAATTTCGTATCTTTGGGCATGGGCTTTAGGGCTGCTCACGATTACAGGTGATTTGGCCAAAGATAACCTATGCCCAAAGATTTACAGGTGATAACCTATGCCCAAAGATAACCTATGCCCAAAGATTTACAGGTGATTTGGCAATTTCGATTCTAAGTTAAACAACCGATTCGCGTTAATAAACCTAACGCCTACACATACACAAAGTTACTTAGAACATGGCTTCATCTTCTCCCTAGATAGATTTGCCAGAGTTGTACCCCAGCCGTGCCTGTACCCGGTGTTTTTTAGGTTTTGCCTATCGACGTACCCATAACATACCAGTTCTCGTACTCGTTCCGGTACACGTGCTTCTTAGTTTCCAATGATAACAAGAAGATACTGAAAACTCAGATCTCCAAAAGTTACTGAAATCATCTCAACATTCTTAGTGCAGCATGCATCTACTGACATAGGATGCTGACATTGTCTACAACATACAGACTACCCCTAGAAAATTTAGAAAGGGCTCGTTTCACATCTTATGACCCCAAATCAGTGTTCTAAAAGAAGGCCTGGAAGGCTGAGTACTCGCTGCCTAGGCGCTAGAAGGCCCCTCGCCGACTTGTCTAACTAACCGACTAGTCGCCCGACTAGATCGACTATCCCGATTAGTTGCCCGACTAAGCGCCGAGTACTCGGCCCTGGAAGCTAGAAGCTGCCCGGCCGCCCTGGGAGCGCCTAGCGGGTTTTAGAACCTTGACCCCAATTAATGATAAATCAGATCAGTTTACCATTGCCATACATCTCAGATCCTAGGAATAAACCAAAAATGTTTCCTCATTATTATGATCTAATTTGCATTAGCTTGACATTGTGAAGTTTGTTGTTTATGGCTTCTGCCATATCCCCTTGGGACTTGATCTCTTGCCATCTCAGGTTGAGAAACAAATCAGAAGCCCCTTGTCTTCTTAGTTTTTTTTTTATAATAGCCCGATATGAATCTGGTATAGTATTTAATGCATAATTTATTTTCAGTATGGCAGAAAGCAAAACTACAGACCTGTGAAAGTTTGTTTCCAAGTAGAATGATGGATGCTGCGTTTGACGCAGCATTTTCTTGAGCTTCAATTTGCAAAGCAATCCCAACATCAGCAAGGGCCAAAGACGGTGCATCATTAATGCCGTCACCCACCTTCAAAGGTACCCAAACATGTCAGTTGGATTAGATATGGTTTTTTCTGGATGTATAAGACAACGCATTGGTTGCTCACAAATTAGAGCTAGTACTATAAAAATTCCTATGCCTAAAGCTTTGCTACACATTACAGGTAGAGGGACCACAATTGCTGTCTAGGTTATCTCCTACAAACCAAGCTAATTGAATGGCCCAAAGCTTTGAGGCAATAAAGCATTTACAAATGGAAATGGTAAAGTATATATATATATATTTTTTACAAGTTTTGTAGCACGAAATTGTTCCCAAAATTCAATTAACAGCAGCTCATTTAACAGCTTCAATTGAAACAGGTAAAAGCTGATTTATTATATCAAAATTCTGATTTATTAACTAGCGAAACGAATCGAATCGAATCATAATTAAATGTGTAAAATTATTGCCACATAATAGACGAGAGAGTACCCTAAAAATCAAAATACATATTGTCCAAATAGGATTCCAAAGCAACAATTAGCCTGATTGAAGAGATTACCATCGCCACGCGGTGACCTGAAGCTTGTAGAGTTGATATGACACCAGTTTTCTGCTGTGGAGCCAAGGATGCATGGACAAATTCACTTCCTATTCCAACTGTCTTGGCTATATTTGCAACTGCCTCTTCCCTGTCTCCTGATAAGAGAACTGCTTGAATTCCCTTGCGACAAAGCCTTCGAAACAAGGGGAAAAACGTAGATAAGGATACAGGCAATAGGCTAATCACATGGAAAAAAGATCAGGAAGAAAAATTCTGGTCAACATATTCTGGACAGTCCTTTTTTTTGGCATTGGACTGAACAATCTGTAATTCAGCAAGACTGTCGAATGACTTAATAAGTCCACACATAACATCTAAATATGAGCAGGAGACATGATTACAGAGCTATGTTAACTGTTGAGAGTTTAGAATACAGTTTCCGCTATACTTCTTCAAGCTTTTAGATTAGTTGGTGATCTCAGTTCAACATGTTATCAGAGCATGCAATAGAGCATGTGTTCAAATCTCACCGCCTACTTGTCAATTACTAACAGTTGTATGTGTTTGGCCATTCTCTTATTAAGGGAACAAAATGTAGTCTGGCTATTCGTGATGGAGCTTGTTGAGTGCATAGCTTATAAAGTTATCACTCTCTAACAACTTAAGCTTTTGGATGAGTTGGATGTCAACAATTTAAACAGTTAATATAGGTTATAGTAAAGCCTAAGATTACTTGCCCAGGCCATGCCTAAATACTACTCAGAAAACTTGAATTATTACAAATGTATTTATGTCATCAAGTATCAATGGATTCTACTACAAAACACAGTCATCAAGAAAACCTATTTCAAATCTAAAGCCCTACTCCTGCAGAATACGTGCAATGCTCCGTACTTGTTAGCAGTTCATGGATCTCAGCACAACTTTTAAACGAAAGAGGATAGTACCTGTTTATAGTAGATAAAGCATCGTGGCGTAAACTATCAGATATTGCAATAGCACCTATGATGCCCTCCTCTTCACGTCCAACATAAACTACTGTATTTGAATAGTGTGATGAGTTATGATTGGAAGGTTGATGCATCAAAGCCTGTTCCAGACTCATTAGCTCAGACACGTTTGTTTTTTGTTGGAAACGTTCATGAACCCATTGCATGGAACCCACTGCAACCAAAAGTCCATTTACTTCTGCTAATGATCCAAAACCTGGTTCTGTTAACTGCCCTTTCGTACTGGGAATATCCAAATTTAATAACTCCGCTTTGGTTACAATAGCCTTCGCAATTGGATGTGATGCTGTTCTCTCAACTGCAGCAGCGATACGGAGCATTTCTGATTCATCATGAATCAAAGTGGCCAAAGCAGACACCGAAGGTTTACCTTCCGTGAGGGTGCCAGTCTGCAGTGTTGGTACTGTTAATAATTAGAGTCACAGCTATTTACAAAATTTCAAGAAGTTTTGGTCATGAAATACAATAGTAAATTTTGAGCTACCTTGTCTAAAGCGACAAAATCAACACCAGCCAAGCGTTCCAGTACATCACCTCCTCTGATGAGCAGTCCTTGTTTTGCTCCTACTCAAGGATTAGGTTATTTTGTAAGAAGGCTATATTGCAACTGTGAAAATGAGGAAACATAGAAATATATAGATATATGTATGTATGTATTGGTAACAGCCAGACAAATTGGATAAATGCACGGGTTTCAATGAAAATATGGGTGCCAACTGTCAGACAGCTTAATATATATTGGAGGGCTAATTTCATAACTTAAGCTTTTGGGATTACCAGTAACTTAACAGGGTATCAGTGTATCAGAGCAAAGGTTGGGAGAGGTCTTGGGTCAGTGGCGGGTCTAGGAATTATTAGCAAGGTGTTTAAAAATTACCTTAACCATACAATCTCTATTAACCAGTCATATACGTACAAAAACTTACACTAATGCGAATAATGTGACCAAAAAATAGAAAAATACAGAAGATTGTTGAAGTTGTTCTCGGTGATTTTTTATATTTTGAGCCAACCTAGATTAAACGTGTGCGTAAATATATACTATTCTTTTGTACAAAATTTTTGGCGAACAGGTTCGCACAGATTTTTTTGACACACGTTCTTGTTTTTGGAGATATGAGTTGATTGTCGTTAGAGAGAAGCCATAACACAATACCGATACCAATAGATTCTTTTTCCTCATCGTATTTTTCTAATTTTTTCATTAAGAGTGTGTACCTTGTTTTGAGTAATGTAGTAGGTGATCAATTGTGTATTTACTGGACTGATGGGTGTTCACTGTTCATTATACAAGACTAGGTGTCAAATGAAGCATGACATAAAAAATTACTATGATTAATCAAATTTTGTTTTCTTTTTTAGGGTGTTCAAGTGAACACCTAACACATGCTGTGGAGCCGCCCATGTCTTGGGTTCAAGTCTCTCTGTTTGCATTTGTTCTCTGTTTGCATTCTGCTCCTCCTCTTCGTATTTATTTTCGCTATATGTATAAAAATTTGCGTCTCCATGTGCAAGACGGGTTGCACATGGCTTGATATAAATAATTGAGTCTATTTCCTAACAGCTTAAGCCTTTGGGACTACTGATAACTTACACCTACATCTAAGTCAAAATATGCTGATTAACAAGAATAGAAATTGTGGATACTTCAGTCCATGCTCCTGCTGAATAGCCAATACATAATGACAAATTGACAATCAAGCTTCTAACATCGTAACCATCACAGTCCCCAAAATAAGTATCAATTCAATGCAATCAAACTATATCGTCAAAATCCAAATGGATTTGGATCACCTACAATAATCAGATTTGAAACTGTCACGAGACTATACCAGTTTAGCAAAGATGTCATTTTCGTAATTGGATATTCAAGGACTAGACCAGTTTACCCCGGAAGAGCACTTCATTTTGTCACAATGTAAGAAATGGTAATCAAACTAATACCAAAACATTTACCAATCACTTAACATGCCTAAAAAATCGGTATTCAGCAATATAAAACGAGCAGAGACAATCAGAGTATCGAGAACAAGACAAATTGCAAAATGAAGGGAAGATAACATGCTTACATAAGCTCAAATTTATTCTTGGTTTGCTATCCAATTTTTGTTTCTCAGATAGGAGTAACATTTTGACAACAAAAGAAATAAGGGGACCAATTATAATAATGTACCGAGAGAGGTGCCAACTAGAATTGCCGTGGGTGTGGCAAGGCCCAGCGCACAAGGGCAGGAGACTACCTGGAAGAGAAACCAATTTTCCCAAGTCACATAAACATATATAAGAGTAAGACAACTCCCTATCTTAGATAAAATCTTGCAAAGAGAACATCATCCGCAAGAGCAGCAGGTTTGCAAATATATAGGAAAAACTACTGGTTTATAGCACCATTTTTAGGCATCACGGGTATATTCCTCCATTCTTGGCTACTCGACTTCATTACATTTGATTTAAGCAACCTTGCTAATAAGCCAGGCACCTTCCCAGCTTGCTAGAATTAATTATCATGTCGAAGTTGGTTTTTACCACCTTATTTGTGAAGAAAACTGCGAGTAGTAGAAGAAGCTGGAGGAACATAAGAGCGGAGTGGAGGACTCTGAACAATAGAGAGAAGAAAATATAGAGAAATAGGAAATGATAAAACAAGGACAAAGCCATAAAATAAGGTGGTTTTTACCACCTTATTTTATTCAAGTCATAAAATGCATTTTTTTTATGCTGATCCAAACTACTAAGAAGTTGTCCACTGGAACTTATCTTACCTGGAACACAGATCATTCCGTTACGAGGAACATGGTACGCCACATGCTTAAATTGTGGTACGCTAGTGGTAGGCTTCTATAGATAACAAAACAAGAACTTACTCTTCCAAATGATAAACATCTAGTGAAACTAAGTATCATTTGTCAAATGATTCATACAAAACACAGTTTTAGGAGCATAACGACCAAACTTTTTACCCTTTCTCCCACCGAAATTCCATTCTCTCTATTTTTACCATAATAAGTTGACATTCAGGGGAAAAGTTAGGGCTAGTTTTGGACCGCTAAATTTACCGTTTTGGAACGGTAGTGTCCCATGTTTTGGAATGTTCATACCAAAACCGTTCCAAAATGTAATTTGCTAGGGTTGTAGTGTTCTAGCTAAAGGTTCAGTAAGACTCACCAAGACATCCACAGAAAGCTTCAAGCTTAGGAGCAAAGAATTTCCATCAGGTCCAGCAATATCATTTAGCAGTACATCTGGAAAGATGCGAGTTCCGAGGTAGTACCTAAGCACAAATTGGCAGTAACTAACAACCAGAATAAACATTCTAGAAATACTACCTTCTAAAGACTTTCTCCATGGCATCTGTTGTTTATATACGTATTAATTTATTTATTTTGTTTTAAGATTGATGTATCATTGTTGATATCCTAGGAGAGTAAATAAGAAAATACCAAGAAATTAAACCAGAACATGCAAAACTTCTCATTTTTGTTTTGGCCTCCAGCTGAGTTGATTGACCAGAAACTGTTACATTCGTGTAGGTTTTTGGGTATCGCATTTTTTCTTATCTCCTAGACTCGTTAACAATTTCCAATTCCCATTACTAAATAGTATTTGCCTCTATAACCTAATGGTTAGTCATGTATCAGGTGATGGCTATATCTCCTCAACTTCTTAATTTTGTTTCATTTTTAAGCTATCATCCATAATTGGTGAAGTTTATGATGATATGCACAGGGATCAAAACAAGATCCGTTCAATAGAGACATGCCTAATAGTGCAGTGTTATGGACACACACAAAAACAGAAGAATAGAATTTAGATAACTAGGGTTCAATTCAAACTCCTTGCTTCCTTAGCATGTAAGTATATAAAATGCTTTTCAGCAAATACTGCAAAATACACACACACACACGCACGCACTCAAGAAGAGAAGGCTCACACACACACACACACTCTCAAGAGAAAGCTAACTTGAATGATAAGTAAGACAAATAGTAAATCGGACAATTGGCCTAAAGGCCAAGTTTGGTGTCTTTATTGAGTTTTTGTCCATCCTAACTTATTTTAAGGCCTCTAATATATGGATTGGAAATTTTTGAGGGCTTAAGGACAACACTAGACAAAAATACCCTTAATGAATACTGCTTGCGTGTGGAGGAAAATGTCGGGCTCTGAATACTGCTCTGACCGAACTTCAAAAGGTGAAGTATCAAAATGGGAATGTCAGGCTGTGACACTGCGGTGGAATTTTTGTGGGAAACTGGGAATTTGGGAATTGGCTTGGGAGATGAGAGAGAACGGATGGGTTGGGAGATGAGAGAGAACCGATGGGCATTGGTACTAATTGATGGGATGGGACAAGTGAGGACATCTCTCTCTCTCCTTTCCCTTATCTCGCATGAGTGTGTATTAGTTGATGGGGTGAGACAATTTTGGGGGTGGGTTCAATTTTAGGGGTTTTAGGCTCTTTTGGGTAGGGTATAGTGGGTTTAGGCACTTTGAGTTTAGGCACTTAGGGTATCATATGGGTTCATAGGGTTTTAGAAGTTTATGCACTTTCATAGGGTTTTAGAAGTTTAGGCACTTTCATACGGTTTTGGAAGTTTAGGCACTTTCATGGGGTTTGGGGGTTTAGGCACTTTCATAGGATTTTATGGATTTAGGCACTTTCATAGGCTAGCGGGGCATTTTTGGAATGTAGAGATGATTGGTCCTCTTGGTAATAAGAAATTAGATTGTGTCCTATTTGTATGATTGAGGCCTATAATATGTCCTCTAAGAAAGACTCATAGTAAATTCGGAGAATTTTGTAAAAATGAAATACTCAAGATGAGAATTTGTGCTGCAATATCTAGTGAGACGAGAAATATTGACTTTGGACAACAGAGATTTCATTTGAAGTAAGACTGAAATGGAGTGTTGGGGATACAAATAAGGTAGCAACTAAGAACAAGACACACCTGCACGGCTGCACCAATAGAGGTGTGCGATACAGCCAACTTCACACAACCAATACAAGTTGCAGTAAAGGAATCACCCAGGGTGATTGTACGGACTCTTGGTGAATTGGTTATTGTGACTCAAATTACCAACCTCAAGATAAACACTGGACAGGATAAAGTCATCACAGTGTACTCCAACATCAGGAAAAAATAAACAAGCAAATGCTTACCAAAAGGCAAATGTCACAGCCGATAAAGTCATCACAGTGTACACAAACGGCCCAGCAATTGTATCTGCAAGCCTTTGTATAGGTGCTTCATGGCCTTGAGCATCCTCAACCTGAAATCATAATATAAAAACTTCATAAGAAACAAACGATGCCAGTGTGACAAGCTTGGACATAAGCCAAGTACAACTACAAATTTCCCGCATTTCAGTTGTGACATATACCATGTGTGTGTACAATTTTTCCAAGCTAAGGGAGTTTGATTGTTGTTCACACACTGTTAATGATATAACCAATATTGTTTACATGTGACAACTGTTGAAAGGCAACATATTCGGGAGGAGATATTACTTTGATTACTTTGATTATATTTTTCATTTCACATATCACAACAATAATAATGTCCGCCATCAATGAAATGGTAACTCACCAGAGCAACAATCTTGGCTATAGTTGAGTTGGAGCCAGTGGAAGAGGCTTCAATCCTTAAAGGACCATCCTGGAGGGAAAACAAATTTTCAAGAATTGAATCCATTGCAAGTTAGAAGTGTCGTATAATAAAAATAATCGAGGAAATTTTTTCCAAGTTGGTATGTCCAAGAGAAAGATGAAGCAAAAATGGGTAGACTGCATGATTTTAAATCGCGTTATCAGGATAGGGGAACAGTTTCGCTGATACGGCCTTATCAGAGAGTATAATGGTATCAGACGTCCAAAATCCTCTTACATAATAGATAATGCAATAGCCAATACGTAGCAGCCGATATTTAAAACTCCTGGACGGTTATTCATATTCAAGTTGGAGGAGGCAAGCAAAAGGCTCAAAATGTCAAAACAAACATGAGTTGATGGATGAGGAAGGGCATGATTGCTACAACTTCATCAAGGGCTATGACTCCATACAGGACAGTAGCAGGGACTCACTGCAGGAGGGTCCGCATATTTGACCCCTCAGTAAATAGACTGGGCTTGTTGAATTGACTTGTGTACTTCAATGCACTGGTAACATTTATTTCACACCGCAAAGTAGAATGACTTAACCATTTTACAGAATAAACTGAATATGCACAATTCAATAATGCTTCTACATCAATGTGTCAATCATTAGAAGATGAAAAATGCTACAATCACACCTCATAATTTAGTTTGTACAGTATGCACCCCTTAAATTATATAGCAACTCCTAACATTTGCATGTACTACTAAATTCATAACAAAAATCCCGAATTCATAACTTTTGTACAGAATTCCATAACAATAACCATGAATCCATAACATTCATATGTCATGAGTTTTGTCTTGGTGCTATGAATTTTTACACAAATAGATGAATTTCTATGCAAACAGTATGAATTTCTATATAAAAGTTATGAATTCAGGATGGATGATATGAAAGTTAGGTTATGAATTTCTACAAAAATGTCATGAATTGAAGGTTGTTAAAGCATTCAACTCAAAACCAATTGGCAATGAGTGGAGAGGCCACCCAGGATTATATACTAGCTTCAGGGGTCATGATTAACCAATGTGAGACAACCAGTGGCGGAGCCACCTTAGGGCTAGTGTGGGCATAGGCCCACACTGGATTTTTGGGTTTTTTTTTTTTTTTTTTCGTAGGAAAATATATTTATGTTTCAATTTGTACATCACTTTTATGCACAAAAAAATATTGAGTACTCTTAGGGCACCACTGCATGGTGTTATAAGGCCATTCTCTTACAAATATTTATGTGAGACTCAAGACTAATAGAATGTGATGATGAAGCCGGATAAAAAAAAATGATGTAGAAGGATTTTAGGACACCAAGGGTTGATGCCTCAGGATCACTAAGTAACTAATTACTCACAAACCTGCTTTAATTCACTCAATTTTTGCCTCAAAACTATTTCGTGTTTACTCACAACCTGCTTTAACTATCGTAAAATACATGTTAGATTCTTACTACAAAATACTACTAGATCTTTCTTACACAATAAAAATTGTGCCCACACTGATAAGATTTTCTGGCTACGCCACTGGAGACAACTCTAACATTCCCCCACACGTGCGTCCCCTAATCCGCACATGGAGAGGTAAACAATAGACCCATAACAAAGGATCACAACAAACAATGGGGTAAACAATCAAGAGAGTTTTGTTCAAAAGCCTCCGAAAGCCTAGCTCTGATACCATGTTAAAATATCCGACTCAAAACTAATTGGCAATGAGTGGATAGGCCGTCAGGGCTTATGTACTAGCTTTGGAGCTTATAATTAACCAATGAGAGACAAGCTCTAACAAAGGCGATTCAAGGGGGGTGCACAAATAGGGTTCTGCTTGTTGTAGCACTTCCCAAGATATGAGTGTAGTTCCTTTCCACACATAGATATGATGATCTGCCCTTTAAATTAGCAACATAAAAAAACTTCAAATGAGTAGTTGACCCGGAATGTAGCACGGACACGGGATACAGACATGGCCACGGACATAGGCATGGCAAAAAACTAAAATTAATAAACAATATTTATTTTATACCAATGGAAACATGGTTATATTTATAAACATGAAATTTGAATATATATCAAGCATCATATATACATCATATTATACTTTTAACCCAAAATATTTTAAGTACTACACTTCTACCCCCAAAAAATTTAAAAACTTTGCATATTTAACCATGTCATGTCCCCAAACGTGTCACTCAAGTGTCCCTGCCGTGTCCCCCAAAAAATTAATTAAACTTGTTGGTCAGGCCACATGGCATGGGCGTGTTCCATATGTATTGTGTCATGTCCCAGAATGTCCCCGTGTTGGACAAGGGGACACGCTGGTCTCTAGGAGTGTCAGTGCTTCATATACTTGGATGATATATGTCAAAATAAGCGATCATGTGTATCATAACCGACACGGGGACACACCGGTCTCTAGGAGTGTCGGTGCTTCATAGACCTGGATGATATATGTCAAAATAAACGATCATGCGTATCATACCCAGTTAATTGTTCCGGATGAGACTCTAAGGCCTTTTTCCTTAAATACAGGAAGTGACTCTCCACTGAGCATGGACTCATCGACCACACTTCGTCCTGCGAGAACAATACCCTGTGTAGGCAGTTCAAAATAACAAATTAATTCCAGGATTTATAAACATGGAACCAGGGACACTTGCTACAAACACACAGAAATATGGTTCTCTCTTTCCAATTTTACAGTTTAAACTTTAACCAACGCGTATAGTAACATGGCAGATTTTACATGGTTAAGCACTATGTAAAAGAGAAAGTAGTTAAACTTCTGCTCCTATGTTGGATTTGCAAATGAATATAGTCCAATTCACCCAAATTTGGGATCGTTGACATAAACTTCTTGTTTACCAATTTATCAGTATCTGCATCAAAACCCGTGTAAAGTAGATGTAACTCTACAACGAGTTTACCAGACAGTTGACTAATTTGTTCCATGATGTCGACCCCAGCACACCACAAATGACCATGGAGGCTAAGTGTAGTGTAGAAAATTAAGTTTCAATTCATGATTAAAGGCGTATACAAAACACAATAGGGTATAATAGTTTCACAAAGAGATTTAAGAAATGGAAATTTTAAACACGCAATTGAATTAGCTTACATCTACAGGTATTGTTTCCCCAGGCAAAACCAATACCGAGTCTCCAACTCGAATATCATCAGTTGGGACTTCAATGCAAATAGCATCAGAGCAAAGTACACTGCCAGCAGATGAGTTACTTTCTGATGGGGTAATCACAAGTCGCGACTGAGTTGATATCAATGACTGCAGAAAAACCCAAGCGGTAGTTTGTAAGAGAGAAGCTTTTTTGAGAACCAATAGCAGACATTGATTAAAATTCATTCCGGAGTAAAAAGTTGAGATCAAAGAGCATTAATCATCGAATTAGCTGAATGGCGTAGCAACCAATACCATTAATGATTACTGGAATATAAACCAACATCATTAACATTTAACAGCATGCATAAATTAATTAGCAGACCTCAAAAAATAGAAAAGAAAAATAGAAGTCATTTATCGGCATCAATAAAGTCAGACTGATGAAGCATTTATGTGACCAAACATGTGAATATAACCTACTAAATACATTACCCTAACTTTAGGAAAGGTTATTCATTTCCCAATGTTACTAGCATGCCACCTAAATGATCAAGCAGCACTCTAACATCTCTTAAAACAAAAAAACCTCATCACTACCCAGCACATAGGTAGCGTGAATTTGGAAAATTTCACTGCACACAGTTGGCATCAACTTACGGTTTATCATCCACCATATGTCATACTAGTACAAAAAAAAAAAAAAACAGTTACAGGAAGAATGAAAGGAAGAGAACAACATAATCCATCAAGAAGTGGTAGTGTGAGAATAATGTAATAAAAATGAAATACAAAGTTCTTGAAAAAAATTCAATAAATTAAGCACGTAGCTGCATTTTGAAAATGAGTGCCACATTGGAAGGATAGAATAGGTCCTGCATTGTAGACCAATTTCTTCAAGTCATATCTAGGTGCACAGTGTTTAAGAATAAACTGTCTAAGGCACTGTTCCCTGCGATCTATATAGATGGTAAATTCAAGTAAATTAAGCCATACACATCTTTTTTTAGTGAATTGAACAGTGGTTATGCAGTGGACATGTCATGGGACAAAGACAAAGATACAAGTAATATAGGGGTGGAGCAAGGAAGTTTAGTTAGTGGGGTCAAAAATTACTGTAGATTCATGTGCAGGATATTTTTTATCTACTAATTCAAACAAATAACAAAATCAAAAGATTAAGTATAAGTATAAGTTAGATGCACACTGGCAAATCTAATTTTGCTTTATAATTGGTTCCAAAGACTTGCTATATTTAAAAATGATGCATGAAAGCTTCATTCGTAACACTATCAACTCTCAAAAAGGAGGGAAAACTTGAGGTTTATATGCATTTGAAGCAAGTTAGGGGCAATTTCTAAATTTGTGGGGTCAAAATCATAAAACTTGGCTCCAAACTATCAAAATCCCATGTGAGGATTGAGGAATCAAAGTGAGTGGGGTCAAGTGACCCCACTTGCATCATAGTCCCTCCGCCCTTGAGTAAATATGATCCCGAGCAAAAACTTTTGAAACAAGGCAAGGGGCAAAAATACCTGTACTAAATCCACAATGTTTAGAGATGTGACTTGTGATGCACATTTTAACTTACTAAGAGTTCATTCATGTCACTGGATGCCTTAATCCTGGCTTTTTCTTCCAAAGAACGTCCAAGAAGCACAAAACCAAGAAGCATTACCTGCATGCTAAAAAAATGAACCATGCATGAGAAAAATATTCTAAAGAAAATTATTCTGTTAAATTTGTAGGCTTTGAACTTGTAGAAAATGCTGGCAATATATCTAAATCAGTTATCCACATGATAAAGGTACCCCGGTGGCCAATGCTGAAGCTCCCACTTACAATAGGGTCTAGGATAGGTAGTGGGCATGTAGCCATGGCCATGATAGCTGAGGTAAATATTTTTCAATAAGTCAAGTTGTACAATAACGAGCAAGTTTAATACCAGTATAATTATATCTGGGTTGCGTTGAAACATAACCCAATACATAACCAAGTTTCACTCGTTGTGTTTGGTTAGATAGTTTAGTTTAGTTTTGATGATGTCAGCAGGTGTAATAAGTGGAGAGAGATAGAGAGAGAGAGAAATGAGGGAAATGATGATGTCATCAAAACTAAAACAAAAATTAAACAGGGAAACGAACAAGACCACTATATTGTTTCAGAAGCAACACTGGGCACCAAACAATTGATTTTATAGCAAGAGACATGGTTTAAATAGAGTGATCATACAATATAATCGGTGGTGCATATAATGCGTTCAGGGCTATTCAGATGGCTGGAGTATAGACAATAGCAAGACCAAACTATCAGATTAGAGTGCTGAATCAAAGATCTGATTCACCCTAAGCTTGAGATGCATATTCAATAGAAGAAAATTAGAATCACTTTTATGTGACAAGCACCCTTGATGTTGGAACTCTTACGCACTCCAATCCATCAACCAGGAAAAACATTAACACTTTTTTGCTCTTTCGTCAATGGGAACGTCATCTTCATCACCATTTTCTATCCAATCATAGACTGTCCCTTACAATTGTATCATTGAATGTCACTGTTTGTTTTGTTTGTTTATTACAGATCCATTGATAAGGTATGTGAACAGAACCTATGTTACCATGTCTCTTAAAATTTTTGTTTTAGTGGGGCATAATTCCTCATATTACTAAAAAAAATATGGGTGGGGTTGAATGGGTATGTCACAGTCTTTTCAAAACTCATCTATAAAACCAATTCATGAACAACTTGCTCGAGGAAGAATGAGAGATGGGTTGAATGGGGAGGGGGATAAACCAATTTTTCAACTGGAATTCCTAAGACCGCTAATCCAAGTGCCAACACCAATATGGTCCTATTCCTCTTGATGCGTAAGCTATGGACCAACAAAGATCTTCCCTTATTGTATGGCAGTGTCTTTGTCTAGTGTTTGGATGAGAAAGTTAAGACAATTAGTAGTAACTCATGAGATGGTTGAACCGAAAAACAACCTAATTTCATCACCATGTAAGGTGATTAAGGATAGAAGTGACTTTTGATGATAATGAGCCAAAGTGTGAAATGAACTTTTAGTAAGAAATAGTCCGGATATTGTGATCCTTCCAGAAACTAAAATTTGATAGATTTGGTAGGGAGTTGATAACAAGTAATTATTGGAATATGAGGTAGATCAAAGGTCTTTAACACTTTTCGACAAAAGTAAGATCAGCAAAAACGAAGTAGTAGTTGTGGGGGAAATCTCAGTATCAGCCAAAGCAGCTAGTTGTACAAGTGAATGGTGGCAATTGTGGATCCATGGTCCCAACATTTTTTACGGTCAAAAAGTCATTGGGGATGAATTAAAGAGCTTATTTGGGTTAAAATATCCTAGTTAATTGTATTATCCTTTTTCAAATTACACATGGAAACCTCTCATATTGTGAGAGCAAGAGATTTTGACAACTTCATCATTGTTTTGCTGGTTCTTTCACAGGATCTTGTAGGGTAGCAAGCTGGATAGTATATTTACTTTTTGGATTGGGAGGATACGAATGTTGCCACATGCGAGTAATGAGGTGTTTACGCGTAGTATCTGATAAGCTTCCTGTTGATCATCAGTCCTTTAAAAGTCCAAGGAGTAGAGTGGAAATCTCAGAGTGCAGTTTTTACAGTACGCAGAGGTGGATTGGGTATGTTACCGTCCTCTTGGGTATGTTCTAAAAGCTGTCGAAACTGAATTTAGAGGGCCTTCCGCTAATCGGAAAGCCTGAGTTCTTTTGAAGGGTGTTATACGGGTGAACCTTTTCGGTCGTTTGATTGGAAACCAATTTAGTACTTTAGGTTAAGATACAAGACTTGGAGGGTTTATGGAACATAAATGTCCATCGGCCACTCTTTCAGCGTCAGTAACCCATGCTTTTAAGTTTTAAGGTTATCTGTTTTGTATTTGATCAATAGACATAAGTAGATAACAGAGTTTTTCGTTGTATCTGGGTATTGCATTTTTCTTTCTTTTGTTTATTTTTTTGTTGTTCGCTTTGGAGGACTGTCCTTTGAATAGAAGCTTCCATGATATGTATACATACATGCATACTATTGTCCTTTCATCATTCATATAAGTCTGAGAAAAGCAAGAACAAAACAAAACCTGAAGGAAATAAATTTGACAACGTAGATCATTATCTAACAACTAATTGTCATTATTGCCTAACTCAAAACCTTTACCAGCCTGGTTGAAAATGAATTATATTTGGCAACTAATGAAAATATAGCCTTCCTACTTTTAGGAATCATTCACTGACTTTCGGTATATTCATGTTTGTTATCAAATCAGAAGGCAAATGAACCACATGGGATATCTTTGTAAGTGATCAATGTTTACCAAGTATACACTATATATTAGGAAAGACGATACCCGAAGGTGAACATGAAAATCTTTGTGAAAACAAAGAACCAGATAAAGTTACCAGAACGAACTGCCAATCAAAGTTTTTTCGGGCAAATAATTAACGAACTTCAGAGATATTGAGTTTAGAGTCCTTTCAAAGCCAGACATAACATAAGAAGCTTAATCTGAAAGTCTTCAAAGAAGAAGAGTAAAATAAATCACCGGTTCATCAAAGAAGGATGCATCCCATTCAAGATCAGGGTTAACAAGTGAAACCTACAAGAGATGAGGCTGTCAATAATGCTAAACCGAAAAGAAAAAAGAAGACAAAAATATGCAATTCTGAAACTATCATAACCACAACAAAACCTCAATCTCAGGATCAAGAAAAAGCCGTACCGCACTCATAATAAATGCAGCAATTGATCCAAATCCCACCAGAGAATTCATATTTGGCGATCCCCTCACGAATGACCTGATACCATCAAAAAGCAAGTCTGCACATGTTTCATCAATCAGTTTACGGAATTGAACTTACAAATAACATTTTTAGTCAAACAGCCAACATACAAGACAAACAGCTGTACTATATATAACTAGGTATGACCTTCTACCGTGCAGAGTAAAAGATGATATGGTTGTCGTATGATAGTTATTTTCTGTACTATGTTCCATGGAATGTTGAGAGAAGGTCAGGGTTTGACTTTTCTGATAAATAAAAAGAAAGCTATTTTATCTGACTCTCTCTTCTAATCAACCAAGAAACTCTGAAGGCATGCTACTGAGATTATAGACTGAGCGCTGGGGAACTAAAGTTCCTAAACATACCCCAAAAGCACCAAAGTAAAGGTCCAAGTGAAACACCCATTATGAAAAGTCACATAATTTCCCTGTACACAGGACAAAAAAGTGGACAAGGAAGATATGGCTGGCGACACAACATCAATCCTCTTTGTTCTGTTGTTGGGCTTAAGGCTGGAACCCAGGTTCTCATAATTAAGGTCATCCCAGAACTTTTAAAAGGTTTGACTGAACTTGGGCTATGTTTTTCTCTGAATGCAACAAATTAGGTTTCTGTCAAGTTTGGTCAGTAGATAACCAATCCGAAACTCTGCATAATAAACTGATTATAAGGAAGTGATTCTTAATACATTCCACACTCCATAAATTCTTGCCATGAAACCATTATGCACATCACATAAAATTTAGAAAGACTGCACAGTTTAAAATTGGAATCTTTAACGATAAATATGCAATGGTTCCATAGTGCCTCTTGCCATTGAAAAACAACAAAAATTACTCAATGCTAGAGATGACTTTATCACATAAACCATTACTTGTTGGTCCTTCCCATGGAAGAAGAGCAAAGATCAGGCATGCCTGAGGCCAGATGAAAGATCACAAGTGAAGCAAATTTTTCAGAGGCCCTGTCAATCTTCAAATGTTTATTTGTACCTCTATTTCATCACTTCAAATATCTAGTCTAAATGTAGGTGTGAGTGTGTGGGCTGTGGGGTGAGTGCTTGCATTGTGGTGATAAGACTAAATTCTCAAACATAAGGCTTACGGAAGACAAAGATTAAACAAACAAGATTGCCAAGTCCAACTGACCTCGTCCTGGTCCCAGTAAAGCCCCCAAAGCCAAACCACCTTTCACGTAGGAATTATGAAGCACTTCCAAGATTGATCCTAAATGAATAAACACGAACACCAAAATAATATTAAGCCATTTGCAGTCAATAAAATAGAATTGTTTCTTTCAAATTCCATTGAATTTTTGTTGCTCATCAAAAGCATAACAGCAAGAATTCTCTCTCTCTCTCACTACGAGAAAGGGAAAATACTAACCACAACCCAATGGATAGTGGTCAATATGCAACAAGTACATCAATATCTGTGAAATTGCATTGATATCTGTGGAAAGTTAAGTGCTTTCAAACTCTTAACTTTTGAACATTATCTGTGCATTATCCACTGCCTTGTGAGCTGTGGTTAGCAGAACCTTTAAGAAAACAAACTTCCGAACCACTACTGAAACAATGCCAAATTCAATTACACCTTAGAGCGTCTCCAATGGGAAGCCCAAAGTCTCACCGAACCCATAGTTTGGCTTGGACAATCAAAAGTCCCTCTCCCTTGGTATGCCAAAACTTGGACTTGCCAAATCTTGCCCCAAATGTTGGACATGAGTTGACAAATTTGCCTTATCAGCAAAAGCCACATCATAGCCTCAAGATTCTTTGGAGATGTTGGTCCAATGACACTAAATTTAATACGGAATTGGTTTTGCCAAAATGGCATGCCAATCGTTGGACCCTAAGGCCATAAAATGACATTTCGAGACCAAAAATTTTCCTACAACATTGGAGTTGAGCTTGTGTCTTCATTAGTAAAATGAAACGAGCGAGCACGCCCTGCCAAACCAATTTGAAACCATTTTTTTGCAAATTCAAGCACAACTTACCATGAGCAACATGAATCCCAAGAGAATGCAAGACATGAGAAGCATGAGACCCACAACACAACCCCGCCAAAGTCCAAGCGAAAACCACGCGATTTCGACTCTTCACAAGCAACTCCTCCTTCTTCTCCGCCATCTCCTTCCACTTCCTCACCTTGTCTTCCACTCCCACCCCCTTTACCCTTCTCTTCGACGGAAACCCACACTCCGTCAGTCTCCTTGCCAATTCCTCCGCCACCACATTTCCCCCAATTTCCAACGGCTTTAACCGAATCGCTGCCGTGGCGGTCAACATGTTGACCGCAGCGGAGTCGACTCGGTCGTCGGAGGAGAGGACGGACTTGACCCGCGAGGCGCATCCGCCGCACATCATGCCGGTGACGTCGAGGAGCACCGAGGACGACGTTTCTGCCTGCGGTGGTGGTTGTTGAAGTTGGGGCGCCGCCTTTGCGAGGACAATGTTGGGGGATTTTCGACCGATTTTAAGGAGGGGGAGTTGAGTGGAGCGAGAAAGGGTGGAGTTGGAGTGAGAGAGGCGGGTGGAGTTGAGGTTGGGGTTGAGTGAGAGAGAGATTCGGAGGAGGTCCGTCGTCGTCATTTTTAGAGAGAGAAAGCAGAGGTGATCGGCTGGATTGAGGGTAGTTAATGAAATCAGAAATGAAGGGAGTTCTTTGAATAGTACATTCTTTTTATGAAGCGTATCGTATTGGATCACCACACGTGGACAATGCTGTTATCCTCTTCTTTCTTTTTTTTTTAAATACCGGTGCGCGTACCTTAGCTAACCTCGGGTCCGCCATACACATGGACCGGACAAAGTCAATATCCCATGAGAATTATGAGAGCTTGTGCAAGTGACCCCAAGGGCTAAGAAAAGTGGAACCCAAGACCTATGTCTTCCTTAGGAAGAATCCTTACCAACTCATCTACTGCTTGGGTTCTATTATCCTCGTTTTGGGAGAAGAATTTGGGTATCGAGCGGGTAGCGGTGATGTGGCGTTGGGCGTGTATCTCGGAAATTCAAAAGTATTTTAGACAATCCAGATCTTAAAAACAAAAAAAGAGGAGAGTAAATAGGTTGAGAATTGAGAGAAATCTAAGATGTCTAAAACAATCCTAAATAGCCGAGATGTACGCTTAGCACCACGTCTCCACTACTAGCCGCTGGCCACACAAATTCTTCTCCTTTTTAGGTCCTTGGCTGCTAGCCCGCTCAAATACCTCCCATTTATAAAACGTGTTCTGTCCTCTAACTAAAAAGTATACCTTCGCTCGTGATTAAAGTTTACAGTGTTCTGTCCTAACTGATAGTCACCCTCGTAGTCACTATGATTTTATTTTTATGATTTTATTTTTTTTATTGTTGATATTTTCAAATTACTGTGCAATATTCGTTTGGTAGTTAGTTTAATTTTGATGATATAAAAAGATGTAATAAGTAGAGAGAGATGAAGTGAGAAATGAAGATAATGATGATGTTATTAAAATTAAAATTGGGAAATGAACACAGCCTGTAGGGCATCCTTATCAGGAGCACTAAATTTTTTAACAAATTTAACTTCAAAAACACCTTTTACAAATTTAGCAAGTCACTTATCCAAAATTCTCAAAATCAGGCTCTCTATCCAAACTTACAGATATTAGTAAACAGTAACTTACAAAGATGGGGTGTTACTGTAGCAAAGCTACAAATTTGTCGCTACAAATTTAACAAATTTGTAAAAGATTTGTTAAGTCTGATTTTGGAGGATTTTGTTACATTTCACTCATCAAATTTAACTTTCAAGCAATTTGTTAAGTGTGATAATGATGCTCTAAGTTATCAAACTAGTTAATGTATATCTAATTTAACAATTTGCAGTATAAAAATATAAAAAATACTGTGGTAAAAATTCTGCCTTATTTACCATTATTTTAAACCCTTTTGCTTTGGGCATGACTTGTAGTGACTGTTGCCATTATTCACACTCTCTCTCCTTTTGTTTTTTCTCTCTCTCCGTAATCTTCTTGTTTCTATTCTGTCAAATTGATTGGGGCTGTTCCACCATGTGCTCCGTCTCATCGATCTTCTCACGAGCTCTCCATTTGGTACTAGACTGTCATGGTATTTGGATTTGTGCAGAAAAACAAAAATCAACAATTATTTTCCTTATCATGCTTTGGTCATTTGAGAAATGACCATGTATTGGTAATCAACAATGCTATGGGTACACCACATGTACACCCTAAATGCACACAACCTGAGGTGGCAAATGAATAAAGGCCCATTTTTTGGGTGAGCCCCACATTGGGCCTTTCTTCATTTGCCACCTCAGGATGGTGTGCATTTGGGGTGCACATGTGGTGTACCTATATTATTTTCCTTTGGCTTTATTGCCCCTACTGCCATGTTTTGGTCATTGGTCCATTTCATTTTGAACCATTGTCAATTTCAATTTTTTCAAATGTGCCAAAAACTATTGGAAAAGAAAAAGCTAAGTACTTTATCTATTACGTTTCAGGTTGTTAAACTATGTCCTTACGTAGATTAGTTACAGCCCATTAAAAAAATTAGAGAAAATTACCAAAACATGCCAAGGAGGACAAAAAATGACGATTTCATGGTCATGGTTTCGGAAATGACCAATACATGACACGGAGAAAATTAATTCCACATACATGGCATTTCATCATTGCACTACCCAAAATATCCCTGAGTGTATTTTTTTTCCCCCAAATCATACAAAACCCCAAGTGCGATGATTTTGATATAAGGTGCAATGTTAGTTCATACAAGGTGCAAACCTAATTAAGTTACCGTGCAATTTTGAGATTGTCCGTCCAAAAAGATTCGATTTGATCTCACACTAGCAAGACAAGTTGGACTAACATGAGTGCAGTGTTTTTATTGCACGATGCAAGAGTTTTCATTTACAGTGCAATATTATTACATGCACGGTGCAATTTTGAGATTGTCCATTCAAAAAAATTTGATTTGATCTCACATTGGCAAGTTAAGTTGGACTAACATGAGTGCAATTCTTTTGTTGCAAGGTGCAAGGGTTTTCATTTACAGTGCAATATTGTTGCATGCACAATGCAATTTTGAGATTGTCCGTCCAAAAATATTTGATTTGATATTATACTGGCAAGGCAAGTTGGACTAACATGAGTGCAATTCTTTTGTTGCAATGTGCAAAGGGTTTTCATTTACAGTGCAATGTTGTTGCATGTACAGTGCAATTTTGAGATTGTCCGTCCAAAAATATTTGATTTGATATTACACTGGCAAGGTAAGTTGGACTAACATGAGTTCAATTCTTTTATTGGAAGGTGCAAAGGTTTTTCATTCACAGTGCAATGTTGTTACGTGCACGGTGCAACTCTGGTAGCTAATATTTCCAGGAAGAATGGGAAGGGGATGTGTGTGTTAGGCTTCAAAAATGAGAAGGGTATTTCGGATTTGTAATTTGTTGGTACGTACCATGTATGTAGAATTATTTTTTTCTTGTCATGTTTTTGGTAATTTCCAAAAACCTTGTCATGAAATCGGAATATTTACTTTTAAAACCCATGTTTTGGTCATTTCTCCTTAAAATTAGAGTTAATTAAATAATCATCCGTTTTTTGGACACTATTTAGATTTTCATCCCCCTTGTTTTACGGAATTATGTTTTCATCCTTTTTCATTGTGAAATACCTTTTATACCCTTTTACTATGATATCAACATATATAGGATTATATTTTTTCCTAATTTTGTGGGATTTAACCATTTTTTAATTTAGTGAGATTCAGCCACATACATTAAAAGAGATAACAAAAGGAATTTCAAATTCAAAAATTTGTTACTAATGTGGTGAAATTATAAGATAACCAAGTAAAAAAAAAATAAAAATTCCCAACAGCAAATATGGTAAAAAAGAAAACAGGGATTTTTTTTGAAATTTCAAATATATTCTAATTTATCCCCATGCTTTTATTATTGGATCTACGTATGACGAAATTATTACAAAAACACATTTGCATAGCAAGAATCATGGTAAATTTGTAGTCAATGTCATTTCCTCAGGTATCATGGTAAATATGATAGATACGGTATACGACCTCTTTGTACCCCATAAGTTCATGGTAAATACACTCGCACAACTACACAACTAAAATTAAAGATTTACCATACAGTATCAATATTTAGCCATGATCGATAACTATAAATGATTTTTACCATGATTTGATAATAGAGGTGTAATTTTACGGTAAATTTGTGAACCATCTAACCAGATTTCATGGTCAATTTCAAGTTAATATGGTAAATTTAAGTAAACATAAGTTTAAACATGAATTATGATCAGATGATATCTAAAATTCATAACACATTTTATGGTGATTTTGAATAGCATGAATACCACCTGTTCAAATTTCATGATGAATTTCAAATTTCTAATTGAATTGAACCAAAATATCAAATTTCACAAATGTGCCAAAATAGTATATTTCATGGCCAAATAAAAACAATAGTCATGGTAAATTTGAATATCATCCAATCATTATTTATTTATTTATTTATTTTGACCGGTAGATTCGGCACCATCCAATTGTTATTCCAAGGTTTTGAGAGCATTTACATGGCAAATTGAAGGATTAGACTCAAAAACTCTACCATAAGCAACAATGAATCATCAAATGAAACGCATCAAATTTATGTTCGAATGAACCGATCAGGGAAAGAACAAAGCCAAACTAGATCGGAAAATAAAAATGAAACCAAAAAAAAAAAAATACGAACTCCAGCCACATCACAGCACGGTCGTTCTCTCCAAATGTCTGTTCTCTTTGCAATTGTGAGAAATCGTAGTGATCTCCATTGATCATTAGCAAAAATGCATAAGAATCACTTAATCCTCAAAGAGCCAATTTGGATCGCTTCCATCCTCAAGCCCTCAAAGTCTGTAAGGCCCCTCCTAATACTTTCTCCATTTCACAAATGGATCTGTAGAGACACATGGTTTGGTTACCGAACCAATTGTTGGAATTCAAAGTGGCAAGCGAACTTTCTTGGGATTACATGCTCCGATTTCTCTTCATTGATTGGCGAGTGGAATTCGAAAAACAGCCATCATGGGTGATAAATAATTGGAATTTGAAGTCAATCTTCTGAGTTAGTTCCTCGACTCGAGTCCGTCACGAATAGATGCGGAGTCAGAAAACTTCATAAACCCAGTTGATGCTAATTCATCAATAATGACTGCTTTGGGAGTATGGATTTGGGAGTATATGGATTTCTCTTCACCGATTGTTTCTGACATTTTTTAGATTTCTAGGGTATTAAGGAGATATTATAACTGTTTTGCGTAAATTTGGGGATTGGTTTTATCCCCAAATTCCTAAATTATAGCCCTGGACCTCATAACTTTGAAAATGGTCCACTACTTACCGCCCCATATATGGAACTTTTAATTTAGTCCTCAATCCCTTAATATGTTTCAATTATATAATTATATACATAAAGGGCATTTTAGGGTTTATTTGAATCTCGGGATGGAAACATAACTCCTAAATAGGCTCAAGATGATTTTCTAATTTCAAGTGACTAAAAGGATGATTATTTAAGTGCCCCTTAAAATTATGTCAATTTCAATATCTTCAAGGGAAATGATTCTAGTAACAACTCCCCTTTAAAACTAATATTTTTTTAATAAAGCCGAAAATAAACCAAAATAAATCAGTTTATTGGTTTAATTTTGGCTTTATTAAAAAAAAATGTTTCGACCATAATTTTATACTTTTTGGATTCGTCTAGTCGAGGCGAATCCATAAACCACGAAAATTTGACGCAAAAATAACAAATGCAAAAAAATTGAATAAAGACAACGAAAAAACCAAAAAATCACTTTTTTCTTTTTTGCCAAATCACCCCTTAGTTAAAATCCATAGTTTTTTTTTTTTTTTTTTTTAATGATTCTTCTCAAGGACAGGAAAATTACAAAGACAGGGAAAAGAAGTCCCACTTAGCTACATTCCCATGGCACTCAACTCATTAAGAAGCTATGGCTCACTGTTTTTTCTTCGCATATGCCTCTGTCTTCTTCCTATTTTTTCACGAGGGTTGATAGGGTTCAGGAAAAGTTTCTCCGAAAATGTTCAGAAAAGAGAAATGAATGGTTCAACATGAAAAGTTTTCCCGGAAATGTACAGGAAAGAGAAATGACTGATTAACAATTTTTATTTTTTCTCTTGTTTGGAGGGCCTCTATTTCAGCAAAGGCTAACTATGAAATGAATAAGAGAGAAACTGAAGAAATATTTCATGTCTACTGGAGATGATTTTTACATGCCGCTAACTTACCATTTGCTAAAGAAGATTTTAGTCTTGGTTTCATCAATGCATACACTTTTCTTCCCATGCAACAATAATGTTAGCCAATTTGAAGAAATGGATGATTTTAACACACATTTTTTACAATATAATACTCTTTTTTTAGTCTTTATCATCATGAGTTTACAATGTTGCCCTTGCATGTGTGAAAAAATGTATTGAAAGAAGGGCAACATAGTTAATTTGTGTGGATAAAGACCAAAAAAAAAAAAAAAAAAGAGGAGTGTGGACTATAATTTTATACTTTTTGGATTTATCTCGTCAAAACAAATTCATAGACCATGAAAACTTGACGCAAAATTAACAAATGCAAAAAAAATTGAATAAAGATAAAACCAAAAAAAACAAAAAACCAGTTTGACCCCCCCTTTTTTTTTTGTCAAAACACCCGTAATAAGTTATTGTACATTGAAATGCTTGCTTTACATGTTGGACTACGTACGATAGCTAAAAGTCTCATTTAACTACTATCTTGAACATGATACACACCCCTTATTTGGGTGTACCATATGCACCTATTGTATGGTCCAGATTGTGTCACCTCATCGGCATTCGGAACATTTTTTAGTTTTTTGTAACTTTTAAGCAATATGATTCGTAACATTTTCTATGATTCGTAACATCTTGATGTGTCTCATAACTTTTATAAAAAAATTCGTAACTTTTACAAAAAAATCGTAATTTCTACAAAAAATTTGTGACTTTTATAGGGGTGTGTATGATACACATCCAAATAAAGGGTGTGTATTGTAGCATTTTCCCCGTAACTAATATCTCTAAAATAACACTTTCATCCAAATTTCTCTTTGGTTTGGGCACCGTGTAATGTATGAATTATTTTGTTGGCAAGATACGATTTCAAAACAGAAAACAATCCAAAAGGACATTTACTAGAAATTCGCAACTAAGAGAAATAAAGTCAATACAAAACAACTTCAAAACAGAAACTACAGAAACAACACAAAGTTAATGCCTCAAAATTCCCTATCTCATTGTAGTATCCTACAAGAAATATTCCAAGATTGACACAAATACCAATTGAATTGGGTATTCTTGACAGTTGACAGTATGTCAAGAGCTGATTGTTTAGTTCCATCGTACCAGTCTCAATTCAGTTTGACATATACCAACATATATCAAACGACAAGTGTTTGAAGTTGTGTTCTTACCCGATTGGATGAGGGATTATTTTCAAGTAGATAAAATTTGCAGGGGATAAGATAGTAGGAGGTATTATTTTTCGAGAGTTGGCCACATTGGTGTGACTTTTATGGAGGGTGGATAAAAAAATAGTTGGTTTGAATGAGCTATTAAAAAATGGGGGAGAAAATAATACTTCTTGGTTTGGATGAGGGATAAAATAGGGGGATAGTGTTGTTTTGTAGTTGAATCCAACAGAACACACTACAATGACAATCTCTCCTATTAATGAATCCAAAAGAAGAATTGAGATCGAGTTGTAGAGAGGCTGCAAGCAAAACTTAACATCCAAACACCTTAGAACAATAGGCAACATTCCCTCCTTTTATCATTCCCCCCCTTTGTGATATGAAGTGACAAAAGGCGAATAGGATAAATAATGAAGTAATAAATACAGATACAGGAGATTTAAACAATTTATGACCAATAGAAGCAGCCAAATAAAAAAAAATTAAACAGAGGGCGAATACTAGCATAAATAATATGACGGCTAAATATAATAGCGGATTAAAGAATGAAAAACATGCAAAACTCAATAAAACATAATTAAACTAAATGCTAAAAGCTTTGGGTAAAAAACCAAAAAGTGGTTTTTTACAAAACTATTTTGTCCTTATTCAAAAAAATTTTGCATTCGTTAGTTTTGCATCAAGATTTTGTGGTTTCTGGATTCTTCTCGACGAGACGAATCTAACAAGTATAAAATTATGGTCAAAACTCAAATTTTTTTGAATAAAGCCAAAGTAGGTGGGAGTTTTTACCATAATTTTATACTTGTTAGATTCGTCTCATCGAGAGGAATCCAGAAACCACAAAATCTTGATGCAAAACTAACGAATGCAAAAAAAAAAAAAAAAAAATTGAATAAGAACAAAATGGTTTTTTCAAAAACCACTTTTTGGTTTTTTACCCAAAGCACCCTGAGTAATTGAAAGATATGAACATGAGATAGCTTTATCGCAAGAATTATATCATGAAATGAGATGAAAAAGACATCCAAACTTTAAGGCATCACTTAATGATACAACACTATGCAAAGCAGAAGGAATGCAACAAACCAGAATCTTCAACATGGGAGGAAAGTGTGTGTGTGCATCCATGGCCAAAGAATTTAGCTCAACTCAAAACAGGGCCAAGATTCTCAAGTGCTAAGGTTTATCTAGCAACTCTCCCTCAACAAGATACACCTTTCTTGGACCGTATGTAAGCCACGGATAATTACTCACAAGCTTCCCCTCAACAGATGGTGATTATTGAACAGACATTTAATAGAAATTCGTCTAACGTTTTTTTTCTTTCTTTTACCCCACTGTTGTTTGACGCGAAAATTGAGAGTAAGAATACCTCATACCCAATGCCCGGTTACTAAGCAAGTGGTCCAACACGAATGCCTTCACAAAGTCTCCATTTTTTACGCAAATGCTCACAGGGAGAATACCTCACCCCCATTGCCCGGTTACTCAAACGTCTGGATAAGCATAAGTTAAGATAATTTTCTTTTCAGAAATAAACGAGAGCTCTATCAACAAAAACCAAACAAATGTAATCATGGCTTAGGAAAGACACAAGATACAACTTAGCATGTGAGAAGAGTGGTCCCTAATCGCGAAACTGACCAATCGCCATGGATGAGTCTATAAAATGTCGGATACTCAAGATTTATTGACTTTCGAACATTCTTGCAGTGAAAATACCATGGAAGAAGTGTAATAAAATATGGATGAACATGTTCATAAGAGCCAATGATATTCAACTATGCACAAATAACTATCATGCTCAATCCACAAAAAAACTAGGGGAAATTGCTCTAAAATGGAAGTAGGGGCAACTATTTGCAAAGACATGGTGTACTTTTTCGGAAATTGCTCCCAACTTGAAAAGGAAAATTTTAATTGCACATACATGGTACCAAATTTTGTGTGGACCAAAATACCCTTGTCTAAAAAAACCCCCCTAAACCAACCCCCTCACTCTCCCTCCTCCTACGCCTGTGTTGCACCGTTCCTACATCTGTGTTGCACCATTCATGGAATGTGGTTGCACTCTTCAAAAAATTCATTGCACCCGAGTTGGTCCAAACAGGGTTGTAGTGTGTTATCAGGTCACACTTTCTGGAAATATATTCTTCTCCTTGCACCGTTCCTACGTCTGTGTTGCACCATTCACGGAATGTCGTTGCACTCTTCAAAAAATTAATTGCACCCGAATTGGTCCAAATGGGGTTGTAGTGTGTTGTCAGGTCACACTTTTTGAAAATATATTCTTCTTCTTGCACCGTTCCTACATCTGTGTTGCACCATTTATGGAATGTGGTTATACTCTTCAAAAAATTAATTGCACCCGAGTTAGTCCAAACGGGGTTGCAGAGTGTTAAGTCACACTTTCTGGAAATATATTCTTCTCCTTGCGCAATTCCTACGTCTATGTTGCACTATTCATGGAATGTGGTTGCACTCTTCAAAAAATTAATTGCACCCAAGTTGGTCCAAACGGGGTTGCCGTGTGTTGTCAAGTCACACTTTTTGGAAATATATTCTTCTCATTGCACTGTTCCTACGTCTATGTTGCACTATTCATGGAATGTGGTTGCACTCTTCAAAAAATTAATTGCACCCGAGTTGGTCCCTGAGAATGAAAAGAAAATGCATCTTCTTTGAGACATTTAACCAAACATCTTGTGTGCGTGATAAGTTTTAGTAGGGATTTGAGATTTTCCAAAGTAATCACCAGTTGCCCCACCAAACCGATCAAGACACAACAAAAATAAAATAGGGCTTATTCAAATGACATGTCTTTAATCTCGATTAACACCAGATTCACGTATCAAAGAAAACGAAGAAGCTGACCTTGGAAAAATTACCCTTGCAATTTGACAACTGGGCCTAATCCACGATACATTAGTTCTGCTAAAAGTACAAGCATGGAGATAAACAAGTACTGCAAGGGAAAGCAATTTATTGGTTGTCTTTAGTAACCAACCCCTAAAATGAAATGAATTTTGTTTACTTAAAAAGCCACAAAATAAGGAACATCAGAAAAGGAATTGAACTTCTTGTTGGATGCGGGAGGGAACACAGTATCATCTGAGGTCTTCTTCTTCTTCTTCTACTCCGGCAGCTTCTACTTTTCTAGAAAGAGAGAGAGAGAGAGAGGGTTGGGTTTGTTTTGAGAACAAAATTCCAGTCGTGGGTAATTTTGTCCCCCATTTCATGTCTATGCAGTTGTTTTTCTTCTTACCATGTATCTCTAATTTGGGAAAAGTACACCTTGTATTGGCAATTATTTGCCCCTAGTTCCATTTTACAACAATTTTCCCAAAAAACTAACAGAATAGACCCTAAAAAATGATTATTTTTCTTATGATCTAATAACTCAAAGAAAACAAAATAAGATAACTACAAAACAAACTATAAAACTCCATAACTCTAGGTATTAAGATATGCATAATCAATTAAACCTAGATTATGGAACCACGACCTAGCCTCAAAAGGCAATGCCAAATTCTCCAAATGAACTATAGTCATCTAGAGAGTCAAGATCATCATCAACATCAAAGACCAAATCATTTTTCCAAACCCAAATCTATCTAGGCTTCCCTTGTCAACACTAGTCTTTTTAGTGGTTATGTGTGTGGGATTTATCTTAGTAAAATTAGCCTCCGAATTTGTTTTACATCTTGGCCTTTTAAAATACTCCCTGTGATTATTCATATTATGATAGCGGGGAGGAGTCCTATTGTAACCATGAAAGGAAAAGCAATAAAGACGAATATAGCGTCTAATTCCACAATGATGGCAAGTGGGCACAAAATAATTATGACCTTAAGGATGAGCTACATATGTATCATGTGAAGTGTATAACTCATGCATCTTCTTACAGTGTGGTCTAATATAGCCGGTCATACCACAATAATGACAAGTAGGTACAAATTTAATGACATGAGTAAAAACTTTAGACTTAGGATTATTAATAACCTTAGTTTTTACCGTGTGTTTGGGATGTCCATTTACCACTGTTGTCGTTTGCTTATTTGGCGTAGGAAAGTCCATTCACCACTGTTGCCGTTTGCTTCTTTGGCGTAGGAGAATTGATCTTGTTTTGTATGCCATTAACATTAGTCTTCTTCTCTTGACGATCAGTCTCTTTTCTCCCAATTGGCGGCCTTGAACGATCGTTCGGATGCCGTTGAATAGAGAGAATATGATTCAACAATTGAGTCCCTCTATTTGTGTCATCCTCTAATTTTTCCTTAGACTTGGTAATAGTCTAGGCCTGGTTTTTCTCAGTAAGGAGCTCAATTTCTTTATTTCTCTCATCCCTCTCTTTTGAGTGCATTCATTCAAAATATTCTTTAAATTCTTGACCTTATCAGATAGTTTATCATCCACCCTCATCACTTTTTTTAACAAAAGCACGGAGTTTGTTCTATTCCTCTTTGATCTCATCTAAATCGTCACAGCTTTCTGACTCGCTATTATTTGTCTTAGAACCACTCGATTCGAAAAGACCCTGAGGATTTAAGGATACTCCAAAAGCCATAAAGTTTCTATTATTATTTTCGTCGCCCCCTATTTTTCATTCAATTCATCAAAATCGCTATCATGCCACGTTTGAGCAACAAAACCCTTCTTTTTCTTTTTATTAACACAATCTTGTGCATAATGACCAAAACTATGACACTTAAAACAATGTGGTCTGTTAGGTGGTCCTTTTCCCTCCTTTTTATTATTTTCAGAAAAAAAATCTCTTTTTTTATCAATTTTTTATTTCGTACTATTTTTATAAGTTATTTGAAAAATGCTTTCATCCCATGAAAAATCGACATCACCGTCACTATCTGAACTTTTCTTATTTTTTTTAGTACTTTTAAAAGTAATTGGAGTCTCTGAATGTTTTATTTTGGGCTTAACAAGTTCAGATTGCAATAGGTCAACCTCGTAAGTTTGGAGGGATCCCTACTATTTTTTGAATAGATTTTTATTTTATTTCTCTTATCCTCTAGAGTTATTGAGTTTTAAATCTAGGAGGTAAGGGGCGTAAATTTTTTTTAGAAGTACGAAAGGAAGGAATTGGCTCACCCAACTTCTCGCAGCTGTTGACAATGGCGATGAGCTTGGAGTAGAATTGATTGAAGGTCTCTTCCTCCTACATTCTAATGATTGAAGGTCCCTGTGGGCACCCGTGACTTCCGCGAGAAACCTTGAAAGTACTAGAACACGCGTTCGTTAGAGTCGCCACTTGATTTTAAGGTTAACCAAGCAACTGAATTCAACGTACAAAATTCGAGACAACCGGTCCGTCATAACCAGAGTGATCTTGGTTCGGGAGCTAAGTTACGGGATGGGAAGGTTTTATTTGAAAAATGCACCCATCCCGCCTAATCAAAATGATTAGTCTCTACTCATAATTATGGGATTTTAAAAGAAGATTTAAAGTGATTTAAACAATTACGGGAAAGGGAACAAGGAAAAATAAATAAATTTAACGATGCATGAGGCTAGATTTAGAGAAATGAAATATTACCAAAATTAATAAAAGGGCGAAGAATGAACTTCTTTTGATCAACGTCCGGATGCTCCCCTCAAAATCACGAATTTGGCAAGTATGACCTCCGTTCGCCGTGAAAAGCACTTTATTTAACTAATGCTTCAAAAAACTTGGATTAAAGGCGAGGCTTTGGGTAATTTTGGATGGTAGGCTAAAGACTAATGTTTTTTTGGGATTTTTTGTGACTGATTTTCAAAGGGAAATTTTGGAGTTAGGAAAGGGTTTTTGCAAGAACAAGGCAATGGAAAACAAGGGTTTTTCTAGCAAGGATTTCTTGGGAATTCTTGTTGTGTCCTTTCTCCTTAAGCTAGGGTCCTATTTATAGGCCTAAGAGAAGGTTCTTCACTTCAATTTTCAGCAGGAAATGGTTGGAAAAAGACATTGAAAGCACCATACTCAGCCCATGCGTAATCTGCAGGAGTTGGTCGTTTTCTGGAAAAAAAATGGTGGCCACCATGTTTATCTCAACCAAAGTAGCTGGCCACCACTTTTTAAGAAGATAAAGTTTCTGGCCACCACTTTTTGAAAGGATAAAGTTGCTGGCCAACACTTTTAAAAAGGATAAAGTTGCTGGCCAACACTTTTCGGTTCTGGGCCGAATCTTGGGCTTTGTTTGGGTTTATTGTGGGCTTCTCTTGGGCTTTGGTTTATATGTGGGATTATGGCAAGTTATTGGGCTTGGAAATGTTCAAGTGGGCTTAAAGGCTTGAGAAAATGGACAAATCTAATTAATCGAAGCATTAACTAAATAAAATAAATTTCACGACGTCGTTAACAATTTTCATCATTGGGGACGCATCCGGACTCTTGCTTAGAATTCATGGATAATCAAATTGAGGTGTCTACAGTCCCTACTATTTTTTGAATAGATTACTTAACCACATCTGTCCCCCCATGACAAGTAACTAGAATGTCCCATGCCTCTTTCACGATTTTACAGTTATCTATTTTCCTGTGCTTATTCATATCAACAACAAAAAAATAAAATATCAAGTGCACGGTTATTAGCCTGAAGTAATGTTTTTTCAGTGATTGAAAACTCAGACTGGGTTTCTTGAACCTGCTTGTCCTCTACAGTTTTCATGGGCCGAGTGTACTGTCACGACCCAAATCCGATGGATTTTGATATTGTGACCGCCCTGTGAGTCTGTCTCACCAAAAGCCTCTGTCGATACCCTTTTTTGTTTTTTTCTCCTTGCAACAGAAATAACTCAACAGCAGCGAAAGCAAACTTAAATTAATAAAGTCGTTTATTTAGCAACGTGGGTTACATTTTTCCTTCATTGATTACACGACCACAAGCTTAATAATATAGGTACTCGGCCGTCCTTCTAATTTTGATTACCTGAAAAGGGAAGATTTCAACAACATAAGCCACTGCTTGTGTGAGATTATGAATTATCAGAGTTACATGATCTACCATGGAATTTTAAACCAAACTTTTCGTCAATGAAACATAAGTCATAGAATCAGTTTTTCATGGCTTCAACTGTAACCAAGATTCATAAACGAGCTTGTATATAACATAACATAACATGCCATAAACATATACGATATACCATTCAACGATTTTTGTGTCAGCTGTGAGGGAGCGACCCCCGATGAGCATAAAGTGAATTGATCAATTCAGTTGGACACCTGGCTGTGCCCCTTTCAATTCCGCCCTTACAACACCATTCCCACTAGAATCTTTAACGTCCCCCAGATTCCAGGGACATCGTCCGGATGTATCGTTAATACTATTTTCATAAACTGTAAAATATCATAATTCCATGGTATATTTGCTACAGAAGAATTTCATATGTTAAAATAAACATCTTATCAAGCTAAAACATAAATTTTACAAAAAAACTCATGTAACAGAGATAATTCATAACTCACCTTCTTGAGTCCAAACTACCGTAGAATTTACTGAGACGTACCGGGTCCTAGAATAACACATTTAAATTAGAAACACCAAAATTCTTTATTTTCTTCTCTAATGTTTGAACCATGAATATTCTCCGAATTTTCAGATTTTGATGTCTTTGTATATGGCAAAAATAAATTATCAAACAAGGTCGTCTGAATGTTAGGAGATTGTACTGGTTCTTAATATAAGGTATTATGAACATTCTTATTAAGAAAACATTTTTTGAAAGTAAGTTTAATTGACATCAAAGCACACTTCATCGTTACATGTCTAGATTTGACACCAAATAACAAATGGATAGTCTATGGCATAAGGAGGTCGTTTCGGGGGTCAAGAAAATTCACACATGTTCAATATAACCCATATAACTTCCAGTAAAAACAGTTTTTAAAATGTAATTTTTAAGATCTCCAAAAAATTGTTACAAGTTCCAGTGAGACGTTCAGTAAGACAGATTTTGTTCTTCATGAAATGAATTTTGAAAACATATCAAAACATCTCCAAAAATCATAATGTTTTACAGGAAAATAGTTCAAGATGTTAGGAACACATTTCCTGTTAAACGTTTGTCTTGAAAATACTCTTAGGCTTGGTTTGAAGAGGGTTGAACAGAATCTGTAACACCCCGAGTTATTTCAAAAATATTTGATACCTTTTCACGTGATGCTAGTAGACGTATTGATATGCTCATATACGCGGGGTACGGTTTGAGGTGTTTGTGAGACCCGAATTATGGAAGAGGGAAAGAAGGGAAAGGTAATTTTCATAAGTGTTGGGCTTAAAGCTAATAGCTATGTAAGTTGGAGGGGTCAAAGTGTAATTTGGGCATCAGATATTTTATTTCTTTTCCTTCTTATTGGGCTGATTGTAATCAGAGAGGAGAGAGGGGTAGACTTTGCCTGGAAAGAGAGAGAGACCGAAAGAGGAGAAGGAGGAGGAGGAAGGAAAGAAAGAAGAAAAATTTGGGGAAAACCCAAAATTAAGGTACGAATTGAAGTTTGATTTCCGAAATTCTTGATATATGTTGCTCATATACAAGTTAATCACTGATTTTGCATCTCATAAGAGTGATTTGGGGTTTGTTTTTATGAAATTCGTGAAAGGAAGATGAAGGTGTTCACTGACTGGTTTTTCACAAAACCAAATCTGCCATGATTTTGGCGAATTTTAAGACAGAGTTCTTGAAGTCGGAATCTTATGAAATTTTTACAGTAGATACCCATGGATGTTTTGTGTGTGGTGTACAAATTTTAGAGTTTAATTCGAAATACAGAAAATATTAAAATTCGTGAAACAATCTGCTGTCAGGTTCGTGTTTGTGCAGACAGCACTGACATGTCTTGGGAAAACGGTCATAACTTCTAGCGTGGGTATCCGATTTGTACACCGTCTTTTGATTCTGAAACTAGACTCGTATACCTTCGAAACGATGTATGGGTTGTGCCTTAATTATTTCCAGAGAATAGCAGTTTTTAATTTGAAGTTGGGGAAAAATCTGTTTTGGGAAATTTTCAGCAAGTTCTGGGTTTGTGTGGAGGTTGTTTAAAAATAGCTACGGAGCTCAGAAAATTCTGAATTTTGGATATGATGATGAAGTGTGATTCTGGAGTTTGTGGTGAAAATTTCGTGGGAATCGGATAAGTAGATTAATTCTGAAAATTCATAGAGCGCAGCACTGTTGAGTTGTAGGATACTTTTTCATGCATTTCATTTGCATTTGGGCATGAATTTTAGTAGTGAGCTTATGGGTGATATATAATTGTTATTATAGGTGATGTAATCGTAAGAATGGTCGTGGTTTTGCTTTCGGTGCGTGGAGGTTAAGTTGATAGCAGAGTTTGTCCTTTTGTGGCAGGTGAGAATGTACAGCCTCTATAATAAATAGAAATGTGTAGTGTTTATGTGGTGTTTTCAAATGTGTGGTGTGATTATTGATGTTTTGAAAACTCTCCTTGTGATTTTTGTATATGTTAAAAGTATTGTGTTTGGACGGATTAAATGATTTTCAGTGATGGATCAAATGATTTCTGGTGGGTGAAAAGAGAATATTTTATGCCTCTTGTGCCAATGTTTAGTTTGCAAGGTTGGCAACTTGCATTCGTGGGCTGTGCCATCTGGCTGTGTGCCAGCATTTTAGCCAAAAAGTTGCAAGGTTGGCATCTTGTAGCGTGGGCTGTGCCAATATTTTAGTTTGCAAGGTTGGCAACTTGCATTCGTGGGCTGTGCCAAATGTGAGCAGTGCAAGCTTAGTTCTTGTTTACTGTGTGGATTGCACCTACCATTGGTGATAAAGAATGGCCCTCGTCACCGCCACTATATGTGAGCCTGTGAGCGAGGTAACGGTACCGTCATAACTCCCGGTCGTGAGGTTGGCGACTCGTTGGCACATTGGGTAAAATGATAGGATATTATTTTATATTGTGAAAGAAAATGTGAAATATTTTGCAAAACTTACAGAGGTGTGTTGATGAAATGGGCCGGTGGGCCGTGTTTTTGAGATGAGCCGATAGGCCGTGTTTTTGAGATGAGCCGATAGGCTGTATTTTTGAGATGGGCCGGTGGGCCATGTTTTGAGATGAGCCGGTGGGCTGCATTTTTGAAATAAATATGGAGGGCTGTGTTTTGAGATAAAAGCGTGGGTGTGATGCTTTAAAAATTTGTGATCCATCTAAATTGTTTAAGCAAATGTGTTGGTGTGTTGTTTATATTTCGATCCATCTAAACACTTATCATTTCCATTTATTATGTTGCTAAGGTACATTCTCCTGTAACCTTTTTGGTTGCAGATTTTCCAGTTGAGCTAGACGTCGGTCCACTACAGTGCCAGAGTGCTAGTCAGGTGTTCCTAGAGGTTGTGTTCTGTGATTTTGACAGTCAGTGGGTGATGTGAATAATCAGTATTTTGTAGAGTTAATGTGGTTGAGTACATGTCAAATGATTTTGAATGTACAGTTGTTGAGGAGGTGTGAACACCTGTTTTAGTTATGGAAGTTGAGTTTGGCGTTATAATATCTTTTGTTTGCATTCGTTACGAGTTGCAGTTGAGCTTTGTATAATAGCTTTTGTGAGTAGCCTAAAAGGCGTACAGGTGGTGACAGGTGTCCTGTCACTTTGTGCAGGTTCTATCCTGCCAGAGTGGGATGTGACAGAATCTGTCCAAAACAGGGAGCTTTTAGAAAACCGATGATTTGACAAGACCAAGCTGTTGGATCAGATTGAGGTAAATTAGACATTTGAAGATAACATCTTAATGTATCTCCGCAATAAAGATCAGAATTTTCCAAAGGTCCAAACAATTTCTAGGAATTTTCGAAGTCACTGCCGAACACAAGCATGTTCTGAGATTTACTATTGATGCAACTAATTACGAAGGATACGGGTTTTTCTTACATTTGGCACATAGTATTACAAATATACTTAGTAAAAGGGGTTAGAAGGATTCTACTTTATCAAACTAATATTGTTTGTAAATAAGATCATCACTTAGGATCAACTCCTGTTCATGAGTTTTCGCAAAGGGAATTATTGGGTTATTTTCTCCTAGAATTTTACTGGTGCAATTGTGTGAGTAAATAGTGAGAAAACGGGAGGGGGAAAAGGGTGATCAACTCACCTCCTCCTTATTCCTTCTCCTATTTTCTTCTTCTTCTTTCCTCTCCTTTTCCTCTTCTCTTATATCTTTTTCATTTTCTTTCACTGCCGTGCGTGGGGTGTGTGGTTTGTATGTGTGGGGTTAATGGCAGGAAAGGGCTTTGGAAGCCTATTTATACCCAAGGTTCCAATAACTAGAAGAGTCTTGCATTAACTAACAAAATCAAATTAATATCTAATATAATCTCAACTTATTAATGTTAGGAGACTTGACCCACTCATTGATTGCCATGTAATCCCCTTCTAGATTAGTCTTTCCTTGCCCTCCAAGTTCTTCACCCCGCGACGACTCATGCCGTATTCTCGTGTCTCAATACTTTTAGTGGGGTCGAAATGGTATCCGAAAATATTTTAAGAAAGATTGACAAATTCACAGAAAAAATATATAGGCTGTGTTTGGATGACCAAAATCTTGAGTAGGAATAGGAATGTGATTACCGGGAATCAAATTCCTGGGAATTTCCTTGGGTAAGAATAGGAATGTAATTACTGGGAATCAAATTCCTAGAAATTTGATACCTGGAGTAATTTCATTACGGCGTTTGGATTAATTGAGTAATCTTACGTAGGAAACAATTATTTTGGAAATTTATTGAAATAAACATTTCCTTTTCTTATTGAATGAGCCAGGAATCTGAGATTCCCATGGGGTAAGGGAGGAATCGGATTTCCACTCAGTTTGGGAATATGATTCCTGGTTGAATGTGTCATCAGGAATCACATTCTTGTTCCTGACTATTCCAAACGCCGGAATTAGAAGAGCATGGAATCACATTCCTATTCCTGTTTGTTCCAAACATTGGAATCATGAAAAGAAGGCATCACATTCCCATTCCCCCTCAAGATTGTTGTCATCCAAACTGAGCCTATTGTTTCCTATAGGCTTTAAGTAACAAAAATATACTTATCCTAACGGTAAGTGGGTCACTAAATGTTAAACCTCTTTCTTTTCTTTTTTTCCTTTTTTTTTTTTTAAACGTTGTCCTATCTGTTTATAAAAGTCGAGGTGTTACATGTACTCCACAATATACGAGTCCCAAATTTCTTCACCGGCTGATCTCATTATAGCTTTGATTCTGGATTTCCAATAGTCGAAATTCTCAGCATTAAGTATAGGTAAATTTCTAGACATGTGATTCATGTTCATATTCATGATGGATCTGTGTATGCCCCGCAAAATCTCAAAGGGTTTATGAAAACGGTTTCGATTGATGGAGTCGCCACCCGGGTTTAAGGACTGTACCCGAGAAACCAGTTTGAAAATGACTCTTTTTGCCCTTGATTTGAAAAAGGTTTCACTGGCCCGTTGTTGCCATAATTTCTCAGGTTCGGGAGCTACGTTACAAGAGGGGAAGGGGTTTAAGGCACCCCTCTCGCCCGGCACAACATCCGGTCTCTACTAAATGTTCAAGGGACTTTAGGAAAACATTGTTTAAATAGACTTTAATCACGAAATCATGCACGAGCACGTAAATACATTTCAAAAAATCAAAACGAAACACATGAATGCATGTACCATGTGTTATGAGAGGGTGATGAATATGCACAATGCAATGAACTTGAACAGAAACATGATTAAACAACACATAAGGATCTAAGACAGACTCCTACATATCTCGAAAACAAGATATAAACCACACCCGGGCTGTTTTCTGGGCACCCATAATAAGCAAGTTTGGGCGCCTAGAGTTAGTATGGGCGCCTAGACTGGGTGAGTCCAGGCACTTGGAATGAGTATAGGCGCTCAGAATGATGTAGTCCAGGCGCCTAGAATACACTGCAGACTGACTTCCTTTCAAGTCCAGGTTCATACACAAACATCAAGCCAATATCCATACCCCATTCTGACATGTTTAAAATGAAAAGATATGCTTAACCAACACTGATTAATGCCTAAAACAAAACTCGAAACTTAATTTAAACTTGAAAACCATAGTTTTAGGACACTTTATAGTGGATATGAGATATACTAATCTTTTTACTGACATGATTCATGCTCTGTTGTGCATATGATGGACTAAGGTACAGTTTTATACTTGAGAGGAGAAAGAGAGTATGATATGGACCCACAATATGTTACTTGAAACATGCAAATGGTGAATATGGGTGACATTAAAGCCCTTTCCTTATCTACTGTGGGACCTCAAATTAGCTTTAAAATTGGCAGATAAACATATGCAATCCTTAATTGATTCACTAAAACTCCACCCAAACACAATCTTCCTTTCCGAAATACTTTCAAAAAGGGCTTTTAAATGAATGAATGGACCACACACCATAGAATAAACCACAAATGATGCATGAATGCACTAGATGATCATAAATAGATGCTTAGAAGTAAGAAAAACACAGTAGTGAGAAGTAAGTCCGGGCGCCCATACTCTTTGAGTATGGGCGCCCACACTCAGTATGGGTGTCAAGGATTTGATTCTTCTTTTGACACTCTCAACCTTCCCAAACCTTTAACTAGCATGAGAGACTAGCAAAATTTGGGTGGTGTCACTCAAGAGCCCTTTGAACACTTATTGGTAGACAAAACTACCTTTGGAACTTGATTGATGAACTTGGATTTGATGTTTGAGTGATTTTGAGTGGTTAAATGGACTGAGGATTAGCTTCTGGAACTGTGGAAGACTGATTGTGGGTGTTTTTGTTGAAGTTTGATCAAAGGAGGTAGAAATGAATGGAACCAAGGTGGTAAATGAGTGGGTTTGTGGACTAAGAAAGGATGACAGAGGGAGGAACTGGCTGGGGTTGATGTTTATGGAACAATTTTAGCAGAGTAACAGTGTAGGAGGGAGGTAAGTTGATCATCGTCAAAATGAAGCCAAAGAGGGGTATTTATAGAGAGAGAAGAGTTGGTTTTGGGTGAGTGAGAGAGGGAAAGTACATTTTGAACTTAAAATGTGGAGGGATAATGTGTTGGAGGGTGTTTTGAGTGGAAAAATCGTGGGTTAATGCAAAGAGGAAGCCCATGGTTTCATAAAAAAATTAGCTGAAAATTGCTCACTGAAAGTACTTTTGTGCGCCCAGAGTAGGAGAGTGTGGGCGCCTGGACTAAGTGTGGATGCCCAGAGTATGAAGTATGGGAGCCCATAGTGAGTCTGGGCGCCTGGACTTGGAAACTGCACAACATATCAAACTTCGCGGAGTTGCTCCGGGTGCTACCAAATTCCGTTTTGCGAATGGTTTGAAGCGTTGGAAAGGTAATTGAGTCTACTTTCTAACCCAAGTGGTTTGAACCCAAGATGATTTGTACATCAAAATGCATGACCATTTTACCCTCAAGAGGTTGGAAAAACAAGTCATTTTAGTAAAACGCACGCATCTCCCTCATTTCAAAATGGATTGGGACGTATTATATATCAATAAAAAAGGTTTTGAATGCAATAGAAGGTGGTGCAATATTGGGTTTATTTTGAAGAGGTTTTGGGAGGGGTTTCCAAGCAATTAATCAAGTTTTGCGTGTCTTTATCGGGCCATTTTCATCATCAGGAATGCCAAGGATTTTCATGGGTTCAAATTGGGGTGTCTACAGGATCTATGCTAGGAAAATAAATCCTAATGGAAGGAGTAGCTCACTCTAATACCAAATGAAAACCACAATTCCCTAACAATCTGTAAAAAAAAAACCCTAACAGTATGAATGCAAATCACTAAGTTAAACTCTCAACACAAACACACAAGCAATCAATCAAAGAACACCAGGATACACGTGGAAAACCCTAAATGGGTAAAAAATCACAGGAAGAAATCAAAATCAATAGAATCATTGTGCAGTTACAGATATAACTATCCAAACGAAGTAAATCCTCATAACATTATAAAAGTATCACCTATTGAGTTACACGTACACCGTATTTAGTGATCTTGATCACCAACACTTTGAATCGCACAAGCCTTCCAAAAAACTTCTTTTAGAAATCCACCAAAAGAACTCAATGTTGATAGTTGAATGATGTTTAAACCTCTCAAAGATCTTGAATGGGATCAAAGATCCATAAATCTTGTTTTTCCTTCGAGAAACAAACTCTTAACACTCTAGGGTTTCTTTGGGTTAAAAAACGCAAGGCTCTGATATTCCTTGTCTGCCTCGATTCCCTAGAATGAAAAAATGACGTTCTTTTCTATTTGCTGCAGTTCCGATCAATCACATTAAAAACCGATCGTTCAATCCATTGGTGAACCGATTCACTTTAAGAATTGCACTGCCCGATTGATAAGCCAATCGATCGGATCGTTGGTCTATCAGAACTGAACTGAAACCGATTGATCCGCGTTGAGTTTTCAATTGCAGTAACCTGGGCATTCGGTTACGTATTGATCTTCTTTGAGCTTGCTCAATCTGTTATGTCGACCTGTGTGGAGCTTGCTCAATCTGTTACAGTATTTGATTAAGTTATAATCTTGCATTCATTTTTTTTATTCCGCATTACATTTGAGATACACAATCCCCCCCCTCTTGTATTGCTATCTGGGCCAACAATTAGTATCAGAGCCTAGAGCTCTAGTTATTTTTTGACTTAATCATCTTAGGGTAGGATTTTTGCCAACCCCTTATGGTAACTTCCTTCCCGAAGGCCAATTGAGGAATAGACCTCCTTTGTTTAGTGGGTCTAACTATAACTATTGGAAGGCTACAATGTGTATCTATCTTCAAACCATTGATTATGAGGTACGGAAAGTGATTATTAGTGGACCATATCGCTCGAATAAAACTATGAATGAGGTAGTCGTTTAAGGAAGAAAAGCAATGGAATGAAAAATTGGAAAGTTGTTCAATTGACTGCCAAGGCCATGAACATGTTATATTGTGCACTTGACCCCGCTGAATTTGAGTGAATCTTTGCTTGTGAATCTGCTAAAGAGATATGGTATAAGCTAGAGGTTACACATGAGAGAACAAATCAAGTTAATGAGTCTAAGATTAATATGCTTATTCATAAATATGAACAAGCAAAACAATGGAGAGATGAGGTTGCATGGGTTTTGCGCAAAATCTTAGAGTCCCAAAGCTCAATCTCCAAGCAAAACAATGGAGAGAAAAGAAAGCCCTTGAAGAGAAGAAAATTTGGCTTGGTTGGAGGCTAAATCTTCGAGAAATCATGGAGAAAATCTAGAGAGAAGGTGGAAGAGATGAGGGGAGGTAAAGGAGGAGAGATGAGGTTGAGAATGTGAGAAGATAGAAAAATGAGAGCTCAACTCGACCTTTTAAAAAAATATGTGTGAAGTGATTTTGAACCGGTTCTAGAAAAACGTGAAACAGGTTCTAATTGGCTTGGATGCTTCACGAAGCGATTTGGAACTGGTTTTACAAAAACTCGAAACCGGTTCTGACTAAAAGTTGCTTATTTTCATATATGGCTTCTTAGGCCCTCTTGACTTGTACAAGGCTTCATTTTAAACCCCCAAAAACATATCTAGAAAGATCGGTGCCAATCCCAAAGTAAGAAATTTTACATACCGTCAACGTGCCATCTCCACATACCTCATAATTCTCGAATTTACAAAAATAAAGAAGGGAAAAATATTGAAATGGTCCCCGTAGTTTCACCCGAGTCTTGATTTAGTCCCTCTAGTTTCAATTGCACTCCAACGAACCCTGTAGTTTCAATTTTGGTCGAATTGAGTCCCCAACGTTAACTTCCGTTAGTAGATTAGACAGAAAACCCAATTTGGGGGGGTTTTTTGAGGGGCAAAACTGACTTTTTGACCCTCCTTCTTCTTCCCCAATTTGAAACCCTAACCCTAACCCTAAATCAATCGGCTACTCCTCCCTCTCTCCACCGTAGCCCACCACCAAAACCTCCATAACCTCTCTCTCTCATCTCCACCATAACCGACTCCACCGCCCTTCTCTCTATCTCCACCAAAATCCACCTTCTTCCTCCAAAAACCGAGAAACCCCTGGTGTGAATCCCTCTCTCTCTCTCTCTCTCTCTCTCTCTCTCTCTCTCTCTCTCTCGGTTCCTGACAAAACCCACCAAGCCCTCCTCCAAAATCCCTAACCCGACCCCACACTTTCAAACTCATCTTCAATCCCTCAACAAGACTCGAAATTCTCAAGGTTTTCAACCGGAATCTTCAAGGGGTTCGTACAAAATCGAGGTAAACCCATATCTCTTCTCCCCAAACGGTTTTGATCTTCATTACTGGAACCTGAAAAGGAAAGAGTGTTTCACGTTTTGGGACTGTACTATCTGAAATCTGATTACTATTGATAAAATTTGGAGTTGGGCTGCTCATGTTGGGGTAAATTTCTGTGCTCTCTGAGAAGTTTCTGAACTTAACCAACCCCTAGCCATGTCTGCGGCAATGAGGGATATGAGTACACACACACACACACACACACACAGAGATTGGATTTGATTTAGGGTTAGGGTTTCAAATTCGGGAAGAAGGAGGGTCAAAAAGTCAGTTTTGCCCCTCAAAAAATCCTCAAATTGGGTTTTCTGTCTAATCTGCTAATGGAAGTTAACGTTGGGGACTCAATTCGACCAAAATTGAAACTACAAGGTTCGTTGGAGTGCAATTGAAACTAGAGGGACTAAATCGAGACTCGGGCGAAACTATGAGGACCATTTCAATAATTATCCCAATAAAGAAATTACGGATTTTTACATACCCCCTTTTACAAAATAATTACAAAATTGCCATTAAAAGTTGTCGGGTGGAGTGGGGTATTGATATCCATGATGTGGGGTATCGATACCCATGATGTGGGGTATCAATACCCATTGCATTTGAATTCTTGGGCAGCTTTTGTTCCTTCTTTTGGCATTCAGGATGACTGGAGCCTTCCTCCAATGCTTTGAACACTGCATTTTGGTCTTGGAAAGGATTCCTCTCAGCCTCTAGCGTGATTGAGTACTCTCGGTTATCTTTGGGGATTATTGGGAGCTTCAAGATATGCCTTTTGCTCCGATTACCTAAAATCTAACAAAACACACCTTGAGTGCATTATCAAATAGAAAAAAGCATAAAATGCATACAAGTGTGACAAAATGAGAGATATAGACACTCGTCAAACATCCAGTTAATTTACTATGATTCACAATGATGCACAAAAGATCCTGTTTACTATGATTCAAAAACACATCCGGTTTACTATGATTCACAATGACTAAGACTCAGACTTGTTTCAAATCAAAGATCAAGGTGACAACTTTCATATACAAGAAGTTTCCTTTTATCATTTTTCTAAACACGTCATAGACTCCAAAATGATGCACAAAAGATATCCTAAGCACTTTAGTATGAACAAAACATGATATATACATAAACTACAAGGTGAGAGAGAATGAACATGGCACTTTAGTATGGGATATGGCAATATTGAACTTCCACTCAACATGGCACCCTCCTCCAAGTACTTGGCACAATTCGTTCATCAAAGTTCACATTCATGTCCACTGAGTTAAGCACAATGAGATACTTATTCAAATGTAAAACTCTTGCCACTTAAAGTCTGTTGAAGATATGAAAGGTAACTACGACTCATCAACCACTATTCTAAGAGAAGAATGCACCAAATATTTGTATGGAAATTGAAATATGCAATATACATTTGCAAAATGTATTAACATGATGCTAATCCTTTCCCCCCAACTTGAAATATGCAGTGTGCACAATGTATGAAGAGCAATAGTAAGGAGAGAGGAACACAGTTGTATCAAAGAGGTGGAATGTCAACCACCCTATACCTCGACCAAGTTTGAGGATTTTCCATCACCCGCACTATTCATCATTGATAGATTTGAAAGGTTCGCTCCTTTGGCTCCTCCATGGAACCACAACTAGTCACACGAGACATTTGTTGATATTTTGTTGGCCTTCCAACCGCAACACATAGCTGCATCCAAGCTTAGGGCTTCTGAATGTCCCATTTAACACAACATGAGATCGAAACTATCAAGGTTGGTGTGGTAGCATGTTTACCCTGCAAAGACTTATATACGAACTACCTACTAGGAGAGAAATGATTAAGGAACGCTTGGTATGTGTTATTCAAGCCCGACAGAAACGAAAAATTAAAACAACACCGAATCTTCACACGATTGCACAGGTACTACTTTTCTACCTAATTCTCACTTACAACATTGTAGAGAAACTAATACAACACTCCTAGGTAAATCATGACTCAACAGGTTGAATTTCTATTTACAAAATCTTCAATCTCCATTTATGACTATCCAAGACAAAGCAACAAGATTGTTGCAAACCCATATACTAACGTCCTAAGGCTATAGTTAGGTTCCTATACCATACCGTCATAAGCCGTTTGAGCACGGCAAACACTGAAGCTAACTCAACTTCATGGATTTTTAGTCTCCTAGACTCCGAAAGGATAAAAAGAACGAAATTAAGCGAAAGGATCATCTGAAGGGTTATATTTGAATATATAAGGATCATCAGAAAACTCTTTTCACCTCAACTAGGAATTTGTTTGTCTCCTGGGTAATCCAATGGTTTGGGCGCCCGTAGAAAAATAATTATTGAAGTTGGCTAACCATGGGTAATTCAAAACACTAAACAATTGCTCACCTGGGGAAGTATCAAGAATCCGGAGGTCTGAATGTAAACTGTTGGTTTCCATAGGAGGTAATTTATCAAGGGTTGTACACCAACTCCCGGGCTCATACCTCATGTCTTGCTCTTGTAACAATTAGTACAAATAATCCACCTATGCGTCATCTCTTTGGCAGTGAGACATGTTTTCACAAGCGCGTCATCTCTTTGGCAGTGAGACATGTTTTCACAAGCGCATCAGACAAAGTGAAGTACATTTGATCTTGCACTAAAGTGTCTATCATACTCACATCGTGGTTATCATCATCGTCCTTCATTGGACTATTAACATTGAAAATACTAAGTTGTATTTTCATGTTCCCGAATGTCATGTCAACAACCCATTCTGGCAATAAATAATGGCATCGAATGTCGCCAAGAAAGGACATCGAGAATTATAGGAGTTTGTGCCTGAAGGTTGGTCACTGCACAAGTATAGAACATAATGGCTGTGTTTGGTTAGATAGTTTAGTTTAGTTTTGATGATGTCAATAGGTGGAATGAGTGGAGAGAGAAAGAGAAAGAAATGAGGAAAATGATGATGTCATCAAAACTAAAACTAAAACTAAAACTAAAACTAAACAGGGAAACGAACAAGGCCAATAAAGTCCACTGCGTAGACAAAATTTCACATTTGAACTAAGAAATCTTCTACCAAGCCTCTCGTTATTCGGACACCACGGTCGATCAATTGGAGAGTGACAGAAGTTGATTGCATTTCCCCCAAATTTAGTTGTTGGTACACCGAGAATGGGAGCAAATTCACTCGCTCCTAAGTTAAGCAAAGCTCTCTCAACCTTTTTATCGCCAAACCCAATAGAAAATGCGGTACACCCAGGGACCTTATATTTAGGGGAGGCATTTGTTTTGAATGATAAAGTTCACTTTTTGAGTTAAAAACACCTTTTGAACATTCAACTTGTGTTTCACAGTGCTTAAACATTCACTTTACGTTTCACAGTGCACAAGTCCGTGAGAAAAAGGGAAGGGATTGGCTTGAGGGCATCCAAAAGAGGAATGTTGACCTTTACTTGCTCGAAAAGCTCGTAAATTTCATCATTCGTAGTTGGTTTAGGTGGTACCCTCTACCTTTGAGTGCGCATCACAATATCAATCATAGCCATGAAAAAGTGTGCATCACAATATCAACCACCATGCCCGTATAATACCCAAAACTTCTCACGTGGAGAAAGATCATGGAGCATGCACAATTAAGAGTGAGAAATTCAAGCTCATTAAAACCTATGGCATGCAACTACACCATAATGAAGACTATCATGCACAACTCAAATCCAACACCATTTTTTTTTTTTTTGGTTAAATAAAAAATATTAAATCTTTTTGAACTTTCTAAAAAGTGACATAGAAGGCTAAGCAACAAAAATAAACAAACCACCACAAACCAAGGCTCAAGGCAAAAGATACGCAATATAAACCAACATAGACTATGAAAACAAGACCAAGCCTTAAAAAGCAAGGTCAACTCCTCTAGATCCAATGTCATCTAGAGTGTTGATAGACAAATCCATATAAGGTCTCAAATTTGACACCTCCTCACCAAAATAGTTCTTCTCTTGACCATCTGAACTTTCTCAACATTTTTGGCACATATTAGGGTTCACATATATATTCTTTTTATGATGACATTACCCTTCGTCTAGACCTTTAGGTTCTATCCCAACCATAACCAAAATGATGCTACATACCCCCATTTTAACTAACATGATGGTAATTGGGTGGAGCATTGGTGTACCTATGGATATGAAATAATTTGGTTGAATGTGACCCTTCATTATACAAAAATAACACATAGGCACATGCTTTTCATAACCATGAGAATATGCTAAGTGTGTGTGGAAAGTAATTGGCTCATGCAACTTCCTACAATGAGGTCTAATATGACCTTTAACACCACAATGATGACAAGTAGTCAAAAACTTGGACAAATTTACCTCACCACGCTTGGTTATGGCATGTCCAACTTGCACTTTGCTTCTTTGCCTTCAGAGAATCAGGTTTTATGCAAGCATCTTTGATATTGTTTTCTTCAATGGGCAACTTCACTTTATTTGCCACAGAAGAATGAGAGCACTGCTTGTTGGCTTGATAAAAACCATTCTTCCTTCCACCTTTGTTGTTGAAGCTCCTCCCACATACCCAAGCCCTTAAGGTTTTGAAGAAGTTATTGTACCCGTGTTCAGTTTTTTTAAAGTAGCATTGGCATTGTCGAGTTCACCTCGCAGCTTTGCTACTTTACAGTCAAGAAGTTTGTTAGCCTCCAAGGAAACACGTAATTCTTTTTCAAGATCACATTGCATTTGCACTTCAACACACGAAGATCAACAAGTCATCAATTGCATTGCATTTCAGTTTGGTGGCTAATCTAATATTTGTATTCGCAAATCTATAACTTTTTTTTATAGAACTCATCACAGCCTTGTTACCAAGCCTCACCATATTCTTCCTCTCTATCACTAGCTTGGTCAGTCTTAACCCTATTAGAAATCAAACCCTTACTTATACTCTCACAATTATTTAGACTAGACGTTATTCGCACCGGGACACATAGAAGTAGCACATGCTACCTATTTGGAGCTATGAAAAGTTGGAGGATTAATTAAAAAATTGCCTTCTATTGATGAATCGATGCTAGCAAATTAGAAAACAAGGACCCACTCGTTAAAAAAAAAAAATTAAATCAATATGTTCAACATGCTTTGATACCAATTGAAAAACCCTAGATCGCCTAGGTATAATGATTGAACGTGTATTATCTCTCCATTAACAATCCACCAATCACACAAACAGAAAGCAACCAAACAGAGAACGCAAAGGTATACGCAAAAAACTCCTAAACGGGTAAAAACCACGAGAAGGAATCATGCACTATACTCATTGTGTAGTTACAAGCAATCATACCCTATGATATTGGATCCTCACAAATCACCCTACAATCTACTTGGCGAATCCACTTTCAACACACCCGATGTTTGACTGTCGCTGCCTTGAACCAATAAACTTTCTGTTTGCCTCTTAAAAATCCATCGAAAGGACTATGTAGTGTCTAGGAATCCTCCTTAGGGCTTTTTAAAATATGTTAATAATGCTATTGAAACTTCTTGGAGATGTACTTAGAGCTCAATGATCCATAGATCGTATATGTACCCCAAGATACAAAGCAAAGACCACTCCAAGGTGTTTTTGTGTTGCACTTTATACGCGTTCTAACCTCACTAATGCGTATTTATAGAACTGTTGTAAAAAGGGCAACTTGCTCAAGCAAAGTCCAAGTTGGTCGAACAAATTCATAGTCGCTCTAGCGACTTGTCTAGTGAAACCATTCAAATCAGGTTCAGTTGGCAGCGCGCCTGGCAGGGGCTTAAGCCACGTTTTGGAAACCCAATTGATGCTACACTTAATACTTCTTGATTCCCCTGATCATGAGACAACTATACTACCGCACACACAAACACCCAATACATGTTCAAAATGATCACTTTGCATATACTCACCAAACTCTCTTTGACTCAATGAACCAAACACAAGGAAATGTGTGTTTTGCCAACGCAATTGCCAAAGGAGCTCGGCTTTTTGAAGCTTACCATGCATATTCCGAATAATGTCACATTCTAACTACTTCGATACATGAAGCCGTAAGAACACACAATGGTAATGCAAGGGAAAAACAAAGACATATGAATTCATATTGCCCTTGCATCAACAACAAATGCAATTTTTAAGAACACGAGACAAAACATTGACATTTGGATGCCACTGTAAAACAACACAGAAATTTAATAATGTCATGATCATACTTCATCCAATACCTACAAGATGCATGTAGAGAACTTATATGTGCAAAATTCACTTTAAAAGGGCAAAAAAGCACGGTGTCCATTCAATTAACATATAGGCAGTGGGCTTACATTAATGCGAATTTGAGTCATTTTTTGGCAAACTTGATTGCTATGTGAATGTAATAGTTCTCATGCACCATGCATTATGATGCTCACGTGAAACATTTGGACCATTGCGCGAGATCAACATATTTTACATGGTACCAATAAATAATAGAGATGCCCAGGATATCCAGTTGAAATCCGTGCAACTGAATAATGCGATAGTGTACGTATGTACATCGATCTAGCACAGAAACATCTACTTTTTCCTCCAAGCATACATGAATAAACACTGATCCTATTTAACAAACATCCAAAGCTTGATAACTCTAGGCAGCAAAAATAGGCCACAAGACATCAATACAAAAAGAACATCCAAGTCGCCAAAAATAAATGCCTTAATAGATATTCTAATCGCAAGAGATTGTGCCATTGGAATAGGCAAATAAAAATGTTTTAATCAGCTTCCAAACTTCTGTAGTTCTCAAGAATAACAGCACAGCATCTTAAGGATCATGTCGGAAAGACATCGTAACAAACCAAAACCCACATAGACTTTAACTAGGGTCAGCTAAATGAATCTGTTTTCAAAATTAGCACTGTCGAGGACATTGTGTTCCTTGATATTCAAAAAACCCAGATCCTTTTGAATTAGTGCCTCTAAAGTCAATTTCAGTCTACTTCTCTCCTTAGTGTCATTCCCTACCGTAATCACATCGTTCCTCCCAACTACTGCATCGTTAGATCTACAATAGACACGTCAAACCACCTTAATCTATTTTTTCACATCTGATGTTCTTTAGATACTGCTCCTCCAATTACGCAAAGGAATTCAGTTTGTTATTCTATCTCACAAAGTCTCATCACACTAATCCTACTTGTGTGTTGCTTCTTAATTAGTAGCCTGACACTCCATACAGGCTAACATGGCTGGCCTATAGCAGTACTAAGAACATCCTTATGAGAATTGAAATTAGTTCATGAACTCAGTTAGACATGAGATAGCGCATAGGTTGAATCCCTGATTAACCAAGTAAAGATTGTGAAATTAGTTTGAGTTTTTTTCCCGTAAAACTTATGAAACGCTTTACCAATTAACCAAGTAACTGATTCTTGTGATTTAAAATTCTAATGGATGTGATTCAAGTATGAAGATCTAAGGGTGGGTAGGGAATGCCATATCCCCAAACACGGGAGTTAGCACAATATAAGGCCCTATACAGAATATAAGCAACAAGTGTTGGTAGGGGTACCATTCTCCATGGGAGCAGACAAAAATCAGACGGCTTTTTTTGTTTTCAAGATATAGCCATTAATCTGTGCCAAAACTATAAAGTTAGAAATCTTTACGACCTATAATTCGAAAACAAAACAGAAAATTTGGTACTTGTCAATAACGAAAGCAACTAAAAGCCCTCACATTATCACCAGACCTTGCTTTGACAAGACGCACTTAAACTCAACTGGCATCCAGTACAAGATATAAACTGCAAAATGATCCTGTGCAAGAAGACATGAGAGAAACATCATCAACCGAGAGAGAGAGAGAGAGAGAGAGAGAGAGAGAGAGAGAATGTGTACTGGCTAATGCAAAAGAAATACCAAAAATCTTTCATAACCATATCAAATCAAACTAGAAAAGAGTGTTGCACTCTTTATTGCTCCCAACTATTCTAACTCCTGCATCTATAGAATTCCGATGAATATGAGAACCCGATGGTACTTGTGCATCGAGTGCATTAAGCAGAAAATACATGGGACTAAAGTTATACGGATTTCAGGAAAAACAAAAAGTCATCCACTATTTACAGAAAGTGATATGGCGCTGCCATTTGAAACATGGGGCAATTGGATAAAGGCAAAAAAAAATTGGAAAACATGGTTGAGTGCCTAAATCATGCATATGGTGCAAAATTCCAAAGGACTGAATCAATTTAAACTGATGACAGTGTAAGGCAAAGAGGAAAACAAAGTCGGACAGCCAGTTTGTAAGGAAATTTAGTTTAAATAACTTTCCACAGAGTTACTAGTTACTATGATTGTCTGGTGGGATGATACTTTGTTGAGTTTATAGTAAAAGGAGATTATGAAAAATAGGAGATGCTTTAATTTTACCACCTTTTCTTTTATTGATTCTCAGCAAACGCTAAGGAGAACATAATCACGAAGACAATTGCCCTTATTCCCTTGTCCCTGTCTCTAAAAGAACCCAAACAGGGCATTGAGTGCTTTGCGCGTGTCGTACGTAATCAGGAAATAAAAAGTAACATATAATCTAGCATATCTAGTGAAGATAACTCATATATTTTGCAAGGATATAATGGGCTAAGTAATTGGTCAGTTATGTGATCTAAAATAAACACAATGCTTTATTTCCCCTTTTTCGTATTCAATATATTTGTTTCCATCTACATTTGCCCATCTCTCTCTTTACTTTTTCCTAGTCGGATACATCTACCCTTGTTTCTCGAGTCAAAGATGCTTTCAATAAATTCAGAACCATAATAGCACAACTGAAATTTCCTTGAGATTGATGTTGAACCGGTTTGTTAATGACAAGATGCCATGAGGATTTAAAGCATGCTATAGAGAGAAAAGAAGAGGAACCATTCATTTTAGTGAAAACATGCTAGTCTCTGTATTGCTCAAGTGTTTTTTAGGCATTTTTTAAATGCCATTAATGGCAAAGATGTTGTGAAGTTTTGACACTTTTTCAATACTTTCGATGGAAAAATTAAGGATCTCACTTTGCTTGTGAGTTCACGGGGTAAGAGGATGAAAAAAGTGTGTTGTGAGTGGTTGGATAAAAGCAATTAATGTGCGTGTCTATAAAAACAATTTCCCAAAAAGATATGAAAAAGGACAATTATAGGCATACATGAAAAGAAAGGGTGCAAAAAAAAAAAAAAAAAAAAAGGGAGTACGAAAAAAATTAAACCGTAACTGCAGAAACAAGAAGACAGTGGGAAGGATGTCTGCATAGAGCACAATGTGTGAACTGCTACTGAAGAGCGAATGAGAAAGAATGCAGAACATACCTCAAACAAAAGTCCCTTTGACATTCTCCATCGGTAGTAACAAAATTACATATCAAAAGAACCTCCCCCTTCAGTGAACTACTGCTTTAATAAAGGTTTCTGCAACATATCTACTCCAGGGAACACCATTAAATTCATGCGTTTCATTTCTTCCTTTTTCGAATCTTCAAGCGGCTTGAAACCGAAAACAGAAGTCCATGTTTCCACAAGTTCAGGGATAGCAGGTATGACTAATTTCTCAATATTCATGGAGCACAGCGCCTTGCAATAGATTCAGAAATGTAACATCAGACATAGGCATACCAATGTCCTTAGCAGTTTACCCAAAGGGAGATAAAGGTGTAGATTTAAGTCAAACAAAAGCAACACGAAATCAAAAATTTTATAACAAGAAGAATAAGAATCAAACCTTAAATCAGTGTTGTTGAATGCAGTTGTGGGCCCAATATAAGGCAAATAAGGTGATAGACAAAGAACATACCCAGGGACAAAAGTGGTTCGGCAAAATATGGGAATTTCTCCTTAAAATGGATTAAAGAAGATGGTGGAAGGCTTTATGACTAAGAGGGTCAGTCAAACTTTTCAACAGTACTGCAAATGCCCAAACCTCTCACTTCTCAAAAGCATTTTACATGGGTATCAAAGGAAGTTCGTGAGCCTGCTAAACTGTCAACAAATAAGGAAGTTTCTAATCACGGAATTGTGCCGATAGCAATGTTTCACAGTCAGCATTTTATAAGAAACTGGCAGGAACATTGGCTTTTTTCAATGCTAAATTCCAAGATGTGGAGAGAAAACTGCATTTCTTTGACACTGAAAAAGGTGAGCTAAGGCACCTCAGCGATGATGAGATTTTATGTCACTCCATAAAATCCTCATAAAAACAATTGGAAAGCTGCAAAGACAGTTTCTTTGGGGAGATATCTCTGAAAGGAAGAAATCACACATGATGAAGTGGGAAAAGCTAACAAAGGGAAGAAAATTTGAAGGGCTGGGTATAAAACGACTAATTCAACATAATTCCCCTATGTTAGGCTGTTAGTTAAGCGGTGGTGGAGATACAATAAAGAGAAAACAGGCCTTTGGGTCAGGGTAATTCAAGGCAAATACAATAGTGCGGTTTTTGGGTTTGTCCTCATAATCTGGTGACTCTCATGGAAAAAGGATGTTTTGTTGCATTATGGTCAGTTTGGAAGGAGAGGTATAACAGAATTTTCAAATATGAAGAAGCAGAACTTGGGAACTTCGGAGTCTGTAATCTGCTTTATTCACATTTGGGGTTGGGGAGGAAGAGAGTTAGTGTTTGAGTCTAGAATCTAGATACTCCATTCAAAGTGATTTCAAGCTTCATTGTCTAGCCGACACTGCGCCAAGTATTTTGAGGCTCATCTGGGAAGATATATTCATGCATTGAACGTTTGCATTTAGGTTGTTAATTTGGGCTTTCAATTGTCATGATTTAAGTTGCAATTTAAATCTTAGGCTAGTGCATTGGTCCTTGCTTGACATTTCATGTTTTTGGTTAAGGCAATATATTTTCAGCACCTAGCGTGTGCAGACACTAGCGTGTTTTTGAAAGCCATCATTGGACACGTGTCTAGATATTGACCATTCAGATTTTGAGAGCCTGCCTTAGCATTTGCAGACGCGTGTTTTTCCCATCCATCACTGTACACGTGTCTAGATTCTATGAGGTGCTTCCCCTTTGCGTTTGCAAATGTCTGCTTGCTCTTTTAAAGGCCATGTGTCATGTTTTAAGTGGCTTGCTTAGGGGCTATGAAATTGAGCACTATATAAGCATCTTTTTCTCTCATTTTAGGGTAAAACTCCATAAAATCAGCCACTTTTAGAGAGAGAGAGAGAGTCCTCCCCTCTTATTCCTTTGTGAGCTTAGCTTGCTTTGATCATCTTTATTCAATCTAGTGCATTCCTCTCAATGGATTGACTCTAGATTGATTTTGTTTTGCAAAAACCTTCTTAAAAAATCATACCTTTCATACATCATGGTTTGTTACCTTCAAATCTACATGGCTGGATGATCCGGAGTCTTCTTTGGTACAAAGATCGAGGAGTGTTGGACTCGAGGAGGCTATGGAATTAAGAAGAGACTCGGGGAGCTAAATCAAGGAGTGGACTTAGGTGTAGCTTGGGGTAAGTTGGTAATTTCTAATCCTGTAGCTCTTGATTAAACCTTTTGATTTATAGCAATTAGTAGATTAGGCCATGGTTTTATGCTTAGGATGTTTAGTTTTCACGTATATCCTTGTGTTCGTGCTTTCGTTTATTGCTATATTTGCTTACATTGTGGTTTTAATTGATTCTCCATGGAAAAAGATTAATTGGATTAAAAATGGGAATAGTTAATTTTTAAATGGGTAATATGGACCATTGTAGTGCGTCGCATAATTCAAGTTAGAATTGCAATATGGACCATTGTCAAGTTTAACATCAGGAACTACAATGTGGCAGATTTATTGAGATGTTTGGGAGGCATTAGGAAGAGCAAGATCTGACATATAGCAAGTGAACTTGTTTTTTTACTCCTTTCTTTTTCCATTCTTCATTTTCTCGATGTACCCTTGTCGCGTTTTAATAAAAAAAAAAATTGCCAATAAAAAAAAAACTCTGTTTCGTTCAAACAGCTCCACTATCAACCCGATAAGAGTCAACTACTTGAATCAATGAAAACATAATAACAATAAACACTTGCTCCGAAATAAAGCGGCATTTTTATCTATTACCAAGAATGCACGAAACCCCATATGATCAAATATAATTTCAAACTGCAACACAGAAATTGTACAAACCATATACTGAAAATTAATTAGGTTATTTTTGTTGGGCACTGAAATAACTGTTGGGCACTGAAATAACATACGCGACATACCAATTCAATTGCATTTAGAAGCCGACGACACATCCCTTGATGCCTATAAATGTAGCGCGTTCCAATGAATGGCAGCTCCGCTAAATGATTCCCATGTATCCTATTAAATGTAATAGCATCAAAAGAATATTAAAAACACAACATATTCATGTCAGAACCTCAACAAAGTCATTTTACTGCAGGCCTAGGAGCAACTAGCAACAGGAAGGCAGCATTGCATCTCTTGAATCACAAAATTGCTCGGTAATTTCAGAAGCAAACAGGGATGAGACTTGTTCAGCTAATCCAAAAGTTGAAAACAAGGGGGGCATGTGTATTTATAAATGTGAAAAGTTTGTCATGCTTATGTAAAAAAAGTTGTATGTTTTGTGCCCATTCTAGTTTTACATAAAGCAAGATCAAAACAACAGAAGCAAAACACGTTTCCAAAATTTTCAACCATTTCACTTTCACAAATGATAATTAACAAGTCAAGACTGAAATAAGCAGACGTTTGCAAGCTTAGCAGCTATCAACTAACCTTATTCCCAGATCTAGTACGTGGAAACAGCATGCATAGAGACGATATTTGGAATTTGACAAATCTCATGAAGTGGAAGAGTCTCTCATCGAAACAGAAGCTTCGAAATTATATATCAAAGATCACCCAGCCAAGTGTTGTAATGGACTTATATTTTATCATAAACAGCCAAAATGTGACTAGTGCACAAACTTTTACTGTAGAAGTTCCTGCCAGTTTGTTAAAACTGCAAGTATGTTTTTCCCCTTGACTACCAGATTGGATTGCATGATAATAGAACGTCAATGGGGTTGAGATGCTTATCCTATAATCCAGAAAACCCAACCTAATTTAGTTAAACACCCAATCTACCAACAAGTACCTTATCAAAGTAAAATTGCTGAAGTCTTCAACTCCAGAAAAAACACAGGTTTACAGAAACACACAATCTTCTAAAATGGAGGAAAACATCACTATCATTCCAACAAAGCTGGCAAAACTCTGGTAGACATTCAGAAGCAACGCTACGCCAAAAATTTTGCACAATCTTTTCACAATCTTCGGACAAGTGAGGCGTACGCATTCATGGTAAAAAATTTCCTTTTTCCATTTTGGTGATAGTAAGAGTCCATACCATTTGTATTCACGTTAAACAATCTGAAGATTGTGATAGAGTTTCTGAAATGATTGTGATAAAGATTTTGAGCTGATTGTACCTATCCTTCCTTCAGAAGGTCTCTCTGACTGCTATATATTCTAGCGATCAAAAAGGGTTTAACTTTGAAGTTTCTGCTGTATATTCTAACGATCAAAAAGATGCTCTGTTTTTTTTAGTGCTCTGTTCTTTTCCTTTACAGAGATGGATGAATCAAACTAAAAGGGCCAAAAGAATTTTGGCATGGTTTTTATTCATAGGTTTAGACTCTAAAGTGATTTTAAAGGTTGGATTTGTTAATTCTTTCAGAGCTCAACAAGACAGATGCCACTTGTTTTCTTCATGTGATAAGAATGCTCGATTGCATAGTTAACATTGTTTGCCTTATCTAGCAGCATTTCCATGTTTTGATTGCAAGAAAGTCCAACAACGCCTCGGCTATATGATTCATGCATATATCATTCATTAAGTAGATGAAAATGACAGAGATTCCTCATACCAATAATTATGAAGGATGCTATTATGGTAATTCAGTGATAAGACTAGTCCAAGGCTGATGCCTATGGAAATAGAGGTCTGTTCACTTATGTACCGTCAAGGATCTTAAATATTGCATGTCAGAGTCAACTTCTTAATATGCCGACGACGTTATTGGAACAGTAGATATGAGTTGCTAGTATAATGGAGAGTAAATTCTCAAAAATGATGGCAAGGCGGGTAGAGAAAAACCTTATGGATGCCACCGATATAATTTCATCGCCCTTCTCAAGAATAGCAGTGAAGAAGCCACTGTAGTCTAGACGGGGAACATTTGACCTAAGAACAATTTTTCAGAAAGAGACGAGGATTTCAGGACTGTTAGGTGATATAACAGCAACAATAGATATCCAATATATGTACGCGTAGCTAATAGAATGAAGGTAAACCAGCACAACGTAAGGTAAACCACAAAAATCATGCAAAACACCTCGGCATGGCAGCCATCAACCGGAAAAGAAAAAGTAAAACCCTAAAAGCAGGCATAAACTGCCTATGATTACAATGGAGAACTCTCTCGCAAAAGGCCAACAAAGTGCTGCAAAGTTTATATTATAAACCGGTCACTTTGTTGGCAAATTAGATTCCCAACAATGACAACCATTTCATTGATACTTCAAATGACAGGGAATATTTACATCAAATTGACATGCAGCTCCCTTTCCCTTAGCATGCATAATCTGTGGTATTTTGGTTTCACTATTCGATGTCAGCTCGTTTTCCCCTATAGACAATATCAAGTGAATCAAACAAATTAAAAAGGTGCATTCACATAACAGTGTCGATATCCAACAATAAATGTCACCATTTGATTTTGGGCGGAAATTTAATCAGTTGAGAGAGGCCGAGGAAGGGGAAAAAAAAACATGCCAATCCAAATAAACAGCATATTATTTAGTGCTAAAGTACGATACAATGAACTTTGAGTCTTTGAGTTCTAGGGTAACTTCCATATTGAGGAAGCATAACGGGAGATGGGCCGATGACATAAGCAAGCTGATTCTATCACCAACTTTAGCATTATTTTCTTCGGGCTGGAGAAATATTTACACAATTTCTGTCTCTTATTTTCATATAGCACCTACAAGTAAGGAGTAAGGACAACCAATTGATCTTCAGAAACATTTATTAACATAAACTACTGAGTTAGGCATTCCTTCCATGTTTGTCTAGGTTTCCATCAACAAAATCATCCACCTTCCTAAATCGAAAATACAACCAAATAATTACCAATCAAGGACAGTTAATGGATTTATAGTTTTTCACCTATATTCACAAACTACCAAAACAAACCTAATGCAAATATTCACGGCATTGTGATTTAAAAATCTTGAAATACAATTACTTGATAGAACAGGGTAAACACCAGGGCTTCCAGCAAAACAGAGTTAATGAGTGCTCACCCACAGTTAAAGACATTATTAGGAATCATATTAATTCCACTTTTTTGGTCCACAATTGGCCAAAAACATTCGTCCATAACCGATAATGCAACAGCTAACTTGGAGCATTCAATTTCTGGAGCAACACTAAGAGATCCATCTTGGCTAATATCAGAACGGTGAAGAAGAGTCCATGAAAATCCGTCTTCCAGTTGATGGCTGATCCCACGAAGCACCTGTAGCTTCTCAAAGACCTGGTGAACAAGTATTACATTCATTCAGTAACCATTATGGCCATTACATAGAAGACCTCAAAAGATACATAACTCATAAAGGCGAAAGTCCAGCAACTGCAAATTGGCTACATAAATGAAGGAGAAGCAAGGACGAGGCAAATAAAAACTAAAGGAATATTTAGCACAAACAGGAACATATATCCTGGACTTGGGACAAAAATAGAGAATTGAAATATATTCCGCTGGTTCAGCTGACTGTGGGGTCAAGCAGTGTGTCAGAAGGCTCAGAAGAACCATCAGTCACTCTAAAATGTGTATTTTAGCTACAAAAGCGAGATAAAAGCTTCAAAGTATAGAAATAACTCTGACTACAATCTACATTTCGAGATTGTGTCACACATTAATTATGAGAACCATTTGATTGGTGAAATAAGCCCCCATCAGACTAATACTAAGGGAATTATCAATGTAAAAGCCCGCAATATTATGATCAAAATGTTCCATGGGATTGATCGTTCAGAGTTGAATCCACTTGCATCCAAGTTGGCTTAATCCACATATGCGCATCAATAAGATCCTTGTATTCATACTTTAACTTGAAAAGGAAGAAGATATAACTTCATTCTTTAACTGGAAAGGAAGAAGATATAACTACCCTCTCACTAAATTTGTCCCTTCCTGGTAATATAAGTTGGGGCAAGGAAGAGGCAATTTAAGAAACAAATGAGGCCATTTAAATAAGGCTTCCATAAGTACGAGTTAGATTTTGAAGTCACCTCTCCAATAATCACCCGTATGTATTTATCTGCCTTTCCTGTTTTCAACTGTCGTGAAGGTTATCCTTATTGCACTACCATTGTCGAATTTAGGATTCAAGAATTAGAAGATTCCTAAAGCATAGTCACTCAGCATTACTGCGCCAAAATCCGAATATGACAAAGCAATAATTTAGATCCAATAGGATGACACAACATCATAAGTTCACCTAAACAGTTTGTGTTCGAGAGGTTAATTCCCTTTGTTCAAAATAAACTAAACTAGGTCCAATAGGATGACAAATCACGGTAGTTCATCCAAGCGGCGTGTTACTATCAAATGAGAAGCTTAATCCCCTAGTACGCAGTACTAGCATGCTAGAAACATTTACAGCTCCCATTAAGATCAGGAAAAGAAGCTTAGCAAAAAAAATAAATAAACAGATCAGGAAAAGAATAACGGCAACTAATCTGCTTTTAAGTGTAGGCACGAGGTTAACCAACATATGTAAGGAAGACCAACACCAATTTTGTTATCACTTGGGTAAAATCAACAAAAGATTAAGTACTTAAGATGCAGAACTAATCGACAGTGGTCTGGCACCTCTTTACATTTCTTCCCACAAAAGGATGGCCGATTGGAATCAACATGCATAGCATCCTTCCCCTGAATACAATGTTGATGATCTACAAAAGGCAATAATTACTGGTGTCAAGGAAAAGAATAACCATCCCATGCAGGAAAAAAGGTAATGACAGTGCTAAAAAGACCATCAAGAGTCGAAGACAAATTTTCAGCGCTATTATGAGTTACAAACATTTTTCCTTGCACAAATGGCATCTGAGTAATGCAGAATCGGTATTGTCACTACTCGGATCCCTCTTACAAGAATCCCCAGAAATCATCCCACAAAACTTGCAAGAACAATGTACACACTGCCAGTCACCAGAGGGGACAACCTGCAATACAAAGGAATAAAATGGTTACACCTGCTGTGAAGAAAACAATTGTCTGGACCAGCAAAGAGACATATATCTAAGTTACCCATTTGGGTTTGACGGGAGAGAACTCAAAATTTCTCGAGGGCCTTTATTGAAGGAAATAATATTTTAAAAAATTCTTAACGGGATTTTCAAATTTTTGGCCCAGACTTGACTAAACAGGTCCAACTATGCAATCGTGCCACCTAATAAAACAAAGCCCTCTGGTTGTAATGAATAACAAGGTACAACAATGCAAGCCTGAACATTCGATGAACGAAAGAATCACAAACGCACATAAAAAAGCTTGTGCATCGAATCTACATTACTGTTATATACTTATATATACATTTGTGAAAAAGTTTGAGCAATGCAACCATACTTGGAGATTTAAACATCTTTGATGGAAAGTTGAAGGACAACCATCACAACAGATCAACTCCCCACCATATCCGCACAGGTTGCACTTATCATCACTTGGATCATCACCAAAAACATAATGGAATCCAATGTGTTCTGAACCTTTATATACGGACCAAGAATGAAGCAGGCATTGCAACAGGGAAAATCCGGACTTTGATAGATATATGTTCTGAAACGGTTGATTGAGTTTACTTCCCGCATGAGATTCAAACTCCGAAACACTAATGGTTCCATTGCAGCAGTCGCACCAAATGCCATCTCTGGTTATCCTTCCTTCAAAGGATACTCGAGTCCTTTTAGCTTTCCTGTTATACCTAACCTTCTCAAGAACCGGAATAGTACCTAAATCAATCATCCACGAGAGAAGACTGCGTTTTCCTGCACCGTACTCTATCTGTTTAGTTTTCCTGCTCAATGAATTCTTCCTTGCCCTGAATAAACTGCGGAATTTTTCCTCCGTTACTGGAACAAATACCGAATCACTCCTACTATGAGCATCGCAGTTTTGAATTCTTAGTTCGAGAACTTTACAAGCCCAGGTACTAGACCGGCATCCTTTTCCAACTAGAATCGCGTACACATAATCGGAAACATGCTCTTCATCAAGAGTTTTAAGCATACTCAATAGTTTTCCTTCCCAGAAACACAAATCTCTAGTAGTACGGCTAATTGTTTCTTCCCCTTCCTTGGGCTTACTCCTTTTCATCTGGTTCCTTGCAATGGTTTTCTCACTTGAATGATCAACACTTTTCCTTGCACCTATTTCCCCCTGTCTCTCAGACCCAATCACCTTCAACAGTCCTTTCACATTTTCCTCTCTCCTTCCAACATAGCATTTCCCATTCTTGTCCAATTCAATGTTTGTTTTGTTTGAAGCACCAATCTCCCTCTTCCTTTTACACAGTCTAAGTCCACCATCGACCACCTTTTCATCACTTTTTTCCTTTGCAAAATCATCCCTTTCAGAAATATGAATCCTTTTCCTACCCTTTCGTAGGGTCCCACTTTTAGGAACATCGCCGGCATAAACCTCGCCATTGAAGTCCATAATTTGAGAGCCACTTCTCCGGCCTGCCATTTTTCGATTGCAAATGGAAGAAGCCGATGAGCCCAAATCAGATGAAACGAAATCCGTCCGTTTCTTTCTGTTCATCTTCTTGGATTTTACTTTTGGCATTCTTCTTTGGACATGAATCGACAATTGTTTACCTGCTTCTGTCATTTTATGATCAGTCGCTGAAGATCTTTAACGCCTCCATTTTTATCACATGCAATGGCTCGGAGGAAAAAAAAACCCTTGATGATTATTGAAACACTTTCGTCGTGTTCGAAATGAAAGCCACAGATCAGACCTGGGACTTGGCGTGGTTGTACTTGTACAGAGTGCAAGACGAGAGGGTTCATAGAGACGGAAAAAAACAAAAAACCACCTTTTGGGCTGCGTCTTGAGTCTTGAGTCTTGACTCTTATATGTAGGTCTGAGGTTTTTTTGCGTCCATGTGCCAATGGGTTTTGGGCCGTGGAATTGTGAGTTTTTTTCTATGATGTTTTAAAATTGTTGTGTGATTTAACAGCCGAAAAATCCCATGTGCCTCCGGATTTGACAACCCAAAAATCCCCTGGCACGGAGACACAGGATTTTCCGGCAATGGCACGGAGGCACAGGATTTTCCAGTAGGGGTCATTTATCAAAGTTAAAATACTTTAACGAATAATAAATCAAAGAAAAACATCACAGTAATGGCAACTCAAAATCTTGTTCCCACAAAAATCACATTTAAAACTCAACCTAGCAAGAGTGATCAATCTCTCCTTATCAGAAAACAAAACAAGTGACGAGAATTCAAACAAGTCACACAGAGAAGCAATTTTTATAAACTTTTAGTAGTTATCTAGTGGTGTCACCACCAAATTTTGAGCTGCGTCTTGACTCTTGACTCTTATATGACCGTGTAAGTGCGAGGTCTTTTGTGCCGAAAACCTTATACCTCTGTGCTGAGAGATTTTAGACAGTTAAATTGTGAGTTTTTTTTTTTATTAAAACTTCTGTGACCGAAAAACTCCTGGCATAGGGTCACGTGGATTTTTTCGGCATGGAAGATCTCCGCTGTGAGTGTATGCTGTCCAAGCTTTTTTTTTATTATTGATTTTTACATATAACGCACGTTTTCTAATTTTATTCCAAAACTAGTGATCCGTACCACAGTGGGTTAAAACTCTGGAGCCTACCAAACAAGCGTGGAAATGACAGGAAAATGTATAATCACCATTACAAATCAGTGTTACATAGGCCCGCATTGATACATACTCCCTCCTTTCTAAAATTACGTTCTACTACAAAAAATCGTGTTATTTTTAAAATGAAAAAATTAAGTACTTTTATGTATCATTTTTCGAATTTATTTGCACCAACTTAAAGTACCCAGTGAATACTTTAATTCAGTGCTAAAAAAATCAAAAAATAATACACAGAAGTAATTAATTTTTTGATTTGAAAATTAATAAGAGAGAGAGTGAAACTATTGTTATGCAACGAAGGGAGTAGTAAAAAATGATTGGTTGTTACACAACGTCAACTCGATAACGCGGTACGACCGTTGTAACAAAAATATTTTCCCTAATCAGACTCCTATTCTTATGGGAAGTTTCCTTCTTTTATTATTCAATCCGGCCACAGCGGGTGGTTAATCTCCATATTGATCAGGGGTGGAGGGAACATAGGGCTGGGGTGGGTCCTGGCATGAAAAAAAAGTACACTGAAAAAAATTAAAATTTATATATAAATTAAATTTTCTTTGCCATTGTCAGCGCTGAGTTACTCGTTTGAAATTAAAATAATTGTTTCCAACAAAATTTAAACCAAATTGTTATAGCCCCAATAAAACAAAACAAGCCTAGCCTAATTATGAAAGCCCATATATAATAAACATGTAAGGATAATGGTTGCGTGATATTAGGTTCAATGTGGAAACACTAAAAAATTGAAGGGAATTAAGTTAGACGACTTATTTGCATACAACTTTTCATCATAAATACGCTGTGTATTTTTGTCAGCGGTAGATGAAAATTCTGGAGCCGCCCCTAAACTCGGCCCCCCCGGGATTCTCAATCCTGGCTCCGCCACTGATATCGATGAAGCTTAGAAAGGGACACAGGGTTCCTATAGGAAGCCCCATCCAGCCGTTCATTTCGGCAATGAACGGCTTGGATTTTGATCCGAACAATAAACGGCTCACATCAACAAGAGCTCGGATTAAATCCGAATCATTCACGTCACGCCCTCGTTTTTCATCTGAACAATGAACGGCTCGCATTATGATAAGGTAACAGCTTGTGCTAGGAGGATATATTGGTCGTTTAAATGACATGCACCTAAACAAAGAATAACTAACAATCGTATATATGGAAAAGGAGTTTTATATATTCAACATGGCTCGAACCATGGGGTTGTCCTTTGGATGACAGGGCATATAGCAATCTCATATCCAGATATGGGAAGGCTGGTAATGATTTGTTTCTGCCTTAATGCAATAGAAGGAAGATATCACATTAATCTCATGACCCATGATAGTACAAGTTATTTTAAGTCCTGCAGTTGTCAGCTTTTCAAATACATTCGGGATACTTTAGAGTAGGGATGAGCAAAATAACCGTCTAACCGTGAATGAGTCCAAACCAATCCAAACCGAGTGGTTTGGTTCAATTTTTTAGTCATACGGTTTGGTCCCGGTTTTACAAATTAGAAACTGTGTTAAATGGTTTGGTCTATGTATTTACGTTGATGGTGAACAAAGATCTTGATTCCGAGTTGGCTTGTAGTCAACTTGGATAACATAGATAAAATTAAAATTGTTTAACAAATTTAACTCCAAACACAAGAAATGGAAAATCATATGTTACTACGAGACCATATTCAAAGCAATTGAGCTTTTAAGTTTTAACTAACAGGCTGCTGACTTGCTGTATTACTGGAAATTTTTCTGTAGCTCTTCCAAGTAAAATGTAAAGATTGGTGGACAATTTTCGAATTGCCGATAAGGTAAAGAGACGGACCAGGCTTGTATGTGGTAACAAGAAATCACAGAATAGGAAGGGAAACCACATATATAGGTAACATATGTTCACATATAGATTTAGAAAATAAAAAAAAAAATTAAAAAAAAAAATTAGTGAAGCAGCTAGCAATGGAATATTGGAATGGGGGTCTCCATCCTTCCAAATGAGATCAGAATAGTTTTGCCAGAGCTGGTTGAGGAGACCAAGATAGAAAAGAACGGGAAAGAGAATAGAAAAGAAAGGGATAGAGAGCGCAGCTCGAATTACTCAGGAAGAGCTGTTGTTCCTGATTATCTAGCTACAGGAAAAGTTTTCTAACGCCCGTCAACACATCTGAGCTGTCTCAACGTGTTTTTGCTAGTAGAGATTTTCTGTTGGGTTAAATTTACCTCCAAAACTTACGGAAATGTCACCCTCAAATCTGGACGTCCAAAACACGTAGGGATGGGCGAGATGCACCAGTGGTACCAGCTCGGCACTGGAAAACTTCCTACTTACAAGAAAACATCTCGCACAAAAGGCAAAGCATTGAACAAAAGAAAGAAATATACAGGGGAAAAGAAAGAGCAAGGAAATACCCAAAAAAGTCGATAGAAAGACACAGAAGCATGGACAACCATGCCGATGCAATTGGCGTACAAAGCAGTGTCCATGACTCAACCGCATACTACTGCTCTATAAAGAGAAGCGAAAACTTAAACAAAGATTCGCAAAATGAATAAGAAATCCTCACTAAAGATAGCCCGAGAAGTTGAAAATCAGGTAAATACTTTTGGTACAAAGAGAGGAAAACCACCAATTCACCAACATTGTGCTCACATACTTGAAAGAAAAATTCATATGATTTCCATCAAAAGCCAGATACTCAGCTTATGCAACACAAACAAATGACTTCCACGTCTCAGAACTACTGATGCTAAAATCAGTGCTCGCAAACCACTAGCAGCAGCAACAGTAAGCATGACTGCAATATACATGAGAATTAAGCATTGCATATCATAAATAATACTAATAGCCAAACTATCCGATTACAAAATGGAACTGGGATGATCCGATACTGCAACGCAAGAGAATGGGCGTCTCTCACGTACTAATCCCTACTAGCCTTGTGAATTTGAAGATTACAAAGCCAACAGATAATTAATAATATATCATCTAAAACTGTTACTGAAAGGTAGCCATGGATTCCCTTGTCTACCTTAACATGGTGAAAATTGTTATGAGAACACCAGGTTAAGGCACCGAACACCACTGCAAATTCTGCGTGAAGAGCAGAAAAAGAAGGAAAAAAATACACTTTGAAAACTAAGGGCATTGATCATTCAGACAAGGATGCTGTCCTGACTGAAACAGCAACCCGCCACTAAACCATCTTCCCAAAAATTTGTGTAGCACAAACATTCAGATTACAAACAAAAAAACACATCTTTCATTCATCACTTGACGAGAAATCCACTGACCCTTCATCAAGTCTTCTCCTTCATTGCCTGAATTTAACCATCGTTATCAAGTTAGGGAACATTCAGATTCAGATGGATAAATGATATTAATTTCAAGCAAATACCACAATGATGTCACTTATGAAAAAAAAAAAATACTTAAGAGGGATAATAAACGAGGGGAAAACATCTACCCACATACTTCCATGATAGCAATTTGATGCCACACTAGCGAGATAAATCGTTCCTGTGATGATTTCTTACTATTAGAAGTATGTTGTCAACTGTTTACAACCTTTAACATATGCAGACTGGTTTGGCTAATCAGCATAGGGAAAACATGTCTATCAGCTAAAACTTTTCTAACCATTGATAGAGAACATAACAACAACCTATAGGCCTATAATTCTTCGCACTTAAGCGGCAACCAGCCTTTCAAATCAAGGTTTTTCTTATTGTTATGCTACACGATGGTTTCTTTATTCTCCAAATCAAAAGTGAAGAAGCACTAGGAGCTATCTTTGATGGGACCGTTAACCTTCGTAGCCATTTAACTATAACCTAGGTATGCTCCAAACTCTGGACTCTCTAATCCTACTCAGTTTAGAGCATTGACTCAATTAGTTAGCGCCTAGCGGCAATATTGACACCACCTTTCAAAACTAGGCTTCTTTATTAGTAAGGTCAACGACTCTGTGCAAATTATTTTGTACTGCTAATGAGAAGAAATAATTAAATTAAGGAGGTTATAAAAAGAAAGTACGGATTAATAATTTATAATTAACCCTAGCAACTTTTTTCATGGATTGGAAAAATGAATGAAGCCTTATTTGCTTGTAACGCTATTAGCTTTACGAGGAGAAGAAAACACTTGGAATTTGCATGGGGTTTGATGTTAGAAGCAAGTTGAGGCAATGTAGAATAATTATTGGGGTCAAAATTACAAAATCTATGTGCAATATTTAAAATGTCGTAGTGACAAAACAAAGCAAGTGGGGTCAGGTGACCCCATTTGCATCAATGTAGCTCTGCCCATTCAACCAGCTACATATAGTTATGAAGAAGATGTTTAGGTGCCAACTCCCCCTGTATTATCGGATCAAGAAAAATTAAGGCAAGAAGGAGGACATAAAATCTGCTGAGAACAAGGACTCTGCATAATGCAAATTTGGTGAAGCTTTACACTATGCCTCTAGTGCTTTGGGTGGTTGATGTTTTGGGCTCTATATCGCTAGAGGTATGGTACTCCTTAAGAGTAGAACGCTAGGATGTGAAATCGAAATTGAAGGTTACGAGAAAAGAGAAAAACAATAGTCTTCTATGTTATTACAAGCTACAGATCTCTTTATGAGATTGGGATAAGCTCCTTGGCGACACTAGTGCTTGAAGACCACAAGGATTTTGCACAAAGCAAAAGTCTTTGGTGGGTTCAATGGAGCTATAAATTAATTGTTACACGTAACTGCTTATCTGTTATGAAAGTGTATTTCTTAGACTTTGAAGAACCCATTTAATCTTCAAGGGACCGCTATAGCTTTTGCCAAGCACTGGTATTCCTGACAGAGCAACTAACTATGTCAGGCTATATGATTGGCATCCAATAGGTCCGTAATTTGGTTTCTTTGGCCCTCATTTTGTTCAAGGCGGTCTCCATGCTAAAGTTTTTGTTTCTGTGAGTAACAATTACTGGATTCCAATTTAATCTAACTTCTGATCCTCCATGTCTCCTAACTTCTGATATCATGGAAAAAGATAACACAAACCAGACACAAAACATGGGAATTGGAAAAACACAAAACACCACAAGTACATGCTTTCCAAACATGACTCTTAATGTCATATGGCAGAATAATCAATTCAATAAATCTAAAACGAAAAAGAACTAGTTACGATTAATAATCCAATGCGACGGTAAACCCCAAAGAAATGAATTTTACATTTCAGTATTTTGATCACAGATACATCATTCACACGATCATTGTATTCATAAAAGCAAGTAGAATAAATCATCTTTTCAACTTCTCTTTTTTGTGGTTTAATGAGTGGTTCTCAAAGCAGATTGTAAGTTTACAGCTACAACAACCAATGGTACCAAAAGCTTATTCTAGCTAAAGCCACTAATTTCGTAAGTGTCGGAACGTTTGAAATTCTAGGTTCATACGAATAACTGAAGACGTGAAATGTTTTTTGAACCCCAATCGCTTGAGGATGTTGATTTCAATGTATCCTTACCTTAAAATATATCACTCTGAAAAGATTGTGAAATGGGAAAAATCTGTGACAATCACATCATGAACGCATGACAAAAAGGCAGGGTAAATTGAAGAGATCTTCTCAAGTTCACCCCTAGAGAGCAAAAACTACAAAAGAATTCAGAAAGTTAGATCGAAATCACAAACTTAGCGATAGAAATAAGGGAAAAACATAAGAGAGGGAACGCTCATTATACTATCCATTACGTTAACCTAATTTTCTATGCAGAGTACCTGCTGTGGTGGCAATTGCAGCACATCTGCTTGACGATGTGCATCCTCTCATAGTGATAGAGAACCTTCACCACATATTGCAAAAGCTAGCTCTACTGATAGTCTGGATCTGGATTGCCATAATAGTTCTATGCATAGTTCCAATATTTCAGGGTCCAGGTATGTGATTGTTGGATAAAGCAACATAGAAAATAATTAATTAACAAAAAACGTAACTCAACTCGCAACATCAAACAATCTGATGAAAAGGTTCCAGTCTCTCGAGGTCGAGGTATTGCTTTTGACATATTTTCTTAAGGAAGTCTCTAACCCAGCGATATCATTCCATTCAAGTGTTTTGAAATCCACTCATTTCACTGTACCATCTTTTGCGACATTGATCAGATATATGATCCTATCGACCACCACATAGCTGGAGTCAATGGCCATGTTTCCGTGGAAGATGGTTTTCCCATCTAAATATTTCAAGGTATCGAACAGATTCTCAATCTGCATCTGCCACCACCCGTATAATGGTTCGCTAGGTAGAGCTAAAGCAAATGGTGTACGACGATTGTTTTGAATCAAATGAGGAAAAGTGTCATCAAATCTCTCATATCTAATAACTAACTCCTCCTTAAATGCCAAAGGGTGCGGTGAGCTCAATAAATTTACGCCTAACAGGAATGGAATCCTCAAACTGAATTTGCCATAAAAATGAGCAATGTCGCTAAGTTGAGATATGGAATCGATAGGATGCACATAGAAACTGGCGTCCTCCTCTTTTTCTCCAAGGAGACCTTCAATTTTACCTGAAACTGGCTCGTTGATATTGATGTTGTTTGGTCTTGGGAAGTTGAATGATACTAACCTAGCGGCTACAACGGGCCCTTTACCTAGGCTAGTATCATTCAACCTCCCAAGACCAAACAACATCAACGAGCCAGTTTCGGGTAAAAGTGAAGGTCTCCTTGGAGAAAAAGGACGTCAGGTTCTATGTGCATCCTACCGATTCCATATCTCAACTTAGCGACATTGCTCATTTTTATGGCAAATTCAGTTTGAGGATTCATTCCTGTTAGGCGTAAATTTATTGAGCTCAACGTACCCTTCGACATTTAAGGAGGAGTTAGTTATTAGCTATGAGAGATTTGATGACACTTTTCCTCATTTGATTCAAAACAATCGTCGTACACCATTTGCTTTAGCTTCACCTAGCGAACCATTATACGGGTGGTGGCAGATGTAGATTGGGAATCTGTTCGATACCTTGAAATATTTAGATGGAAAAAACATCTTCCACGGAAACATGGCCGATGACTCCAGCTATGTGGTGGTCGATAGGACCATACATCTGATCAATGCCTCAAAAGATGGTACAGTGGAAAGAGTAGACCTCAAAACACTTGAACGGAATGATATCTCTGAGTTAGGGACTTTCTTAAGAAAATAAGTCAAAAGTGATACCTCGACCTTGAGAGACTGCAACCTTTTCGTTAGATTGTTTGATGTTGCGAGTTGAGTTACTTTTTTTTTGTTAATTACTTATTTTCTACGTTGCTCAATCCAACTCACATACTCAGACCCTGAAATACTGAAACTATGCATATAAATATTATTTTCGGCTTTAAACGCTCTATCGATACAATCAACTGTAGGAAGCAAAAGAGATATACTGATAAAAAATTTGTAGTGTGTTGTGTCCTAGACTGAGAATTATGAATATGACAGTTATATACCCATACATGACACTAGGAAATATAGCTTGAAGTACATTTGTAACGAACCACTATTTTTCTATCCTTTGCAATGAACTCAAACTTGGAAAAGAATTAGTCCAATTTTTGGCCTAATTGTTTTTATGGAAAAAAAAAATGTTGTTGGAGCTAAATATGAAAAAAAAAATGGCACATACTAGAGGCTTATTCCTCCTTTATAGGGGTTACCAGATAGTGAAGCGGTTTTATGAAGTCGGCACAATGCCATCTTTTGTACCAGTAGTGGAAGTCCATGTTTAATTGTTTATGCGGATCCTTCGATTGCAAAACGTAATTTTTGGGGTCGTATTAACCAATCACCATGAGCTATTTATACCTTGGCAAAAATTTATATATGATTGCTAATGGATGTGACATGAGTCACTAATTTGTTTAGGATGGCTGATTGAAATGTGATTGGCTGCTACATTACATTTTTACTATTGGTGTCTAAGCCATGTAGTCAAAGCATATTAATATAGGACAATATTGCTCTTGAACAATAGTGTGTGCATGCCCACTTGTGCACGCGTGAGAGTAATTTAATGTTCAAGGGAATTCGATGTTTTCGGATTTCCTGTTTATTTGGATTTGTATCATGGCCCTAAATATGTCATTCTGCTCTTGATTTAGTCATCACTGAATATTTGTTAAGAGAATTGTAAAAGACATCGTGATCGTTTATATGTGTGCAGTCACCTAGGATGGCATGTTTGGTTGGGTGGTTAAGATTGTTTAAGTGCCTAAGTTTGACTACGTCAATGGAGTAGACTAAACACCATTTTCCTCCATGATCAGTCATCCTTTAAAGAACGTATTCATTAAAAGGTACCTAATTTTCATTAGGAGTATTCTATTAGGGAAACTATTGATTATAATGTCAATTCTCTCAAGGCAACAACGAGAGGATGAAAACAACAAGTGCATATGATATGAACATTGACTTTGCGAAATGAGCGTACTGTGGATGTTTTTATAGTGGAACCATCAAGTTAAAATATTATTTTTGTTTTTATACTGTTCTTTCTACAGGATTTCTTCGAGAGTCTTGCCAATTCCTTTTAAATTACTTGCAATTTGAATCCTACTTTTGCTAGTGGGTCTCACCAAGAGCTCCATGTGTGGTCCACAGACTTTGAGCACTTTCTTTTTGCTCGGCAATACATTAGAATCCTATTTCTGTTAGTGGATCTCACCAAGAGCAACATTTGTGGTCCACAGACTTTAAACACCTTTCTCTTTTTCTCTCTACCAAGGCTCAGCTTTCGATTTTGTGATATATCTTCCAAAAGCCTGTGCATTGTCTATGGGGAGTTTGCTCAAGGTCTGCCCTTTGCACGTTTTTATGCATTTCGCTTACACTTTTTAGAATAACTTGACCTATGATCTTCAGAAACTTACCTATGTGACCTGTTGACATGTACTTGGAGGGGAGAAGGAGTACCTATATGATAGCTTCTGGAAATACTGTAAACTATTAAAAACTACACGAGAGAGAGAAGTCACCAAAGTCATCACCAACACACAGTATGGGACTACACGCATGTTTTTTCTATTACATTGGTAAACACGCACATGGATGATGTCACCTGATAAGCGCCGAAATGTACACATTTGGGCCGCCTATTTTACATTTGTTTTTGTCCCTTATTATTATTATTATTTAATATCTTTTGATATGTTTTCGACTTTTCATGATTTTAGATTCCATGGGGGTGTATATCGAAATTGGCCTTAAATGGCAAGCAGAAGACCACTGTGCATTATTTAATCAGAGACAAAGGGTCACTTGCATCTAAATGCATGGGGGAAGTGTCGTCAGAGAAAAGAAGAAAAGCAAAAGGCTGGAGGAGTAATGGGAAAGAATGTCGTGCTCACACCCATTGGCTCGACTACTCGCAAGTCTTATCTCGGAGCAACATTGAATGAAGCCGGTTTCACTGTAATTTCTCTGCATTGCAACAAGAACTTTGACACAAATAAACGACAGCATCACGGAACACTAGCATCAACAAAGTTTGTTGACAGATAGCCAACAACACATGCAGAATTGAAGTGGTGCTCGTGACTTGTCTTTGGACGAGGACAAATGGGGATAATGCTATATATTACACTAGCTAATATTATATCATATGTGGGCTGCAATACTTAATCTTATAAAAAAGAGAGAGGTCTCCCAGACTCTCCCTTTTATAACACAAGAACCAGTAGCTTCAGCCAACAAAAGAAATTCCAGTTTCAAGGCCCTCCCTCAACTCCATGGCCGGCTAAACATCAGAAAGAAAAAAAGAGAGAAGTCTCCCTTTTATAACAAGGGGGAAATAACAAGAGGGAAAGAAAGACAATACTTACAGCCCAAAACAAGATGCGATATTCACCCCACGAACGTCTTTGATGTAGAGAGCACATACAGAAGAACTCAGGGCTTTGATGCGGCCATCAATTTGAACTAGTGTGATGTTGGCGTACTGAACATCGTGTCTGTCAGAGAGACCAGTTTGGACTAAACAAAGCATCCGATCCCCAACCTCAGCCATGCTTTCCGAAGGAGTATCAGTTAGGTTCACTGGGGAAGGTTTGAAGCCCTCAACTTGCAACATTTGTGGAGGACCTAGCGATAGATCAGGAGCATCATCATCATCATCCGCAACCGCACCACGGCTGCCCACCTCTTGAATGGAAGGGTATGCTATCAGGTAGGAGCCATATAAGTAGACATAAATGACATCGTCAATGACCGCCGCCTTCCCCTTGAAGCCATGATACCCAACTTCACCAACTATTCTTGGAGTATCAACAGTTTTCCAGTTTCTCGTGGACGTAACAATGATATAATTCCGGAGGACTGCATAGCCCGACATAACAAATCTGGGTTTGGTTTGGTTATAAAAGTCAGGTGAGTGAAATGGAGCAGGAGGTAATGGAATCCAGGAACCTGTTACCGTATCTAAGCACTCAAACGGCAGTTTTGACACCTCTGAGTCCCAAAATAGAGGTGCATTATCAAGAACATAAACCTTGTTGTTGACGCCCATCACCAAGGAAAATAGTCCTTTTGGTACACTCGGAGGATTAACATCCGATCGTAGTTTCTTCGTCGTCATACTGAAACAACAGATCGGTGGAGATTCGTCACGAGGAGGGCTGCAATCAATTCTTCCCATCTCGCAACCGACGAAATACAGGTCGGAATCCAACGCACCGCAGGACGCCGCGTATCCCGACGACATCGGTCCTCATGTCGAATTTGAAAACCAGTTCCGAAGGTTTTACGGCTTTGCTATCACCGACGACAATTCCCCCACCAGTTTTGGCGATCTTCACCTCGTAGATGGCAGCACCAGCAGGGCGAGGAAATCCAACAAGATCCGCAATCAAGTAAACTGACATCATCGGGGATTTCTCCGCCGCCCCAAGCGGCGTCGACATCTTCATTGTCTCTTCCTCCTCCTCCTTCTCCTCCTCCGCCGTCATAACTTCCTCCGCTATTCTTCTCCGGCCTCCCTCGAGCACAGAAATGAAATTGTTTGTTAGGGTTAGGGTTGGAAGTCTCATCCTGTTAAAAGGAAGGGAAATCTTGAAAATCCCCCCTGACCTTTCGTGGAAATTAGACATAGACACCTAAGCTTTTAAAAATTCTACGTAAACACCTGCCATATTAAACAACTCATCAATTTAGCCCCGGCATCACCCCCAGCAAAAAAAACAACAGAGGCAAGCAAAACAAAACAAAACAAAAAAAAAAAAAAAAACAACAGGATGGGTGACATGAACCAGGAAGATTGGAGAAATTTGAAACCCTCCCTTTTAGGTTGCATGGATTGTCTCCTTAGACGGAACAAACGCAAATATTCTACTATCAATTAGTATAGAAGATGCATAAACGCGTACCTATGCATATAGAAGATGCACAAATGTAAATATTCTACTATCATCGTAAGTCGTTGTACATGTCTCCTTGTGTTTATGACAATGCATATGTTTAGTGGCAAACGCAGGATTGAAATTTTCGTCTAATTTGCGAGGATCACTCTTAAGTAATTTTACCAAAAAATCTAAAAGTATACTAAAAATATGAAGAAAATTGGGGGGAGTGCAGGGGCCAAACACCGCCACTGCATATGTTTATTGTCCGGGAACGGCGGTTGCTTGCGACCTTGGATTGTATATCAATTGTTGTTTCCCCAAGTGTAGGGTTTAAGTGTCACATAGCATCAAAACCGGTAAGACCGAGTCGAATCCACAGAGACCGAATGCGATGAGCGTGAGTGGTTGATTCGCGGATGATGGTTTAGCCTTTAAGCGGCAAACTTGGCTTTGTAGTTTGGGGGTGGAATTCACTTAACTTCGTGAATGACTCGGAAGATTAAAAGAACTAACTAAAACAAGGCTAAGTCAAGGGGTTCACAACACCTATGACTTAGGCCGATTCATTCTCCTCTAAAATAATCGGCTCGGGGACATCGTTAAACAATCCCGAACGGAAGATTTGGTATTTAAACTCGTTTGACTACAAATGGTGTTTCTCAAAAAGTAGGATTCTTGTGCCATTTATACAAACATTTTGATTGACATAGCCCTAAGCATCACACGTGCCAAGTGGTCAAGCCCTTGGCTACGTGTGATCAACGAGATTAACAAATCCAAATTTTGATACATAAAATCAATCCGTACTCTTTGATTAACAAGCAATGTTTGCATTATGGCGAGGGGAGCAAATGAGCCTAAGTCACGGGGTGCTCATCACCCCATGACCGAGCCTAAAACGACTACTCAATCATAACTACGGGAAACATGACTATTTTTATAAAGGAAATAAAGAACATAACAAATGACTTTGAAAAGTGATTTTTAATGAAGATCCTATGTTTGCCTAACACTTTAATACTTGAGAAATTAACTAACAACTAATAGAAACAAGTGTTTACTAAGGATGAAGCTAGAACAACATAAATATTAAATACTTGAGAGAATTGAAAATAAACTACATATATTGAAAGAGCTAAACAAGAGTAGCAAGATTAATAAACATGAAATTAACATAAGACAAACACTTATATGGGAAAAACTAGAGAGAGAGAGCTTCAAAAGCCTCCAATGGAGAGCAAAATAAAGAACTATGAAATGAGAGAGTAAAAAGTGTGTGAGAAGGAGAGAGGAGAGTGTTTATATAGTCTTTTACTTCTCTCTCTACAAAATATCCAAATAAAGCTCTCACATTACAAAAAGCTTTCCATAAATAGAAGATGCAAAAAAGTCCACAAAAGTTGCCTCAGAGCATTTCTGGACCAGTCCAGAATAATTCCGGATCGGTCCGAAATCGTCTGGAAAACTTTGGGAAAATCTGGATCGGTCCAGAATAATTCTGGATCGGTCCGGAATCGTTTGGAAAACTTTGAGAAAATCTGGATCGGTCCAGAATAATTCTGGATCGGTCCGAAATCGTCTTGACTTGAATTTGACCTCTTTGATCACTCCCATTGAATTGCGTGCTTCCGGACTTCCTCCCAAACACTTAAATGAGTTGTGTGACCCTCGGGAGAGGTGTTCCTTGGTCACTTGGGTGTTCGTTCACCCCCGGACTCCACCGGGAGTTTTGATGAGCGCGAGACTCGGCTTCAAAGCATCGACTTGAATTGTGACTTTTTGCATTCCCAGGCCTTGGCCAAATCGTCGTTTCATGGCTCTTGAGGCCCAGTGTTGGCGTGCCATGGGGCACGTGGCCCTCGGTAACTTGGGATGGTTCCCAATGTGCACAAAACGCGCTCATTTTCCTTTTTTAACCTGTAACTTACAAAAACACCACTACACGCATATCAACCAAATTAAGTGCGAATTCGCGTGTGTGTGTGGAATAAATGAGCGAGATAAACCCCGATTATCTACAATATTGGAGGCTTATCAGCGGTTGTTGAATTCCAAAATTTCCCGACGTAGTTTATTGGCCCTTGTATCTCTCTTCTCTTTGAATTATTGGACCTGCATTCTCTCTCCATGGACTAATGATATCTAATTTTGAAGGTCATAGGAATTATATGGATTGAAACAAAATTTTGTACATCTTTTAATTCTACAAAATAGTTATCACGAAAACTTTACCATTACTCTGATGTAAAGATTGCCACAATCTTCAATTGTTACGACTTTACAGAAAATATAATGCTTAAATTTATTTTGAGTTTGATAAAATAGAAACTCCAAATTTTGTTTAAAAAGGTGCTCATATTTCTCTGCAATTATGTATAAACTCAATTATTTCAAATTTATCTTTCAACTATTCAAATCTTGTGCAGCTCCAAAAAGCTCTTGGATTGCTTCTCCAATATTTAAATTTGTTTGTTATTTCGTCTATCTAAAAATTACAACGAATTTCAAGAGAAGAAGAAACTACCAGTGTTGTGGAAAAAACTACAATAAATTTGCATATAAGTTCAGGGCAATTCCTAAGGTTTGTTCTTAATTGGTCTTTTTTTTTGTGATAGTGTAGTACCATTGTTTTCTTTTCTTTTCTTTGTTTCGGATAAAAATTCATTTCATTAAGCTCACATTGTTTTCTTATTTAGTACTGTTAATCATCTACTATTAGCTTGCTAATATGCTTTTGCTTACATTATACATACGTTATGTCACTGTCCATTCAAATAATGTCAATTTCAATTTTGTCAAATGTGCTAAACAATATTACCGTGGAATGGGAAAGAAAAAGCTTATTACTTTATTTAGTATATGTATTAGGTTGTTATACTTAATATGTCCTTGCTTAGATTAGTTATAGTCCATTAAAATTATGTCAATTTCATCGTCACGGAAAATGATTTTAACACTCCCTTTTTTACAATCCACATGAATTAACTATATGTTGCCCTTTTTCAATACACTTTTTCACACATCCAAAGGCAGCATTGTAAACTCATGATGATAAAGATAAAGAAACTGAGTGTTGATTGTAAAAAATGTTTGTTAAAATCACTTCCCTTTCTTCATACATATGGGTTAACATTATTGTTGCACGGGAAAGTGTATGCATTGATGAAACCAAGACTAAGACCTTCTTTGGCAAATAGTAAGTTTTCTTTTTCTTTTTCTTTTTATTTTTTTACAAGCAAGAAATCTAAACTAACACTATCTAACAAAACCATGAGCTCTTAATGGGGCTTGAACCCTAACCACCACTAAGAGAGGCATTGGGCCGTGCGGTTGATCGAGGAGCTCATTGGCAGCAAATAGTAAGAGGGTGTTTGGGCGCCGAAGTTTTGCATTTTCTCTTTCTCTTTTTCAGCTTCTTCCTGTTTGGCCGACACTTTCTAAAACTCATTCCAGGAGAACACATTCTCCATTTTTTATGTTAGAAGCCAAAAGCCAAAAAGAGCTGAGAAGCTCCTTTTGGATTCCACTTCTCGTTTTCCCTTTCTCCTAATTTCTCTCGGACCATTCCACCCTTTGTTTACGTTACCCATAATTCTCTCTTTCCAAATCCAAAAAAAAATTCCCATTTTTTTCTTCCAAATCAATCTTAAAATCCCGCAAAAAAAAAATAAAAAAATCATGAAACTCATACAAGGAAACCCAGAAAATCAAAAATCATGAAAGGAAAAATACAGAGAGAGAGGAGTATTTCTTGGCCGAAATCATCAAAATAATACAGAGAGAAATGTACCGAGAGCATTTCCTTGGCCGATTCGTCCCTTCGATCTTCGATTCGTCAGGCTTTCTTTGTTTTGAGAGGTGCGGTTGCTGGGAGTAACAAATTTACAGAGGAGTTAGGTTTTGTAAGGACTAAAACAGAAATCTCTACAGATCTTCCATAGGCTTTTGGGTGCCCGAGTCCTTAGTCAATTGCCATCTCTTCTTCTGTGAAGGAAAGGTCGGCCGCCATTGTTGTCAATTTTATTGTCTCCATCGTCAGGTTTCTTCTTTAGAGAGAGAGAGACTATGAGGTATTACTGGGAAACCAAGAGTTTCTTCAGCTTTAATAAACACTTTTTGTTAAATCTACTCAAATAAAATTAAACCATTTGATTTTATTAAAGAAGTTCAATTTTAATAAACTCCTTTTAATTTTAATCAATAGACCATGGACTTATTATTTTTAGGTCCTTGTTTTGCAGACCGAACAAATATTTTGGGTCGGAGGGAGTACGTATTATTTGTATAACGTACGAGAGACTTTCAATTATCAAGAAAAAATAAAGAGCGAAAACTTTTTTCCAAAAACAAATAATAATAATAAATGGACAGGACACCTGTACAAAAATATTTCCTAATATAACTTTAAAAAACTTGTTGAAAACAAAATCCGTACACATTTTAAATACCATAATAAATAAACAAGGGCAAAATGGTAAACAACTAACCCATAACTCATTCTCATCATTATTCTCCCAAACACTTTTCTATTGCAAAATGCATTATGCATATTTCTCTCAAACACTCCTTTCAAATTCAAAACACATTCTGGCCATAATCCAAAAATCTAAAAAGCCAAAAAGTTGAAAATGAAAAGCTGAAAAGTAGGCTTCCAAACACCCCCTAAGTTAGCGGCATGTAAAAGTCATCTCCAATAGACATGACATCTTTCTCTTCCTGTTATATCTCTTATTCATTTCGCAGTTAGTCTTTTCTAAAAATAGAGGCATGTGCAAAGAAAAAGCAATGAGCCTTAGCTTCTAAGAGTGCTGGGAATGTATGAGAGAGTATCTATTGCTAAGTGGGACTTCTTTTTCCTGTCTTTGTGATTTTCCTGTCCTTGAGAAGAATTATTTTTAAAGAAGGTTCAGATTGTACTTGTTCCAATTCCGGACTTAAGTCAAAAATTAGTTTAAGTCAGTTTATGAGTCGATGTATTGTGAGAGAATGACCTGTTAAGAATTTTCTCTAGGAATCAGAATGAAATAGGATAAGAATTGAAGACAATATAAACAAAGTAATTAGAAGAAAATAGAAAAGCTGACTTGCGAGATTGTGAAGCGTGTAGTCACTATCCTAAAGTCATTGTTGCCTCCCCACGTGAAGGTTTTAGCGGACTCCAATGACTCTAGGATCCAACCCAATGCTCGCAGCCGTCCTCATCCAGAGTTCACGTCCTCTAGGAGGTAATGAACCATCCCGTTCGTAGTTGCCCATAAAACTCAAATATGAAAATATATAAAATGTCAATGATAAAAGGAAGTAAGAAGAGGAATCTCACAATAGAAATATTTCTCTTTTGATCTTATATCATTCTCCTCATTTTCTCTAACTTGAACAAGATCATATGAGGTCTCTATATAGATGTAGAATATGTAACTCTTCTTCAAAATAATTACAAGGCAATTACCTAACATAAGTACCCAAATAAATTAGGTAACAGTCCAATAAAATAGACAATAAAACCCATAATCATTGGGGTATATAATTCCATATATAACCCCCACAATAAACTCAATAAATAAATGAGCAATAAACATATTTTGTATAATAAGCTTTGAAACTTTTAAATAATATTACAACATGACCTGTCTCGTAAAGCGCAATAAGTCAATTTTGTGAAATGCTTGCTTTACATTTTCGACTAGGTATGATAGCTAAAACTACTCTCCTGGACATGCACCCTCTCTCACCATAACCAATCATTTTGTTGGTAAGATACGATTTCAAAATAGAAAACAAACCCAAAAAGGACATTTACTAGAAATCTGAAACTAAGGGAAACAAGCTCAATACAAAGCAACTTCAGAACAAAATCTACAGAAACAACACAAAGTTAATGCCTAAAAATTCCCTATCTCATTGTATTATCCTACAAGACATTCCAAGATTGACACAAGTACCAATTGAATTGGGTATTCTTGACAGTATGTGAAGAGCTGATTGTTTAGTTCCCTCGTCCCATTCTCAATTCATTGGAACAATATCTTGTCTTAGAGCAATGCTAGGATACAACTTTAAAACGTTTCCGGATATACTTGTGTGCAGACTCGTTCGATGCAGGTGAACTAACATCTATCCTGTTCAAAAAAAGAAAAAAAGAACTAACATCTATCAAACAACAAGTGTCTGGAGTTGTGTTCTTAAACTTTTGCTTGCTTCACGAGTGAAGTTCCTAGTGTTTTCCTCTAGACATAAATGGTAAAGCACAACTGCCAAATAACTATTGTCATTACTGGAAATACTGTAAAAAATATGGAACCGTTTACCTCAAAATCTGTAACTGAACAGAAATACCAGAAGAAATTGGCTGTTGTTTTGGGTTGAGTCGCGGACTAGGTCGCTCTCTTTAAGACGTTTCGCGGCTCCACCTTCACTGTGCAAGCAGAGTACCAGTCACACTGTCTCCTGGATAAAACAACCCACAATACAGCCTCTGTCTTGGTCTTCTTTGCACAGAAAAAGACCAGAAAATGCAAAACACAATCGACTTTTTCTTGCTCTCTGAACTTTGTATATATGAAAATGTTTTTTGGTGTGTGTAAAATGGCTGGAGAATAGCCCCTTTTATAGGCAAGGTGAAAATATTTTTTTGAAAAGCAGAGTCAATCACTTTGTTGTAATTGAATCAATTTACCCAAAAAAAAAATTGCACTGATTTAGCCCATGTTTTAATCAATTTTGTAACGGCTCTTTGCACCGATTAAAATACGTTTTTTTTCATTTCTGTAATGGTAGGGAAAATCTTTTCCAAAAAGAAACAGATTGGTCAAAAAAAAAAATTATTTTCCTTTCGGGATCAAATTCCACAAATTGGCTTGGACATTAGCCCAATCACATGTGCACAAGGCCTCCCTAAATATTCAATAGTTTATGGAGCCTTCACACATATAAAGAGTAAAAATGTTTTCTGGTTAGCCAATGTGGGACAAAGTGTTCTGAAGAGTTCGTTGAAAAAATACATATCCCAACAGTCATTGCAGACAAGAAAGAATCCCTGGAAGCAAGATGAACAGTGCAAGCCTCTTCATTCTGGGATTTTTTCAGAAAACCTTGCCCCAATGATTTTAGAGTACCCATATTCAAAAAATAGGTGTTCATGTTGGGATTTTTTTTTTTTTTTTTTTTACAGTTCAAAAAAAAAAATGTTGGGATTTTTTAGAATATGTGTGAATATTAAATCCTACATCGGATTAAAAAAAAAAAGTTTGGTCCTAATATAATATTGAGGGACACTCTACTTACAGGTTTAAGATTTTAAACAGGTGTAATTTCATTTAATTTATACTAGACTCAAATAATGTGCTGGAATCTTTGTTGTTATTCCCCATGGAATGGGGCCTTGGCACGCAAGAGCTGGTCATTGCATCATACAAACTTCGAATATACAGTTCATAATTTCGATCTTTGAATTTTAAAAAGGGCACACAATTTTCACGTTCATTGCCCTATTCTTAATCCTGTCTTTGAGGGTGTTTGGGAACCAACTTTTCAACTTTTCATTTTTAGATTTTTGGCTCTTTAGATTATAGCTAGAATGAGTTTTGAATATGAGAGGAGTGTTTGGAAGAAATGTGCAGAATGCAATTTACAAAAGTAGTAGTGTTTGAGAGAAAAATATAATGAAAATGAGTTATGGATTTGTTTTTACCAATTTACCCTTGTTTGTTAAAACCTGCCAACAGGAACTTGTCATTGAAAAATAAACCGGAAATTTTCACACAAATTAGGAAATATGCATCTAATCAAAATCATTGGTGAAGACTTCCATAAAATATGTGAAATGAAAGTAATTTCATAAAATAAAAAAAGTTGGTCCTAAATTAAAAATGATTAACATTAAAAAATATCACACAAATTTAAAACTTTTGCCCGCATTTCTTTTATGATGGTATTAAAAACTTTCTTCTTCACCCCATCAGTCTCTCGTGGGACACACTCTCTCTCTCTCCCTCTCTCCCCTCTGCGTGTATTTCTTCATCTACACCATTGGTGATGGAGATCTTAGCAATTAAACGAAAACTCTCATCAATTGCTTCAGAACCAACCGTGTCCTGCACCGACGGCGTCAATTGTTGGGTTAGTTGATCTGATTGATTTCAGTTCCACAAGAAGTCAGATCGGGTATGATTCAACTGGGTTAGTTTTTTTTTTTTTCAATCGATCAGTGTAGAAAGTGAAGAAATCAATACATGCATGTAGGATATCTTCGTGTATGTATATATCTGGTCTTGTATGCCTTCTCCTTTCTCTCTGTCGTTTGTAATGGTGGAAAAAGGGGAGGGTAGGAATGGGAAAGTAAAATTGAAGAGAAGTGAAAAGGAGAAGTAGAAATGGAAAAGGAGGTTGGGACCTATTTCTGGCTTCTGGCGTAGAAAGTGAAAAATGGTGACTGTGTTTTCCCAGAATGAGTTTTCAGTTTGGGCGCCCAAACATGTAGTAGATGAAAAGGAGAAGGTGAAATCAAACATTATTATCCAATTGATTAGGTTATAAAAATCTAATAAAGCGAAGCATTTCAAAACAGATGTCGAAAAGTACTTGATTAAAATATATATTTTTGGATTATAAACGGAATATGTAAAAGTACTTGGATAATATCTTCATAATATATTTTACACAAGAATTTTTTCAGGGAAAATATAATCATAATCCAAGAATTTTGATTAGAAACAAGGAAGGAGGCTGTGAGCCATTAGATCCCTTTTTGTTGTGTTGTCAAGCCCATAGCAAAACTCTCACAAGATCCTCACAAAAAAATTCTCATAGAGGATCTGAATCAGGACTAGAGAGTAGTCTTTTCCTGTCGAATGACACCATTTTCTCATACCTTTCCTTATGTGTGTGAAATACGGTTTAGAAATATCAATCCCTAGTCTATTCTCTCTCTGTCAGTAAATGCAAATGGAAGAGGGTGGGATGGAAACAGCCAAACGAGTCATGGCCCAACTAAAGTCTTCGTCTTTTGACATCAAAATTGCTCAATTTAGATTCCTTCCCCTTTACACATGAGTGCACGCAGGATAGTCCGAACAACCCAGTTATATAAAAAATGATTTCTAGAGGACCGTAGTAGAATTTCTGAACACCCTCAAGAGAATTCGTGGAGCTGCCACTAGTGCAAAAGACTCGTGGATCAAAAAAAAAATAGTACAAAGGACATGCCGGTCCTTCCGGGGTAACATCTTGAGCAATCAACCTTAACTTCCAAAGAAAAAAAGGTCAGGACCACAATATAGGACCACAATATAGGACCCCAAAAGCCAAGTCTATGGTCTCTGTCTTCAAGTTAAAACTTCTCTTCTCCTCAATTCACGTCATGTTTAGTATCCACAAGTACTTGAAAGCTATAGATGAATGTAAAACAAACTTCCTACTGTAAATTCAAATCTAGCACTAATACAAGTTGAAAAATTCTATTCTTCTCAACTGCCGTGTAGTATGAGTTTGTGGAAACAATGTTTTGATTGAAAAAAAAAAAAAAAGTTGGACGCACGAACATCATTTTTTCATCCTTTTTAAATTTCTTGCACGAAAGTGTTAAATGTGTTATGCTCTCACAGCTATCGTGTCTGACCACATAGTTTTTGCAATAATAATATCCAATGCAAGATTCATAAATTGAATGGTTTGAATTAACCGTTGTAAGCCTACAAAAGATCCACGAAGGCCCAAAATTAGATGGGACTAGATGGATCAGGACTAGAGAGTAGCCTTTCCCTGTCGAATGGCACCATTTTCTCATACCTTTCCTTATGTGTGTGAAATACGGTTTAGAAAGATCAATCCCTAGTCTATTCTCTCTCTGTCAGTAAATGCAAGTGGAAGAGGGTGGGATGGAAACGACCAAATAGGTCATGGCTCAACTCAAGTCTTCGTCTTTTGACAACAAAATTGCTCAATTTAGATTCCTTCCCCTTTACACATGAGTGCGCGCAAGATAGTCCGGACCACTCAGTTATATAAAAAATTATTTCTAGAGGACCGTAATAGAATTTCTGAACACTCTCAAGAGAATTCCTGGAGCCGCTACTGCAATTTAGATTCCTTCCCCTTTACACATGAGTGCGCGCAAGATAGTCCGGACCACTCAGTTATATAAAAAATTATTTCTAGAGGACCGTAATAGAATTTCTGAACACTCTCAAGAGAATTCCTGGAGCCGCTACTGCAATTTAGATTCCTTCCCCTTTACACATGAGTGCGCGCAGGATAGTCCGGACCACCCAGTTATATAAAAAATAATTTCTAGAGGACCGTAATAGAATTTCTGAACACAGTCAAGAGAATTCCTGGAGCCGCCACTGCGGGAGGTATTAGCTGGTTCAACCCTCACATTACGAGAGGTAGTGCATCGGTGATGGCTTTTACGGTTTTACCCTACTATTTGATGTTTTCTACCAAAAGTATATAGACAAGTGCGTAATTTCTTACATTTGAAGAAAAAATTAAAAAAAAAAAAAAGATTCAGATCGTCCAAGTTTTGGATTGGATGGTATAATTCAAATCTAGACAACATATTGGTATAATCAATTGTTCGTAATATTTGCTCAGAAATTCTTATCGCTATGAGCTTTTGAACAATTCTAAACCATTAAATACGACAAATAGACTATCCAGAATTAAAATGTTCCGTCTTGTCTAATTAAGAATTGGAGAGGATAAAAAAAGAACCATTTTGATAAGCTCATATATTATGTGGCAGTATTTCCCTTGCTTCAATTAATCGTACTTAAATTCCCACACATTCTTGCTTAACATAATTTTATTTTCCTTTTTGTATAGTCGTTAGTTGACTCGGAATCATCAAATCCTCAAGTCGTAATTGGAAAAACTGCTTTTTCAAGATTTGGTGATTAATGAATGCATATACAGTACTAAAATCTTATGGTGTTTATCACAAGTTAACGTATGCTGTCCAACTTGTATTATAGTTGGTAACCTAACTACTAACAATAATCTCTGGAACCCATTTCTCTCCTAAAGAAAGAAATCTGACGTTGCCAGGGCCGGCCTTGAGTGAGAGTTGGCAACGCGATTGCCTAGGATCCTCGAAATTCTTGCCAAAAATAGTGGTGGCCCACTTATTGGTTAGTCGTTAAGTATTCCGCAAAGTTACTCTATTACAAAAAAAAAAAAAAAAAAACTAATTAAAGAGTTTTAGGAATTTATGCACGAAATTACAATATTTTTATACTTAAAATTGCTCGTCTTTTCAAAATGATACTCCGTAGTATAAATTTGCGAGAGATGGAGTATTGCACGTCGTCTTTCGTGAGAAGTGCTACAAAAGCAACAAAATGGCGTTAGCTTACATTTCAAAAAAAAAAAAAAAAAGAAGGATTCTTAATCATGTTACTCCTAAAATCCAATTGGTGCATACAATAAGATACTTAACTAGTTTGAAATTGAAAAAACAAATGGATCAAATTTATTGAGAAACCACCAGTTAGACTCAGAAATTGATTCAGAAGCAGGTAACTACAAACCTGAATTTTCTCAAGAGCAGAGATGAATGAACTAATACAACGGACCCAAAAGTCAAAACAACTACGGGAAATACGATCTTACGCTACGTTTGTTTCAGGCGGAAAACTTTATCGGGCATTTTCCGCCTGATACAAACAGAGTGAATTTTGCAGTAAAATTCTCACTAAGAACAGAGATGAATGAACTTCAACTCCACTTACCTGTTCAAATCCTCTGCTTTCCATTGAAATAATTATCAGACATGGAAATTGGAAATAATAGTTTGTTTTATCTACAGAGCAATGAACAAGGCATGTGCAAACAAGTTCCAATCTTTATACTGGCTACTATTACAAAATTTTTGAGTGATCTAACAAATATACAGAAATCAAACACAATATTGTTGCAGTATACTAAACTGACCCATATATATCATAACTCGGACATCTATTTCATGTGCGTATCCCGTATCAAGAAAAAAAAAGAACCCCTCCATCATACTAATAATCATCTCGGCCCTGAGAGCTGAATGGCAGACATGTAAGCATCACTGTTGCAATCCGACGGTCCAGAAGAAGTCCCCTCGTCGCTGGTTGATTTAAGGAAACTCGCATAGAGACGCGAACCTGATTGGGAAGCCATCGGAGGAGGAGGAACCCCGCATATACCCTCCAGCATTTGGACTACTTTGGTCATCGACGGCCTTAGGTGCATGTCATCTTGGATGCACCACAATGCAACTTTAACCGAAATCGCCACCCTCTCGTCCTCCTCGTCTATCTCTAGTTGCGAGTCCAGGATACTTCTCAGCTTTCCTTCTTCCATCATCTTGAAAGCGTAAGACGGGTAATGAGTTTTTTCCGACGTTTCAGACGGGTCGTAGTTTTTCCTTCCCCCAATGATTTCAAGCAACACCATCCCGTAGCTGTAAACATCGCTCTTTTCAGATATGGCATAGCTTGTGATCCACTCCGGAGCAAGGTACCCCCGGGTGCCCCTCATCGTCGTGAAAACGTGGCTCTGCTCTCTAGTCATCAGCTTCGCCAAACCGAAATCCGAGACCTTGGCATGGAAATGATCATCTAAAAGCACATTTTCCGGTTTTATATCACAATGGATGATTTTCGAGTCGCAATCATCGTGCAGATACGCAAGCCCTTTGGCCGTCCCCAGCGCTATGTTGAACCGTGTGTTCCAGTCCAACATGAAACCCTCTTTGTTTTTCTTGAAGATCCATTTATCCAAAGACCCGTTCGCCATGAACTCGTAGGCAAGCAGGCGATGCGTTCCTTCTGCACAAAAGCCTCTAAGTTTCACCAAATGGAGATGATGGATGCTTCCAATGATGGAAACTTCAGCTCGGAATTCTTTCTTTCCCTGACCGATTCCCTCCAGTTTCTTCACGGCCAAACGGGTGCCATCCGGGAGAGCCCCTTGGTAGACCGATCCAAACCCTCCTTGTCCGAGCTTCACAGAGAAGTTATTGGTCGCGGTTTGAAGGTCTCTGTACCCGAAACGTATTGGCATCCCCGATAAATTCTCTAAGAAATTGTCCTCCTCGGAAGAATCTTTGAGAGTCTCCGGCGTTTTCGTCTTCTTCCAATAACAATATCCACCGGAGAGCAAACCAACAATAACAACCACTGTCACGACAGCTATGATCGCGACATATGGGAAGCCTTTCTTCTTTCCACTTCCTCCTCCGGTATTGCTGCCTCCGGTGCTCAAAATCTTTATGAATGAAACAAAACCGCCGTTGTTGGAGTTCTGAAAGCTCCCTATGCTGTCGAAAAGAAAACAGTTTCCAGAGCTGTTGTCGAAAAACAAAGTGAGGCAAGAACAGTTACTGTTACAAGCGGCTTTGCAACCGTCCAAGGTGGTTTTGGAAGCAGGCGAAACAAACTGAAGCGCGAAATAGTTCAGCTCACCCCCTACTTGTACAAGATCAATACTATCTTTAGAGTGATCACAGGGGGAAACAATCCCCGGTTTGCAAGTCGGACTCAAAACAGAAGGGCATTGGCACGTATTGTCACTGTAACACATATAGTATGGATCACAAGGCTCGGGCCTGCTACACCAGTCGCTAGGTATTTTTGTTGGCGAAGCACCACTCGAACTTCCATTTTGGAGAGTGGAGAAGGTGATAAAGCCATCGTTTCCCAGAACCGCGACCCATGTGGCATTTGCATCTGTGTTAACCGAAAACACAAATTGCCACAGCAAGACCTTACTCGAATCGTAAAACTTCCAAGAATTGGCCTGAAGAGATGCAAACGAGACCACCCCACCGCCTTGGTTGATGGTTTTTCCCTTTTCCTGTTTCATAGACCAGTAAGGCTGAGGAGTCTTAAACCCCGCAGATAAAATCATATCCCCGGATTTGAAATCCAGGAAATAGGTCAAGTTATTCTTCGGGTCTGGATCGCTCACAAGCCTCATTCCATCACTAAAATCCTGATTCGACAAAAGGGTATCGGTCGGATGGCTAAAACTCTGCCAAACCACGCTCTTATTATCTTTCCCAAGCAAAACCAGATTTCCTGAATTCAACAATTCCATTGCAGAAACTCCTTTCCCTCCAGTATCAGTAGACCAAACAGTGGTTCCACCACTTTGTAAGTAAGCATTTCCAGTAGCATCAAAGTAAAAGTTATCGGTATTTCTAACTGTGGAGCCTCTATTTGCAGTCCAAACAACTGTTGAACTTCCCATGTGGATTATAGTGAGCAGAAACAAAGTGACATCTTGGGCGGTTGGGTTGAATCCGAAACCGAAATTCAAGTTATTGGATAAGAGGAATAAGCCGTCATTATCTATCCAATTCATTTGAGTGCCTTTAAACCCTGGATTCATTTTGCCAATCATTTGTACACTAGCTGTACAAGATTCAGAGAAAAGGAGGAGGAACAGAAACATGCGCACAAAATGGATGAAACCCCAGGTTTCCATTTTTTTACACCACAGAAAGTGAAATTCAGCTGAATTTTAGGAAGACCCAAGATTATAAAGAAAGAAAAGAAAGGGATTTTCCTATCCAATGACGATTTTCTCTCAAAACTGAGAGGACCCTAATTGAGTCTGCTAAAACAGTTTTGCACAAGAGAATGAAGCCCAGAAAATGGATGAAACCCTTTCACACCACAGAAAGAAAAATTCAGCTGAATTAAAGAAAATTGAATAACAATTAAAGGGTACTCTTCAAGACCAAGTTACACGGAGAGAGAGAGAGAGAGAATTAGGAAGCCATTAATGGAGGATAGAAGAAGATGGTGAGCACATGATACATACCACTGGAGACTTGAGAGAGAGAGCTATCAATAGCTTTTTCAGGGGGTAAGAATGGAGAAACCAAGTGGAGTTGCAGACATGGGTCTCCCTCTGGTCTTTTCAAGAATTAGCGAAAGATAACAAGGGGAATCAGATGAATCTGTTCCTCTGCTCATTTGTCAACGCTTTTGGAGAGATCTGACCATCTGAGGTGGGTTTTAACCATTTGAAACCGCTTCTCTCTCACAAGGATTGGCAAAAGCAGGAGAGGATTTTGCCAAGGTGACGGATCCACAAGAACCACAGGTCCACAACCAATTAATGACACTAAAATTATTCAGTATCTTGGGGATTATCATAGCCTCACATATTGTTTTTTTTTTTTTTGCACATTATATATCTCTTTTGTTATTTTGACCCCTTCCAAGGGTTAAGACTTCTTCATTTGGTCCTTCTAAATGTCTAAAACCTCAAAACTTTTGCCTTGGACCACCCCTTCATAAAAGTTATGCTTTATAAAACTTGGGTAATGTTTTTCGAACTACCCTTTTAGATGAGTGTATTCCAGTTAAATTACGTGTACGCGAAGACGTGTCACTAAAAAATATAAAATGGAGTGCATGATCACGTGCAAATGTCACTATGATGCAGGAGTTACTAATTTTTGTCATCGTGTTTTATTTCGGCACCGCATAGCCATTTGCAGAGTGTAGAGATTTATGTTTATCAGTGATTGATGATAAGATTTCAATGTGTGCTACAAGTCTACAATGTTTAAAGACTATATTTAAGGGTCATTTCACTAACTTTGGTGTTTTGGACTTTTCAACTAAATGTAGGTGAAAAACTTGAAAAATTAAGAAGGCTCAAAAATATAATTAGTGGCACGGCCCCTTCAGTTTCGCCAAGAGACTATAGATACTACTACAGCACAAATTAAGAAATATTGTCTTACATTGCCTAGGAGTGGAATGGGTGATCATTTAATATATACTGGCACTTCTCTACTCATTGTCAATTAGTTATAAGATAGATATAAAGTTTTCACATGGTATTAGAGCGGGGCCTATTCCACTCCACATTTAAAAAAAAATTCGCAATCCCACACCCACGATGACAAACCAGCAAAAAGGTTGCACGATGATAGGATCAAAAAAGTGGCCACACGTGACAGACCTCAAATGCAACTGCACGTGAGGGGGGATGTTAAGAAATATTGTCCCATGCACATTGCCTAGAAGTGGAATGGGTGATCACTTAATATATACTGGGACCTTTCCACTCATTGCCAATTGGCTATGAGAGGGATATAAAGTTTCCATATGTCCAAGCCAGTTTATGCGCACCTCAATTAATCTTGGTGGCTCAATTCCACCGCTCACTTTTGCAAAGCCCAATCATAGCCGGAGCGAAACTCCATATGAACAACCTTCAAATTAAAGAGTTGATAGCCAATTGTAGCCGGAGTGAAACTCCATATGGACAACCTTCAAATTAAAGAGTTGATAGCATGTGAAATGTTTTGAAGTGAGATTTTAGAAAGAAGCAAACTCCTAAATCTCTGGGCTTTTAACTGTTAGGCAGTGCAACCTCAAAAACTTAAATCGATAAAATTAATTAATGTTTTTGAGAGGGTTTTAAATTTAATGGCGTTAAATGGAGGTAGATGGGGGCTGAGAAGGAAATGAATTCTGGTTGGGCTTAAATTTAATGCAAAGTTGGACGGATGTGAGAATGGAGTCAAAGACTCAAAGGGATATGCCCCACAAGGCCACCAACTCATACCCGCTGCCTCATGGGGTTCCAAGTGCACTAATGTAGGCCCCAAATTATCTTTTAATTCTAATACTACCCTCGTTTATATAAGTAATTTACAATGTTCACCCCACCCTACTCTTCTTTTGTGAACTTAACAAATTTGGCATTCGAATGAGTTAATTTACCCAGCTTGGAAAAAGAATTGTAAAGAATCGTACTATATAATGGGTTGTTCCACTAAATTAACTTTTTAATATGTTTTAATTAAGGTATGTAAGAAAAATGACTTGTCCTGTAAAAAAGAAATAGTAAGAAAATCAATAATTGACTCGGTGGAACCACACTTGAAATGAGTTTCAAATTTTGCCTGGGTGAGATAAGATAAGAAGTTAAGAACCCTTGTAAGGTCAATCTAATCTGTGGCACCCCTGTCAAAAGACACACCAATGACTATGTGCCGAGCCTAGTTGTGTATGTGCTCACGTCTAGATTTTGATAAATTTAGTTCAATCTTTTTTTCGTAATGAAATTTGTACTGTTTTCGGGTTTTTATATGAATGAATGATATTGAGTACAAAAAAAAAAGGGTCAATCTAATCCAAGTATTGTTAGTGGTCGTGTTTCATACCCCGTTTGAGAGAACCAATCGGGACTGTTGGTAATAATTTTGATCTAATCCATTCAAATCAATGATTTGACCAGTCAATTCACCGACCTCCCTTTAACATACATCGACATCAGTTATTTCTCTTTGAGTTTTGGAAAACGGAATTTTGACCAGCAGGAAGAAATTACCACCAAGTAGGGACATCTCATGTCCGTTCTTAATCCGTTTGAAATCATGATTGATTTTAGTTAGCGGTGGGAATGTACCACACGACACGATAGCACGATTCAAACATGATATGAAGTTAACGGGTTAGTGTTGAGTATTTCTGACACGTAACACGTATGTGACACAACCTGAGAACACGATTAGTAATTAGGTCGAGTTTGGATTCAACCTACATAACCCGAAAATGTATGAATTAACCTGTTCGTCTATTCGTGTCAACACAGTAACCTGAGAAGGACACAAATTAACCCGCATAACCTGATAATGACACGAACTAATCATGTCAATTCATGTCATGTTCGAGTCGAATTTGTCTAAATAGGTCGTTTACAAGTTAATCGTGTCAATTCGGGTCGTGTTCGGGTTGACACGATTATTAGCAGATCGGGTTAGGGTTCAACTTTTCGACACGGTTAGTAAAGCAGGTCATTTCAACACGAACCCGATTCGACACAACACGACCCGACGCTCACCTCTAATTTTAGTAAATGAGTTCATCACGTGATTAAATCATGGTTGATTTTATTAAATCAGGTGATGAACTCATTTTCTAAAACCATGGTTGCTAAAATCAAACTGAAAACTTAGCCTTAATTGGAAAATGCTAAAAGAAGCTTAGTGGGCTTTTGTTAAGATTTAAAAAGTAAGAAATTACACTCGTTTTTGTGAGAGACAAGTAAGGTTCACTTCGCCAAGGCATTTATTGGATGTGTTCCGACGTTCGTGGTTCAACCGTTTTATCCTTGGAGACAGACACCGATTCACATAAAACACTCTCGGTAGGTGGCAAATCTGTTTTAAGAAGACTGTGGTTTTCACAGTATTTGATTCAGTTTTCAATTCGATTTCCTATTTTATGTAATCTGTTAATTCGATTTCTGTATTTGTAATCTCGGTTTTATCATATAATGGAATTGTTCTTTGAAAATTTGCTATGTTTGCTGTATTTTTCCTAACAAGAGCACCGCCACGTGGTAGTTCAAGGGTCTTTACCGCCACATATTTGCTTGGGAGTCTAGACCCTGCGAGAATGTATGGTGGTAAAGGCCTTTTGGGACACTAAGCGGGTCCATATACATGAAAGTGGGGATGGCGCAGTGCACCAAATGCACTGTTTCGTGCAGCGTGAATCTGAACCGTCTAAAAGTATTTTCAACGGTCCGAATGTAACCCTTTAATTAATTCCAAACCATTGGAAACACCTTTAGACGGCTGAAACGTTGCGCTTCATGGTGCAACGCATTTGTTACACTGCAGGCAGAGAAGAAGCCAGAGTGGAGCCGGCCAGTAGAGACAGTCGCATCTGCAACAAAAAAAATACCTCTAGTTTTATATGGGGAAAAAAAATTCCTTAATCTCTGCATAGTATTTTGGGAAAAAAATTCAACCTTACGTAGTGAAATTCCTAACTCCATTTCTGACTTTAGGGTCTCCAGGTCCTGTATACATTGGCTCCTTTTTATTTTTTCCATGAAAAATCTACGCCTCTCTTTATCATTCTGCTTCCCATGCACGTTGTTTACTGCTCAAACTCGTTTTTCAGCAATGTTTTTTGAACGAAGTGGGACTATAAACATTAAACTTAACGGGGTTACGGGTTTGATAATTGTTACATAATTAATGAAGGGAAATGATTTTCACTGTCTTTTTTCTTTTTTTTTATAGACAAACCTCCTTTTGTCTTTTGGTGAAACTTTTACGTGTAAAAGACAAAAAACAAAATGAGTTTTTTTTTAGTAAAAAAAGTGTGAAAATCACTTGCATTATAGTTGTGGATACAAAAAAAATAAAGTGACCATGCATACGTCAAAAGCAATAGATTGACTCAGCCGTCATATTATTTTATGCGTGAAAAAAGTCCGAGAGAAATAGTTGTACCAATAAATATTCAAAGATAGCGTTCAAATGTACACACAGGTTGTGTTTAGTTTGGATTTTGGGTTTTTGGATTTTGATAATGATTGGAAAAAGAAATTGGGATAACAATTAAAAATAGGAGCTAATGATTAGAGAGAGATAGAGAGAAAAATAATAATAATAATATTTGAAATAAGAGTAATGATTGGATAATAATTGAGAAAACTGAGTCTTGAAACCCAGAACGAATTCAGTACTCCTTCCGTTTTTATTTTCAATTCGGATCGTCTACGAGGATTTCTCTGTGAGGATCTTATTGTGGGTTTGACAACACACCAAAAAAGATATCCAACGGCTCATAAATCCCTTCCTTGTCTATGTATCAAAATGGCGCCGTTTCATATGAATTTTTTTTTACAATTTGACGGAAACTGAGAAGCCACCACAAACAACCGTTTACTTCTTTGTTTCTTGTTTTCTTCGTTTTTAGTTCTTCTCATATTTAGTCTTCAGCCAAATTTCAATTGGCTTAATTTTTTTTCCTTTATTCAATTTTCCCCCATATTGTTGATTAGATTCTCTGTTACCTCAACTTTTTCATCTTTATTTTTTTTTTTAATTAGCTTAAAGAATCACAATGGAAACTCAATTTTTTTTCATAGGATAAAAATCTATCTGTTGGATTTATTTTTTTGAAGAGCAAAGAATAATATTATTAACCTTTGACAAAGATACAAAGATTAATAAAACATAGAGGGCATGAAAACAAAGCCACAACCCCATGCATACAAAAAGGGTTTCTTTCTTTGCTATCAATGGAATGGAGAAGTGTTGGAAGTTGTGGCTTATATGGAGAGGTACCAAGGAATTCTAATGAAAGACTAGATGTTGAGTGGAAAGGAGAGGAGCGAGGGGAGCGAAACGACCGAATGGAGTGGGAGCTTGGCATCTGGCCCATTATGGGTCCAACTATTGTCGTTGGTGGGCTGCAAGGCCGAATAATTGATTGGGGGGGGGGGGGGGGGGGGGGGGAAACGGTACAAAATAATTAGGGTTAGAATAGAGTAGGGCTATATATACTCTCTATTGTAAAAACCTTAGCCCATTTTTTATCATTATGAACAGACTCGCTCTCGCTCCCATGGAGGTACCCAGTTTTAGCGAACCACATAAATTCCTATGTTGATTGCTTTATTGTTTTCATATTCCATTGTGTGCGTGTGGTGATTTCTCTAACAAGAAGAAAACAAGAAACGAAGAAGTGCCAGAGTGTTTTAATCCGAAGAAAACAGGAAAAGAGTATATTATTTAACATCCATTTGTGATGGCTTTCCGGTTTCCGTCAAATTGTCAAATTTTTTCCCTATGAAATGGCGTCGTTTTGATACATAAACAAGGAAGAGAGTTGTGAGCCATTGGATCTCCTTTTTGTGTTGAGTGCTGCAAAATTTTAGGGGTGCTTTGGTTGTCTTTATTCAAAAAAAAAATTACGTTCGTTAGTTTTGTGTCTATATTTTGTGAATTATTGATTTTCTAAAAAGTACAAAAAATGTTATAAAAATATTTAAAAAGTTTACTAAAGACATAAAAGAATGCATTGCTCCCTTACTATTTTTTATTAGAATTAAATAAAATAATTGGTTTCCGTATCCATAGATTCTAGATATATAGTAAAAATAACTATTGGATCATTTTTGTCTTTATTTACATAAGTTTTAGTTTAGTTAATAACTTTTTAGTCTTTAGATTCTTCTCGTCAAAACAAACCAATAATTCATAAAAAAATCGACGCAAAATGAACAAATGCAAATTTTATTTGAATAAAGACCAAATTTCTAAGGAAACATATATTAAATGCACGTCTCTTTAAAAAGTTGAAAAACCAAAAATAAACCAACAAAATGGGACGGAGGGAGTATATGTGGTACTCAGATATAATCACTATAATATAATATTAATATTGTTGTATTGTATTTTATTATTTTTATTTAAGGAAACGTTAATCCGTAATTTGATGCATGATGCTCTCAGTGAGTTTTTCTTTCTTTTTTTCTTTTGGTACATATGCATACCACAATAACAAATACTACTATCTAGCTTGAAGGTTTGTAGTAAGCAAAAGTGTGCTTGACCTAATATTTTGGAGTCAATAATCAACTAATCAAGACTAATTTTACCCTATCTTGACAGGCAAATCATGTGAACTTCGAAATGGAACAAATTATTGAGTAGCCAAAAGCCCAACACAACATTTGCAACATACATATATAGGAGGATGATCTAACGAGGACTTCCTCATTAAAATTCCGTGAAGACCTCGATCATGGATCGGGGTCGAATCTCAACGATCTGAACCGCTCAATATGTTTAAAACGTGTTTTTAAGGGTCACCGCGAGGAATTACCAAAAAAAATACCCGGATGGGCTTCACTCGAGCATTTTTCGATAAACTGTATATGTACGGTTATTATGAAAAACTGCTCAGATGAAGCTCTTTCGGGTACTTTTTTTGGCGATTCCTCGTGTTGGCCTTAGAAAACATGATTAAACATACTGAGCAGTTCTGATAGTCGAAATTTGGTTTGGAAAATAAAAAAGGGGTGGTTCTCACTAAGGAGATCTGTGAATGAGTCTTTAAGAGATCATGATTGATATATATAACTCCGAAATTTTAGAAAATGTTTTACCATTTCAGTTTTAGTTTCTAAACCTCAAAGATAACCTCTCCCCTCTCCCTCTTTGTTATCATAATTATTATTATTGTTATTTCATTGGTTACTTAATAAAATTTGCACGTTAGACCTAGGACTTGGGGTCTTCTCTTAGGATTAATGGAAGTGCTTGAAAGCTAGCTCGGACAGCTAAGTTATAAAAAAAAAGTTGCACTTTAGAATTTATTAGAAAAAGTTATGACACTGCCCCTCCAAGGGTCTTAACTTATCCCACTCCTCACCCTAGGATTAGCTTATCCGGGTGGATAAAAGACCTATTTACCCTTCAAACCTTTTCTGTACGGAGTATTCCCAATCCAATGAATTAATGGGACTAATCAAGTAATTTTCACATTATCCACACTTATCCACCTATATCAATTACGTACTACTTAAGTCAAGTATAAGCTAATCTCTCCTCATTAACTTATCCCCCCGTTTATAACCTATCAACATCTTCTTCTCTTATCCACCTAAAATCTTAACGTCCGACAATCGAGCCGAAATAATATTAGAAGATGTCTGAAGAAAACCCTTGTGCAATTCAGAAAGAGATTGTAAATGATAATTCTTCTGATTTTTTCCATAAAATAATCAGAGTATCACTCTTTTTGAATAAATATCATGACAACTGGAGATTAAAAAAGTATATTACAAGTTAACCTTAGTAGTCCAAACGAACTTATATTACCAATTAATTCGTGGGTCCTTGTACAAGGACAGATTAGTAATCTAATCCATCTGCTAATAACTTATTTAGACATTAAATTTGTCGATTCTCCATTTCAATGTCCAATTGAATGAATAAAATCAAATGCTCAGAATTCAATGATATATGGATTAGTCAATTAATTGTAGCATTGAGAAAGGCACTTCACAAGGATTTATATTGTAGAATTAATTGCACATGATTAATAATAGTGACTGTTTTGTTATTTTGCTAGCTAGACAATTCTAGCTAATATTGGAGAGTACAAAATGGAGTATTTATATGAATATTATATGACAATAAATAATTGAGGCACTTAAATAATCATCCTCTACCCACCTTGAAATTATAGTTTCATCCTGTGCACTTTTTTAAGTTACGTTTTCATCCCAAAATTCAAAAAAACCCAATAATGCCCTTTATTAAATATAATATATTAGGAGATCGAGGACTAAAACGAATGTTGCATATAGAAGGCAGGAAAATGGACTAATTTTAACATTTGGAGGTCCTCCCCTACAATTAAGGGATTTGGGGATAGAAAAAAATCCCTGATATTATGCTCTACAAAATCATGCCTAAATGAAGTAAGTAAACCCAAAAGTCTCTCTTCCTTTTTCCCAAATCAACAAACGTCCCACCACTCCTCTTCGTCCGCCATGGTCGTCAAAACGAACGGAAACTTCACCAATCGGAGCCCAAATTGGTGTCCCAAATCGTCCAACTTCGCCGTCCCTTCGTGGTTCAAAAAATTCACCAATCAGAGTCCCAAATCGTCGTACCAAAACCATCCCATGACGATTTCTAGTGTAAGTTTTTTTTTCGAGTGTTCATTCCTGACTTTTTTTTTTTTTTTGAGAAATTGAAAAAAAATTCATATAGTGGAAGATCTATCAAACCCTATTGGTTTTCTGGTGAGTTTTTTTTTGGATCTTAATTTGTTGTCGTGTAAAAAATTGATGTAGCTTTGTTGTTACTGTTGTATTTTATCAACTTCAGTCATTGATTTCAACTTTTTCGTTGTTTGGGTGGCAGAAACTGCCATGGGAAGCAGAAGAAGGAAAAAAAAATACTTGATCTAGAGTAGTAGACCTTGGCTAATTGGGACTGCTGGCCCCAATAAGAAAACTTCACTTCACTGATCTTTGTGTCACAATGGTTTTTTTTTCTCCCTTTTGGATAGAAGTTACTATGGTTCACTTGAGTTTATTGTGAATTGGATTTGGGAACACCGACGGTTCTAAATCTTCATCTGTCGTCGTCCCAACTCCTAAAACAAAATGTTGGCAGTTGAGAGTCGACATGGTGCATAAATTTTTCAATGACAAAGTCAATTCCTAGAGTTTGGAGAAACAATTACAGGATGAAGAAATTAAGGCAACGCGGAATGGTCGGAGCACTAATCAAAATTATGAAGATCATTTTGTTACATTAAACAGTCAACCATTAGGTTCTTTTGTCGAATGATTTGGAAGAATAATTGTCTTGTATTTATCTTTTTGTGTTGATTAGATTTTGGTTAAAGTGTAGCATGTTTTGGGGAATATTGACGGTATACCTGTAATGGAGTACCAATAGAGTATTGACATCGTTTTGGAATACTATGTTGTGGGTCTATAATTTACCATGTTCATTGTTCTGTGTCTGTTTTTTACCATGATAATTGGAAGATGTGATTATATTTTTCACCATGATCTAATTTGTTAAACCAACAAATATTACCATGTTTGTTATTCTATATTCACTTTTACCATGATTACCGGGAACGAACTTGTAAATCAACCATATTTTTTGTGCCAAGTTTCATATTTTTACCATAATTATTAGAGTATATTGTGGAAAGTATATTTTCCATGACTAAAGTTAAATGAGACATATAAATTTACCATTTTTGTTGTTACCATGACTATTTTTACCATAAAAAAAAAGTGCAATGTATATAGAAATTTAAATATTCACCATGTTAAAATTGACTATTTATGACTTTGCCATAATCAGTGATATGCAAATGGATTTTACCATATTAGTTGAGTCAATTTACCATGTTTAAATTAACTATTTATGACTTTGCCATATTCAGTGGTGTGCTAACGGATTTTATTATATTAGTTGACCCATAGGTTATATAAGTAATGAAATCTATTCATTTTTCCATCCGAAATTTAAGGTAACATGATAATTCACATCAATTTGAATTTTTCAACTTTTTCAAATAATTCCTTATTTTGGGTAATACTCAGTTGAGTTATATTTGGGAATTAAATTATCTCACAATTTTGAATCCTCTCAGCATTTAAAAATTTCCTTTATTTTAGGCAACAAAATTATCCCCACCCATTTTGGAACCCCCCACAATTTCAGTTATGGCAATCCAAATCCCTAAAAATAAGGCCCGAATTTGTTTTGTTATATTATATGTAGATATTATATATATTTCACACGTGTCAAATTAAGGGTAATAATGGTAAATCATACATAAAGAGGACGAAAACGTAACTCCGAAAAGTAGACAGGATGAAAACATGTCATGTCCAAAAAAAGGATGATTATTTAATTACCTCTAAATAATTTTTACATATTTAGGCAATTTGGCGTCGAAATTTTGACACAATAAATGGGAGTTCAATTGTTTCACCTATCACTTGGAAAATAAATAGGATATTAATTTCTTTTATCATCAACATAAAATGGGACATTGAATCATGCAATCGATAGATCAATCAAAAAATTACAAAATACTACTACATTTAACAGAGCACTTGACTTGCCTCCAAAACGAAGAGGCTACATGGTATAGTGAGTAAAGGGCACTACAAGCACCCGGGTTCCTACATTTTCACTCCTCTCTTGGTCCTCCAACCATTTTTCAAATTAGATATTCCTTACTGGATTGGACGGTCTAAATATGGACCGGGTATAATCAATGGTTTAGATTTTCTTAGGAACTCCTACCGTTGATTATATATTGAACAAATTCAAACCATTAATTGCACCAAGTGAATGGTCAAAATTTGGATTGTCCCGTACAGTAAAAAATTAAAGGACTGAAGATCCAATTCCTTAAAACTAAAGCAAAAAATACAAATTATTCTACAATCACACACGTTCACACAAATATTTTACGCACACTCACGTTAATGTATTGCTCCCACATACTACGCCCATGATGGGCGTAGCATGTGTGTGGGTCTCAAGGTGAATGTGTAAAAGTATTTATGTGTGTGTGGAATTACTATTTCCGAGCATTTTCCATGCATGAATTCCAACCATAATTGGTGACGGCAGCAATGCCAGCATCACATGTGGCCAACTCATCATCTGCTTTTTGAGATCTCCATATATAGTGATTATTTATTGGAAAACATAAATTTTTTTGGATTGGTTTTTGTAGCCTTTTCTTGCGCAATTATTTGGGGGACAGTTTCTTATTTTTATTGATTAAATAATGAATTAAAAAATAGGGGTTAGAGTATCATGCCATTCGTTGATTATTATAGATTTCACTGACATTTCTATCCCAAAATAAAATCTCTCAAAAGTTACTACTAAACGCTTGGGGTGAGTTTTGCACGACTTTTTCGCACAATTTTTTGGTTGTTTTTTCTTAATCTTTGTGGGATTCGGGTCAAATTTCTATACCATTTTTTTTGTCTTGATAAGAGGAATCATAAAATTTAAAAAATATAGACCAACGTTGAAAAAATTTCATATACGACGACGGAAAATACTCAAAAATTCTATCTATATGGGAAAGATTCACTTTTTGGGGGTTTTTTGTCATCTTATATGTATTTTTTCAAATTTAATCTATATTTTTTCTTATCGAGCAGAACAATATTGTAACTATAACGTAAAAATTTATATCCCAATCTAGTAAAAATTAAGAAAAACTAACCAAAAGACCTCGCCAAAAAACTCCTAAAAAGTTATGCCAAAAACAAGTGAATCCAGAAATCTCGTTACTTGACTTTAAGAAATTTAGATTGGAAATTGAATAAAAATTTTGAGCTTTTGAAGGTAGTATATCTATAATTCTATATCCAGCATCTACTAAATTTGCGTAATTTGTGTGTCGGTGGCAAACGGAGGAGGCAGTCCACTAAAATAATCCCACTAAAATATTTTACAGTACTTCTCCCGAAATATTAGTATTTGTAATTTTGCTAATCACTGTCCAATAGTCAGTAGATAGAGAATACTACACAAATAATGTCTAAAATGTTGAAATTACTAGAAGCAATATCTTACATATTTGGTCATGTTGAGTGTTCCAGCCTAACTTGTGTGCGTCTCGTGTTAACTCCTAGAGTCATTTCCCGCTTACTCATGATCAGGGACATCTGTATACGGAAGTGTTTGCCGTATTTGTGTATTCATGAGTACTTGCGAACACAATTTTCTACGGACTTCGAACCTTTTTTTAAAAATGCCCAGTAGTGGTCTTTTTTTTTAGGGACCCGGGAATCCTGTAGTGCAGTACATGGGTCGTTGATCTCGGATTTCATTTCGGCAATAGACGACTCGGATTGTGCAAATGCCGAGATGAAATTTTGCGCCGTTGATTGTGTGATCAACGGCTCGGATACCGCACTACAACCGTACCGCAGTATAGGATTCCCAATTCCTTTTCTTTAGTAATAATGTTGTCTCTTTACTAGGGAGACAATCAGCTCCCAACTTATGACTTATCCATAACTACATAATCCCTAAAAAAATTAGGGCATCCTGGATTTCATGCGGTGAAGGTGATACTCATTGAAAAGGACAAGACCTCAATGAATGTCCGGTGACTTTGCTCCAACCCCTCCATTTCACAAGTCATTATCTTCATTCCAGCTTCCAGTGAAGGAAACAAATTTGCATGTTCATTTGTACCACATGCATGATCCATCAAATCAAAATGTGCAGCATATCTAGTGCTATATATTAACCCGAATTGATTGGTTAATTATGGAAGATTTTTTCTCTCTGTCTCTCTCTTCTCATAATCCCGGTTTAAAAAAACGAGATATGCACTTGAAATAAATGCCCACGTTATGATAGATATCATCAGTGATATGGATTAAAAAATGTCAACCAATAAATTTAAAATTCTAGCGTACGCCGTACGGCGTACCATATTGTACCAATAAGCCTAGCTCACACCCATTCATAAAAAATTCTGGTGTTGCAGGTGAACATGGTAGGGGCTCAAACTCTGATAACTTTTTTATGCAAATTAATTACCATTAAATAAGCATTTTTTTAGTATAATTATATTCTTCTAGAAGTCTTGGCATAAAATATTAGAACCTACTCAAATGAAGACATCTTCAATATAAGAAAATCCCATAAAGGCCATGCGCGTGTCTATAAAATATTAGTACATTTACATAGCTAGTTATAATAGTCACTTTCAATTCTCTAATAAACAGTGGTCGAGCCAAAATTTTGAGCCGACGATTCCGAACCAAAAAAAAAAGTTTTCATTCAAAAAAATGTCGTTTATATTAATATATCTTTTGTGTTCCCGTATAATGTAATATATTGTTTTGATCATTTTGGCCCGATGCAACAATAAATAGGTTGATGTATAATTATTTGAAATTAACCCCAATTAATTTATAAAACTGAAATAGATTATTATACTAATTACACTCAAATTAATATCTTTTACATGTTTATTAAAAGTGGCTAGGGCCGGCCCCCCAATAGCTCCCCTGCCAATATACATGATGTTTTGAAACATCATTTTTCTCGTATATTATAGTAATTTCTTTAGAGTAATATCATCTTTGATATTTCGTCTTTTATTCAGAAATTTGCAACAAACATGCCACCTCAATCATTTATTCATATGAAATTTTTTACAATATTCAGGGCGGCTGGGTTGTTCCGTAAAACTGACTTATTCTCAAAACTAACTTATTGCGTTTTACTAGACAAGTCATTCGATCTCCATAATACATTAGCTCAAAAAGCTAAAAGCCACTTCCTCCGACTTATTGCCAATAAGTCAATTTTTGGAATAAGTCAGTTTGGTAACTAATTGAAACACAAACATATATGCATATATTGGTTATTTGGTAAGTAAAATATTGGTTTCTTGAAAAAACGTGGGATATAACTAGAGTATGCAATAGTTGATGTAAATCTTAGGGTTTGGCCCAATACTTGTGTTATAGCCCTTTGGATCGTGAAATATAGGATTCGGCTATTATGGATACGAAGTTGGCTCTTGTAGTAATCTAACTAATACGAACATCCTATCGTGTGGCAAAAAACAATAAACATATTTGATAGACACAGTATTGAGTGCAATTCTGTTAATATAAAATTACTTCTTATAGTTGGGCCCTCCTTGGGCTCACATCCTGATCTTACCCTTATGCCAAAGGTCAGGAGACACTACAGACATTTTAAAATTCCTAGAGTTAGAAATTATTGTTTCAAACACGTCACAATAATAGAGAAATAAAGATTCCTCAAGCAAACAAAATATATCACCGAATTTAAACAAAATGGACATTTTATTCACAAATTGTTTTTTATGGTATGATGCATGGCAAGATATTGACGATGGACCAATTAAAGAGCAAAGTTGTTTGGATTAGGCATTGAAAAATGTTGCAAAAAAATATAAACAAAGATAAAAGCTATGCACTCTTTCTTAATGGACACTCTTCAAAAGTATGCACTTTTGAAAACCCTTAAAATAAGCATTAGGTGAGAACAAAGTTTATAAATTTCAACAAGAAGGTCTCACAACATTTGAACTTTGCATTTCTTTAAGGTTTTTAAGGTCACTGTTTTCCTAGATAAATTAAGACTTGTATTGGATGGTGAGTTTGGCCGTCTACGGGGAAAGGGCGACTGGGCGAGTGGTATTTGGTTAAAATAACTAACGAACAATGCTACAAACATAACTGTGTCCACAATCGTTCGATACATATTGATATATATGTATCGGACGATTGTAAATACATTTGTGTTCGGAGTTGTGTTTTAAAAGTGTGTATAGACTTTCTGATAACTAAATCATTCACAAGGAAAGTTCTATTTTTTCCACCTCGAGGCCAATCCATTACATGTTTTCACACAGGGAAAAGCGTAGTGGTGTTGATTTGCCAATAGATGACATGTAGCTAATGTCATGATTGACCCTATTATACCATCAAAGGAAAAAGTTATTCCTTCCAAAAAAGGGAGAAAAAGTTAATCTTCTAAGAAAACAATAGGAGGAGGTTATGAGTAGATAAATAAGGAGTTATGGAGCAATTTTAGGGTGCCGGGCGGGGGCCCGGGTTGTTGGTGTGCAGTTTTGGTGTGTGGTCTTGGTGTGCATATTCGAGTCGTTGATTTCGGCAATCAACAGCTCGGATTCATCTTGACAATAGACAACTCCGATTTGTAATGTGCTGTGATGAAATTGAAAACACATTCGACGAAACAATATGTTTTGAGAAGAAGTAGTGTCACTTGAGAAGCGAGTACTCCTTAGTCCTTACCACTGGGAAAATACCTTCACGAAACTCATTATGATGATGATATCGAGTTTATATTTTTGGAATTTTTAAGAGACAGAAAAGAAGAGGAAACAAAATTATTTGCGCTTAATTTAAAAATGAAAAAAAAATGTATTTCTTATTTCCTGATGTGTAAGAAACAAACCTGATTTTTATTTTATGAGTATTACCTAATTCATTTTCTTAGTCCAAACAAACAACCAATAATTTTTCTTTCCACTCTTTTTTGTTTCCCTCACATAACCTAGAAAATCTCGTAAGGAAAAGAAATGGTAGATACTGCTAAAGTGTATTGTCCTCGAAAGTGGATCCTCTTCAGTCCAAGTTTTGAATTGGAGACAATCGCAGTCGTTGGGATAATCAATGATTCGAATTTGCTAAGATCATCTCCGAGGAAATCGGAACCATTGATTCCAACAATGGATGGTCTAGATTGCGACTATCTCCTCCGATCCAAGTTTTGGACGTGATGATCGGATTGCATTTTCCTCTGTTTAATTCCTTTTTTCTTTCGGCTTCCAGATTTATGTTCCGTTTTCTTTCATTTGTTATTCCGTCTGGGCTGGCAAGTCCACTTAAGATAATGTCACCCCACTTGGTGGGCTTACAAGTAAGAAACTTGGGCTCATTCTAACTATGCCTTTCAACATTCAAGCCCAAGTTCGGCTCACACCTAGTTGCTAAAATGGCTTAAGGGGTGTTCCACTAAGACAGTTTTTAGAATAAATTGGTTTTTTCACGATTTTTTGTGTGATGTATTGTGAGAGAATGACATGTCTTGGCTTTTGGAAAACAAAAAACAAAAAAACACTGTTTTTTGTTAGTGGAACACACCCCTTAATAAGCCATTTTGATTTTTTTTTTTTTGGCTTTTACTTTTTCTTTTTTTTTGTTAGTTTTGTGTTAATTTTTTGTGGATTATTATTTTTTCTTGAAGAGAGGAATCTATAAAGCACAAACTTATGTTCAAAACTATATATTTTTTTAATAAAGACAAATAATCAAACACAGCTAGACTTTTGAATTATTTTTGTTTTTATTCAAATTTTTCGAGTTTTGAACATAATTTTTAAAATTTTAGATTCTTCTCGCCAAAGACGAATCAATAATCCACAAAACTCCACGTAAAACTAACAAATGATTTTTTTTTTTAATAAAGAAAAAAATCCAAATAACTTATTAACCCAAACCTAGCGTATATCCTGAAACCTCACAATGAGAAATAAGCAACTTATAAAAACAAAATATTAAATTGAATTTATGCACCACGCTTATACATACTCAGCTTAATGCTTAGCACTTAAGTCTTATTGCTTAGCACCCAAGTCCTGGTTACTCGATTTTTCAATATCTTAACACATTTTATAATTTGTTCTTAAAACTGACCAATTTCAATCGATTGCTTAAGAGGCTGTTTGGCCACCCCGCTTTTGAATTTTCCAATTCTACTTATCACCTTTCGGGTGTTTGGGGGTTGTTCTCCAAAACATATTCTCGGAGAATGAGTTTCTGTTTTTCACTTTAAAAAATAGAAGTTAAAAAGAGGTGTTGAGCTACTTTTCATATTCTCCACTCACATTCTACACTTTCAAAATGCATTCTGCACATTTCTCTCAGACACTCCTTCCAAATTCAAAACAAATTTTTACCATAATTCAAAAGGCCAAAAAATAAAATAGTTGAAAATAAAAAACTGAAAAGTATGCTCCCAATAGCACCGTTGGATCCTCATTCCTTTGTAGTCCACTTGATAGACCGGGCTTGAATTTTCCAATTCTACTTGTCAGCTTTCGGTCCAATTCTACTCATCATCAAATATACATTGAACATTGACACTAGTATATTCCAAAATATTAAGAGTCAGTTATGAAAATCATCATTGAAAGTTCAAAACAACAGTACCCACAAAGTCCACATTATTTCCATCTACCCATTTCTCAGGCACGTGATGTTTCTTGGAACTTGATCTCCTCTCTCTTCATGCTTATCTCCTCCATATTTTCAAAACCACTGAATTGACTCTCTCTCTCTCTCACAAACACACATTAATCTTCTCTCTCGGATATTGTATTTGTTTGAAGATGCCATGCCTTGAGTGGGTATAATATAAGATATGTCCGAATATTCCGGCTGACCCGCGACTGGATAACGATTGCGGCGTTAATTTTCCGGTCGTAGTCCTAAACGTGAAGTGGGCGACCGGTGTTGTTCTGCACTTCTGTAAGTCTTCTATACTTTATAATTTATGAAGCATGGTCCTAAGACATGAACGGTATCATCTCTCTTTTTAACATGATGTAGTATCGTAGTCAGATCATACATAACACATATTAGTGTAATAAACATTTCTAAACCTTCATTCAAAAAAAAAAAAAAAAAGAAGAAGAAATTTTGTTCCTGATTTTGTTTTCTGGAGTACTTGTTAACAAGAGTTGGCACTAAACATGCTTTTTGTCTAATTTTTCTTGGTTTTGGCATTGAACAAAGACTTGTTTATCGTTTCTGGCAATAAAAAACCTGAAAACTGCAACACTACCAGACAGTAGTCTTACTGATTTGTAGTTTCCCACTCATTTGATAGTCTCTGACACCAACTGATCTGAAGTTCCCCATCATAATATAGCTTTAGTATGTTAATTTTGGTTGTTTATCATTGTTGATTAGTGTGAGAGAAACAAGGAACACAATCACTAAGGATGGTCGACGCTGTTGTCTCCTTCGTGGTAGAAAGACTTGGTAGCCTTCTCATCGAACAAGTTGTTTTTCTACATGGAGTGAAAGATGATGTTATGTGGTTGAAAGGCAAATTGCAGTATACGTTGGGTTTCTTGAAAGACATAGAAGAAAAGCAAGATGTCGACCATCGGATGCACAAGTGGGTGTCCGATATCAGAGATGTTGCTTATGAGGCTGAGGATATTATTGACAACTTCATCCTCAAAGTAAAAGTAGAAGCAGAAGCAGGGACTCCAAAGAAGATGGGGCTAAAAGATTGCTTTAAGAAGTATTTTTGCATTTGCAGCAAACATGCTAGCCTCATACAGCAGGCTAATCTGTATGGTATAGGAGAGGAAATAAACACACTGAGGATCAAGCTAAATCAGATCGAAGAAAGTCGAGTAACTTTTGGTATAAGAAGTATCGACGATGCAAGAGATGGATCTGATCGCATGAATGCTTATCGGCGACAAAAAGAACGCCCATATAAGGACAATGAGCATGTTGTCGGTTTCAAGGAGGATGCTGACACATTGATGTCTGAACTTAACAAGAAAGTGAAAGATCGGTATGTGATCTCAATTGTGGGCACCGGAGGCTTAGGAAAGACAACTCTAGCTCGAAAGCTTTACAACAATCTTTCTCCTACAAATAAATTTGACTGCTATGGTTGGGTTTCTGTGTCCAATGATTACAAAATTGAAGATCTTCTTCGATCAACAATAAAATCTTTGAAAAGGCCAACCACCAAAGACGATTTAGAGTTGCTAGAGAAGATGAAAGAAGAAGATTTGGAGCCTTATTTACGTGGTTACTTGAAAGGACATCGATATTTGGTGGTGCTTGACGATGTGTGGGACAAGAATGCTTGGCCAAGGTTGATGGGAGCGTTTCCAAATGAGAATAATGGAAGCAGAGTAATCATGACAACCCGAAACAAAGATGTCGCTAAGTCTAGCGACGAGAGAACATATGTCTATGAGCTCCCATTTCTAAAGGATGGAGAAAGTTGGGAATTATTTTGTAGCAAAACATTTCCTATATACGATGACGAGGACGGAAATCCAAAAAGTCGTTGCCCTCCACACTTAGAGAATTTGGCAAGAGAGATGGTCGGTAAATGTCATGGCTTGCCCCTAGCCATTGTCCTATTGGGTGGGCTATTGCGAAGAAAAGATGATCATGAGTGGCCCAAGTTGAAAGAGCACATTTGGCGCCATGTAAGGGTTCATGACTCAAATGTTCAACATATATTTGCTTCAAGTTTCAACGATTTGCCTCATTACTTGAAGTCCTGCTTTCTTTACTTGGGTTTGTTTCCAGAAGACTTTGAAATTGATGCAAAGAAACTATGTCGGTTGTGGGAGGCAGAGGGTTTCATAGAACTAGGCAAAGAATCTTTTGAGGTGGAGGCGGAGGCGTATTTGAAAGAACTAATTGACAGAAGTTTGCTTCAAGTGGTAGAAACAAACTGGAGGAGAATCATAACATGTCGAGTTCATGATATGCTCTGTGATTTTGCAATTGAAAAGTCGAAGGAGCTAAATTTTCTTCATATCTATGGAGAAACACTCGCTCCCTACAGTCGAAGACTAGCCTCTTACTCTCCGTTGCAGAGGTTTATTTCGTTGGACCCTTCAGATATGCGTTTACGAACTCTCTTATTTTTCAATGTAGAAGATAAAAACCCAGAAATAGCACACCTACAATGGTTGTGCAGGAAGTTGAGATTACTGAGAGTGCTAGACCATGGATTCAAGGTTCACGAAGAGGCGGAGGAAATAAGATTACCTGATGAAATCGGAAAATTGATCCACCTGAGGTACCTTGGGTTACTCGGCAGCAAAATAAATGCGCTCTCACAGTTCGTGGGTAACTTGCATGCCCTGCAAACCCTGGAGTTGAATACAAGTTCTTACTGTAAGCCAATTCAGTTACCTGATGAGATATGCAAAGCAAAGCAACTGAGACATTTAATTGGACAATTCAGGTGGCCATTTCGAGTGGACAATTTGACAAATCTTCGAACTCTCGATAGGGTTTTTGTTGAGGACCAGATGGAGTTTGACCCAATGAATCTGATCAATCTCCGCGAGCTTTGCGTAGATTTTGGCAGGCAGGGCGACAATATGATCACACTGGATTCTATTGGCGGATTAAGAAGCCTCCAATCCTTGGAGATAAGGTTATCGAGAAAGAACTGGCAGAATCTCGAGGTCCACTTGCACCCCCTCTCTCGTTGCCAAAACCTCCTTCAATTGAGGTTGGAAGGTGATTCCACGGGAGATTGGAAGTTTCCAACAGAGGTGCTTCCAAATCTCAAGTTCCTCGGCTTGGATGCAGAAAATCTTACTGAAGATCCTATGCCAATTTTGGAGAAGCTTCCGAATTTGGCAGTTCTCCAGCTGAACGACATTCGTCAAGAAAAATTGGTTTGCACCGCTGGAGGATTCCTTCAACTCGAGATCCTAGAAATTCGTGGGGTGTTTAATCGTGTGAATGAGATCCAAGTGGAAGAAGGAGGAATGCCTGTACTCACGGGTTTGTATTTAGGACGCCACATCCGAGTGCCAGATAGACTTCGCTCCATCCTTTCCAAGGAACCCCTTCTTCACAGAGATGATTGGGCTTACTAGTCAGTAAGTAAGTAATTGGTTAGTTTTGAGGGGCAGGTGTAAGAGGTGGAATATTGAAGCTTTGGATCTCTCGTCTTGCGAATAATGTTAATTTGTGTGTAAACAACTGTGCTTGGATTTTTCTTCTTCTTTCATTTGGTAAGCTGATGAAGCTTTTTTATGGATTACTTGTGAGTAAAGGAGCAGTGCAATGTACGTGTGGCATTCTTGGTCTTTTCCTTTTTCCTTTTTTCTTTTTTCAATGTTAGTGAATAAAGCTCCTTATCTCATGTATGGTTAATTACTTTGAGTACGGTTTTATTTCGACGGTAATTAAAATATAGAACGATTTTCATTCCGAATACACTAAATTATGGGGAATTATACCGTGTGATAATGATATTGTGTTCGTCCAATTTTATGATAACAACAATACTCAAGATTAATTTTTCAATTTATCAAAACAATCCCATAAAAACTTGACTAATTGAATTTAGTCGTGTGAATTTTTTTCGAACCAAATTTCTTTCATAATGCGGCTCCCTCCAACTTTGTTCTTGCTCCGCCACTACTAGGGGGGATCAAAGGGTTAGCTTTCGAGGGTGGATTCAAGCTAATCACTCTACACTCGTTCAAAACATCCACCCGATAGCATTATCGACACCATTTTAATAGTTTAATTAACAAACTAACCTACTAGACTACGAAATCTTCCCATCAGGTATACCTGATGGACTTCCTATCAGGGACTCATATTTCCTGATCAAATTTTCACGATCCGAACCGTCCAATGTGTTTAAAAGGTGTTTTTAAGGGTCCTCGTGAGAAATCAGAGAAAAAAAATACCGGGAAGGGCTTGATCCGATCAATTTTTGAAATTTTTAAGAGACAGAAAAGAAGAGGAAACAAAATTATTTGCGCTTAATTTAAAAATGGAAAAAACAATTTGTATTTCTTATTTCCTGATGTGTAAGAAACAAATCTGATTTTTATTTTATGAGTAATACCTAATTCATTTTCTTAGTCCAAACAAACAACCAACAATTTTTCTTTCCACTCTTTTTAGTTTCCCTCACATAACCTAGAAAATCTCGTAAGGAAAAGAAATGGTAGATACTGTTAAACTGTATTTTCCTCGAAAGTGGATCCTCTTCGGTCCAAGTTTTGAATTGGAGACAATCGCAATCGTTGGGATAATCAATGATTCAAATTTGCTAAGATCGTCTCTGAGGAAATCGGAACCATTGATTCCAACAATGGATGGTCTACATTGCAACTATCGCCTCCGATCCAAGTTTTGGACGTGATGATCGGATTCCATTTCCTCTGTTTAATTCCTTTTTCCTTGGGGTTCTTCCAGGCCGGCCCTCTTTTGGTAGGGTGTTCCCAATTAGGTCCCACGTCATACTCTTCCATTTAGGCCCAGTCGCCCAGACAAGCGCGCGTCATACTTTTCCTTCTCTATTCTCCCTCTCTACTCGACACGTGCGCGTCACTGCGCTTTTCCCTCAAACTTTTCCGTCTTTACTCTCCTTCTCTCCACGTTACACCCACCTAACCCTCACCCACCTAGTCACTGACACCTCTCACTCTCTCTCTCTCTCTCTCTCTCTCTCTCTCTCATTTTATTTCAAAATAAAATAACTTTTGTTACATATATTCATTTTTTATAAAAATTATATATTTGAAACCTAATCGATGAGATCTTTAAAACAAAATCCATATTGAATATGAAAATATGTACACAATAAAAAAGTAATTTACACCTTCTAATATAAAATTCACACCTCATCCAGAAATTCACACATTAATTAGTTTGTTTTCAAATGGGATCTGTCAATATAATTTTTTTTTTTGACATAGTTAATTGTTACGAGGTAGAATTCACAACCCCTCCAGACAATTCACACCTCTTATCACATAATTCACACCCTTCATAACGTAGAATTCACATGACTAATTTACATAGATACACAATTCACACCCAAAAAATGAAAGAATTCGCACACCTCAAACTACAAAATTCACGCCTTCCAAAAAAAAAATCACCCACATCAAATGCAGTATTCACACATCCTCTACACAACTTATACCATAAAAAAATACTAAAAAAATACACAATTCACACCCCAAAATTAAAGAATTCACACGCTCAAATGTAGAATTCACATCCTCCATAATCTACACCCAATTTTTTTTTATATATATACATAATTTTATATTCAATATAGGTCTTGTTTTGTAGATGTCGTCGAGTAGATTCTCATAAATTAAATTTTATTTAAAATAGGTACGTATGATGAAAATTATAAATATTAAAGTTGTAAAAGATAGTAAGAGAGAGAGAGAGAGAGAGAGAGAGAGAGTGAGTCAGACAAAGGACGGAGAGAGAATAAAGAAAAATAAAGAAAGAGAGAGAAGGACTGAGAAAAGAAAGAAAAATAAAGAAAGAGAGAGAAGGATTGAGACAGCGACAGAGAGAGACAGAGTCACGTGCGCAAGATAGAGGAGAAGAATGTTGACCCGCGTGCTGACTCACGTGGAAGGGTTTTTTTGGAAGCTAAAACACGCGAAAGTGCTTGGATGGAACAAAATCCCAAAAATGGGACCGGCCTGTCATTTCCTGTTTTTCCTTTCGGCTTCCAGATTTATGTTCGGTTTTCTTTCATTTGTTATTCCGTCTGGGCTGGCAAGCCCACTTAAGATAATGTCACCCCACTTGGTGGGCTTACAAGTAAGAAACTTGAGCTCATTCTAACTATGCCTTTCAACATTCAAGCCCAAGTTCAGCTCACACCTAGTTGCCAAAATGGCTTAATAGAGTTTTGTGGGCCGGTCCTATAAACATGTGTTATAGCTTGTAAGGTCCGAAACAAATAATGCGCATAGTTCACTAGGTCCTGGATATAAGTTTTACACTTTTTCTTCCGAAATTATCCCCATTCTGAAAATTAGAATGTACATTTTGAAAATTAGAATGTACATTTTGAGTGTTAAAATGTACATTCTAAATTCTAAATATACGGTCTAAATTCTAAAATGTACATTCTAAATTTAGGGTACCCTAAACTGTAGGGTACCCTAAATTCTAAATATACAGTCTAAATTCTAAAATGTACGGTCTAAATTCTAAATATACGGTCTAAATTTTAAAATGTATGGTCTAAATTCTAAAATGTACATTCTAAATTTAGGGTACCCTAAACTGTAGGGTACCTATGAAAGTGCTTAAAATCCTAGGGTACCCTATGAAAGTGCCTAAACGGTTAGTAAAAACAAAGAGTAACGACGAGAAAGATGGGCAAAAAAGTAAAATCTCCAACCATATTTGTGCCCCAGGACCTCTCCAGTAATAAATTCTAGCCCAGGACCCGGTGGGCCAAAACTCCAAATAATAGGACCGGCCAATAGATTTCTAAATAAAGGGCTGTTCTACTAAGACAGTTTTTAGAACAAACTGGCTTTTCACGATTTTTTGTGTGATGTATTGTGAGAGAATGACATGTCTTGGCTTTTGGGAAAAAAAAAAACAAAAAAACACTGTTTTTTGTTAGTGGAACACCCCCTTAATAAGCCATTTTGATTTTTTTTTTTTTGGCTTTTACTTTTTCTTTTTTTTTTTTGTTAGTTTTGCGTTAATTTTTTGTAAATTATTATTTTTTCTTGAAGAGAGGAATCTATAAAGCACAAACTTATGTTCAAAACTATATATTTTTTTAATAAAGACAAATAATCAAACACAGCTAGACTTTTGAATTATTTTTGTTTTTATTCAAATTTTTCGAGTTTTGAACATAATTTTTAAAATTTTAGATTATTCTCGCCAAAAACGAATCAATAATACACAAAGCTCCACGTAAAACTAACAAATGATTTTTTTTTTTTTTTGAATAAAGAAAAAAATCCAAATAACTTATTAACCCAAACCTAGCCTATTTCCTGAAACCTCACAATGAGAAATAAGCAACTTATAAAAACAAAATATTAAATTGAATTTATGCACCACGCTTATACATACTCAGCTTAATGCTCAGCACTGAAGTCTTATTGCTTAGCACCCAAGTCCTGGTTACTCGATTTTTCAATATCTTAACACATTTTATAATTTGTTCTTAAAACTGACCATTTCAATCGATTGCTTAAGAGGCTGTTTGGCCTCCCCGCTTTTGAATTTTCCAATTCTACTTATCACCTTTCGGGTGTTTGAGGGTTGTTCTCCAAAACATATTCTCGGAGAATGAGTTTCTGTTTTTCACTTTAAAAAATAGAAGTTAAAAAGAGTTGTTGAGCTACTTTTCATATTCTCCACTCACATTCTACACTTTCAAAGTACATTCTGCACATTTCTCTCAAACACTCCTTCCAAATTCAAAACACATTTTTACCATAATCCAAAAGGCCAAAAAATCAAAAAGTTGAAAATAAAAAATTGAAAAGGAGGCTCCCAATAGCACCGCTGGATCCTCATTCCTTTGTAGTCCACTTGATAGACGGGGCGTTTCGGTTTCAGCCAATTATAAGTCCTTTCTACGTTCACTTTGATGATCGGAACTGACAACTTTTTAGCGGTCATTGAGAAAATTGACCAAGCTAAAAATCAAGTTGATTGGAGATCATTTAAATATGATTTCAGAGCCTATTTATCTTCGAAAAAATGGATTGCAATCCAAAAAATGCAACCTAGCTTATTTATTTCAAGATAATGTGTTCATCAAACGATATTCAGTCAACATAATCTTACTATAATTAATATTGTTGACGACGAGTTCTACAAAGTAAACGGTTCTTATAATCAAAACAGACCTCAACTGCCCAATCCGTTCCGAAACTGAATATTGCGCTTTTGACATGATAGCAAATTTTAATACACAAACGCGTAAACGTTTTCCGGACACAGATTCTAGCTATGTTTGGGAGATAAGCTAAAAAAGATTTGCTTCTGGAAATAATTGATCGAGTCAAACTCGGGTTTCAGTTTAAAAAAAAAAAAAGTCAAACTCGTGTCTATTAAGAAATTTATCTAAAATAAAAAACCAGGACAGCAAACAGTTGATTGTGCTAAAAGACAAATGAAACGATGTTCTTCCGAAATTTGAAAAAAGAAAAAGTAAAAAAATGTGAACCGAAAAAGTCCTTCTGTTCAAAAAAAAAAAAAAAAAAGTCCTTCACAATAAAATAATGCACTCTAGAATCAATATTCGATCAACATAATTGGGTAAATTTCACTGAACCTTGCCTCTTGAGGTTTCTACAAATACACTAATCTCTCCTGTGATTTTTGAAAACGGATTGTCCTCCATTGCTTTTCAAAATAATTTCCAGATTCTCCCCTTCCGTTAGTTCCGTTAGAAGAAAAGTAACGGAAAATGGTGATGTCACCATATTTTCAATTATAAATATATAGGACCCTCCCTCTCACTTTAAATTTTTTAAATGTTTTCTTACTCCTACCTCTCACTTTAAATTTTTGAAAGGTTTTCAAACAATGTTTTTCAAAAAAACTGTTTTCGAACAAGTGTTGTTGGAAAAAAAAAAACTTTCGTTTTCGAAATTTATTTTCAATTTTTTTTAACAAAAGCATTTTTCAAAACTTCATTTTTTTCCAAATAACTGTTTTCCCAAAAGTAGGTTTTTTTATCCGAAAAACTGTTTTCAAAAATTAGTTCAAAAAAATGTTTAAAAAAAAGGTTTCCAAAAGCAGTTTTTTTCCTTCAAAAAACTAATTTCAACAAATGTTTTTCAGAAAATAATTTTTTATAAATGGAAAGCGGTTTTTTTTTTTTTAAACTATATATAAAAAATTTGTTTTGTTTAGGGTGGAGTATATATACTAGAGGGTACTAAAGTCATTTTACTTCCAAACTTGACGGCATATGTTAAAAGTAGCAAGAGGGGGATCTGGAGAATAGTTTGAAAAGCAGGGGAGGTCAGTGCATTTTCTGAAACCTCAGGAGATGTTAGTGTATTTGTCAGAAACCTCATGAGAGGTCGAAATTTGCCCAATATAGTTTTAATAATGTCCATGTTTTCAACGCACTCAAAAAATGAAAGGTTCCGGTCATCTAAGTGTGCTAAAAAAAGAACCCACAAATGTGCATTTTAGGACTAGGGATGGGCATGGGGACGGATAGGAGCCGGAGAGTACTATCTCCACCCACAATCCCCAAACCCCTTCTCCATATCCATCCCCTACCCAATCCCCAACAGGGCTTTATTTTCACCCTCCATCCCCACTCCAAATGGGGAACGGGGATCCCCGTGGGGATTCAGGGATCCAATCATTTTAAAATAAAATAAAAATAGATTACTAGAAATCTAGAATCACAGTTACAAATTAAATGTAAAAATCAAGTTACAAGTAGAGGTGTCAAACGGGCCGGGCCGGCACGGGCACGGTATCCATGTGTAAGCGTAAGTGATTGCCAGCTTCAATTCAAGCTGTATCAAGTATCAACTGGATTTCTAATTTGAAAACTAAATTAACCACAAGCAAGATAGCATATTTATTTTTATCAGAAACCTCATGAGAGGTCAAAATTTGCCCAATATAGTTTTAATAATGTCCATGTTTTCAATGCACTAAAAAAGATAGCATATTATGGTATCCATCAGTCGTAGAAAAAATTAAGTGGATTGCGTATTAGTAGACATTTAATTAGATGAAAAGTATCATTGAAAAAACACAAATTGGATCCCGATCGACAAGCTTCTAAACTCAATTGAGAATAAAGTTTACACAATTGATTTCATCTATAGAAACAACAAAAATCAACGGCTCGTTTGGAAAAATATTGTTTTTATTTTGCATTTTTTTGTGTTTATTTTAAGGAATGCATATGACTGATAGTTGAGTAGATGTCAACCTAGTTGGGATGTATTCAAATTATAGTGATGTATTTCTTATTTAATCACATTTATTGTATTACAAAGTTCAATTATAATAAAATGTTTGGAAAAAATTTAGTGTGACCCCATGCGTTTGGAGAAAATTTAGTGAGACCCAAAAGTTTCATAACTCATTAATAGATCCCTATATTTGGGGATTCAGGGATAGGGCGGAGCGGGACAGGGATGGATCGCGGAACTGATTCGGGGCGGGGATATGCCTATCTCCACCCCCTCCCCGATCCCTAAACATTTTCAAAAAAAATTTTCATATCCTATCCAATCTCCAAACAGATTTCCATATTGCCAATCCATTCGGACTAGGGATCGGATCGGATTCGAACGGGTTGGAGGAATTGGTAAACCCTAATTAGGACGGTCTAGTCCATTAAATGGACTGAAGATGAGCCTATTTTCAAGGCCTATATAAGTAGTTGAGATAGTTACTGATGTGATTAATTTAATTTGAACCAAGTTATACATGAAACCAAAATCTAGTTGGGGCAACAACTACTATGAGTATGCCACATTTTTTTGAATGTTTATGTGGTAAGTCGACATTTATAAAAGTCATTGTTCTTGTATATTTTCACATTAGTCATGTTTTTATCTTGGGTAGTGATAATGCCAAAACCGTTTTTTATTGTGCCAAAACTCCAATGCATAAAAGGCATGTACATTGCACATAAGTACAAACATTTTATGCATTGAATTTTTGGCATAATCAAAAACGGTTTTGGCATTAACATTTGCCCTTTTATTTTTATTTTTTGTAAGTTTTTGGAGTAAATTAGTCCAAGAAAAGATTAAATTTTTTTTTTCACATGTCGAAGTTCACATTAGAGGAGATGTCAAAATGGCACCCAAAAAAATAATTATAATATTTGTTAGAGTTGGCTCAGATCCCGATCCATACACGTTATAATATGCCAAATTTGAGATTTTTAGTAGAGACACCTTCGGGCTCCTACCTTTCCTTCATTCATAAAATTGGTGTTGAAAAGCACCAATTTAATCCTCTAATTTACATTTTAATAGCCCAATCTTGATGAATTATAATGGTTGAATCGTGTTTGTAGGCTTTGGAAAGTGCCGAACTATTAAAAGTGCTAATTGGAGTCAATATGAGACATGGAACGCAAAGTAGACGTATAGAGCTTCGCAACGATCTTGAACCGTTATTTTTGCGGACCTAGAGGGGGCTCAAAATGACTCAAAATTGAACAAAACTGCAGGATTGTAAATTGGACCAGAGCTTCTTCCTCTCTTAGAACATCCCTATCAAGTTTTATATCTCTATTTTAGAGACCAGATGTAACATTTTGAGAGAAGATTTATTAATTCATCTTTTTTCTTTCTTCAACTTTTTATATTTTGTGAGAAAATCTTATAGAGATCCTTCTAGATATTTGGTCCTTAAATCTCAAAAAAGACGATGGATTTCTCAAAAAATTACAAAAATTAACTTGGCTTGATAGGAGATGCTCTATGCGATTCGTCGGATCTTTATCCTCCTGGCATCCAGGGTATGCCTTGCGATTCAAAAAATCCCGAGCCAAGTCACCAGCACGTGAAATCACTTGGCAATCAACTTACTGCACCCGTTGGTTTCATTTCTCGAATCTCATCTCAGTTGTATTTTATGTCTTCTCCCACGCAATTCCATTCTTTCCTCCACAGCTCCTCTTTCCTCCACAGCTCCACATACGTATCCCAATAAACTATACCCCAAGCAGGGGCGGACGCAGGATTTATCATTAAAAAGGTCAAGAATCTATAATATTTAGTCCTGTGAGGTAAGGATCAAAAGGTAAAGACATCAACATATACTCATGTTGGACAAAATTACAAAAATAACAAAAAAAAATATGCATATCACGGGAAGAATTTCTGGCTCAGGGGGTCAGCTGCCCCCCTTGTCTCTACATGGGGCCGCTCCTAACCCTAGGCACATCATTTGGTGTTAGCGTACACCAAATGCATACTGTATTATTGTGTGGGATCTATAATTGGGTCTCTTACAAATGTCGGAACTACTTAATTTGTTTAAAATATTTTTTAAAGATTTCAGTAAATAATCAGCTCAGTCGAATATCAATAAGAGCTTAATTGATTCGTTCATTTTTCAGTACCTGAATTGTAAAGACTAAAATATTAACAAATTTATCAAGCCCATATACGATTGAGCTGAATTTTTTTTTATTAACCCTAAAAAAAAATATTAAATAAATTGAACGGCTCCGATAATTTGTTTATAACCATGATGACACAATGAAGTGTGCAATTAGGCTTAGTTTGCCAAAAGATAAAATGAGGTGGAGGTAATAAAATGAGATTGATTTTAGCAAATGAAGTGGGGAGGTGATTTTATCTCCAATGAATCTGGACATATATATGTCCAGATTCATTGGAGATAAAATCACCTCCCCACTTCATTTGCTAAAATCAACCACTTGATTTTATGAGGTTTCCATTTTAGCAAATGGAAAACCAAGTACACAAATTGATGTACCCATGGCTGGGCTCGTCCCTCCTTACGCGTACACCACGTGGGTTATTTCCTGTCCGTGTATACGTGTCACGTTCTCATTGGACTTATGACTGCAAAGCTCAATCACGTGCTCCCCCCTACCTGCAGGTATTCATCCGATACATGTACGCCCACCTTATTACCACAATTAAACCACATCGTCCCTCGCCAGCTGCCTAGTGGCTCACACAGGGAACGGTACCCCCCAAATAAGATACTCCATACTTTCAGTATGATATTTTCGTTATTTTCAGAAATAATTTTGGTATTCTTCTAAAGAAGTCATTTTCTTTGCATACATAAAATGATTTGACATTTATCCAAAATTACATACAATTTTGACTAAAATGAAAAGATGGTATTTTTAATAGAAATATAACCTCAGTTATTCTATATGCAACACTCTTTTCCAATATCACACATCCATATCAGACCTTACACTTGAATGGATTATTATTCTACACATCAACTGTGATACACTCTGAAAAATTATATACTGTACATTTTATACACCTCTACTTCAGATGACAAATACTTTCATAAAATACCAATATTTTCCTAACGACAAGCGGTAGTATGGTTGGAGAGGTCTGGGCTTCCCCAACCTTGCTAGAATTATTACCGTACATGTAATCCCATATTACTATATTGGACCCTCCATACTTCAAAAAATATAATACAAGTGGTTATCTAAAGAAAAAAAAATTACTCCGCTGCGGGATCAGTATGCTTATCAGCCTATAGATAGTTAAGAGGATGTTGCGTCTCTCTGTCCATAGCCTCCGACTGTGAAGTCAGGATCAACCATCACTCTCTTCACGGCCACCCCATTCATCTCTGCTTCAACATACAATGAACGGTTGTGAAAGGGGCGCTAACATGTCATCATTGCTGAAAATGACAGATTTCAGCTTCCCGCAAGTCAGTCACCAAACTCCTTCAGCCATGCAACATTGTGCAGAATTCAGGTGCAATTGCTACCCACCAAGGCTTTCACAATTGTGCATCTGTCTGTTTCGCCAAGTATATATAGAAAATGACTGTATATTTTTTGTCGAACGTAATTACATAGATTTCATTCTTGAATTTCAAGGTATATGTACGGAAAAATTAAAACTTCAACAACCATGCAAATATATGGAATTTGAAATTTTAAGTTCGACATATCCCCTCTACATATCCCCTCTACATAACTCCTAACTCTGTCCTGAGCTGTAACACGGCCTCTAAAAATTCAACCATGTAAATATGTCGCCCTATGGCAACGAGTCAGGTTTGAATCGGGGGTGCTCCTTCCAAATTCGATACCCTAATTTTACGCTCACCTCTATACCCGTACACATACTCAATTAGGGATACATAGTCACCAAATACATATCTATTTGGATAACGAGTGGAACATGTATTACCCAATTACACTTTGAAAAAGATAAATCACTATTTTTATTTATTTCTAAAGTCTTAAGAGATGAAATTCTCATTAAGTAAATACATCTAAGTACATGAAAATATTATGTCCAAAATTCCATGCACGTCAGTACTGCATTAAAACAACGGCCAAACAAAAAAAAAATGCACAACAAAGAACATAATAAAGTAATTTGCATATCAAAAATGCAAGTGAATGCAACAAAGATAGATACATAAGTAATTCAGTGGCTAGTAAAAAAGAGAGAGATTATTCGTAAGTGAAGGTAAGAAAACTTTAATTGTCTAAGAGAGATGTATATGTAATGACGAATGGGTATACACGAAGGGGCAGGTACGGGTATTTGTATTTTGGGTATAAGAATAGCAAAATCATAGCTTCCATACCCGACCGAGTATTACATAATTATCATCATACTCACTCATATTGAATAAGAAAAATGAGTAATATTCAATTCTATCTCCAAATAACTAGATCGGATCCGGTATCCATGAATATGATTGCCATCTCTTTATGTGCGTTGATGAATGACGTTGGTCGTTGGAGCATGCGTAACTAGTATGTTCCAGGAACACACAATGTTTTTCCCAAAAATACTCGTTTTCGCAAAAAAACACGGCCACTTTCATCGAAAGCTGGGAATTAATTTATCCATTATATATTCTCTCTCCTCTCTCTAGATTCGCATTCCCCTGTTAAGAAACCTCTCTCTCTCTCTCTCTCTCTCTCACATGGTGGTGAAGATGATGAAATGGTCGCCGTGGCCGACGATAGCAGCGAAGAAATTCCACGTACAAGCCAAGGAAATCAAGCTCCAAGGGTTCGTCTTCGATCACGGCACCGATGATTCTACAGAGAAGGTAATGGCGGTTGAGATGAAATGGAAAGGAGGTCCCAAGCCCGGCCTGGTCCCATTCCACCGCCCGTCGTCGAAACAACGCCGGAAACATATTTCCAGCCAAATCACCGTAAAGAGCGGCGAATCAATCGAGTGGACGGATGAATTCGAGAACACCTGCAGCTTTCCGATCGCGGCCAAGGAAAACGCGTTCGCTCCGTGGGCGGTGTCGTTTACTCTGTTATACGTAAGTTGAAGAAAATTGCATTGAATTTTTTTTTTCAGACCCGGCTTCTATGCGATTTTGTTCGTGACTAAAGCTGAGTTTTCATTGCGGTGTTTTTGGTGTTTTTGATTTTTTTAGACTATAAGTTGTCAAATTATCGGGTTATTTTCCCCCATTCGACAACTGATTTGACAATTATGGTCTAAGAATACCGAAAATACCGTGATGAAAATCCAGCCCAAATTGGTTTGGAAGGCATATTTTGCTTGGAATGAATTGAAAATGGGTTTTAAATTTAGGGAGCGAAGACGGAGAATAAATTGGGTGTGGTGGGGAAGGCGTCAATGAATTTAGGAGAAATGGCTTCGAAGATGGAGGCCCAGATTGAAGCGAAGGTTCCCGTTAATTTTAACGTCGCCGGAGTTACCGGAGAAGCCACCCTGTCGGTAAGCTAAGAGGGTGTTTGGCCCCCTCTTTTTTGATTTTTTGGTTTCTCTTTTTTGGTTTATGGATGTTTGGCAACCAAGGGGGAGAAATAGTTTTTCCAAAAACAGTTTTTTCATTTTGAACAATCTGGGCCAGAAATCAAAAAGAGCTTTGGAGCTCTTTTTTGATTTCTACTTCTCATTTTCCCTTTCCAAAACACATTTTGCACATTTCTCCCAAACACTCTTCTCACATCCAAAACTCATTCTGACCAAAAGCCAAAAAACCAAAAAGTCAAAAATCAAAAGCTAAAAAGTAGGCTCCCAAACACCCCCTAATTCTGAACTTGTAGAATTTTAGGTCGGACCATGTTTGATTGACCGATTGATGGTAGAGAATATCCTCTTTCAGGTCTATTATTTCTAGCCGTATTTTAGAAGAAGCTGAAGTACATAATTTTGATTTTTAATTTAATTCAGACCCTACCCATCAATTAAAGTATGTACTCCTATTTAATCCATAATATTTGGACCCACAACATAATTGTAGCATGTAGGTATATAAAGTGAGTTTCCCGTATTTTCGGTATTTTTGACTATAAGTCGTTAAATCAATTGATGTATATAAAAAGAATGATTTGCTGATGTGACCAATTGTTCGAAAAGTACTCTAGTGGAAACTCAGCCATAATTGCTAGACCAACCGTCCCGGTTCTCTGTATTTCAAATTGATTAGGTAGTTTTAATATTTAGATGTCTGTTGTTTATTTGTTTGTTTTCAAAATTTAAAGTCCCAAAATCAAATAAAATGTCATTTTTGTCATTTCTTATTTTGGAATCGAATTCTAACTCACATTAAACTTTAAAATATTGAAAGATAGTATATATGATTAAATCTGGAAAAAAAAAAAAAAGTTTGAATTGTAGTGATTCTAGGAGGTTGGGAGTATAATGTTGTAGGATAGTAAAATAAAAATAAAAAGGTTTGAATTGTAGTGATTTGTTTGATTGTCAACACCGAAGATCGCAAACAAATAAACAATGATCAAATTTTGATGATTTTTTTCTTTAATAGTTCTTTAAACTTTTTTTCACTATTTTATTTTTTTATTTCTTTTGTCGAGATTAATGAAAAAAATAAAAATAATTAAATGCAAAACAAACAGAAATTATTAAATTCAGACAAAAATTAGCCAATCAGCTAAAATTTAAGCCGGATAAAATCATACCTATCGATATTTCATAATCTCTGGGTCCCTTGTATGTGTGTGTATTAGGACCGGCGGTGGAGTCCATCAACCACTGGGACTCCAATTTGCAAATGGTTTTAAGCAATTGTAAAGGGATTAGAACTTGTTAGGTTGCCTTTATAAAGGGAATTAACTGGAGTTTTAGCAATTAAGAAAAATATACAGTGATAGTTTATAGAGAGAAATGCTTAGGGTTAATACTTTCTCGCCGTCGTACTTGAATTTCTTCGCTTTCGCTCTCGGACATAGACAGGTTTGTATCGAACCATGTAAATTCGTTGTGTGTGTGTGTGTGTTTCCTCCTTTTTGCTTTGCATCGTTATTTTTCTCTCGTTTACGTTAGCGGGTTCACAGTCCAGATAAAGATATTTTCGGAAACGTCAAATATACGTGGGACCGATATTTTTGTGTTTAGGTTTTGTACTCATTATTGAAAAATTCAAGAATCTTAGCTGTGATTATGAAGCCCATCTTTTATCAACTGCTAATGATTCCATAAGTACAGCTTGATTTAGCTGACAAATTCTTTGTCACGTTCTTAACCAATTTTAAATTGGCGTATCTTCAAATTTGTGGACCGTTGTAGTAGAAAATAGAGCAAATTATTTTAGAGTCTTGAACGTGTTAGATGGGCCCACAGTAATATGGATTTAACTTAAGTTATATTTAATTTTTGATTAATCATGCAGGTTTGCTTCAGCTTTGTGGAGGTCCGAGACTCCCAAGACTCGCAAGGAATCGTTCAAAACTCGACCGAGTCAAAGAGTGTGGATGGGGTAAAAGGAGATGAATTAGTATACGATAAAGAGAAGTTAAAGAGCCAGGAAGAAGTGAGTGCTGACGACTCGGATGGGTCAGCCATGTGTGACTCAGAAGTCACGTCCGAGAACGAGTTGGTTTCCTCGTCGAACAGTGTTGACGTGACTACATTGATCGAGTCTGGGTCGGGTCCGAGTTCAGAGACTCAGTTGGACTCGGTCAAGAAGCCGGGGTTCTTCTCTTGGAAGAGGAGGAGGTTGAGCTTTAAACCAGCGAAGACGAAAGTAGAGCCGTTGATTCAGAAGACTAGCAATGACGATGATGTTAAGCCGTTGATTCAGAAGACTAGCAATGACGTTGATGTTGACTCGGACAACCCAAATCTGAGACCGGTATGTACTCTCTCCGTTCCAATTTATTTGTTTTATTTTATGTACGTCCTATTTTTCAATTTACAACTTCTACTATTAACTTTCCGGGCTGTATAAACAAAAGAAGTATTGTGAAATTACATCGGCAGAGCTATTTAGGAGCCGGGGGCGGGATAGGGACCGGGACCGGGACCGCATCCTACTTCCTATTTTGGAGTATATTTTCCATATTTTTGATAGATATTTTTAAAACAAATTATAAAAATTCACAATAATTAAAAAGTAAGAACAATTTTTATTTCAAGAACACTGAATTATGGTGAATGATACCATGTGATAATGATACTACGTCCGTTGAATAATATGGTAACAACAACACTCGAGACTAAGTAAATTTACCAAAATCGTCTCATAAAAGCTCGGATGACCCAGGCTCAGTTTTCCAAAAGATTTTAGGACCCAGGTGCTAAAAGCATAATATTTCAAATCAAAAAATGAAGTGGTTTTGTGTATCGTTTTTTGATTTTTTTCCGCACCAAATTAAAGTACATATCTGATTTTGCCCGTGTGCAACCGTCACTATCCTTTGGTTGTTGAAACCTAAGTCTGAAACCATACACACACACACGTAATATAGGGTTGAATTGCTTGACCATTTCATATTTTTGCCCTTTTATTTACTTCACCAAGTCATTTACTTTGAACGGTTCCAATTAATAATTTCCTGGAAGAGATCCTTTTAACTTTGTTTTAGGACCGGAAAATTTTGACCCAGAAAAATTTCCAGCTAGGTAAATTCTCAGGTCAAATATTTCTTCGACGAACATTAAAATAATGATAATATAAGTGTAACAAGAGGGCAAGAATCGAACCCGGATTTGTGAACAGCTCGAATGGATCTGATTACGATGCTTATAAATTATCACAAATCTGGAAAAAATTTCAGTGCCGAATGGGTACCACGTGGCGTATTCGGTGCGCATCTTGGCTTTTCAAAAATGTATTAGACGGTCGGGATTTTAAATGAGTAGAAGTAAAATCTAACCGATTGCTTACTTTTTTTTTCAGGAATTAAATACCACTGAACAATCTTGTAAAATAGGGGAGAAAGCAGAAACTAGCTCCGCAGGTCAATGGGAAGAAAAGGAGCTAATCAGCAGAGATGGGGAAACAAAGCTCAAAGCCAGTGTGTTCTTCGCTTCCTTCGACCAAAGGAGTGACAAAGCTGCCGGAGAGAGCGCGTGTACGGCTCTGGTAGCCGTCATAGCTCACTGGCTTCACTCGAACCAAGATGAAATGCCAACGAGGTCCGAATTCGACCAGCTCGTTATCGAAGGTTCCTCCGAATGGAGAAATCTGTGTGGCAAAGAGGACTTAATAAACCAGTTCCCAAACAGGCATTTTGAGCTTGAGACGGTAATGCACGCTGGCCTTCGTCCGGTTTCTGTTTTGCAAGAGAAATCCTTTGTCGGATTCTTTGGACCGGAGAAGTTCGAGTCGTTGAAGGAAGCCATGTCTTTTGATCAGATATGGGATGAGATCAAGAGCGGCAACGAGGATACTAGACCTAGGGTTTACATAGTTAGTTGGAACGATCATTTTTTCGTGTTGAAGGTTGATTCGGATGCTTACTACATCATTGACACTTTGGGTGAGAGGCTCCATGAGGGGTGTGACCGAGCCTACATTTTGAGGTTCGACGACTCGACCGTGATGAGAGGGAAGGTGGTGATGAGAGGGAAGGTGGAAACTGAAATAGTCGGTTCCTCTGAACCGACTAGTTCTGAAGAGGGAAGCGAAGGAGAGATTTGCAGAGGGAAAGAGTGTTGCAGAGAGTTTATTAAGAGATTTTTCGCGGCTATACCACTTAGGGAACTCGAATCGGAAGAGGAAAAGGAACCGGTTTCTTACTTTTCTCTCCACCAGAGATTGCAGATAGAATTCAACTTCAGCTCTTCGTTATCGTCGTCGTCGTCTGTCTCTTCTTTAGCTACTAGTTCTGTTTCCTCTCTTTTTTCAGAGGAGAGTACTGTGGATTTCTAGCATTGATCATCATTCTGCAGTGAAATTTGTTTTTTTCGCCGGCTTTTTTCGATGCGAATGTACATACGGTGTAGTTGATTTTGAAGTAATGCAACAAATGTGCTTTGGAACATCGATAAAAAGACTGACTGCAAAATGAAGGCCAACTGAAAGGTATAGGGTTACAGAAGAAATTTCGAAGTAATCTCTTAGAATTGTTAAATTATTCAATTTGTGGTTTCCAAATTACAACTTCTTCCAAGATTGTGAGGGATGAGAGCTAAATTATATTTTACGATAGCTAATATACTAAGTTATGTAAAGAACAAGAACATGGTCAATTATTGGCCTAGTAGTTGTATAGCAGCACTACTATGAGGTTGCGGATTCAAACCACATGCGGAGACTCTTTTGATCACGTCCAAAAAGGGTTGTTAGTGCTGGTCGACCCTAGCTTCTATTGTTTTCTTAGAAGAAGGGAGGAAAAAAAAAAAGGATGTCAACTTTACCAAAGCAGAGCTGATGATATTTTCCAAGACTATATAAGTGTGTTATGTGGACCAAGTATTTGGCATAGAAAAGAATCCAATGATGGGACTTAATCTTTTACACATGTTCTCAACATTCTCCTCCCTATGTGTAAACCTCGCATTGGGCCGAGCTACCCTTCAACTTGATCCATTTGACTCCCTCTTAAATCTTGGTATATTATCATTCTCCAAAACTGTCTTCAAATCCGGGCTTATTTACCACAACGTCTCTATCGAGAGCCACCTTATTGTGGGCCAATGGCCACGTGCACCATGAATTTTTCTGCTCCATCAAGAGGCACAATGGATTTTCTTGCTCCATCGAGAGTCTTCGTGCAAGCCCATGACCACCGATGCTTACAAGAGAGTCCGCCCATAAATCGTCAATCATCAGCTCTAATACCACTTGTTGGGAGTTTGATCCGTTTGAAATTCTTTCCATGTGAGATTAGGCCAACCGCATCACCTGGATCAAATATACATTCAATAATCCATACCCCCTTAAAAGTGCGCCTATTCATCCTGTTATTGAAGCCAACTAATGTGGTGGACCCTCCATTGTTACTCCCACCAATCTGGATCTTGTGCACGCTGTGGCGGTCAATGCATCATACAAACCAGGCCAATTCCAAAAATTTGAATAAGCGATCCGCCATCGGACTCCCTACAGTACGATTATTCAACAATTAATCAAGTAATACAAACCAAATACAAGAACAATGTATTGGATCTCAAATAACCTAAAATGGCCTATGATGATAGTAATCATCTTCCTTCTCGAATCATCCACTTTCACATTTTCTAACCCTCCACTTTTTTTGGTACTAAAAGTATGCCCCAGCACCATAAATGTGACTCCCCACATTATAAACAGTACTCTCTCCCAACATGTCCCACCATTCCTGCATGTAAGCTATAAACGTTATGGGGGTGCTCTCCAATTTTCTACACTCAGCCACAAAATGTATGACTCCCACGTAAATACGGCTTGAACTACCCTCCGCACCGTTTATCTCGCAAGTTTTACGGTCTAAAATATTACTGCAAAATATTAGTTATATAATCGGATGTCGATAGATATCAAAACTGTCCATTTTAATAAAATAAATAACCTATAAGTTTTTCGAAACTGTTCTATTTTACGATTTGTGCTAGATGCATGAACGGCCCAGATTGTTATTTTTAAGATAGATGAGGACCCAAAATTATCAAGAGTACGAATGATGGTGGTATGAAGAGAGCTGGCCACTATAAATATGTGTGAAAGGTGTTTCAGCACCAAACAGTACATGACCAAAAACAGCAAATTTGCATTTTAAGCGATCACCTTTTTTTTTTTTTTTTTGTTGAACTGAAGTGATCAAGGTTTTTTTTTTTTTTTTGGAGGAAGAGAAAAAATCCATTAACCACCAACAAATCCTAGATACAACCTAAAAAAAAAAAAACATGAAAACTCCATCTTTCTTTACTTTTTAACTCATTTTCCATCAGGTTATGATCCATATATACGTACATTACCTGTCTGCATATAGATGCTCCCCTCCCCTCCTCAAATTGCTCGTCATTTTTTGGGAATCATACATTTTACACGCAAAATATAATATATATTAACACGATTTTTTTTCTGAATTTTTCACAATATCTAATAGTTAGAGACGAAAACGAGGGAATAAATTTTTTTTTTTTTTTAAATCTCAATAATTTTTTTTCAAAAAAAATCTCGAAACGCATGGGATCGGAAATGCTCAGTTTTCCGAAAAGCACGAGCAATTTGGGATAAGGGAGTAGTGTATGGTTAAAATGTCGCCTTTAAGCATTAAAGCACAAAATTTAAGGCTCACATAGCAAGTTATACAACTAGTTATCCAATATTCCAATGGTAAAGTTCTCAAAAATTTGTAGTCGAGTAGATGAAAAACATGTTATGCCCAAATCCCTTCTCTCTCTTTTGTGCTCTTCTTCTTTGCCTCCCCCTTGCAATAATATTCACAATCATCACACCAACCACCACCACCACTAACGGCGGCGCCGCCTATGTTCCAAGCTCCACCACCAGGAAGAACAAAGCTGCTGTCAACCCAGTAGTACTAACCACACTCGGAAATCAAACAAACGGCATAAACATAACCAGTACCACCACATTGCCCGCGTCGACGCCGTTGCCGCCACCTCTCACGGCTGAAGACGATGACGAACCACTTCTGCGACCGGCCGCCCGAGTCAACCCGGACCCGAAATCTCCTAGAAAACTAGCCTTCATGTTCTTAACTACCACACCACTCCCATTTGCTCCACTTTGGGAACTCTACTTCAACCAAACCCCCAAAAATCGATACAACATATACGTGCACGCCGACCCGAGACTCAAATACGACCCGCCTTTCTTGGGCGTGTTCAAAAACCGGGTCATACCGGGTTCCAAGCCCACTCGCCGATACTCCCCCACTCTCATTTCTGCAGCGCGTAGGTTGCTATCCCACGCGCTTCTTCACGATTCGTCAAATTACATGTTTACCCTTCTCTCCCCATCTTGTATCCCTCTCCATTCCTTCAATTACACATACGATACTTTTATCCGGTCAAACAAGAGCTTCATCGAGATTTTGAAAAACGAGAAAGGAGCCCGTGATCGGTGGGCGGCGCGTGGACAACACGCGATGCTTCCGGAGGTGCCATTCGAAGATTTCCGAATTGGGTCCCAGTTCTTCGTGCTGACACGTAAGCACGCGAGGATGGTTGCTAGTGATACCAGATTATGGTCAAAGTTCAAGCTACCTTGCTTGAAAAAGTCCTCTTGTTATCCCGAGGAGCATTACTTTCCTACGCTCCTCAGCATGGAGGATCCACGTGGGTGCGTGCCAGCTACACTCACCCACGTGGACTGGAGGGGGAGTCACGACGGACATCCTCGGACGTATAGTGCATCAGAGGTGGGGCCCGAATTGATCTTGGCTTTGAGAAGGGACAAGCCTAGGTACGGCAATGATGGGATCCACGACTCTGATTCATCTTTAATCAAACGATCCGACCCTTTCTTGTTCGCTAGAAAGTTCTCACCGGACTCCATCGAGCCATTGATGAGAATAGCAAGTGAGGTTATGTTCAAAGATTAGAACGAAAAAAATCAGTAAGATGTTTAACCTTTGGGTATATATAGGTACCATGTTTTTAAAGAGAACTTACTCAACCGCAGCGCCAGCTTAAGGGCTTTTCCAAGGTTAGACAATCCTGGTCCCAAATCTCTAATTGATTGGACATGTAGGGTGCCATTTATCTTAGCCGAAGGTAGAGAGGCCATCCCCCCACACAAGCTTTATCAAAGAGAGGCATACACAACTTGAGAATTTTTCTAAAAAGTCTAAGAAGCATTAGTTGGCACTTCCATGAGTCAGTGACATTGACATTTAATCAAATTAAGTCTCAAAATTGACCTATTACGTTTAACGAGACATATCACACTCTCACTGTTGGAACTTGTGGCTCATATGTTGTGTATGAGAGGTACTGAGAAGTTCTCGTAAAAGGCCAGTGCCGAGCAAAGCGGAGCGGAGCGAGGCACTGGCCCATCGTAGATTCAGCTGTTCGGGTTGAGCCGTAGGCCCGACGGTTTGGGGGGGGTGCGAAGCCCCCCCGCGGTACGGTACGGAATTGTTAGGGTTGAAATAGAGTAGGACTATATATATTCTCTATTGTAAAAACCCTAGCCGACTTATCAGAATAATACAGACTCGCTCTCGCTCCCGTGGACGTACCCGATCTTGGGGAACCACGTAAATTCCTGTGTTGATTTCCTTTATTGTTTTCGTATTCTGTTGTGTGCGTGTGGTGATTATTCTAACACTCACAATATTGTAGACACCCTAATTTTGACCTGGTAAGCATTTCCGATAATGAATTTGGACCAATGTGTATACCTCAAAGCTTGGAAGAAGGTTTGAATTTACCAAAACCACCCCAAAACACAAAACCTCCCAGAGACCCCTTTAAGCGTTTAAAGGGATGGTTTGAACGCTCAAAACGACTGAACGCACACAGCTTTTTGCGGATGATTGGTTGACGGTGATGATGCGATTCCCTGCCCGTCGGTCCACCTTCAACCTCCAAAAACCTTCCCTAACAGGTCTTCCACCCTATATTTAACCCCTATCATTACCTAAACTAAATCAAAAATTAAAAACCTAATTTTTCCCTAAGTCCCCCCCGCCCCGGGTTACCATCATCCAGACCTTCCTAAGCGCTCACTACATGGTACTATACATTCACTCATATTTCAGTCTCATTCTGGAAAAAAAAAAAATCATCACCCTTGATGATCTCAAATCATCTCCGTTAAGAATCTAAACACTCATATAACATCATTTCTTAGGCCTAAATCATTTGGGTCTTTAGAAAATCGTACTGTTAAAAGTTTATTCCCACTAAACCATGTCCTAGGCCAACTACTCACCAACCACATCTCAAATATTAACCCCAATCAACCCTTATCCACTCCAAAAATCTCTAGTTCAAGTCTTATTCAAAGCAAAAGGTAGAAACAGCTTATAAACACATGTTGTTTGGTCTCTCTGAGGGAAGCCAGTAAGTCCATGCTGGTTGCTTGTACCAGCATTGGGCATGCAATGGCTTGAAAGAAAAAGTAACAGAGATTAAAGACTCACAAACGAGGATGTTGGTTTGATCGCTCAAACCATTGGCTTTGAGCTCTCAAACCGTCTTCTTTTATGCTGCTGATTTTTATGTATTCTATCTTCTGATCATGGATTAAATCATTTCAAATAGTCTTTGTGTTCGTTTTGTTCACTAATTAGCTTGACTCTTCTCTGTTTGCCTCTTAAGCAAGTTCAAATCAACATTTAAGTACTCACCCTTTCCTCAAATAAGCAATAAAACTTCAGTTTCTGGCAAAACAAAAAGGTTTGGCTTGTTTTACAAAAGATCCGAACCAAAACAGAATATGCAAGGTTGAGATGGTTTGAGCACTCAAACCCCCAAACAGAGGGTCAAACTAATTTTTGTTCTAAAAATAATCCTATATTCTCATATATCCTTATACTGTTGCCTCTGATTTCTTGTGTCTGTTGCCTCTGATTTCTTGTGTTACTGCTTATCAATACTAGTTTTAGCTTAATCTCACCTACATCTCATTAATCTTCACATTGTACATAGCGCACAAGCATCCACCATAGTTCGTTTATTGCTTTCATCCTCGTATAATCGTTTCCCTTCCCCCATAACCCTTTTACATGGATAAAGTTGAATCATAAGCATTTTAATAAATCCCACAAATGACTAGTAGAGACCGACCCCTGGGTCGGGCGAGAGGGGTGCCATAAAACACTTCCCCCCTTATAACCAAGCTCCCAAACCTAAGATATTACGGTAACGACGGACCGGTAATAAAACCTTATCTAAAATGAGGCGCGAGTCATCCAAGTTCGGTTTCTCGGGTGAATACCTCAAACCCTGGTGGCGACTCCTAATTGAATTCTTCGGAGGGATGTCCACAAATATATCAATTCAATTTAACTCAATATGCCAGTTTCACACATTTACTGGGTTTAAGTTAGGAGTAGTTTGTAAAACACCGAATCAAAAATTAATTCCAGTCTTTTGATTAAAATGTATTGTAGGTCACTTGGAGTGCAATTCCGATTCCCAAACCACCCCTAGAGGGGTTTTTCTTTATATTTATATTTGCCTTGAATTGCAAGCAGAAAAAATCATGAATATAAAATGGGAGGAGTGAGGGTGGGGACAACATAAACAGGTACGAAGGTTCCAAGTAATCCTTCAATAAAAACGAGGAATTTTTTTATTACAGTCATGCCATGTCTAATTGATTTGATTATATAAAGGGCCCATTCTAAAAAACTCAGAGCCAGCCCTGAGTATCGTAATTTGTAGTTAGTGCGACTTAAACCTAGTCAAATTTATGAGAGTACATAGTGTGCCAACCGCTGGCCTTTTTTTTTTTTTTTGGTACATAGGAAAGCAAATCAAAACGAAACTAAACCCTCTCAAAAGCTACACCCCTCATATCGGCTTCAAGGAGAGGGATGATATCCACAGGAGGAGAAATGTGGGAGGCCCACTTGTGCTCTTGTTCGACTCCTATGTTGGCGAGCTTGTCGGCTACTTTGTTGCCCTCTTGGTATATATGCTTCAAGGAGCACCCCGTGCTAACCATTAATGCCTTGCATTCTTAAATCAAAACCGAGTAAGGTGAGTGTGCTGGGGCCTCCTCCGTGATCAAAGCAATAGCCGCTGGCCATTTGCTCTTGAACAATTTGTCTTTTTTTTCCCCCATGATACAATAATCGAAATCCAATAGTACTTTAAGGGAAATGCTAAGTACCCATAAAATTTGTCCAGAATTTGAAAATAGTGGCTACATATCCAAGTGAATCTGAACCTATTGATTTTAAATTTTGGGCAATTTCTGAGGATTCTTTGGCACGCCTTGTCAACCCCCATCTGAGCCGTCCAAACGTGTTCTTGATGATCGAGATTTGAGCTAGGATGTGTGGATTTTTTTGGGTATTTAACGCAATAATGTTCCCATTCTCAAATCTAGGCCGTCCAAAACTCTTTTCAAGGGCTCGGCTAGGAAAAGACAGGGGGTCTGCTGACCCCTTCGGACAGGAAGGCCCCCGCATCCCATTTTTCTACGTTTTCGTTTTCTTGATCACCGTACTCTCAAACATTGACCGTACTCTCAAACATGGAAAAACCCAAATCAACGGATGCGTGAAAAGATCTAATACTAAAACTGATTAACAAAATAATTAAGAATTTGAATAGTCATGAGAGTAACATGCAGGCACATGTTCAGATCTAAGTTCACCAGAGGGAGTTTTATAACGGGGAAGGGAGGATCCAAAAAGTCAACGTTTCCACTGAGCTTTGACTTATCGGGTTTTAGGACTCTTTTAGGCGCCTTTCAATTGCATCTGGAATGTAGGTATTGAGTCGGTGAAATCATGAAAACACTCTCTCCCTTTCTTCTCTGCCTCTGCCTTGCAATGACATTCACAATCTTCTCTCCAACCATCACAAACAAAACGACTGTCAATCGGTCGGTAGCGATCATATTGAGCCCTCCATTCAAAAATCAAACGGAGAGCAAAAACATAACCACCAAATTGCCTCCACCGTCGTCGTTCAAAAAAAAGAAGAAATTGCCTCCGCGGTCTATTGCAGAAGACGAGGACGACAAACCACTTCTCCGACGCGCCTCCCGAGTCAACCCGGATTCCGGTTCACCTAGAAAACTAGCCTTCATGTTTTTAACCACCTCGCCACTCCCATTTGCTCCACTTTGGGAACTCTACTTCAACCAAACCCCCCAAAATATACGATTATTCAACATTTACGTGCACGCGGACCCTAGATTTCAATACAACCCGTCTTTCTCGGGCGTGTTCGAAAACCGGGTCATATCGGGTTCAAAGCCCGCTCGCCGCGCCTCCCCCAGTCTCATATCAGCAGCGCGTCGGTTGCTGTCCCACGCGCTTCTTCACGATCCGTCAAATTACATGTTTGCCCTTCTCTCCCCGTCTTGTATCCCACTCCATTCCTTCAATTACACATACGATACTCTTATGCGGTCAAACAAAAGCTTCATCCAGATTTCGAAAAGCCAGACAGGAGCCCATGACCGATGGGCAGCACGAGGAAAACACGCGATGCTCCCAGAGGTGCCGTTTGGGATCTTTCGAAAAGGGTCCCAATTCTTCGTGTTGACACGTAAGCACGCGAGGATGGTTGTGAGTGATACTAGGTTGTGGTCAAAGTTCAAGCTACCTTGTTTGAGAAAGTCCTCGTGTTATCCCGAGGAGCATTACTTTCCTACGCTCCTCAATATGGGAGATCAACGTGGGTGCGTGCCAGCTACACTCACCCACGTAGACTGGAGGCGGAGCCACGGTGGACACCCTCGCACGTACAAAGCATCTGAGATTGGGCGCGAATTGATCTTGGCTTTGAGAAGGGGCAGGCCTAGGTACGGCTCTGATTCGCGTGTAATTAAACGACGCGACCCTTTCTTGTTCGCTAGGAAGTTCTCACTGGACTCAATTGAGCCATTGATGAGACTAGCAACTGACGTAATATTCAAAGATTAAGATGAAAAATTATTAACATTTACTACTCCCTCCGTCCGTTTTTAAGTGTGTTGCTTCGTAAATTCAACTTATTAAAGACACATCATAATTATTTCTTTTACATCAATTTTTACCTCTATTATATACCTTTCTCATCAATTTTTACATCTAGTTTTCAAAATTATCCTCTATTTTTACCCATTAATTAACTCTTTACCTATTAACTTTTTCAAAAAGTAATTGGTCTAATGGGAGCATGTGCTGCGAACCCTAAATTGCTGCTGACTTCATATGTAGCACAATAAGATGAGCACCTCCAATTCTTACCTTTTTTTATTTTTTATTTGTTATTTTTTATCCATACCTAAAATTTGAGGTAAAGGCTTAAAAACTATCGATCCTCCTATGCCATACCCATTCATCTATCCATTTTGATTTCTACCATTTTCCTAACTCAACTCTGGGGAGGGACCCAAATCTATACCCATTTATAACAACACTCTTTTCACTTATCATTTACAAATGTGCCATTTTGACTCAAATTTTGGAGGAAAAACTTGAGTCACACTACATTTGGGCAGAAAAAAAGGGTATAGCATTGTAGATGACATATCCAAATGAAGTTTTGGATCCAAATTTAATTTTATCCTGGCATAGGTAAACATGGGGTAAGGATTGAAGATGCTCTAATATATAGTATACCTTTAAGGGGCGATACTAAGTGCTCCTAGAGCAACTCCAAATGGTCTTCCATGGACCTTCTACACTACATATTTAGCATTAATGTGAGAGTCACAAACTTAGTGGTAGAACCCAAACAAATGTGTAGCGGGGAAGACCCCTAAAACACAAAATGTGTAGCAACCAAGTCATTTGTAGAAAATGAAAGAGAACACAAGAGACCTAACATGGGTCGGGACGACTTTAAGTATAGAGCAACTAAAACACGGGTCGGAACCAAGTCATTCTAGAATAAAGATCATAACACAGAAGAGCGTATAAAAAGAGATACTCCATCTGTACCAAAATTTTTGTCCGATCCGCAAAAGGAGGACTTAAAAATAATAATAATAAATTCAAATCTTTAAGGCGGTAAATTTTTACACTGTAGTGCATCTATCAATTTTTTTTTTTTGCTATTGAAGTTCACCACGACTAGTTAAAATCTTAACTCCGCCCCTGAGTGTTTTGGCATAATTATTCAGTGGAATTTTTTTCTTTCTTCAAATTTTTTTTTTTTTGCATCAATTTTTTATTTTTGGATTATTTGTTTGTCTCGTCTAGCCGATATGAACCAATAAAGACTAACGAAGGCAAATAATTTTTTTTTAATAAAGCGAAAAAATAATCCCGCAAAAGCCAAAATAGCTAATAAAATAGCCAAAATTGCTAAGGATTAGTGCTCATTGCTCTCGCCCTTTCATGCCTAATAACACTTTCAGCCCAACTCCCTGCTTTTCTAGCCCGAAACACCAGCCTTGGTTTGGGATCTACTTTTAAGCCCATCAATTTCACAACTGCAGGTCTTCTTGGATAAGAGCCCATTAGTTAGAAGCCGAACGATCTTGCTTTCACGTTTTATAGAATCGAGTGAAAATTAAACACATCGGATTTCTATGCACAAAAATATCGAAAGTAAGGACGGATGTCCCAGACTGCATCCCGGGATCGAGTCTCATTCTCCTCAAACCCCATGTAATAGATTGGGAATGACGAATAACAAAAAAAAATAAAAATAAAAAATAGACTTCCGGGATCGAGTCTCATTCTCCCCAAACCTCATGTAATAGATTGGGAATGACAAATAAACAAAATAAATAAATAAATAAAAAATAGACGGATCGAAAAATTTGCTATTTGGCGCATCACATAAAAAAATAAAAATGAAAAAAATCAATTGTTTACCAAATTTTACTTTGTGCAAAAACTCCAAGAACTTACGCACAAAACCATACAAATTAGTTATCCTTGCAAGGAACACAGGGATACCACTCATGTACCCAATTGGGCATAACAAATTTGTTGGGCCAATTTTTACGACCCAGAATAAGACCAAGAAATATCAGAGGCCCTATTTTTCAGCAGTTTGGAGGGCTTACTTTGGCTAAACCCGTAAAGCCACAGCTTTTATATAGGCCCTTATAAAAGTGAGGCCTATATAAAAATTAAGTTAATCTACTTAAAAAAAATTTAAGTGCTTAATTCACAGTAAAGTCTGAGTGCCATTCGTCATTCTTAATCTATTACATGGGGGAGGGGGGGAGTGGGGACTCTATCCCGGGATGCAGTGTGGAGGCGTCCAAGAGCTCTTCCGCATGAGCTAGCCACCACTTGCAGTAAAGTCTGAGTGAAAAAGTCCAAAAATGAGATAATTTGGTGTCTTATTTTGCAAATACGGAAGATTTTTATATAAAAGATGAGCTTTCCAATAATGTTGGAGGGATTTATGTTCCAAATTGGAAGTATTGAGGAAGTTTCGCCCCAAATTTAAGAAATCCCATTGATGTGCTCACTTGCGTGAAAGCAAAATTTATTGTTTTCTAAATGCATGGATTACATATAGAATATTATTGACTGGTTCAAGGTTCTAAAACTCGCTAGGTACTCTCAGGGCGGCCGGACACCTTCTAGCTTTCAAGGCCGAGTACTCGGTGCCTAGTCGGGCAATTAGTTGGAATAGTTGGGTTAGTCGGGCTAGTCGGCGAGGGGCCTTCTAGCGCCTAGGCGGCGAGTACTCGGCCTTCCAGAACTTCTTTTAGAACATTGGACTGGTTACCGTCTCACGGGAAAAAATCTTTTCAAAGCTAAAAGTTAATAAAAACAACTATTTCAAGTTGTTGTCTATTGAAAAGACTATGATAGGAAACTTGATTAATGTGTGTTTAATTTGTGCATTTTAAATAAAAATGCAAGAAGAATAATGTATAAATGATACTAGTCTCTGGGATATTCTGCTATTTATTGATTCGGTGTATTTATTTACCTTTTTTTTATCATCGATTATGCATATTTAATACACTCACATGTTTGTAATGATTTTGTTATGAATTTTCTCATGTAACTATAACTTTGCAAATTATAATGAGGTTTTCGGGCCCATTTGAAAAGTTTGATTTAGGCCATTTAAGGGGGTGTTCCACAACCAAGAAACAACATTTTTAAAAAATTGAGTCAGGTCATTCTTTTATAATACATCACATAATAAACCGTGAAACCAGTTTATTCTAAAACCACTTTTAGCGGAAACACCCCTCAAATCTTCGAGCGGGCCTAGGACCTTGTCCTAAGATGACTAACATAGTAAATGTCCGTAAAATAACTTCCAAACTCAAATGAAATATCAAAGTTGGATGGTGGGATTGGTCCCCCATGATCAGTAGAAAGTGCGTAACTTGATCCAAACACCAAGTCAGAGGATTAGCCAAGAGTGCGCAAGTTGGCCGAGACACCTGGCTGGCTGGTTATTTAAAAAGGGTGAAATATCTAAGTTGTCAACCAACCAAATACGGTACAATTTGATAACAACAATATTGGTCCCCAATTCATTATTGAAAAGGAGTCAACAACTACTGCATGGTGAAATAAGTACGGTGCGACAGATCACCTGCCCTTTTGGTACCATTTACCCACCCACCGACGTTGACTTTCGATAATTAATTTCATATACATACATATTTACATCAACACAGATAGCTTTAAAATTGTGTTCGGTGAACCCTAATGGAGTATTTATTGTAGATCTTTCAATACCTATATTAATACTCTTGGGCCTCGTTTGATTCGGGTATTAGGAGGGTGGGATGGGACTATTTTTTTCCAATCCCGCGTTATCCCTTGTTTGGTTCCCGGAAAATGACATGGGATTAACAATTCCGGGACAATTTTTATCCAATACGTATGGGATTACACAATACCTAGGGGGGGTGGGACTAATTTGTCCGGGATACAACACACGGAAGGGCTGAGTTTCAACAATTACAAAATTGCCATGAAAATAAAACCCACACAGTTCCATTCTTCTTCTTCTTCCTCCCACGCCTACTCTCTCTCTCTCTCTCTCTCTCTCCCTCTCTCTCCCCCTTCCCGGTGACTATCATTACCACCACCACGACGTCGACGCCTACACTGGTCCGGCTTCATCATCGCTGTCGATCGGTGATTTTTGAAACTCAGCCGAAACTGGGTTCTGATTGGGTTCTCTTATTCTTCAAACGAAATTGGGTTTTGATTGGGTTCTCTTCTTCTTCAAACGAAACTGGGTTTTGATTTGGAAAAATGAACTTTGATTCTGGGTTTCGTGGATTTTGATGGAAACATGGGTTTTGATTCAAAAGAACAAACATGGGTTTTGATGCAAAATCAGAACTGGGTTTCGTGGATTTTGATGGAAACAGGGGTTCTGATTCAAAAGAACAAACATGGGTTTTGATGCTTGCTCAAGATCAATCATAGTACCGTGTTAATCCCGAAATATAATTTAGGGAACCAAACATGGGATTGACTAAAACATGGGATATTCCAATGTTAATCTTGCATGAATCAAACAGGGGATTGTGTGAGATTCAGTACTAAATTAGTCTCAGGACAAATAGTCCAGGACTATCAATCCCAGGACTATCAATCCCACCTATTTTAGTCCGCGAATCAAGCGAGACCTTACATCATGCGTGCATGAAAGTGGAAGGAGATCCATTCGGTAAACTGTTTGCCCAGTGTATCAGATAGATCTTATCCACTGGATGTGTTCATGTTTTATTTAGTGTTTTTCTTTTATGTTTTAAATCAAGGCCCGTTAGTAACTGACAAGAAGAATGTTTTCTCAACAACAAAAAAAAAAAGTCAATCAATCAAACAACCGTAAACACTACATTGATCAAATGAAATTTCTTTTGCATTGCCAAAATTGTAGGTGTGGATTAAAATTTTCATCTCCAAATGATATATGTTTCAACGGAACGACAGCATAGTAGAACCCATTTTAATAAATCTATAACAAAGTGAGAAAATGGGTAATTATTTACTCGTGTGCAACCACCTCAACACCCCGTCATCCATATACCTTCAACGGCTTATGGGTAGGAGTATGATGGCCCCGAAAGTTGGGGGCGATGGCAATTGTACTTGATATCTTAAAAGACAGTAAAACCTTAAAGTCACAAGTCTTCACCCCTAAGCTAACCTCTTTGGGATTAGACCAATAAGCCTAACTTGAGAATAAGGATTTAAAAGCCTAACTTGATTTACTTTATTCTAACCTAATCCCCAAATGATTCTCACCCATCACCTTTGTTCCTTCAAATGCAATAATTAATAACTTTAGCCATCACTTGGACGCCATATTAAACTGACTTTTTAGTAATAAATGACTCTCACTATCAAGTAAAGTTCCCTAGGCCATCAACTTTTTTCAGTAATGGACTGAAAACAAAAGAGAAAGTTGAGGGTAATAGAAGAAAAGCTAAGCCTAATCAAAAGGGGAGAAAAGAAAAGAAGGAAAAAGGCAAAGATGATTATAAAACATTATTAGCACTTTTTTTTTTTTTGGGTCACACCTCCTTTGAGAGGTTAAAGAAAGAAATTAAATGCATGTGTAAACTGTGTGTAAAACACACCTAGGGGTTGTTGCCCCAGTGGTTTGGACAAATGTCAGGCTTTGAGGAAACTCCTCAAGGTCTTGGATTCGATTCTCAACTGGGTGGGTACCCTGAATGGAAGTGGGAGGCCGTGGTGGTGTAGCTGCGCTAGTTCCCTGGAGGTTTGGGTTGTGCAGTCAAGTCAAAAGGGCCTGATGTAGGGTTGTTCACTCCGACGTTATTTTTATAAAATAAAAAATAAAAAAACCTGGTGTGTAAAGATACCTTACCTAACTTGTCTCACTTTGTAATAACTTATTTATGGCTCCCAAATGGTAAGTCATAATTGTGAACCTCAAAGGCGGAAACTAAAAACAAGAACTCCTATTTCATTCATCATCCCTTGAATATGTCCGGAATTCAAATTGGACAATTATTTCTTTTTATAGGAAAATTAAGACACTATATTTACCCGGGATAGTCAAGCTAAGTCCTAACTATTTCATTAATAAACGATTTTTCTCCTCACTGTTCGATGAGATAACAAGGCTTGTACATGCCGGAAAAGTTAAAACTTTCAATACAGCTCACATTTAGAAAATTTGATAAACTTTTTCGTGTTTATCATGATACTCATTCCGTCTCATAAAATTATTCAATTATTTCATTTCGAAGTATTAGGAAAGAGACAAACCCTTAAATCCCAAACCTCAACCACTACATCAACCGTTTGGTTGTTAGCTTTTAGGAACATTTTATCACTCAGGTATCAGGATGTCACTTTTGTGGCTTGGAATGCGATATGGAGAAAGCGTGGGGTAGGCTCATGGATGGATACTTTGTAGAAATCTGTGAACAGAGATCCATGGGCGATCCGGTCCTTTCACGCAATTCCCTTTTTTTTTTTAATTGTCCGACGATCAAGGGTATTTCAACCAGTTCATGCGCATCTTGACTGATTTCTTTTCCGATTTGGTCAAGGTAAACAATCCAAGTCGGGACTAGGGGATTTATAAAAAATTACTTTTTTTTGTGTGAGGAACAAACTCGTTAACTAACTAGACTTACCCTGGGCCAGACTGAGGGGCTTGCTGTGGCTCAACCCTTTGAGGGACCTGCTGTCTTCGGTGATTTCGGTCTGCTAGTCTTGTTCCGATGATCGGAAACGTTCACCTTGAAGAGCTCGTCGAATAGAACAAGTGTATAAAAAAATTAGCTCAATCAGATATCATCAAGTACCTGATCGAAACATTTTTAACTTGAAAAGAATGTATCTGAAACACTAGATTAAACCCATTGGAAGCCATTATTGCTGATTTACATGTTTACCGATCATTATCTTGAAAAGAATATATCCGAAACACTAGATCAACCCATTGGAACCCATTATTGCCGAGTTATATGTTTACCGATCAGATACTTAATGACATCCAATCAAGCTAATTTTTTATTCACTTTTTCTACTTCACGAGCTCTTCAAAGTGAACATTTCCGATCATCGGAACAAAACCGGAATAGACCGGGATCACCAGGGACAGCAGATTCTGGACAGCAGCCCCCTCGTTCCCCTTGGGCCTCTTTCACGCAATTCCTACCAACCAAGACGGCAGGCCAATACCAGTCTTTCGACAGAGACTATTTTCTTGCCATTTGATTATTTATTTATTTTACTCCAAATATAAGTATTTTAACAATGCTGCCAAAACAGTTTGTAACCAAGCCCGAGTGGTCTGGATCTTGTTTAAATTTTCTTCCCCCTGGTAAATCTGTTTTAAGCTATTTTACCTGTAATTCATCAAAATTACTTTGAGCCTGATCAATTTATATGGTTTGAGAATAGACTTCAATGAATTTTATAACCAACCGTAAATTAATGTCGTGTTTTAAAACAACTTATGTTCCAAAAATTGTAGACAAGATATATAGAACTACGGAAATAAATTACTCCATAACTGCTAACAACAACTCTAACCGAAGTTGTAGATTCGGAGGTGACACCTGCAACGGTCAAATTTGGAGCAAAAGAATGCTCCGAACTATCTGTGAAGCACGGCGCGCCACATGAACTTGACAAGACTTCGGCACTGTCTTTTTAAAGGCTAGAAAATGAGCTACCAAATCTTCTACTATTATTTTGTTTGGTCGGAAAAAATGTTCTTTAACTTGAAAAATCGACCCTTCGATAATAATTTTTTTGACATTTCACATTGTTTTAAAAAATTTACTCTTTTTTTCTTCTCACCAAAGAAGGAGTAGCGAGACAAAGTGCACCATCTTAAAAACTAAGCTCCACTCGAAGTGCCCTAAATTATTGGAGAGAATCAAACACTAAAAAATACTTAGAATCAAATTAATTCCCCTCTTTAGAATAAAGTTTCTTGTAGGTCACTTGGATTACAATAATGACTCCCAAATCACCCCGAGAGGAGATTTCTTTAAATTCATACTTATCTACAAGGAAAAGGCTACAATACACACGCATTAAAGGTGTGTATCATATGCACCTATTGTATGATCTAGATTATGCCACCTCACTGGCAATCGTAACATTTTTTAGTTTTTCGTAACTTTTTAGCAATATGATTCGTAACATTTTCTATGATTCGTAACATTTTGGTGTGTCTCGTAACTTTTATAATAAAAAAAATAAATCGCAACTTTTATAGGAGTGTGTATGAATACACTTTGTAGTCTTTTCTCATCTACAATTAAGTACAAAAACTCATCAATATAAAATGTGAGTGAGGGAAAATTATTAGTAGCTCTGGGAGCTTGCCCTGCGATGTGGTGTTTTTTCTACTATACATTAGTGTGGTTTCCACCAGCAAGTTTATCATTAAAAAAAAAAACCGTGGAGCACCATGTGACAAAGCTTTATAAACACACTCAATAACCACTAAGGAGTTAGGGTAATGAGGTTTGATGTGGACAACATACACGGGTACGAATTAAAGTTAGTAACCCTTCAAAAAAAGGAGGATTTTTTTTTTTTTTAATACTGTCAATGCCACATTAATTTAACTGATTTTTGAAGATCTTTCACTTGATACAATAATCGAAATAAAAACAAAAATAGCAAAGTAATTGGTTGGTGTGACAAACCAACCCATGAATTGTACTCAACATTTTCTTTTTCTTTTTCTTTTTTCCTTCTATCGTTGTAAGAGATCTCACATGAAAAAGCTTAAACTCCATGGATGCATGAAAAGATTCAATTCACTAAAAACCTAACAAAACAAATGAGGAGCATGATACGTATTTGCAAATTTAAATAGTCATGAGAGTAACAGATACGACTCTTCAATGTGTGTGAACGAATAGACACAACTCTAAATTAATAACAAATTGATAAAATTCCATTCACACGTTATTTATTTTTTTATTTTTGTTTCTTAAGAATGATTCAGACTAAAGGGTATATTAAACCATTTTTCTAGTAGTGTCATCTACGATGAACTATTGTGTCATTTCTTTTCAGTCTTGCTATCTCATTTATCTGTTGTCTCTCAATAAATTATTAAATGCTTCACGATGGTGATGCTCCAACGGCCTTTTTCACCACTCACTTGGTTGTGGATTCCATACAAATTTGTCCACCTCCAAGTGTGTAGACAAAGGCCCCTGGAGCACCAGGACTCTAGAGGCACAATATCACTTGTACCCAAATTACTCTGTTCCTCGAGGCTTAATTTGGATGTCGAGAATCTTGAGGAGGAAGCAAATGAGATGCTTAATTTCTATGATTCTGATATTTGGAAAAGACAAAAATAGGAATGTAACGCCATACTACCATAATTCTGACGTTTGGAAGAGACGGGCATATGAATGTGATTCCTAGTGTCATATTCAACCAGGAATCATATTTTCAAACTGAGTGAGAATCTGATCCCTCCCGTACCTCATGGTAATCTTAGATTCTTGACTCAAATATCATTAAACATTTAAATGTTGACTTTGATAAATTCTCAAAATAATTGTTTGAAGCTTATTGAATTAATTCAAACACCGGAATGAAATTACTTCAATTATTATATTCCCCCGAATTTAGTTCCTAATAATTATATTCCTATTCCTATTCAAAAAAAATTCTAAGAATTTGATTCCTAGTAATCATATTCCTATTTCTAGTAGTGAAGATTCTGATCATCCAAAAATAGTCTGATTTCAATTGATTCGCAGTTGTTGGATGATGTCTCGAGATTCAATTAATTTCGATGCATGTAATTTTGTGCTATCAGAGTAAACCATCTCTGGCCCGTCCATTTTGGTTTTGTACAGTCCGAATTATGAAGAGAGCAACATGAGAGAGAAAGGGGAGAAAGAGGGTTTTAATCTGGGCTGTCCAATACACTTTTGGATGGCCCAGATACAACATTTAGATATCACGTAAGCTCGGGCACGTGCTACCCATTCGGTACCCAAAATTTTTTCCTCTACTACCAATGAGTCTGTCTGGCCACAGCCCACAATAATGTGTATTAGTGGGGTGGGGAAGGGAGAATCCAAACAGTATATCCACTATCCAAGTCTTATTCATCAGCATAAGGTCATTTTCAGAGGCTTCTTCTTCTTCTTCTTCTTCTTCAGGGTTATTATATTCTAGTTTTTGTCAATTATTTTTTCTCTATTGACGACGATCAAGTTGGAAAGCCTCTTTTTTTCTTGACAAGTGACCAATTATCTGAAAAACTACCGACCACATGCAGTTGTCTCAAACTGATTTGTGTTTTTTCTCATCATAGTCAATTTCGGAGCTAAAATCCATTCTCTCCATTCCAGATAGAAGAGTTCATTTGGATTCAAATGATATGGACACCTAGTCAAACAACAACTCTACTCAACATTTCAATTCATAGAATCATAGGTACTAGTCCCTCCGTCACCAAATAATGGCCACTATTTTAGATTGTCTCTTAATAAGTGCCTATTATGAAAAGTTTTTGGGTAATTAATAGATAAAAGTTAACCGTTAAAAGTTTGTAGAATCACTATTTTAACCTTTTGAAAATTTAATTAGCATTTGTACAAGGAAAAAGCTACAATACATACCCCTTATTTGGGTGTGTATGGTGCACACCCTTTTAAAAGTTAAGAATTTTTTTATAAAAATTACGAGATGCACTAAAATGTTACGAATCATAGAAAATGTTACGAATAATATTGCTGAAAAGTTACGAAAAACTAAAAAAATGTTACGATTGCTGATAAGGTAGCACAATCTGGACCATACAATAAGTGCATATAGTACACCCAGATAAGCGGTGTGTATTGTAATCATTTCCTTTGTACAATTATTATTGGAAATTGGTTTTGGCAATGGTCAAAATCAAGTCCATATGCGGATTGACACAAGATCACTTCCCTTATTATTTCATCCTTCTAAAAAGTTAATGTGGGGAAGAGTTAATGGAGAGAAGTGAGTGATAATTTTGAAAAGCGGAAGTGAAAATTGATGTGAAAGATGTAATATGAAGATGTCTCATTAATAGTAAGTTAGAATTACGAAACTAAACACTTAAAAAAAGATTGGATGTAGTAGCAGTTAGGAGCACACGTCCTTTTGTACAAGTATGCGATTGCGCGGGGAAGGAGGGAGGGGTGGGGTAGTGGGGTAATTGTGCAAGTGATTTCACCACTTTGCTCCTACTAGTTAATTTACATTGTACTAAAGGTAATTGTAATCCTTTTTTAACTCCATGCGGACAATGATGGAAATCATTTTTGTGACACATTTTCACAAAAGTGTTCACACCAACATGGATAGCCCATTTCTATAAGTAGAATATGGTAGTAGTATTTTGCAAGGCGAATTTGTTTTCTTACTTTTTGGAAAGACGAATCTGACCTAAATTAGGGTTTGGAAAAACCAGCTTCAATGTATGTGGGAATAAAATACTGGAAATCGTGTCTTGGAAACAACTTTTGACCCAACATTGTGTTTCTAAAACAACTTTTGACCTGTCTCGGTTTTTGGAAAAAACTAGTTTAGTGAAACACCTGCTAGCACAAGTGCACAACAAAAGAAAACCTGGTACCCGAAAAAAATGATGGTAGCCATTAAATTTGTTAAAAACATATTTTTAAGAGTTCATATTAAAATAAAAAAAAATTCAACTCATTCGGAAATTGGTAAATCCCAAATCGATTTTCATCCATGAATTCACAGGAACAAAAATTGAATGAATCGATGAAGCCTATATTAATACCTGAACGAGCTGTTTTTTTTCAAGGGCTCTGAAATCAACATTTTATACAAATGGAACAGCTCGGATCATTAGTGTAAGACTCTGATATGGACTACACACAACGTTGTGCATATTTGGCATGCACCAATGACCAAATGGTGTACCATCGTTGGGCTCGAAGTGACCAAATTGAAATTAGGAGAAGTGACCAAATTGAAATTAGGAGTATCAAAGAGAATCCGCACCTTGTTCGATTTGGGTCTCAAGACTCACCCTACACGGTCCCCAATAAAATTTTCTTTCTATCTCTCTCTACTCACTACCCTAAAAAATCTCCCTCAAAATCCAAACCGAACAAAGCCAAAAAAAACTCAACAGTCAACACATAGAATCAAAGTAATGTCTCTATATATTGAGAATGAAGTGTCTTGTAAGTCACTTGTGGAATCGTTTTTGGCTGTTTCCTCACCATATTCTTTCTTCCTTGAATAAGACATTATAACTTCATTAACCTATCAATTTTGGATCTGAAATAGCTCCAAATAGGAAAAGAGTGTTGAGAAAAAGTCCGACTTCAACTGATCTGTACACCAGGTCAGACCAGGCATTTTCCTCAACATTCCAATTCATAGTCCACTCTGACAGCTGTTTATGCTAAAATTAGCATACTTCCGATGGTCCCTCTCAATACCTCCAACCGAATTTTTGGATTTCTTCGCCCCGGTAGGCGTTACCTATACCTCTTTTTTCAGTCTGACGGTAAGGAGAGTTCGGTTTAGCTTACGAGCACCTCGGCGATAAGATAACTACTTACTTTCGCTAGGTTACATCCTCCTACCTTCCCCCTTTCCTTTTCCGTCGTCGCAGTTCAACTTCTAGCACACTCATTGGGAAACCTTTTTACACCTTAATTTTCAGATGAGCTCTGTCAACCAAAAATGCCACCGCGAAACCTTCCTGTAATCACGCTACGATTTTGATACACGATCTCATCTTTTTATGCATTATCCGATTACTAGACTTCATTTCTTCTAGTATAGAGTTTTCTCAACCAATCACAAACATTTTCTATCACCTAAAACCGCGATAAAAATCATGCAGATAAGTTTCGGATCACCCAAATCTTCTGAGAAAAATGGCTGAAGTTGCTCATTGCTACAGGAATCAAACCCCAGGTCCCCAAGTACTAAACTACCAACACATACAAAATATTAAGTATAGAATGAGTCAAGTTCTAGTCACAAAGCATTTTTTTGCACAATTAATCAGGTAATATAGATACAAACTCCACTAAGAGAGAATTTTATTGCTCTAATGATTAGGAAACAAGCATCACATGAAAATAAATTGGAAGATGCAAGAAAATCCCACTATTACAAAACATACAGAGGCATCACAATTGGATTACAAAGGACTCCAACCCTTCAAATCCCCTATATAAGAAATGATCTCTTAAAGCTCATATCCCCTAGCCTGTAACCCCATTGATGTGCACAAAGTAGCAGGAGGAAGGTCACAATAAAATACAGTGGACAAGGAATAATAAACAAGAAATGAAAACATAAAAGGAAACAAAGAAAGTAATAATGAGCTATTATAAAACACAAGTGGGGAAAAAAAAATCAGTAAGGAGTAGTGTAGTAATACCCTGCTGGTGGTACTCCCATCCCGTTCATCATCGGTGGTGGCATTCCGTAAGGCATCATCGGTTGAACTCCGGGAGCGTAGTACCCACCGCCACTGATCTTGGCCAGACTAGTTTGGCCTTGCATTCCATCCCTAGCGTACTGTTGCCACACACCTTGCTCCTGAACAAGAAACTGTTGTTTCTTCTCCATATCCGCCATTTGCACATAAGAAGGGGGTGGAACGCTCAATGATGCGGCAAATGGGTCCCCCCCAACTGTCTGAATGGTTCCATCAGGAGCGGGAAGTGCTAATACGGGAGTCGCGCTCTTTCCTGCCGCCGGCAATGCCACACTGCTGGCACTGCCACCGCTCAATTGGGCAGTGCTGACATGTTGCCTCACCACTCCCTGATCGTAAATCCCGTTCAAGAGTAACGGATCCAACCCACCACCCAATGCTGCCTTTTGTTTGGATAGATTACTCGCAGACTCTACCAAGGCCAACTCCCAATCGGCTTTACCGCTTTCTGCAGCTGGATTGTCCCAAGCAGAGTTTACTTCCGGCTCTCCATTCGACGGAAAAGCCTCCCATGAATTATTCCCTTTGTTTGTTGCAGGGCCTGCAAACAATGCCAAGGCAAATCTATTCCCCTGATCATCTGCGGTCATTGACTCCTCCCTCAAATCCACCAGATCCCCTGTCTCTTGTTTAGGAGGCTTGGGAGCCTCCGGCTCAGGCGGTGGTGGAGGCGGAGGCGTGTAAGTCTCTGGCGCTGGCAATGCCTTAATTTCATTCATATCTGGTACGGGCTCCTCCTCTTGAGCTACTGGTTGCTCAACTTTCCTCTCTGGGCTCTTCCCTGCCTTCGCCCTATCCCTCACAAACTCCTCCAAAGTCTCCAAAAGTTTCCCCGTAATCCTCTGCACTTCCGGGTACTCTGATGACCTAGCCACCCCTGTATCCTTACACCAATTGTAAAACGCCACGAGTTCGTCAATCTGCTTGGCAGCACTAACATAGGCATCGAATGACTTAACGCAATCCGAATACTCCATATCGAAAAACCTATCAAGCAACACAGCCAGAACCTCGCATATATCAGCATACAACTTGAAACTCTCTTTAACAACAGGGTACAACGCCACCAACACCATCCTGCTGTTTTTCGCCATACCCGTTGGCCTACACGCCAACAACCTATCCAAAAGCCTTTGTAAATGACTCATCTTTCCAAAAACCCGCTCCGGTTTCATATCCCTCATCGGTGTAATCGCAACCACATCCCTCCTCTCATTCTCCCTCACATCTCCAGACGACCTCACCCGCCTCATCCCCCCTCCATAGCTATAGCTTTCCTCCCTCGATTCATAATTATCGTACTCATATCCCCTATTGGGCGGGGATCGCCACCTCTCCTCTCTAGGTCTCTCAATCTCACCACCACTTTGTTTCCTCTCATACAACATCAACTCAAGCTTCTGGTCCAAAAACAACGCGTAAGTCCTAACAAAAGCCGACTGGTCCCACGAATTCGAGTGCGCCTCGTCGCGAAAATCCGCCATGTTGAGCAACCTAGTTCCTCTACGGGTAGCATACATGATCTCCTGATGAAACACCGGGTCGCCGTCCAATAACAGGCGGTGAACGAGGATGAGGCTCTTCAGGGCAACGATCCAGTCCCTGGTTTTACCTAACCGCTTGGACACGGCGGAGACGCACACACCGACGTAGCCGCGTGAGTATGACGTCAGGTGGAGGATTTCCCTTACGTATTTCTCGTCGGCTGGCTCGTCGTCGTGGCTAGTGGCCTTGACGATGGCCACCTCGAGCTCCGGCGCCATGTTGCTCGAGACTTTGGCGATGCCGATGCTTGTCTGGTCCTTTACGGCGCCGATCGCCTTTCGGATCGTGCTCGGTGCCATTGTTCGGTCGCCGATCCGGTCTTCAAAATCCAAACACAACACACTGAATCAACAAACTATATTCACCACAATGAAGAAAACCGACACTAGCACTGAATTAGCAAGTATGTCCACCACAATGATAGGAAACGTCAACTACTTGGATCTAAAGTGATATTGATTAGGGTTTCAAACTCGAAAGTAGACCAAAAAGGAAACAGAATCAATTGGAACCACTCCAAGTTTTTTGAATCCAAATTGCCAGCACAATGAAGGAAAGATTAGATCTATGGTGAAGCAAATTAGAAATCCAAGTTTTTTGAATCCAAATTCACCTTACAATAATCCAAAACAGACACAATCAACAACAGATTATCAATATCTTCAACGAAGGAAACTACTGGTATTTGGGTCAAAGTGAATATTAATTGGAAGATAGAACAGAAAAGGAAACAGAATAAATGGGGATTTTTTAAATTTTTTTTTGAAATTTTGTTATTACCGTTGAATTGGAAGGTCTGGTTTTGTAGATCTGCTGCGTGAAGAGAGAAGAATGCTCCGATCTTTCGGAGAAGAAGAAGAAGAAGAAGAAGGAGGAGAAGATTGATTCAGTTGACCTTGTGTCTAAGTCAGTTGGAGGTGAGCTGGGAATGGAGGTGAGAGAGAGATTGCGGCCCCCCTGGAGTTTCTCTCTCTAGATTCTCTCTCTGGGAGCTTCGGTGAGTTGGGGTGGGGGAGGAGAGAGAGAGAGATTTGGAGGGGGAAAAGGAGAAAATGGGAATAAAAGGTGGATTGAAGGGGAGGTTTGGGATCCGGAAGGATCTGGGCCGTTGATCTGAAACCTAATTGTAGCGGATCAATCGGGGGGTCGTCGGAGGGGCGTGAGAGTGTGTACTGTACAGTTGGAAGGTTTTTTATTTAAGAGACAGATACAGGTGGGTTTTATTACTGGGTGACGGTGGGGTATTTTATTGGATGACAATTTTACGACTATAATGGAGTATATAATTTCGGACACAATTATATCCAGAATCGTGAAAGGTAATGAGCTCGGATCGGACGTAATTGTTCTCGAATTAATGTTTAGAAAATGGGGTGTGTCTAGTCATTTTGCTAATTTGTTTATGACCTTAGGAACGCGTACAATATACGGTGACTGAGATGGTGATTATTTGACAACTTCAATATTTCAAACTTAAAAAAAATAAATCATTGACAATATCAATGTTGAAATTTTTGAGTCGTGTGCACTTGTTACGTGAATCTTTTTTTGATAATTTCACTAAATTCTATTTAAAAATTAATAGATAACTATCCTTTGAACTCAGGCAGTTTTATTTGAAAGAATACAATACTATGAAAAAGTTATCCGTAAAATGATGGGATGTTGACTTTTTTTTTTTTTTCAAATGTTTGAGAATGTCAAAATTGAGAATGGGGGATCATGGAGGTGATTGAGTTAATTTTTTAGAATTTTGGAAAATATCAGGGTTGAAATTATTTTCATTAATTTACGAAATTTTATTGCGTTAGAGTCGTGTACCCTGCCCGTGTTACGTGAATCTTATTTGATAATTTCACTAAATTCCATTAAAAATTAATAGTATAACTCTCCTTTGAACTCTGGTAGTTTTATTTGAAAAAAATACAATATCATAAAAAAAAAAGTTAGAATTATAGAACTAGAAAACGTATATATTTTTTTTCAAACGTTGAGAATGTCAAAATTGAGTACGAATTGAGATGGATGGAATAGGGGGTGTTTTGAGTTAATTTTTTTAGATCACAAAGTACTAATTTTTTAGAATAAAATAAGAATCACTAAAAGCGTTTTAATAATAATGTGCATAATAATTTTGACTTATTAACTGAATTTATATTTAGAATCTTTTTAGATTCTCAGGATTTGATTTTTATGTTCAGCACTCTTTGATTTATTTCTAGGATTTCACATAAATCTATGGGAAAATGTCTGGTACATGAAAAGTTTCCTATAAAATCACTCAAAAAATGCATCCAACGAGTGCACCAGGTGGATTTCACCCATTGCATGCATTTTCTGGATGATTTTATGAACATTGTACTAGATGGATTTCACCCAGTGGATGCATTTTTTGAGTGAATTTATGAAAATCTTTTCATGTACTGTACCAGGTGGATTTCATGAACAGTGTACAAAGTGAAATTCACCCGGTGGATGCATTTTCTGAGTGATTTTATGGAAAACTTTTCATGTATTGTACCAGATCTCTAATCTATTCCAAGTTTTAACTCTCAAACATGTACAGTAAAAGGAGAGAATTAAAAAAATACTCTTATACAACATATCCCCGGGATAGCTCAAGTGATAAACGAGATGAGTTATAAATTCTGGCATTACGAGTTAAAAAAAAATTGGCAATTTTTTAGTGTTAGGCCGCCAAAAAAAAAAAAAAAACTCTATTAATCCTCTAATCTCGATGTGGATAGCTAGCCTACCTTGACAGAATAAAAAAAAAATATCAAAATACACGTAAACTGACCCAACGACAACGTTGCAAAAAAAAAAAAACTACTCCTGGTAATAAGGGGAGACCATACGCCCACTTGCAGCATTTGTTAAGTGGAAATTTACTGACGCGTGTCGTCTGATCCGCATTTGGACTGACAATGGATTTCATCGGGGAAGTGACTCAGAATTTTGTTTTGGGAAAATTAGAAGTAGTCCTTGTACTTTGTTTCTTATCTCAATTTGGTCCCTCTTATTTCAATTGGCTTCGATTTTTACCCTAAATATTGCCTCAGCCAATCCAATCAACAACGAGGTTCATTTTCAACCGAATCACGGGTAAAATGGGAAAATAAACCATTCTAAAGGGGGAATAATTACCTATTTATGATTTTATTTCTCCTCGATTACCCATATGGGTCATAACCACTGTCTTTTTCGTATGCGATGACTAAACAAGTCCGGGCTCCCTGACTGGAAGTGGACTCTCTCTCTCTCTCTCTCTCTCTCTCTCTCTCTATATATATATATATATATATATATATATATTCTTTTATAAAACAAAACCATATTTTTGAAGCTTCGTGACAGCAAAAAGCATTACAACGGAGGTAGTAATCTTGCTACACCATTTTGGTGTAGCTCTCCCACTCTTCAAATTTAAAGTGGGAGAAATGACTCTTCAAATTGTCATATTATCAATCATAGTAATTATAATTACAAAGTTTGTCCAAGTCAAATGAGTACAGTAGAAAACTTCAAGTTTTGAAGGGTTTCATGAAGTGCACGTGTCGCAAGTAACTATTCAATTTTCTGCTTGTATCATCAAATCTATGTTTGTTATAAAAATTTGCTACATTTGGAGATGTTGTAAGATGATAGGTTATAGACCGGGGAAGCACTAGAAATTACAAATGGGTCACTCGAACCCACACAATTAACTCTATTAATTTCTAACTAAATTTTGTTACTTTGACGGTTTGACCTTATATATATATATATATATATATATATATATATATATATATATATATATATATATATATATATATAGTACATATTCTTTTATAAAGCAAAACCATATCTTTTAAGCACTGTGTCAGCAAAAAGCATTGCGACTTGCGAGGGAGGTAGTCATCGTAGCCACGTGGTGAGCACAAAACGAATTATTCTTTCGCTTTTTACTAAAGGGAGGTAGTAATCTTGCTAGTTGCTACACCATTTTGGTGTAGGCGTGTAGCTCTCTCACTCTTCAAATTTGAAGTGCGAGAAATGACTCTTCAAATTGTCATATCATCAATCATAGTAATTATAATTACAATGTGTGTCTAAGTCAAATGAGTAGGGTAGAAAACTTCAAGTTTTGAAAAGTGTCATGGAGCTGGTGCACGTGTCGCAAGCAACTATTCAATTATCATATTGTATCATCAAATCTATGTTTGTTACTATAAAAGTTTGCTACATCTCTTGGAGATGCTCCAAGATGATAGGTTATAGACGGGGCGGCACCGGGAATTCCAAAGGGGTCACTCGACCCCACTCACTTTAATTTGTCACAAGGCTATTTAATAGTTTGCAACTAAATTTTATTACTTTGACGGTTTGACCCTGTAAAAAATCTGCAAATTGCCCAAATTAATTTTGTTCAAATGCAAAAGAAATTCCAAGAGTTCTCTTCTTTTTCGAGAGGTGATAGTATTAGTGAGGCTATCATGCATCATTCTCAAAATATAATAAGTTTTTAGGACCAATTATAAAGCAAAGTTACAATTACTTTCATTTGTAAATATAAAATCATCTTGCGTACTTATCTTATTTTTTGACCCACAAACGAAATCTCCTGTATATCAGCAAACACAATAAACATTCATAACTTGTCGTGCGAAATGAAATAAAAATATGAACTCAAGCCTTGATAGATATGCGGTGAATTTATTTTAAATCTGAACCATTGATTGTCGAGACGGACTGTTGCATCTTACAATGTAAGCTTACAGACTATTTCCCGGAGAAGTTTTATTTTAAATCTGAACCATCCAAAACAATTTTAGATAGTCCGGATTGGATTTGGCAGGGCCTGCCAACCCATGGGAACAGCAAAGCCCCGCGTTCTTACACATAAAACTCTTATTCAGCAATAATTACGTATTTTTATTTGATGATCCAAATATTTATGGAAAAAAAAGAAAGAAAGAAAAGAGAATGTAAAGCAAAACAATCCCACGTACCATAACAAGAAAAGAGGCGTCTATTGCTTTATAGAAAATTATTACAAGAATGTCGGTGTGGAGGAAACGAATTGTTATTCCTCTTCTTTATGTTTTGAGTTTTTTTTTTTTTTGGTTACTTTTTTAGTTAATAGGGGTGGGGTATATATTAGGAGAATGATCTATCTCGTAAAACTTGAAAAATCAAAAAATAAAAAATTCCCTTACTCACTTTTAAAAAAAAAACCCAAAGAAGCATATTCTTCCTAGTTTTGGAGAAAGAATTGAATCCGTTTGGTTAAAACATTTTTTTGTCCATCCTATATCAAGCTCTTGATGATTAGAAATACTCATTTTGTAGAGCTTGTTGAGAAAATTAGTAATCTTAGAAATTATATTGATCGAAAACCTATTGATATAATTTACAATACATTTATCTTGAAAAAAATTGATAGGCTTAAAATGAATGACATGGTTTGGTCATCTGTTGATCGATATCCGACTAATATGCTTTTTTTCATATGACTGAGCTTATCGAAGCTTTCATTTATTTTGGGTGGAAAACGTTTTCTTGGACTATATTTGGTATATGGGTGAAGGTGTTAAGGGGACGCTGGCGGCTCGGTAAAAAAAATCAAATTTTCATAATCGTATCTTCTTTAGGTTCATATACTTTACCCATAATGAACATATAGGACCTATTTCACTTTCGGTATTTTATAATTGGGTAATTATTTTCACACCCCATTTTCTTATAAATACTTTTTTTTTGTTTTTTATTGATAAAATTACGCATAAAAATTCACTACACGACAAAAAAGGAAGTGCATTTATTAGAAAAGTGTAGTGAAAATTATTTTCTTTAAAATTTTGTAGGATTCTGTTTGCGAATATAGTTGTTTACTGTTCCATTCTGACTCCCTGTGTCATAGATAGAATGATCTCTTGAAATTTAGTTGTTCATTTTGTCCTTTTTGGGTTGCTGGAAGCCTGGAATCCTTTTTGGGTTGCTGACTTGCTGCTACTACTACTGAAATGCTGCTGCTACTGCATGAATTAGGTTATTTTTTTGGGTCTGGAAATTATGCTGCTGCCAGGGCCGACTCTAAGATATATGGGACCTAAAACAAATTTTTTCAAATTGGGCCCTCAACTCTCAGTATACTCTAGCACGGTTAAAAATACTAAGCAAAACAAAAAAATTCATACATAAGTCATTAAAGTCATTTGAAAGCATAACTACTATAAAATTGGAGACTCAAAAAATAGTCAAAATTTAGAAGCCTAAAGCGGTGGTTTTATGAGCTTTAGTCTAAAGCCGGCTCTCGCTGCTGCTGCATGTAGTTGCAAGCCTTTTAAGCTAAATAGTCAGTACTTAGTATATAGTAACTTGGTTTTCTAGTGGTGAAAATCTGGTTTGTAGACTTGTAGTGAACTTAGAGTGGTCGTGTATGTGGAAATGTACTGCCATGGCTGTGTGACTGACTGGCTGTTGTCCTAATTTTAAAATTAGTATGGAGTAGACTTGTAATTGAGGCTGCTATAGTGCTGTTGCATACTTGCATTGCATGTTGTAATTTTTTTTATTTGGAATGATTTTGGTTACTGAATGAGTGAATGGTGCCAATGGGCCATTGCAGCCCAAAAATTTGTTTGGTGAATCTGAAATGTAATGCAAATGGAGCATTGGGCCTATTACAACCTGGCAATGTGTCATTGGGCGTATTAGAACCTGGAAATGTAGCATTGGGCCAGTTGAACATGAATGTAGCCCAAAAAATTGTTTATTGATCTGAAAAAAAAGGGTCCAAAATCAGAAGCCCAAAACAAACGGCCCATTCGGTCGGAACCCGACAGGTGTTTCGGTCTAAGTCGGGTCAGGGTTCCTATATCTGATCACTTGTCAAGTCAGAGTCAAATCCGAACCAAACCCAAAAACCCTACGTCTTATCAAAGAAAAAACTTCTTGAATAGGTCCGTATCGAGTGGAAATTGTAATTCCCGCATCTTACGGTATCTGAAGGGTTCTCTTGGCCTTTCGCCTAACCATCACTCCGAGACCGTTAAACACCTCCCTTTAATTCTCCGATGCCAACTGGGTTGGCTGTCCCGATAGCGAACGGTCCACTATTGGCTTCTGCGTATCTCTTGGGAAAAACCTACTGACTTGGGTTTCCAAAGTAAGGCCAGCTTCTGGAAAAAGACTTGAAAGTGGCTTTGAAGTAAAATTATCAAATTAAGAAAACGTTTTCTTTGCTAAGTAAGACTAGCTTAATACCTTGAACAGGCATAAGAAAGCTGGTCTAGAGGAAGACAACATTGCCCAATTCATTGCCATTGAATTGGTCGTCATCGAACCAAACCAACCAATTAGAGTCAACCATCAGGCAGGCATCCCACCGATCTATGCATGTCGAACCGCTGCATATGCAGTATTGGGGTAGTACTCTTGGAAAGATAAAATTGAGAAACGTATTTTCTTGAGTCAATAGAAATTCAACCACTTAATCCTCTGGATACAATGGAACACAAACATCAACCCAAAAACATTTTATTGAATTGAGAGAAAATCAATCATCTAATGCTGAATTAAGAAAACGTTTTCTTTGCTAAATTTCGAATTTATTACCCTTTACTGTCCGATTCCTTTCTATTTTGTCCTTAATTTATTGACTAAACATATTGAGTCCTTAAACTTACTAAAAATACTGTCTTCCTACTGTAGTCAAAAGTGGATGAAGTTTCCGCTAAATGGTATTTTTGTGTTATATGTGACCATAGGTGGCTCTACCTTAAGGGTAGAATGGTCACATGAACACCCGAAACAATTTTTTTTTTTGTTAGAATACATTTAATAGTAATTTTTTTTTTTAAATTTAGTCCCATTTTGAGCACCCAATCCCAAAATAGTTGAACACCCTACCCATAAAAACTTGAACCCCCAAACCAAAAAAATTGAACACCTCGCTCAAAAAATCAACCCAAAATCAATTTAATACAAACTAAATTAAAGCATGTAGGCGACTTCATAGCTTCCAATATCTTAAAGTCTTTTATTTTTTACTTATATTTAGCAAATTTATATGGTGTTTTATTTGAGCTCTTAGTCTTACACTATTAACACTCATCAATCCAAGTAATTCATAGTTAAACACCTAATATATTACTTTAAAACAAAGTGCATACTCTTTTTTTCGCTCAGCGAAGAAGAAATGTATAGATGAGAAAAGAGAAATACAGATCACCCCACAGTTGATTCAAAGATGAATCAAACCGGGGGGGGGGGGGGGGGGGGGAACCAAACACAACCAAAACTAAAAGGCCAAAACACAGAGCTAAAACCAAGGCCAGAACCAAGTCCACTACAAAGACCCAAATAGAGGCTTGAACAGAATGAAAAGGCAGATCTAAGCACAAAAACAAAACGACCGTATAAATAAAAAGCCATACAGAGAATACAGCTGAAACAAGATGAATAAAGCTCAAAAAATAAAAATATGAATTATGTTTTTAGATATAGAGTTGATTATTTTTCTTAAATATAGAGTTGATAGGTATCAAAATAATTCATATTTTCAATATTTTGATACCTATTGATATCTGATGAAGATAATTTTTTACCAGATACTCCTTTCTTAATGAGTCCTATGACACCTACGATTTAGATCAATGGGTTGCCAAACACACAATTGTTTAACTTTTCTTGAAGACACTTTCGAATTACAGGGTCCTGAAATAAAACCAATTAGATCAATTACGTAAAAATATCTGATTGGTCCGGATGGGAAGAGGTCCTGAATAGATCCGGACTATATATATAGGAGGATGATCTAATGAAGACTCCCTCATTAAAATTCTGTGAGTACCTCATGGATTGGGGTCGAATCTCAACAATCCGAACCGCTACATGTGTTTAAAACTTGTTTTTAAGGGTCACCACAAGGAATCACCAAAAAAATTTACCCGGAAGGGCTTCATTTGAGCATTTTTCGATAAATTATATATGTACGGTTATTATAAAAAATTGCTCGGATGAAGCCTTTTCGGGTTTTTGTTTTTGGTGATTCCTCGCTTTGGTCTTGGAAAGCATGTTTTAAACACATTGAACGGTGCGGATTGTCGAAATTTGATTCGAAAAATTAAAAAAGCGGTCGTCCTCACAGAGGAGATCCGTGAGAGAGTCCTTAGTAGATTATGATTATATATATATTTACTTATTTATTTATTTTAGAAGGAACAGTGGATGAGGTCCAGTAGATTGATATTAATTCGAAATTAGATTAATCGGATATACCTTTTGAAAAGTTTTAATGACTTAATAGGTTTACTTGATAGATCTATCTATATCTATATACTTACTATATGTAAGGAGGCAGCGAGGCCAATGTTTTCGTCCGCTCATTTCGTCCTCGGTGAAGTTACCCATTCACCCCTGGTTTTCCATTAATTTCCCGTGGCTAAAGTGGTAGAAATGGCATCTCAGTTTACCTTTTTTGACCAGCTGTCATAACATCTTCCATGCATTTCAGGTAATATGGCAAGTTTTTTTTTTTTTTTGGTGAGGAGATAAAAATTTCATATCTGTGAAATCGCCAGTACAAACTACCGCTGGCGATAGGCGGAAACCTTTACGAAACTAAGTTGTCACTACAAAGCTTCAGCTTACACAGTAGAAACACAGATACAATCAGAAACATTCAACATAATTAACTAACAAAAGTAAAATGATAATTCCTTCCCGCCGGCGACTTCCACTGGACATCCACCGCTGCAGCCACGTGAAGTCCCGCCACCGCCACAAGCTTGAGACACAGCTTCCACAAACACGTCACTTGCCTTACTCCCATCCACTGCTCGAAGAAAGTTAATTACGCAAATATGTACGGAGAAAGGCTTGACATCATTTTATTTTTTATTTTTTTTTATAAACGGATCTCCGGATTAGCTTCCGCAAAACTCAACTAATTATGGGGCTCTAGAAGTAACGACTGGACGTCACCCCAAGATTTTGCAAACAAGGGTAATCGAAATTGTGAGACCTAACGTGGTAGCAAACTCCTAAGTCACAAACAAGGGCACTTTGTCAATCCCTTGGGTTGGCTTGATTTCACTATTCAAAGGAGGAAAGTCTAACCCCTAATTTCAAGGAGAAAAAACAAAAGAAAAGAAAAATGTAATTAATTTAGAAAAGAAATGATATCCACACTCTTTTTTGTCATTTAGTAAAAAAATTTACACATAAAAATTTACTAAAAGACAAAAAAAAAAAAATGGAGTGTGGATATCAATTTGAGGGTGTGAAAACTCTCCATGGCACACACACACGCGAAAAATTATTGGGTGATCGTGGGACACAGCCACGCGGTGTCCTAACATTCTTTTTTACCACACATTCCTGTGGAGCTCAATACTAAGTGTATGAACCCACGACCATGTGTGGTGAATAAGACGGTTGGGACACCACAAAAAACATAATTAATTAATACTTTTGCTTGCTAATAATGATTTGAGTGATGCTCTCGAAATCTTATAATAATCGATTTTTTTTTGTTAGTATTATTTAAGAAATACTTTAGAAATTTCAAATGGTTATAGTTGTAGTCTTTTTTTTCTTTTTTCTTCCGTGAAAATGCATAAAATGCTTCATTTTTTTATTTTCACTTTAGGCCCCAAAATTTAGAGCCAGCCGGTTTGAGTTGTGTTTGCCTGCTATGGAGTATGTTTTATATATATTTTAAGGTCCGATTTATGAATGATACATTGATACCAATTACATTAGATGATGGCTAATTAATCTTTCTGCCATCAAACCAACCACAATGGCATGAAATGGTATTTTATACATGATCTCAATTTTGGTTTTAGACCACAAACTGAATCTAAATGTGTTTTTTCCTCTTATTTTTTTAGATTTGACTTCACAATGTAGTCAATTCTCGTATAATAAAGCCTATAGAAATTTTTTTTTTGAACGGCAAGGCCTATAGAATTTTAAGTTAATTTATTTCCCTTTTCTTGCATTCATTTGGCGAGTTTCATTGTTAATTTGTATTACTGCCTTTAATTTTTTATCCTATTTCTTTTCCCTGTACCTTTGATTTTGTGTTATTGGATACCTCTCGTGTTTTATTTGAACAATAAAAATGTAATAAATACAATTATGGAAATTTTGTTTTGGCATATGTGAGCTTAATTACTACTAAATTATCCAATTTAGTAAAGGAGTATTGTTAGTTATGTATGGACAAATTATTATTTTCCGTGGGCAAGTTGTCATTTTTCGCAGGCCTTGCCTGCAGGCCTTTTCGCTAGTTAGGATTAATTATGTGGTGGGCTGCCTATTGACAAACTTTTTTACAGTTTTTTTTGTGTGGTGTTTTTAGGAGTCCAAAATATAAACCCTTTGAATAAAATTTTCTTAGAGTTTATCTTTGATATTTTTAAGGAGTCTAAAATACTTGAAATTTCCTTTAGCCCAAACAACTTGTTTCCCAACCAGGAGACAAACTTTTCCAAATTAGGGCATGTTTGGATGCTTCTTTTTTTACTTTTTATTTTTTCATTATTGGCTTTTGGTTGTTTGGCCGGAAAATGGAAACTGCATTATGTGATAACGAGTTTTGGTTCATTGACATTAGAGAGAAGAAGCCAAAATTAGGTTGGTGAACTAATCTTATTACAAAATGCATTATGTACATTTCTTCTAAATACTTTATCAAATTTAAAAGATTGAACACTGTAGAGACTAGAGAGGATAAAATTCCCCTAAAACCCATTTTCGCTCCCGCGACTCGCCCAACCCCGTCTCCCTCTCTCTCTGTCTCTCATCCTCTCCATATCTCTCCGGTAATCACAAAACCGGTGAATACCTTTCTCGGACTTGTGGCTAAAACCGGTGATTGTGAAGCAAATAATTAACACAAAGAGTTGATGTATTTGCTAACCTTTACTTCCCCATTTACAGTATCAAGTAAGTTTTGTCTCAGACATATATGATTTTGTCCATGAACTTCTCCTACAGAGGTTTCCCCCTTGATGCCGGTTGATTCTAGGGTTAGGGTTTCGTTTTTTAATTGATAGTTTACTCTCTAATTGTTACCCAAATGTGAGAGCAAATTGAAACTATTCAGACAATGTGAAGTGTAATTTTTAGTTTTTACAACTTACAAACCCTAATTTTGAGATTTGGGTTTTTCCCACGTTGTATTCTTGTGTTAGTACAACTTGCCTGATAGCAGGTTTTGGTACTTCTGTTAAGTTATTTTCTGTGGTGTTGGATGACTGCGTCGTTCGAGAAGAGATTGATGATGATATTGTCCGTGGATATGGAATTGGGTGTGTGCAAGTGTTTGGGTGTGTGTGTGTGTGTGTGTGTGTTGCTAGCGAAGTTGGTTGATAAAAGGAGATTGATTGCTTGGATTTTTCTTTAATGTGTTCTTGCGGCCAATGGTTCTTCTATATGGTAAAACATGAGGATTAATCTACCATTTTAGGCTTTTTAATTTTTCTATTATTGCCATCAAATGTTACCGTATGTTACTTGGACTTAGGTACATGTGTCGGGTGCGGGTATGTATCTAGGTGTTGGATTCAACTATTTCTCATTTCAAGGACACGGGGACACGGCAAAATATTCAAATTTGTTTTTATTTTTTTTTTTGTGTATTTTCTAATGTAAAATGTTGCTTTAAGGTTTTATAACGCATTTCATGGATAATAAGAGAGGTCAGAGGTTTATGCATACTTCCATGATAAACTCGAATTACAATAGGTTTTCTATAGAAGTGTCTTACTAAACTTATTGAACACATAATCCCACACCCTTATCCGAGTGTCAAGGGTCTGACACGGGTACTTTATCCATTACGAGAGTCCGCGTAACATAACCTATCCCACAGATGCTGTTTACGGAGTATCCCTTTGTGAATTATTGCTGCTGCTATTTTTAAGTGAATATGGGTTGTCAGTAGCAGGCTAGGTGGTTTGGATGTAGGAAGAAGCATTTAACTTCTGTAGTCGATGATGCTTGTGGACATGAGTCAACATGTTTGTGCTGTTCAGTCACCTGCTGGGGAAATAATTGTAGGATGCCTGCTCTTCTAATTGCAGCTTGTAATTTGAATTATGTTTTCTGTTGTAGGTATCTAGAATTTTTGGAATATTTCCTATGCTACTTGGATTAGCTGGGCAGAGTGAAATTTTCTCAGTGCGTGGGACACTGCCAAAAATGCCTACTCTAGTCGCAGCAACACGGGTTCTTTTCCTTGCTGGTAATATTTTACCCTTGAGAAGATTGTCACAGGTTTCCAAAAGAGCTCCATTCTGCACCACTGTACGTTCCTTTAGCCAGGCTGATCACGACGATGGAACTCTCACTCTTGCAAGCCTAGGGTCGAAAATTGATTTCAAGACAACAAACAAGAAAAGGCCGAATAATATTGAGCACTCGGAAGCTTCTACCGAGTTACGAAGAACTAGAGAGAAGTTGGTTAACAGTACTGGGGTCAAGGAAGTTGAGGTAAAAAAATCACTTAAAATAGAAGGAGCTCCTTTTGCTGCAAATTCATTTTCTGACCTTGGTCTCCCACCTTTATTACTAGAAAGGCTCGAAAAGGAAGGCTTCACTGATCCAACTGACGTTCAGTCAACAGCAATTCCGGTGATTCTAAACAATCACGATGTCGTGATTCAATCATACACAGGTTCAGGAAAAACCTTAGCCTATCTTCTTCCGATTCTCTCCAAAGTGGGTCCACTGAAGGCAAAGAATCACTTGAATGGTAACGAACCAGGCAAGAAAACAGATGTAGAAGCCGTAATTGTGGCTCCATCTAGGGAACTAGGGATGCAAATTGTGAGGGAAGTTGAAAAGCTTCTAGGACCTTTACACAAGAAAATGGTTCAGCAACTTGTGGGGGGTGCAAATAAATCACGGCAGGAAGAAGCCCTCAAGAAAAACAAGCCATCCATCGTAGTTGGAACCCCAGGGCGTATTGCGGAGATTAGCGCCGCTGGGAAACTCCACACCCATGGCTGCCAATACCTTGTACTGGACGAAGTCGATGAGCTCCTTTCATTTAACTTCCGGGTCGACATGCAAAGAATATTAGAACACGTGGGGAGGAGAGCCGGGTCAGACCCGCGGGCTACAAGAGACCCACTTACTAGTCGGACCGAGCGTCAAACTATCATGGTTTCTGCAACAGTTCCATTTTCGGTGATAAGGGCTGCTAGGAGCTGGGCGAAGGATCCCCTACATGTGCAAGCTAAAAGTGTTACATCTGTTGAGTCTGTCCCACCTTCTGAGCCCATTAAGTTGTCAGGAAACAATTCCAGTACAAACGCATCCTCAAATTTGCCGACTGAGAGCCTTCCACCGGCTCTGAAACACTTTTACTGCGTCACAAGGGTACAACACAAGATAGATACCCTGAGGAGATGTGTCCACGCTCTCGATGCGAAATCGGTGATAGCTTTTATGAATCACACGAGACAACTGAAGGACACTGTGTTCAAGCTTGAGGCTCGGGGGATGAATGCTGCTGAGTTACACGGTGATCTGGGCAAGCTTGGGCGCTCGACAGTTTTGAAGAAGTTCAAGAATGGGGAGGTGAGGGTTTTGGTAACAAACGAGCTTTCGGCGCGTGGTTTGGATGTGGCGGAATGTGATCTTGTGGTTAATCTGGAATTACCGACGGATGCAATCCATTATGCGCATCGGGCAGGTCGAACAGGTCGGCTTGGAAGGAAGGGGACTGTGGTGAGTATATGTGAGGAGCCTCAAGTGTTTGTTGTAAAGAAGCTTCAAAAGCAACTTGGGGTTCCTATTGAAGCTTGTGAGTTTACGGAGGGGAAGCTTATTGTTGCTGAAGAAAAAGGGAAGTCCAGATGAGTGAGGTAATTGATACTTCTAAAATTCATAACCATCATCGGTTATGGGAGGGCATGTGAAGAAAAGCTTCCTTTTCTATTGTTAAGATGCGAATGTAGTTTTATGCTAGTTGGCATCATATAGAACATGTTCATTTGTTTCAGTATCGCTATAAATAGCCTTTTGTATTGAGTGTAGGATTTCATTTTAGGTTTTCTCTGCAAGTTGCAGCTCACAAGAGGTTGCAGTTATCTATATTAGAAGGGAGGATGGTAGTGGGGCCTTAGAAAACACATTTTGTTAGGATGGTGAAGATTAATTTTGAGCCTAGAGGAATGGTCTAGGTTGATCTTATCTGAGATGTTATATTACTGCTGTTGCCAACCAATCATGTGTTAGATTATACGTAAGATTCAACTATTGATTCTCCCTCCCCCCTTCGCTCTTCTTCTTCTACTCCTCTGAGCACAATGTCGACATTGCTCCCCACTATTGAATGTCCTCTGGTGAAACCACAGCTGGGAGCAATGGAAAATGGGTATCCCTGAGGTCAAGCAAATCAAAGTTTGATCCACCCTCTAAATCTCATCCCTCTGAAACCCATTTCTAAAAATCTTCATTGAATCCTATTACTATACTTTTTATAATCCTTGATTACATCCTTATTTTGCAGGTGGAATTTCTTTGGCTAGGTGATTTTCCATACCCTAGAGGCTCAATTGAGGTCAATAAGATCAGTTCTGTTTTTCATCTTGTTTGCTTTGTCAGTACTCTCCTTGTTCTTTGGAGTTTTCGAAAAATTTCCCTATTTTTGCCACAGTAGCCTTTTAGATAGTGGCTTATGTACAGGTTTCTACTTGTAATTGCTAGGGTTCACCTTTTACACGTGTTTTTAATTCAAGTCCATTAAGAACTTCAATTGTAGCTTCAGGTTAACTGATATGTGGACCATGAAATAAAGGAGAAACCTTTCTCTAGATATTTGATTGCAATTTGTTACCAAAGTGTTCGATGGATATATGACTTTCAAGCTGTAGGATGCCAACTTTAGGAAGGCACCGTGATTGAGGATTTTTTTCCTAAATTTGTGATTGCAAGATTCAACTTGGGAAGGCACCGTAATTGATATATCCATCTAACTTTGCGATTTGGTATCAAATTGACAAATTGCAATCAAACATCGAGAAAATGGATTTCCTTTTTCTCGATGTTTGATTGCAATTTGTCAATTTGATACCAAATTGCAAAGTTAGATGGATATATGACTTTCAAGTTGCAAGATGCCAACTTTAGGAAGGTACTGTGATTCAGGATTTTGGGTCAATTATCTTCAGGGGAAAAATTTAGTTTCTGAGAGGTTTTTGTATCTTTTTACTATAACCTTATGTGATCCCATTCTATGAAGTGTGTAGCTCTAGCGTTTTTTTTAACACAGAACTATCCTAAATCCATGTTTATATTTTTGTAGTACTCATAATTTTTTTGGCACCAAATTAAAGTACTCCTCGTGTACTTTAATTTGGTGCGAAAAAAATCGAAAAAACGATACACGGAACTACTACATTTTTTGATTTAAAATATCATGATTTTAGCACCTGAGTGCTAAAATCTTTTGGAAAACTGAACCTTAACTGAAAACAGAAGTTGAGCAATAAAGAATACTCTGATATAGTGATGTGCTTTTCTCTGTTTAAGAAAGAACTTGAGAAAAAACTGGTTGAAGGATTATGTAAACGAGAACTATCCTAAATCCATGAGTGATTGTACTGTGTTCGTTCAATTGTGTAAGTTGGCACTGCCATCATCCATGCACAGTAGACTTTCTTTCATTTTCTCTTTTAGTGTTTCATCTTTGTATATGGTGAGAGATTATTCATGTGTTTATAGGTATTCTCTTGCTTGTGAAGACAGGAGTTGTGTAGGTGTAGGGTATGTATTAGTCAAGGTATCATGTTAAAGCGTAGCAAAATTTGATGCATGGAAATGCAGGGGATACTAGTAGCTTGAATATGTTTGGCATCGAAGAAACACGTGTACGAGTATGAGTACAGGTAGTGGTTCGGTGAAATCTAAAAATGTAGGGTATAGGTACTGCTGAGGGTACGGCTATAACAAATATATTTTTGTAGTAAATGAGCATTGTATTATACGTTATAATTACATGTGAAATCAAGAAATTAGCTAAATAACTAGGGCGATTAAGAATCCAACATACACATAACTATTTAACGTCAACCTTAAGTGAAGAGGTCGCCCTAGACAGAGCTCAATGGAAAAACAGGATTCGTGTAGCTGACCCCAAATTGATTGGGACATAAGGCTCGGTTTGGTTTGGTTTGGTGATTTGGTTAACCTTAACGTGCTAATGGAAGTGTAATGCCCACTATACTAGAGAATCATGCTAGGCATAGAAACATGAAATCTTATCAACTAGCTTCATCTCTCTATTGGGTATGACATATGTATATATTGGGGTATTTTTGTAGTACTGGAAAAATCAGAGAAAAAATCTCTATAGGTGTTTTTGAGCTGGTAAGTATTTAGAAGTACCATGCCAAGATACGGGTACGAGTACGGTGGGCTTTTGAAGTACCTGTATTCATAGTTCGCGATCATGCCATGTTTGTAACTATTTTATTTGTCTTACTTTTACCAACCTTTGGTACTCGATTTTCAATTCCTATTAATGGTTTTTTTTTTATTAATGATCACTTCTAGATAGAATTGTATAGCTTCTTGCCAAACTTCTTTCTCTGTTTGTGTTCATTTTCTTTTGATTCACTTGCTACTCTTTTTTTGCGTGAAATTTTTGCTGGATCTTTTTGTTTAGGAGGTGTTAGATGGTTCTCTTTTGCGACAGTGGCTTGATTATAAAAATAACTCACTGATGGTGATCAAGAAAAGAGTTAATTTACTTTGTTTGATTTTAGCACTTTGCCTGTATGGTAATTTTATGCGCACGGATGGAAACGATAACTTTCATATAAGGAGTGTTCCTAGCTTTTGAAAAATTCATAATCAAGCAAGATAAGGATAAACGATATAATCTAAGACCTTTTTTGTATTAATTTTGTAGTCTGTAAACAAAGTTGGCCTCAGTAGATTGCTCTTAAATAGTTTTTGGTTTGGAATGGAGATGAGTTTGAATTGGTCATGGGCGACGTTGATACTTGGCCATGTTTTGGATTCTTCCCTATATCCAAAAGGATGAAACTGGTGGTGGATAGTGCTCCTTTTTCTACTTTCTTATGGAACTAAATTCAGGATGCTATTTTGGTCTCCTTTTGGAATTCTGTATGTTAGTATGTCATTGTCCACACTGAGTTTTAGTTTCTCAAAAATAGAAGTTGATCCTTTTCTTAACTGAACACAGGAGTTGAACACTCATTATTGCAAGACTATGTATTTTGCTCTCATAGTGGAAAGATTCTATTAGTCTAGTACCATTGGACAATGCTTTACATATAGAAATAGACCACCTGATGCTATTTTACAAACCCACCTTAAAGTTCTATATCATCATGTTGTTGAGGCATCTTACCGGTACTCCGGTAGACAAACTGGCAAATAATTGAGTTGCATTCTCCCTTGTTTCCCAATTCCCATATTGGAATTCTCTCCGACCCTTTGGAGTATATGGGACCAAGCTGATGTATGTCTTTTGGTTTCTGTGCGGGTTGTTTTATGTCTGATTGAGCTTACTAACATGGCGGTGGGAGTGTCCCGTTCTACCCTGAGGTAAGACTGTCTCATCATGGTTTTTCTTCACCGTTCGTATGGTTGTTTGAGATACACTTTTGGGATTTTTTTTTTAAGATCTATCATCAAATTTTGGGGGTCCCTGGCACGTTTCTATCGTATTTTGTTCACTCGTGTTATTTCGAGTTTATTTGTGGCTATGACTTTGGGTTTAAGAGTTTAGTTTGGCCATGTTGCTTTTTTTTTTTTTTTTTTTTGGTGTGGAGTTTTGGCCGCCTAGGTGAACAAGCAAGCCTTGACAGAGCTCAATGGAAAAAAAAAAGATTCATATAGCCGACCCCAATTGATTGGGACATAAGGCTCGGTTTTGTTTGTTATTGGTGTTTTGGACATGCATTGTTGGTGATCCAACGCATGAGCAAGTGTTTTTTTTTTTTTTTTTTTGGGTGTGGCTTTTGGAGGAACCTATTATTGTTTTAAATAGATTTATCTGCAATGATGAAAGAAATAAGGAACATTAAGGATCAACCCGTCTAGGTTAAGTATTTAACTGTGTACCACAGTTCATTGATGTTTGTATATGCTTTTTATAAAAACTTTTATTTACCTTAATATGTTTTATAAACACTTTTATTTACCTTAATGCTTTCATTTTGCTTAGGTATGACCGACCTTGAAGAATTTAAGAATCTCGACAGACATGGAGACTGTTATCACCCTACGACAGTTGATGTTTGTCATCTCACTTCGGTTACTAGCAAGTCAATTACAGTTTCGGAGGCAGTTGGTCATCTTCGGGGCAATAGCGTGCCAAGTTGTCGGTGTTTTTCACTATGGATACGCGACTGGATCCTCGTATCCTACACACAAAAGGTGAAAGTTGAATTTGCAGTTACAAAATACGAGATTTTCTGTGAGGTTATTATCCGAAAAGGAATTGAAATGGGTGCCCCTAGGATGATACTTTGTGATACTGCAACGGATGATTGTTTCTTAAATTGAACCTGATACAGGCAGTAGTAGTGAAATGCAAAATCGACATTTTTCTGTACATGAATCAGCAATCATACTGACTTCCGTCACTCTCTGATTGCAATCAAAGAGTGACGGAAGTCGGTATGATTGTTATTGAGAAGGATTTTATCTCACGGGAAAAAAAAAGAAGGTGTCGGCTACATCTAACTGAAGAAAATGCAAATGTTAAAATTGCAGTGAAGTTGTGTCTTCTCAACCTCAGAGATTTGGGTGAATCACTTAAATAACTCAACTCATCATCGATGTTCCAATGGGGTAAAAGCTTCTAACAGCGAGTGTATAAATTGGTGTGCAAATGACTGTCAAAACTCATTTTATGGCTTGCCATTTCAAAATAATCCTCCATCCGTCCTAAAAGTTTTGTCCAGTTCGCAAGACGAGGTCTTGAAAATAATACAAAATTTTAAGAAAAGTTCAATATTTTTTTAACAATTTACTAAATATAAATAAGTACTTTTAATTTATGAAAAAAGTTTGAAAATTTTCTTTTAAAAGGCTTATTAGTTTAGGTCCTTGTTTTGCAGATTGGAAAAAAATTTTGGGATGGGGGGAGTCTTAAACTGAGCCATAGATTTATTGGCAAATCCATTGGCACCAAAGATGCTATTTTTGGGTGAGAAAATTTTGCTTTTAACTATTGCACATTTTTTCTATGTAGTCCCTAAACTAAAAATTGATTCTATGTCGTCCCCAAACTATTCAATTTTTTCCCATGTGGTCCAATTATTAACTTTCCGTTACTTTTAGACGGAAATTGCATCATGTGACTGCCACGTGCAGTTATAACTCTAATGGGAGGGGCCAAATTGAGATTCCACCTCTCAGAACCCCATTCATTGACCTAAAGACCTAAAAGGGAGGTTTGATCGTATTCCCCAGACCCCTCACCTCCATCATCGCTGCCCCCCCCCCAGAAGGGGACCAATCCCTTACTATTTTTTTTGGTACATTTCGAGTAAGTCTTTAACCCGTTTCAATACAAAAAAGGGGATCTTAGCAATGCAAACGGAAGATGAATCACAATCCGAAAAAAAAAAAAAAAACATAATTTGTTGAACTAGGTTGACAATTCACTCAAAATACAGTCTTTACTCTTCCTTCTAAGAGAGAGAGAGAGAGAGAGGTACTCTATTTTTCCCTAGGTATATTGTGTAGTGTAAGTCTCTAACCTGTTTCAATACAACAAATGGGATTTTAGCGATGCAAACCGAAAACGAATCACCATCTGGAAAAAAGTACATAATTTGTCAAACTAGGTTGACAATTCACTCAAAATATAGTCTTTACCCTTCCTTCTCGGAGAGAGAGAGAGAGAGAGAGAGAGAGGTACTCAGTTTTTTCCTAGGTATATTGTGTGTGTGTGTGGGAAGAGGTACTTAGTTTTCTCATTTGGGGAATGATCACACGTGCACAACACATGTTGCAATTTCCGTCCAAAAAGTAACGGAAGGTTAGCAATTGGACCACATGGGAAGAAAATGCTCAATTGAATTTTGCTCCGCAAAAATGTATCCACTCACCTGTTAAATTATCCACTCACCTGTTAAAAAGGGACGGAGGGAGTATTATTATTTTTTTATTTTTTGGTTGTTGAAGAAATGCATGATTCATATATTAAGGATAAAAACAATTAGTAGCTGTTAACTTAAGACCTTAACCCTTAACGTTTCATTTATGGGTAAATTTTACTTACCTCCCCTACGTTTTCTTGAAATTCCACTGTCCTCCCTTGTTAAAATAATTGTCACTTGCCTCCCCTGTCGTTACTTTAAGGCTAACGGAGTTAACTTTTTTGCATGAAATGACTGAAACGCCCTTAGTATCTATTCTCCCCTTTCTTCTTTTTTTTTTTTTTCTAAATAAAAAAGTAGAATATAAATTTTTTCCAACAAAATCGTTTTCATTTTGAAAAAAAAAAAATAGTTTTTAAACAAAAAGTATAAAAGATTTTTTTTTTCAACTTGAATATTTTTTGTAGGAAAAAAAACTAGTTTTGAAAATAGTTTTTTAAACTGTTTTTTTTTGAAATTTATTTTTAGATTTTAAAAATAAAGTTTAATTTTATTTTTTCAAAATAACAGTACTATGGTCTTTTTAAAAAATTTTTAAAAAAAAATTTCTGTTGAAAAAGTTTTTCTAGTGGAAAAAAAACTAATTTTGAAAAAAGTTTTTGAAATGCATAAATTTTGAAAATATTGTCTTGGATAAAAAAAATTAGTTTTGGTAAACCGTTAGTTTAAAAATTTTAAATCTAAAAAATAAATTTCAAAAAAAAAAAAGTTTAAAATACTATTTTCAAAACTAGTTTTTTTTCCTACAAAAAATATTTGAAATGAAAAAAAATTCTTTGATACTTTTTGTTTGAAAACTATTTTTTTTTTCAAAATGAAAAACGATTTAATTTTAAGGGTGTTTTGGTCATTTCACACAAAAAGTTAACACTGTTAGCCTTAAAGTAATGGAATGGGTGGTAAGTGATAATTATTTTCAAAAGTAAGGGAGGGCAGTGAAATTTCAAAAAAAATAGGAGAGGTCTCTGTATTTGTCAGAAAACCGCAGGGCAGGTAAGTGAAATTGACCTTTATTTATTTATTTATTTTTTGAGTTTGTGTGGATGGATCTTTGAAATGTGGAAGTAAAAAAAAAGAGAGAAGAAGAAAAATACAACCAGTAAATAATATTTTCACTATGCTTTGAAATCGGAGGAGAGGAGAGGTCACTAAAAGTTATGTAAATTTTTTCAGTGCTAAGCAGGCAATGTCGTACCTGGTGCCCGACCACATGGGGAGAAATTTGAACACTTTTGGCACTCGGCATTGAAGAATTTCTGAAAATTTATATCTAGACCAAGAGGAATAGGAAGCAGGGAATCGTGGGTGGAAAATCCCCAAGCGGGACCCAGTAACTGGGTTGTTTAAGAGTTAATTACTAGTTCTAGGGAACGCATAACATGTGATCGCGTGGCCTAATGGATAAGGCGCTCGCCTCCGGAGCGGGAGATTGTGGGTTCGAGTCCCACCGTGATCGACCGCTTTGTGTGATGAGTTTTGGTCAAAACTATTTTTCATGAATTTAAACAATTTCATTCTTCCTACAGAGTCATCATTCCGTTGTTCCAAAGAGAGAGAGGGGGGTCTTTTTTTTTTTTTTTTTACTAACTAAATATAAAGTGGATAAATTATTTTTTGAAAACAAACACAGATTGCCCACATGATAAAAATCCAAGCAATCCTCCTTTCGGTGAAAAAACCAAAATGGTTTTTTGTTTTGTCCTTATTCAATTTTTTTTCATTTGTTAGTTTTCGGTTGATTTTTTTTGTAGTTTTTTTGATTTGTCTAAACGAGAGGAATCTAAAAAGTATAAAATTATTAGCCAAACTTAAAGTTTTGTGAATAAAGACGAAAAATAAACAAAAAAAACTGGTTTTGTCTGTACTCACAAAACTTTAAATTTGGTTAATAATTTTATACATTTTAGATTCCTCTCGTCGAGAGGAGCCAAGAAACCACAAAAAATCTACGTAAAACTAACAAGTTTAAAAACAATTTGAATAAAGACAAACGAAAAAACCAAAATAGTTTTTATAGCCAAAGGAGGCCAAACCAAACAATACAAATATTATAAAAGCATCACTTAAATATTACCAATATTAAAAAAATAACCAATCATTATTAGATGTCAAAAGGACCACCTAAAGATTAAGTTTAGCTTCAAAAAGTACTATTTTTGTCTGCACAATGAATTTTATGGAAAGTTTCTTCATGTTTCAAAGTACTTTCTAGCTTGACACAAAATATCTCAAATATTCATTGCTTGTAGAACTTAACTTATACGCATCAAAACAAAACAAAAAAAAAAAAACCAAAATATTCATCCCACGTATCTCCATTTATAGATTTTTTTTTTGTTTTTTTAAGGATTTTTGTGGGTACAAAAATAGAAGGGGACGCATACGTTGGAGGTCTAAAACAGTAATACCTAGAGCTTTACCTTAAAACTGACACTGAACACTGCTAAAAGATGAGTTCTCTTTAATCTTCTCAATGGTGTCCTCAAACAATAATAAGTACTCCCTCTATCCCTTTTTAAGTGTTTAACTTTCTATTTTGGACTGCTCCTAAATAAGTGTGTGATTTGAAAAGTTAATGGGTAAAAGTTTGTACAATTATCATTTTGCCCTTTTGAAATTAGTGGTAAAGAGTTAATAAGTAAAAGTGGAGGATAATTTTGGAAAGTAGAGGTAAAAGTTGATGTGAAAAGTGTAAAGTGGAGGAAAAAGTTGATGTGAAAAGTGTAATGATGATGTTTCTTTAATAAGTTGGATTAACGAAGTAATACATTTAAAAAGGGACGGAGGGTGTATCCTGCAACAGTCGATACTTTCTCCGTCATTTTTTCCCAAAGATACATCATTTAGCCTTGCTCAAAATATCAACAAAAAAACTCCCAAGGCAAAAGAAAAGATTTTGCTTTTTTTAAACAATTTTTTCACATACCCAAAAAATAGTACATATGTAAAATCTTATTCATAATGAGAACACATGGATCAATTTTACTCTCAGTATACTAAATTTTATAGGATTATGTCACGCGTGGTGTTTAATGTACATTATGATATCATTAATTTGTCATACAAAAAAATATAGGAGTAATAATTTTGTGAAAGGTGTGAATAGTAAAAATGAACATCTTTTTGGGACTAAGGGAATACAATTAAAGTACCAACGAGGTATTCCCCTATGGGATTCCACTATCCGATGCAATATTATCCTTGGCTAAAAATAACTTGTCTTAATTTAATTATTATTTTTTTTTTGCATTTGTTTTGCGTCGATCTTTTTGTGGATTATTAGTTCGGCATAACGAGAAAAATATTTAAAAAGTTCACTAAAGACAAATAATCCAATTTTTTTGTGGATTATTGGATTATTTTTCTCTTTATTCATAATAATTTTAGTTTACTTAATACTCCAATTTTTTACTCTTTAGATTTCTTTCGTCGATACGAACCAATAATCCACAAAAAATCAAGACAAAATTAACAAATGCAAATTTTGTTTTGTTTTTTTTTGAATAAAGTATCATCCCCCATGGTACCATGCACTCATTACACAAGCTCTCAAGCTTTTTACTCACACAAACTATAAACTCGAGTAGCTTAAGCATCGAAGAAGCGTGGACTGAATTGTCCTTATTTTTTCTTGCAACCGGTCAGAAGATCGAGGCTCCCAAAACGGCTTTGTTATACACAAATAAAGGTATATATAATCTATCCGGACTCAGGCGATGGCTATGTTTCCCAAGCACGTCATCTCCCCTTTTGTGCGTCACCCAGACACGAAAGATGGACCTATGTAGATCTCGGTTACTTAGTGCTCATTGTCTGCTTGATGTTGTGTTGTTTAATTAGTCTGTTCTATTGTACCCTACTGTAAACTGATTTTATTTATGCAATTCACTCAATTTCTCAAAAAAAAAACAAAAACTATCCATCCAAAATGACACGAGAAGTTTTAATGTTTCATCACTCTTGTTGGCTTTATCGGGGCGAGCATCCACCCTGTACTTGAAGCGCCAAAAAAGGCCTAAGTCAGAAAAGAAGGGGGACATGGGAATCGAACCCCGCTCAGTGGAAACAATAGTGTATCAGGTGACACAAAACCAGGTGAATTCTTTACGTTATTTTTGGAAACTCTATTATATTTATATATACTTCGTATTTTTTTTTTTAAATTTTAATTTGTTGACCCAGTTTGGGGGTTGCTCAAGCCTGGAGGCTTGCTAGGCTTATATTTGGGCCAGCCTGGCTCCAGAGAACCCCCTTGATTTAAAAAATGTACTAAATTTTATATATTTTTGCATTTATGTTAGGTGCGGGAGTTCTTTGCATCCGTAAAGTATATTTCTTTTTTATTGTTTGCACTGGATCCTTTGTCACCGCTGAATTAAAATCCTCCAGTACCCCGGCAAGATGATGTAATTAATATGCACGTACAAGTATCACTGCCACATCAATATGGTAAAAATTTGTGTCATTCCTGTTGGAAAAAAAAAGGAAAAAGAAGTTACTTTGTATTGCAGTTCATCTGATTTCTATCAAAAACATAGATTACATATAAATAACTGGGATGGCTAGACAAATTAGGTATTAAACACATAATGTTGGAAAATGAGAATCAATCTCCTCGAGGCCTTCATTTATTTGACAAATCCAACCAGTATAAACCTTGTTTTGAAGATGAAAACATGCTGATCGATGTGTTTGGGAGTAATGAAATAGTCGTAAATCGAACTTTCTTCGGATTGGCACTCCCTCCATCCTTTTTTTTTTTGATAACTAAGGGTGTCCGTGTTGTTTTATGTGCACATTGACTAATTCCTGAGGATCCAATTTCACCGTCCACTAACGGAGAGTCCAATTAAAGGCAAGATAGAGCTACGTATAGACTGGTCCTATAAGAATTGATAGCATCTGACACTCCCTACATCTTGACCTTCATGTTCGCGGAGTTTGATCAGCGGCTTCCCCTCCTAGCCGTCCGATTTTTCATGATCCTATCACCTTGCTGGCGATGCCGTAGCTTCTTCCTCCATGTCCCTATAGGTGGCCACCCCACAACATGGTTTTCTTCTTCTTCATTCCTGCAAATAGGGTTTGAATTCTTATGGTACTTAATTATGTTGCATTAATTTACCAAATTACAGTTCTTGCGCTTTCACCAAAAGTTACCATTAGCTAGGTGAATACCATGGTACTTGATTTTATCAAAAACTGTTAAATTGTACGACAGTTTCATGCATTTGGATCGATAATCATAAGAGAAAGTCTAGAAACACAACAATTTGCACAACGTATACATGACATGCCAGTGTAGCAATGTTTTTTTTTTTTTTTTAAAGATAAGAACCTCTTATCTAATGACCCACCCCAACCTGGCCCGATCGGACGGTGGCGCATGTTATATGGACCAAAGCCCACTTTGTCCGTGCACTCTCCCCCAACAAAAGTTGTAATGACCCAAAGGGCCCCAGTGTAGCAATGTTTCAATACTCATTTTGGTAGATTGATAGTTCTCAATTCTCCATTAAACAATGTCACGTTGATATTTTGTGCATATTATTGTGCTTCTTTTCTTTTCGATTGGCAAAAACAATTTTATAATCTTGAACACGAAGTACAAAGATTAAAGAGACTTGAGTACACGGGCATAAAAGCCACCCAAAACCCACTACAAAGATGGCAAGGAGCCAGCCACGGAGGACATCTAAAATGGACTAGGCCCAATAGTCGGGCCCAAGCCAACCTAAAAGCACCAAAGCCCAAAACAACACCTAAAAAGACCCTAAGCACCTAAAAACATCCTGATCCAGACCTCCCAACCTGCCATCAGAGAACCACGCCGATACGCCACTCAAAAGCCACCCAAACATAAATTTTGATATTATTGTTGTGCTTGTAGTATGGCTCTAATCATAAATAGTGATATACAAACTGAAAATTGGTGAAAAGTATCCAAATAAATGAAATATATTGCTGATGGATACATACTTCATAAAAGTCATTAGCTACGTTGAGTTGTTCATTAACAATGAACAGAGAAAAAAAGCTGTCTATAGGAATTAAGTTAAGAGGCGGGCATGTCTGATGGACCAGAGGGGGACAAGTGGTGGCGGCAACCACCACAAGGTTTTCAAAAAAATGCAATTATTATATAGAAAATAAAAATTTATCCCTGAATTATATGGATTCGCCACCACTAAATTTATTAAGTACATATATTTTCGTCATCACAAAGATAAAATTTTGACTCCGTCCCTAGGCATCCATGTTACTAAGAGATGAGCAACCGAAGACAAGATGATAAAATGTTGATGATGCCTCTTCTCCTCTAGGTAAGAAGCAGGCTTTCAAGTCTTAGCTCTCTCGGCAAGATGGTGAATTCCTTCCTAAAGTGAGTCCTTCAGTAAGTAGAAGGCAGTCATCTAAGGGATGGAACTTGTCTGTATGCAAAGCATCCTGTAATAGTCCCCTTCTTTAATAGGAACTTCCTAATGGTGCTATCATATGAGCAGAAGCAAATGAAGATCTAGAGCGAGTCTTCCTTTATGAGCCTAAGGAAATAGGAGGAGCAAGGCTCTGGTTCCACTAAGGGAATTGTTGGGTTTTTCGGGCTTTTTGACTTTTCATGTTTTTCGAGACAGATCATTCTCCTTACATATATTAACTAAGAGATAAAAGTTAGTGGAATGGGCCCTAAGTCGATATGTTACTGCTACAATGCACACTTAGATTACTACGTTCCTATTTTTCTTCTTCTTCTTCTTCAACTTTACACTAGCAAAGAGAATTGAGTTTTTCATGAACAATGACTAGAGGGATAAGTCTCTCTCTCTCTCTCTCTCTCTCTCTCTCTCTCTCTCTGTGTTTTGAATATCAAATAAGTTTCTTATTATTGCTACAATGTACACTTAGATTTAATAGGAACTTCCTAACGGTGCTATCATATGAGCAGAAGCAAATGAAGATCTAGAGCGAGTCTTCCTTGATGAGCCTAAGGAAATAGAAGGAGCAAGGCTCCTGTTCCACTAAGGGAATTTTTGGGCTTTTCGGGCTTTTTTTTTTGACTTTTCATGCTGTAAGAGATAGATCATTCTCCTCACATACATCAACTAAAGGATAAAAGTTAGTGGAATGGGCCCTAAGTCGATCTCTTAACAATGCACGCTTAGTTTTCTACGTTACGTTCCTATTTTTCTTCTTCTTCTTCTTCTTCTTCTTCTTCTTCAACTTTACACTAGCAAAGAGAATTGAGTTTTTCATTAACAATGACTGGAGGGATAAGTCTCTTTTTTTTTTGTTCGTTTGAACATCAAAAGAGTTTCTTAATATTGCTAAAATGTAAGCTTAGATTTACTACGTTCCTCTTCTTCTTCTTCTTCATTCATCTCTAAATTACCAAAGTGAATTGCGGGAAGTTTTTTGTCTTCACCCCTTACAATTCTCGTTTTCGATAACTCTAATTTCTGCACCTTGACTAACTACTTCGAGACCAATCCTACCATTCACTGACCAAAAACTCATATAAAGCCGAGACACACACAGATTAATGTTAGAAATCCGGTCTTCAAAATGTGTTGTTGGCATCGTCTCCATAGAAAAATCTGGAACAATAAATCACATTCGAGGCACGTTGTAACAACGCTTTTCTAAAGACAGTATTTGCCCCCACCAAATGGTGTGCACCGGGTTAACAACAAATTAGCCTTCAAGATACAACGAAACCGAACTTGAAGTTCTTTTTGTCTGCGTTTGAACAAACGAAAACAGACAGAATATCCACTATGTGAAAACAAGAAAACCAAGAACCACGTGTTTTGTTTCTTGCAAGGCAACAAAGCACAGTAAATAGGAAAACTGAATTTATATAATAGGCGCAGACGTTTTGTGAGAGCAAAAAACCCGATCCCTATGGTATGGATCCAAGGCCTATTTATAGACCTTCAGGCATCGTTTTGGATGCAAACATGGGTAGATAATTACAACCCATTTGATTTTAATCCAATAACCACATCTAATTAGTGTAAAATTAATAGACACAACTTTTAGTTTAATAAACTAAAAGTCACTTCTCTTCACAAAAATAATCAACACAACTCTTAGGCATAAAACAAAAAGTTGCAACACTCCACATATAAAAAGTGACTTTCCAAATTAGGAATAGGAATATTTTAAAAACAACCAAAATAATGACTTATTTATTTTGAAAAACCCCCAACAATTAACATGCTGATCATGTGGATGTATATTTACTCAAGAAAAAGCATCATTAGAGTAACATCAACTCATCTCTGCTAGTGTCTTGCTTTCTTCTGATTAGTTAGCTAGGCCTCATCCAGGTAGTATTTTTTCCTTATTAACTTGTCATAATCAGATTCCTCTAAGTTAATAAAATTTCATTTCATAATAAAAAAAACTTCATTATCGAAGAAACTAGTCTTTCTTGAATTTTAATATGAAATAGCTTAGCAGAACGATGTGGCAGTATTTTTTTAGTACACTGGCATTTCCAATTTATAAAGCCAAATTTCTCGATATCATTCCATATAATTTTTCTATCAGTTTTTCTATTTTCAGTCCACTGAGCTGACAATAAGACAAGATTCTTGAATGGAAGAGTTAACTCTTCCGTGCAAGAGTTCTCCTTAGTGACAACTTAGTGGGCTGATCGTAGAAATTTTCTTTTTCCATGTAATTTGGTATATATCATTAGTACTCCAAACTTACTTGTCACAGGTGAAGGAGGAACTCTTTTTCTCTTCTTCCTTGCCATCATCTTCCTCGTTTGGCTGGCCATTCCAACACAAGAGACCAGACAACTTCACATTTCTACTACCCCCTCCTCCTTCCTCGAAAAAAGCCTCTTCAAAACTACGCTTGTAGACGTTGATTCCATGATCAAATCTGCTCTCCAAACAGCACTCTTTCCCGTTCAGGTTTACGCCGAACCCTTTCATCGAATTCACTTCGCGTGTTCGAATTGGAGCTAGACCAAGTTGAAGCTCCATACCATATATAAGAATCAATACAAATAAAAACCCTGTAAAAATGTGATAACAAAGCAATATAATGATAAAATGGTTTTATAGAGCTTTAGCTTCCTTTTTTAGCTTTAGTTTAAAGTTGTCCAATATTTATACGCATGTTTAGCGGGTGAGAGAGAGAGAGAGAGAGAGAGAGAGAGAGAGGTCGGTGTTGAAAAAAATGAGAAGAGGGGGGACAACATTTGTGGTTGGGTCGGGAAAAGGTAGAGCAGTGATTTGGAAAGGAGAAGAATTAAGGGTGAAGCAGGGTGTGAGGACCGTTAAGATCAATAAAGTACCCCCTTGCTCCCTCTTGTGTCAGACGTCAAATTTAACACTTTCCTTCCCTCTTCCGTCGGGCAAGGAACCGCGGAAGGGGTTGGACTGTTTGCGGTTATCTTTATGGAGTCATTGGGGCGATGTAGGAGAGTCCTTACGTACCTAAAAATTCTGTTTAGAGTACGAATCTAAGGACTTATAATTATCCAGTATAATTGTGTGATGATAAGCAGATCAGATCGATTGCTAACCGAGCTGAGTACGTCTGGCCGGTGGTCAATTTTATAGCTAACAGACTCGTATGAAATAAGTTCCCACACACCCATTCCAGTGTGTAGCCTTGTGCTGCCCAAACGGCAAACGCTCTGCTCGTTGTGCTGCTCACTTGCTAGGCCCAATGTCGTTCTGGTTCGGCTCACTATTGACTATTGAGCAACTACCAAAATTGATCACTTTTTTTTTTTCCTCTTCTTTTGATAACTAGATGTCCAGACTTAGCTTGCGCATACCTTGACTAATTCCGGGATTTTGAAGATAAGGATTGAGTGTAACCCCCAGTGGCCTTAAGGCTGGCCTCCAGGGAATTTGAACATGCAACCACATGGTCAAACACTTATCGGTTTCTCATACCCACTTTGCAAGTGTATATGTATGTATAACCATATATGTCTTAATGTTCTCTTTATCGAGGCTTCATACGTCAATATGTCTATATCGCATGGAGAAAAATTTAAAAGGTTGTAAGGAATATATTAAACAACACACGTTCAATTTCCAAACCCGTTTGGATCTAAGTAATTATGCATCACATGAATCACAGAACAAACCCAAAAACGAAAAGATAAATACCTAATACATAGATATTCATATAGAAGGTTTGACAACGGTTCTATTCCTTGAGAGCCACTCTATATATATTTACGATATAGATGTTGGAGTGCAGACAACCTTCAGTAGTGGTTTATTCCGGGGCTATAGGGGGTGGAGCCCCCATGATCGCACTCCGGACTGCAGTGAAAACGATATTTTTTGGACCTTGGAGTGTAATTTTGGTCATAGGGCCCAACCTATTTATTTAGCAGTTTGTTAAATTTAGGGTTATCAGTTTTTAGAGAAAAACAGAGAGAGACAAGAGAAAACGCAGATCTCAAAGAGATTGTGAGAAGACTTGTACTCTTGTTTTCGATTTCATAGTGGACTGGTGTGGCTCCCGTGGTTTTTTCTCGCGTTGAGGTTTTCCACGTATATCTTGTGTCTCATTTTTCTTTCCCGTTTTTCATTACGCACGACTGTTTGTTGTTCCGATTTCCTAAGAATAGAGTGCACGCCTTTGATAGCGGCGATTTGGGTCAGTATTAATCTTTTCAGTGCACACCAGTTCCCATTATAACAGATGTTGATGTTTTACGATTCAGAGGGCCATTTTTGTCTAAAAAATAACTTGTCTTTTTGGTCATATTTAAGAGACTTGAATTATTTTACCAAAAGGTTTCAGATCCAAATTTATACATGTCAAACATTCTTAATGAAAGAAATGTTGAAAGATATGTTCAATTTATACAACAATTGTACCCTTAGTTTTATATATATGAAGAAATTTAGGTTGAGTCCATGGCAAGAACCAAATATTTTTTTTTTTTTTGCAAGGCAAAAGAGAATTTTATTAATCTTTGAAAACAAATTACAAAGATTAAAAGAACTCTAAGCATAAGGCATCAAACCAAATCAAGAGCAAACCCAAAAAAGGTATCTAGAACTGAATGTTGGGTTGTACTATTTTTTTTTTTTGATCGGCAAAAATGATTAATCTTTGAAAACAAATTACGAAGATTAAATGAGTCCGAGACTAAGAAAGTCAAGGACCAAAAGGGAAAAAAAATTAAGGCAAAACATGGATGGTAAGATACCAACCAATGCACAGAAAAAACACCACAGACAACAAAAAAAAACCCCTAGAAGCGCCTCCCCTAAAACTAGCTATGAAGAAAGCAAAACCAGCCAAAAAAAGGAACAAAGCAGCCTAAAGCAACAAACAAAAGCAGAGACTACCCAAATATGGAAGCCAAACATTCTAGTTTAACCTAGTAATCTACAAACATTATAGTACATGAAAAAAACATATGTTTGCTTAGCACAATATCAAGAGAAGATTATATCAATCATATAAAAGAGATATGACCCAATTTACCATATTAATTATAAGGTGTCAGGTCAAACATCCATTGAGAAAGAATAGAGCTGATTTCTCGTAAGATTGACTAGAAAATAACCTCATACAAAATGAATAAATTTGAATATCGATGCAACACTCATTATGAGTCCCAAATAAAATGGGTAATGTTCATTAAATTTTTTAGAGAGGTGAACAAAATTGCACTTAGTGTAGCAAGTTCTTTCACTACTCCTAATAGGAAATTTAAGATCAGTATGTAGCTAGAGCTGCTAAAGAACCGAGTCGAGTTTTAAAGTGTTTAAGCTCGGCTCATTCAAGCTAGTCTAGCTTGAGCACAGCTCATTTAGTATTGATGTGTTCAAGCTCTGTTTGTATATTATACTACGAGCTATGAATCAGCAGATCTTCTATAAACAAGTTGAGTTATAACTAAGTCGAGCTCGGCTCATTAAGTAACAAGCTTCAAACTCAAGCATGAGCTCAACTTGCTAACTAATGAGCCACGTAGTGCCCATAAAAGGCCGAGCCTCAGGCCGGTCGTCGATAGCTTAGTTCGTTTGCAGCCCTACTTTCATAAGTCAAATGTTTGTTTATCTACTGAACTCGTTTTGTCATACCGACCATTACCTCCGGAAGCATCGAATAATCACTCGAATAAAAGCGGGCAATTTGGACACGTTTTACTAATGAAGTTTTAAAATTTGTTCAAGGAGTCAAAAAGGGTGGATTAGTGCTCTTATGAATTGCTTCAAGCAAACATCTTTGGCCCCACCTGGTCTTGTCATGATTTTTAGTTTTTTTTGAGCGATGTCATGATTTTTAGTTTGCCTTTAAGTCTTTAACACACAAATCAATAAACATAAGACTCCAAGCACAATGATGCCTAATCTAATCGTTAACTTTTGTTTCAATTAACTTTGTTGATTGAAATCCTATTACAACGACCACGTCCTAAATTACTTGAATATATTAAAGACGCTAAAAGTAGTTCATTAAGTTGTAGGAAATAAATTAGAAAAATATGTCAATATTCGTGAATTGTTTATAGAAATACATGTAAGTATATTTTTTCAAACAAATTGACAGCTCAATAGCAAGACCCTAAATTTTCAAGAATTGCAACGTTCGCAGATGCCCGTGACCCGTCAACCAGGCCATGATGGAACCATCCTATCCGACCATATAGAAATTGCATTTTTCTCAACCTCAATTGACAGGTTGATAATATAGAAATTGCATTTTTCTCAACCTCAATTGACAGGTTGATAGCAAGACCCTTCATTAATTTTCAACAATTGCGACGGTCGTAGATGCCCGTCAACCACGCCATGATGGAACCATCCTACCATTCAAAATTCCCATGATAATGCTAATTCAGGGTACTAGATCCGAGCATTCTGTTGATCTCTGGTTGATCATAATGCCATTGATTTTCTAAGCATGATTCTTGATTTTCTTGGTCATGATAGCCATGGATTCTTTTGGTCGGAGTTTGGTCCAGCAAATCCACCCCAAATGATGGAAATTTGCAAGGGAAGGGAGTCAAGTTGTGGGCATAAAAAGAACCCTTGACAAAGCAGCAAAAAACATATCCTACCTTTGATTTATGTTTTGCACTTTTGATTCTAAAAACATGCGACATCACGGGATAACTGCAGTTTTTGGTTGAAACTTGGTTAGTAATACCCTTGTGATGTTCACATGGTAGCCAACAGGTGTAGGGCATGCAAGGTGACCCTGTTGTGTCGCCGATACGGACCTTGACCCGAGAACAAAAAAATGATCGGAACCATTCACTTTGTAGAATACTTCAACATATACTTTAGCATTTCCGAAAAAATCAAATTGATTGATCAATTGTGTGAGGAGCAAAGCCACCAACCAATGGGACTAATATCCTTCCGTGCTTGCCACTTTAGGATTCAAAGAAGGCGGGTAGCTATATTAAGAGTGCTGTTGGCTTTGTGTGCCTTTTCTGTAGTATTATTTAGGGGTCCCTATACCATCCACTACCCCTTCTGTAATAGCAATGTTCACTATTGCTGCTGTTGCGGAGCACTCACTTGTAGATTGTAAAATGTTAAAGCAGTGCTACACACATAGAACATTTACCCAAAAACTTGTCTAGAATTTGAAATTACTGGCTCAAATTCACTTGGAAAAGAATCTGAGCCATTGATTTTAAATTATGGGTAAATTTCTAGATAAGTTTTATGGGTACTTAGCATTTTTAAAAATGTTATAAGTCATAAGGCAATGATCGGTTGGGAGTACTATTAACAACCATCACACTCGTAGCTCTTTTCGACCATAAGATCGACCACGATCCAATCCCGTCCGCACTAAAAAAAAATCACACACATTTCATTCCGGTTAGATTTCGTATGTTAGGACGCGGGGAGGCTACTATACAGTTTGTGCAGAATCCGGGCCGTCTGCTACTTGGATGGACGGTCCAGATTTCAAACAAACTATTTAAGTGAATAATTTATTATTATTATTTTTAATCTGAACCGTTGAAAACACTTGTGGACAAGTTGCACAACAGCCTTCATGATAAAATGACAATAACGTGACTTGAATGGGTCTTTGGAGCAATTTCCTTGTAACAAAAAGCTATTGACTTGTGAACACAATCTGTCCCTTTGGTAGATGCGGTATCACACGTGATATGGAACCTAACAACTAACATCCAATGTGCTGTATCTATTAGCTGGATGCTATAAATTTCCAACCATGAACAGCTCAGTGACTTGGAATCCAATCCCAACCACTTCTTGAGTTTTGACTAACTTGAGAATCGATCAACTCCTTGATGATTACAAAACAAACTCTCCTCTTTTGATGCGTATGTTTTGCACTCACCGGGTCGGAATTCTGTGGCATTACAATTTGATTGATAGCAATCTTATCGATGCCACAATTGGTGACCACTTTTTATCAACCAAGTATGCTGTAATATGTAAGGTTTCAAGAATCGGCTGTAGCGTAATGGTTTTTGGGCTTTCCAATACCATCAAATCCTGATAAACAAGTGAGATGAAAAAATGTATGGTACAACCATATTTTTTATACTCACACTCAACCTCAAAATTTCAAAATTTTGTTGCTATTACGGTCGCCCAGTATATGAAATCCCAGCTCCTTCCCTTATTAGTGCATATACAGTCTTTTTGAGCGTGTATTTTAGCGATTCTGATCAGTGCATACTATACTATATCTATAGTTAAAATGTGCGCAAGCTGGCCCGGTGCGCCCAGCTATCTGATATCAAAAAAATTATAGCAATTCATAGAAATGTATACAAACACAAATAAGCCCTCCACTTGAATTTCTCATTTGTGACAGAACTAGTGCATGCCGTGCCCGTGCTTGAAGGCACGGCTTGAGCAATCTACGCACGTGTTCGTGCCCATTTTTTATGGTACTTCAAATTTCAGAGAGGGGGAAAGATGGGAGATAGTGAGAGAGAATGTGGTTTGAAATTTTGGGTGTGGTGGGCCGGTGGAGAAAAAGGATAGAGAGAGAGAGAGAGAGAGAGAGGGAGAGAGGAATGACTTGGCAGGGAGAGAGATACAATGTAATACAATGACTGAGACAAAAAATATGATTGAGACAAAAACCGCTCTCTGTTGTAATATAGATGTGGAAAACACTAATAACGGGGGAAGTTCCTCCATTAAAGACACTCAACATGCTGTCAACTAAGTTGTTGTTTCCTATGGATTTGTTTGCGGCCAGTCCATACAGCTCCAGCTTTAAATGGGCTCACCACAAGTGAGCGGTTGGATTAGGTCTCCTAACTATGATATATTTCAGTATCTATTTCGACTATTTTAGCTAGTCAAGAGATATATAAAATAAAATAATTTGACCAAACCATAAAAAAATTAACTATAAATACATTTAGTGAAAAAAACCTGTAACCTTTTGTATTGGAAATCTCATAGAAAGAAAAAAAGGAAGCAAAGGCCCAGTTAAGAATCGATCACTGGCATACACCCTGATAATGGAAAGCTTTTCCGCAAGGCCAGATCCCCATCTAGTTGTAATAGCGCTACATTAATAATTTATTACTTATTATTACCGACATACATATACCTAATTGGGGGCCCTTAAATTGGGCCCAAAATTGAGGGGCCCCAGGTCCAAGCCCACTAGGCCTACCCCTAGAGCCGGCCCTATGCTTGCTGCTTCATGCTATGTTGATGTTTGGCTATCAATATTGGCCTTTAATTTTGGATTAATCGCTAACAACTATGGTTTGCAGCTGCTTCTGGGATTCATTTGGAAGACATCTGGTCTATGCGGGTGCTGAATTAATATTTTCTTGGATGCTTAATTTCACTTATTTGCTTGAGGATGCTCTATTGCTACCTGCTACTCAATATTCCCATTGCTACCTGCTGCTAAATATTCCCTTGCGATTGTGCGATAGCCTTTTGGTTTTGCTCAAAGAAGTCCCAATCCTAAAGTCTCCAATGTAGGAAAGAACCCTAAAAAAAAATAGGAGTTCCGCGGCGAGCTAAGCTTTCAACTTGCCCCCAAAATTTCGTTAAAATAGGAGTTCCCAAAAAATGTCAATGTATTATTCATTCATTATAGGTCTGTGTAATTGAATGCATTAAAAAATGAGTCCATCAAATAAGTAGAGAATCAGTAAAAATGATAAATAATTTATATATAAATAACAGAGTAAAATGAGTCATTGGTTCAATTTTTTGAACTGATGTATAATTATAAAAGTTAATCTTGTGGAGCGCTAGAAATTTTGGTTTCTCAAGTTGATTTATCTTTATATAAGTATTACTAGTAAACCGTCTTTTCAAATTCATCTTGGATCTCTAAAATATGAGGGCCGGCCAAGCTTTTGGCTGCCAAGATAAGGAACACCATGAGATAAAGACCGGGAGACCCACTCCATGAGTTATTGACCGAGAGACCCATACTGCAATTTCAGGCCATTTGCAATCTCATATCTCATTCACTCAAAGATGGCACTCACCAAATCCAACTTTATGCTTCCAATGTTGGGGACATTGATGGATTTTGTCTACAATTCCCCCTACAAAGTGCATATGTGTGATCCGCACGTGGGCACACATTAGCCATATATACTGCTTAAGTCAAAATTTCTTGGTCAATACCAGGGGCGGAAACAAGGGGTTGTCGGCAATGTCGGGTGATCAGATCTGTGCACAACTTTAAATATTCCTACTAGTTGTACTATTTTCTTTTGGCTAGGTTGGAAAAGTTATATGAGACTGCCCCCCAAAAATCATTTGGATGAAAAGACCATTCTTAAGGTTTTTTACAATCGGCAAAAACCATTCTTAAAGTTCCTATATATGTTGGGGATAAAACCCAGAATTCTAAGTTATCAATCATTTTTTGGTCGCATGTGTAAAATCAAATGGTGGTTACTTGTATACACACAATTTTGCCCCTCTGTCAAGCCCAGGGCCGGCTTTGAGTTTCTTGAGGCTTAAAGCAAACTTTTTAAAGGAAAAAAAAAAAGGGGCCTTCAATCTTTTTTGCATAGTGAATGATACTTGAGAAAGAAAAAACATACATAAGGAAGACAATGCAATAATTTGAGACCATAAGTACCCATAATCAATAGCCATTACAATACATTAAAAATTGTCATTTAAAGATTACTCTTCTCGCGTTTTTAGCACCAAAAGTACTAATTAAACTTGCATAATTAAGTTTCTCCACCACAGTCTTTTCAATAGACAACATAGTCAATCCGTTCGGTCTCTCTTGTGACATTGTCAACCTAAGATAAGTTTTGATCAACTTTAACTTCAAAAAACATCTTTCACCAGAGGCAACTATCAATCGGAACAGTCAACAGTATTCTGTACGCAACCTACACATTTAGAAAAACAAACTATCCATTGTCTTCAAGTAATTGAGCACATCAATGGGCTTTCTTAACTCTTTTGGTAAAATTTCTCTCAAGACTTTCAATTCCGAACATAATCCTTCCCATCAATATCAGAAAGCTCATCTCTTTTCAAAATATCTTCAAGATTACATTTGGACCCTTTCACTTGGGCCTTATTTTAAATTAGGCCCTCAAATTTTTTAGACAAATTAAACTTAATTTTTTTTTATTGATACCTAGTAACTTTATGGACTTATATTATTGGGGGCCCCAAAAATTAGACAAAATTTGGAGGCTTAAAGCGATTGCTTTACGGGCTTTAGCCCAGAGCCGGCTCTGGTCAAGCCTAACAAGTAGACACATGTATATGTGTGTGCACGCGTGCACGTATGCATTTTGTTTATCAACAGACAGAGTATGTGGTTCAGCCTCGCTACTTTGAGGCCTTGTTATGGAATAAAACTTCAGTACCAATGCTGATATGCAACACATCACTGTAGGGCAGCCAAAATTCGTCGTTTTCGCCTTCCTCAACACTTTTCTATTTTTAAGACACGTGTTGAGACCACATGTTGACGTGGCGCCACATCATCAGGGGTTCAGTTGGTTGAACCTTTTGACCTTTTTGGACCGGGTCATGGGTCAAAAGAGTCGTAAGGGTCCAAGGGGTCAAGATGCTGCTGGTCAAAGGGGTTAGAGGCTTGTCAAAGGGTCCAAGAGGCTGGTCAAAGGGTTCAGTTTGACTTTTGGAGATGGTTCATTAGTTTTTTTTCGCGTTTTTGGAGGCTATACAGCTCCGTTTTTTGCGTATGAGTAGTCGATTTGGACTGTCTCGACGTTCCGGATCCAACCATGTGCTCCGTTTTTCATTTGGAGGCTCGGAAGTAGGTGTTATTGCTAGATTGAGCTGGCTTTGGGTGTTTAGAGGCGTTTTGGATTGTGAGGAGGCTTGTTCCTAACTAATTGGATGGTTCCGGATTCAATGGTGGGCTTGGTTTTGGGTGATTCGAGCCGAATTTCGCAGTCCTGGACACATCTAGAGAGGTTGAGGAGGATCCGACGTGGTCAGGTCAATTGGATGGGATGTTGTTGATTCGGAGGCAAGCCATCGGAGATCCGATGGGAGTCCAGGGGGTGCTAGGAATGGAACATGGATGAACTGGGAGGCAGGATGAGACCCGGGAGAGCTGACGAAGAGTGGTGGGAGACCAGGATAGTGGCAGGAGTGGCGGATAGGTGACGAATTGTTGACGAAAAAGGCAAGCGGAGTTGGAAGAGCTACACACCAGGAGTATTAGATAGACTTTGTAGAAATCAGAGGTAGACCGGAGCAATCGAGTGATTGCGGATTCGCTGCGATTGAGACGTGGTGATCAGTCGGAGGAGCTAGTGAGCAAGGATACATTCTTTCGAGTGTTGCATCTCTGTTTGGTGGGTGCAGATACACTTGATTGGTTAATGGCACAGGCGCTTACTAGAGTGACAGGTCGGAGTTGGTCAACGGTGACCAGAGGCAGTCTAGTTCAAACGGATTTGAAGACCTATCATCAGGATTTGCAGTTGTGATTCAAGCTGCATTGGATTGGATGGTGGGCCACCATACTGGCTTGTAAGAGTGCAGTGGCAGATGGAGTTGATGTCAGGCATGGTCAGGCAGTATGGGTGTTTTGTGACGCGAGCAGGGATGACGACAGTTGCGGATGCACACATGATAGGCGCGGAATTGTACCAAAGAGTCATGACTAGATGGAATGGATGTGCTGGGAGTTGAATCAAGAGTGTGTAAGATGCTGGCCAGCAACGATGATGCAACTGGTTGTTCAGGATATGTTCACGGGAGCTCCGAACAGAGGGATTGAGATGGAGATCACACGATGCATCATGGTATTCTCTTTCTTTTGTGTTTTTTGTGGCGGATTATCCTTCAAGTTATGAGCTCATGTTGGTGTGGAGAGATGGAGTCACGGATTATGTCCTGTGATTGGGCTTGAGCATTTGGGTTTTGGATGCGGGCACTCCGATTAGGGGGTGCAGGATTGTGATCAACCGCGAAAGATCTGGCTTGCAGAGATACATTCATTCGAGTGGTGTGCCCGATTAGGGTGCGGAGATGCTTGTTTGGGAATGACACAAGCGCTTATCAGAGCGGTAGATCAGTTTGAGCCACAGAGATCTAGCAGGATTTGTTCACATCCCGGATTCAAGAGAGGTGTATCCCGATTTTGGGGTGCGGAGGTACTCGGTGAGGGATGCAGTGTCAAAGAAGGAGTCGGCCTCATCGAAGATGGTGTGTGAGATCTTTTGAAGGAGTGAGCCTCTGGTGTGGGCAGAGGGTTGCTGCATTCTCTTGACAGGACAGGATGCTAGAGTGGCAGAGCTCGGCGATGAAGCTGCGGGCGCTTCTGTTGGTGAGCGCATACATCTCGGGTTTGAGGTGTGCGAGTGGAGGCATCCTAGTTGAGGGGGTGCGGTACTCGGACGAGTGTAGGCATTCTTTTTTAGGGGGTGTGGTACTCGGATTTTCTAATTGGCTGTGGAGTCTAGTTTTGCAAGGATACACTCTTTCGGGTTTTGTGTACTCTGTTTGGTGGTGCATGGATGCTCGACTGGTTAGTGACACAGGCACTTACCAGAGTTAGCTGATTGGAGGAGGCGACATGGGGGTGTTGCAGACGACTTTACCCACTCGGTGTGGAGGGGGTGATTGTTGGGATTCTACCCTGTGTGGGCCAGATGGGCTTAGGCCCAAAGGGAGTGGATTAGGGTTTTTTGGTTGTATCTCTATAAATACTCAATGAGCCTAGTTTATTGATATGTGGTAGCACAATGTAAAGAGAGAGAGGCAGAGAGTATGAGAGGGGGAGCCGGTTGTGGTTTTCCCCGGAGAGAGATACACGAGAGAACTGGTGAGGTTTCATTATTGCGAGATTGTGAGTGAGTGTGTAACACAACAGGCTTGGATTTTCTCCGGATTATAGTGAAATCCCCCTCCCCGTGGAAGTAGGTTTGATTTGGTCGAACCACGTATATTGTGTGTCGTGCTTTCTTTGTTTTACTGCTTCTGTGCGTGTGGTGCGTTGTTCGGAATCTTTACATGTTGATCAAAACCGCTTAGCTTGTAGGCCTCGTCAACATAATCACTTGCCAAAAAAAGAAAAGAAAAGGAAGTTTATTTTCATATCCCACATGTATAGGTATCAAAACAAGTCAAAATTTTCAAAATAATTTTTGTGGGTTGTTACCTATGGATGTTCGATTAAGATAATTTTACGGTAAATGCTCTTCTCAACGAACCATGCAATATGACAATTAAGATCATCCCATTAGCGTTCAACATATTCAATTGTGTCCCTTATATCCATTGATATTCGGTTTCTCTATACCATTCGATATCCGCTATTCCAGAGGGATACTTGTCAAACAATGGATAATCCGAATGCTCATATTGTAGGGCTTGTTTATAAGGGCATTCATAGAATAAATTTAGGTTAATCGGACATCGATAGGTATCTAAATACATAAATTATTTTGAAACTAGGGTTAGTGTTGACATCTATAGATGTTTGATTAACATAATCTTATTTACTAGAGATAATATTAACGAGACTGTGGGCACCCGTGACCTCCGCGAGAAACCTTGAAAGTACTAGAACACGTGTTCGTTAGAGTCGCCACTTGATTTTAAGGTTAACCAAGCAACCGAATTCAACGTACAAAATTCGAGACAACCGGTCCGTCATAACCAGAGTGATCTTGGTTCAGGAGCTAAGTTACGGGATGGGAAGGTTTTATTTAAAAAAAATGCACCCATCCCGCCTAATCAAAATGATTAGTCTCTACTCATAATTATGGGATTTTGAAAGAGAATTTAAAGTGATTTAAACAAATACGGGAAAGGGAACAAGGCAGAAATAAATAAAATTAACGATGCATGAGGCTAGATTTATAGAAAGAAATATTACCGAAAAAGATAAAATAGGCGAAGACTGAACTTCTTTTGATCAACGTCCGGATGCTCCCCTCAAAATCACGAATTCGGCGAGTATAAACTCCGTTCGCCGCGAAAAGCACTTTATTTAACTAATGCTTCGAAAAACTTGGATTAAAGGCAAGGCCTTGGGTAATTTTGGAAAGTAGGCTTGAGACTAATATTTTTGGGATTTTCGTGGCTGATTTTCGGAAAAGGAATTTTGGGTTCGGGAAAGAGGTTTTACAAAGGAAGAACAATAAGAACAAAGGTTTTTCTAGCAAGGTTTTCTTTAGGATTTTTGTTGTGTCTTGAAATGAGAAGCCTAAGGTCCTTTTTATAGGCACCATGGAAGCTTCTTGGAGTTATTTTTCGCCAGAAATCGGATGGGAGGTGAGTGAATGGAGCATGGGTAGCCATGCCAAGCTGCAGCATCTGTCTGAAATTTTGAACTTGCGTCCGTAAGGTTGGACCTTGCGTCCGCAAGGTTGTACCTTACGTCCGCAAGGTTTGACCTTGCGTCCGTAAGGTTGACCTTGCGTTCGCAAGGTCTGACTTTTACAATTTTACAGCATGTAGGCCCATGCTCCTGCGTACGTGTGTCGGTTGTTCTTGTGATATTTCGTCCGTAACATGACATTTTGGATCCGAAATTGGGCTTTTTATTGGGCTAGAACTTGGGTTTATTTGCTGGGCTTTATAAATGGACCAAATGGATTGATTTGGGTGGGTTTATTGGTCTTTTTCTCGGCGGATGGTGAATCCAAGTTCATCGAAGCATTAACTTAAATAAAATAAATTTCACAACGTCGTCAGTAATTTTTCATCATTGGGGATACGCCCGGACTCTTGCTTAGGATTCACGGATAATCAAATTGGGGTGTCTACAGTTGCCCCTCTTTGACAGCACTCAATTATCATTGCGGGATACGAGTGAATGTCAAAGATAAAGAGACAAACCCAGTTGTTTATCCGTGTGTTCTAAGCGCAAAACTCAGTAAAATCAATCAAAACAAGTGGTCGTGCTTGCAAGCTGCCTACGTACCCCGTTATAGGGATCAGACCAAACGTAGTTCACATGGGGCATTCAAAATCATCAAACGATTCATTGGGTTTTCCTGACCCATAGAATCAAGCCTTGGGTTTTCCTGGCCCGTGGCAACAACAAAATTCAATAATGGGTTTTCCTGGCCCATAATGCCTTGGGTTTTCTTGGCCCATGGCGAAAACATTCAATTCAACATCATTGGCTTTACTGGACCGTTGGTAAAATCACAAAGTTCACCATGGATTTTTTTGGTTCATGGTAAAATCTTGCCTTGGGTTTTCCTGGCCCGTGGCGAAATGCATCAATACAAACACCATTGGCTTTATTGGGCCTTTGGTGGATCGAAAATATTTTTTTTAAACAAAATTGGACCTCGGCTCAAATGAATTTCTTAAATTCAAACAAGATTGGGCCTCAGCCCAAACAAATTTTTCAGATTCAAACAAGATTCGGCCTCAGCCCGAGTGGATTTTTCAAATTTAACTGAGATTGGGCCTCAGCCCAAATAGATTTTTCAGAGGCCCAAAGTTGGCCCAAATGACGAAACCCTAGGGTTTTGAGTGCCGCAGTGTTAAATTTGCGTCCGGACGAGAAATCAATTCTTCTTTCCTCTGTACGACTCTGTTTCTCAATAAAAGGGGACGTATGGCTCACTGAGATTCCAACCAGTGAAAATGTTTACAGATGATGCGTCCGAGTTCTGGCTCCTCTTTGTCCCTCTCTTCCTAATTGCTTCTGGTGTCATTCTGACATTCCAGGATCCTCCATGGTTTGGTTTGGTCACTGACCCAAGGTTCATCACATACGGCTTCTGCATCTTTTGCGCCCTTTGGTGTGTGGCGATGGCGGTTTACTGCCCTGATCACCAGCAGTCGGCAGGGATGCCAAGAAAGAGGAGTGAAGCTTCTTGGTCTGACGAACTCTAAATAGTTGCCCCTGTTTATGGAATGAAGCTTCTCGGTCCGGCGAACACTAAGCAGTTCCTCCCCTGTCTCTGTTTTTTTTTTTTTTCAAGAATGTAACAATGATGCAATATATGCAAGAATGAACAGATAATCTATTTTTATTAGAAATAAATCTTTGCCCTTGTTTATTGAAAACATGGAAAACTCCAAATTTTAATCTGTACGAATTCAATATGAGCATCCAAAACCAAAATAGGATTCTGATGAATCAAACGTGTCCTAGAGAGTCCTAGGACAAATGAAACATTTGTAGATACCCTCTCTTTTGTGGCAGGGATGTTTCAGTTGGACTGGGGTACCTCTGTTAAGCATGCCCCAAGTTCCACTGCTTGCAGCTCTTCTAGCCATGACAATGATGAGGATGATGACGATGAGCAGGAGGGTGAGGAGGAGGCAGAGGTGGATGAGCAGGAGGGTGAGGAGGAGGCAGAGGTGGAGGGTGAGGATGAAAATAAAGACATAGGCCCTGAGCTTCTAGTCAAGAAAAGAAAAACCATCCGCGGCCTTTTAATTTTAATTTTTTATTTTTGGTTTGTTTTGTTCTGTTTGCTTGTTCACGGCACAATGATAGATGATAGGTATGATGATGCTTGGCTCGAGCTCTCTTTTTACATATTTGTAACATCAAACTCCGATCAAAATAGTGGATTCTGTAACTTTGAGATTTGCTTTTCTAGTTTTCCAAGCAAGGCTTATATTTCAAAGAAAACCATAGCTCAGCTTTCAAAAATTTTGTCTTCGCTACAATTGATAAGTAGGATGAGAATGACTCCTATTTGAATTCTGATCATATTTGTGAGCTGGATGAGCATGACTTCGATGTGAGTTCTGGTTTACTTGTGACACGAGAAGTTGGTGAGAAAATGATAGGGGAGAGAAAATGGTTGGGTATAACACGGGAACGGTACAGGAGAGGAAAATAGCTCAGAAAGGATGGTCAACAAGGAAAGCGGAAATGGCTCAGGTAAGAAAAAGGTTGGCAAGAATATTAAAAAAAAAAAAGGCTTTATCAAAGTGGGATACCAGTAGCTGGGAAAACATCACAATTATTTGGTTCACTCAATCATTTTCTCTCTTTCACATGAATTTTGCAGCTGTGGCTTTTCGAGAAGGTCAAACTCATAGCAAAACCCGAAAGGCCTCCAAAGTATGAGGCAAGATGCTACCAGAGCCGGGAGATATTCAAATATCAAAACACCATAGAGGGTTGGAGCCAATGGTTTTGCACATTGAAAGCAAGCGACATCAACTGGCGCTGTGATTGGATTGATCTCCCTGACATGACCGTGAAGAACATGAACTTCCAGGTGGTTGGGATTGCAGACTTAACAGGTTTCACTTTTTATATTCCACGCCGTTTTCTGCTACAGTTTGGTAACGAGCAGGGCTTGCCTCCCACAGAGTCAGAGGTCCCTTTTGATCCTTCTTGCAACGCACAGACACTCATACAATACCAAAGGTCTTGGCCATTCCGTCAGAAGCTAGCAGCACAAAATGCATTCGACACCAGTTTGAAGAAAAGATATGTGAAGTGGCTAGACAAAGATATAAAAGAAAGGGCAAACAAAGAACGCAAGATAAAAAGAAAGAGGACTTAGACCTTTCATTATCTCATTGTACCAGAATAAAAGCTTGTTCCTTAGTTTCTTTTGAAATAATTTGAGAATCTCTTGTTTGAGAGGCATGTTTCATCTTATTATGTATGAATTCAAGCATCAATAAAACTTGGCACTGAAAAGTAGCCCTTTTGCACAATTCTCGATAATTTCCACATGATCAACTGCTCCAATTTCGCACAAGCCTTCAAGTAGTGCACAATGAATTCTTTAACGGCACAGGTTGAAAAATGAACGACCATGGACCAAAAACGAAGAAAACAGGTTCAGGTTCACTCGGGTATTGACACTCTCCTTTTTATGCTCTACCTTTTGCCTAGTACCTCCCTTTCGGGTTTCAGGTTTAGCGAGCCCCCCTTTTTTTTTATTTTGAACCCTAAATTTTGCCTAGGTTGCCCGTGAGGGTTTTTAAACCTAGAGGGTTTTTTATTTTTTTATTTTTTTTATTTTTTTATTTTTTTGCTCTAATTTTTGCCTAGGTCGCCCGCCCTTGCGGTTTTCGACCTAGTGAGCTCTCTCAAGGGTAGTATTTCTTTAATTGGTCCAAGTTGGTCACGTTGCTGAATTCATTGCCGTCTAAATCCATTATATGCACTGCTCCTCCGGCCAAGATGTCTTTGATGATGTAAGGCCCGGCCCAATTTGGCTTGAATTTTCCACGTGGATCATGGATGGGAGCCCTGATCTCCTTGAGCACCAAATCACCGCTCTTTAAGTTCCGCGGCTTGACTTTCTTGTTAAATGCCCTTGCAATTCGCCGCTGATACCCTTGAACATGATACAGTGCTTTCAAACAACGTTCATCAAATAACATTAACTCTTCGAATCTCCCGTCGACCCATTCAGTTTCTTCTAACCCACACTCGGCTAATATTCTTAGCGACGGCACTTCTAACTCAATTGGCAACACAGACTCCATTCCATACACCAAGGCATAAGGGGTTGCCCCAGTTGGCGTGCGGATTGATGTCCGGTAGCCCCACAGAGCAAAAGGTAATTGTTCTGGCCAGCCCCTGCTTTTCTTGGTGGTCTTCCTTATGATGGTTTTCACGCTTTTGTTAGCAGCCTCCACAGCCCCGTTGGTTTGTGGTCGATAAGTTGAAGAGTTATGAATCTGAATCTTGTAATCTTCCAATAATTCCAGAACCTCTTTCTTGAAATGCGTGCCCTAATCAGATACAATCTCGTGTGGAACTCCATACCGACAAATGATGTTTCGTTCAATGAAACGGGCAACCTCAAAAGCCGTCAAAGTAGCGTATGACTCAGCCTCCACCCATTTAGTGAAATAATCAATAGCTACCAAAATGTATTGATGCCCGTTTGACCCTTTCGGCTTGATCGCTCCAATGATATCAATGCCCCATACTGAGAACGGCCAAGGAGTGGTCATATTATGGAGTTCAGATGGTGGAACATGCATGAGGTTAGCATGAATTTGGCATTTGTGACACCTTCTTACAAATTCCACACAGTCCGTCTCCATAGTAGACCAAAAGTACCCTTGCCTCAGTGTTTTCTTCGCCAGCATGATACCATTCATGTGAGGACCACAAACTCCAGCATGGATGTCTTTCATTATTTGCTTGCTTTTCCTTTCATCAACACATAGCTTGTGCACACGCACACCATCATAGGATCGCCGGTACAACTTTCCTCCACCGATTATGAAATTCGCCGATAGCTTCCGTAGTGCAGTCTTATCCTTCTTGCTAGCTTCATCAGGGTATTCTCCTTTCTCCACAAAGTTCCAAATATCATGATACCACGGTAATCCCAATGTCACATCCTCAACGGTGGCTATCATCTCATATATAGGAATATCGCGTTGCTCGATTACCAAGGGTCTTATTTTTACCCCGAGAGGTATTTCTATCATTGATGCCAAGGTAGCGAGCGCATCCGCGAACTGATTTTTAAGCCGTGGCATATGCGTAGACGTCAACATCTCGAACTTCAAAGCCAATTCTTCCAAGTATTGAAAGTAAGGCATCAACTTCTCCTCCTTTACCTTCCAATCTCCCTTAGCTTGAGATATCACCAAAGCCGAATCCCCAATAACTTCCAGTTTCTTTACACCCAATTCCAATGCTGCTTCCATCCCGACTACACATGCTTCATATTCTGCCTGGTTGTTTGTCACTTCGAAATTTAGTTTGTATGATAACGTGACATGGGATTCGTCAGGTGAAATCAGCAGAATGCCAATTCCAAACCCATTTTGGTTTGACGCCCCGTCAAAATACAAAATCCAAACATCGCTTGATAGTGTCATAAGGTCCTCATCTGGAAACTCGAACTCTGTGTCTTCTCCTCCTTTTACCGGGTGATCGGCTAAGAATTCTGCGACAGCTCTCCCCTTGACAGACTTCCTTGTTACATATTTGAGGTCGAATTCGGCCAATAAGAGCAACCACCTCGCTAGTTTCCCAGTGAGTGCTGGTTTCTCAAACAGATACTTAAGTGGATCCATTCGAGAAATCAGCATCACTGAGTGTGCAAGCATGTAGTGCCTTAACTTTTTAGTGGCCCATACCAAAGCCCAACATGTCTTTTCCAACGCCGTGTACCGTTCCTCACAACCCACCATCTTCTTGCTCAAATAATAAATGGCTTTCTCAGATTTTGTTTCCCCTTCTTGTGCCAATAAGCATCCCATCGCCGAATCAGTCGCTGACAAATAGAGGATTAGTGGCTTTTCTGGTTCAGGAGGTGACAGAATCGGCGGATTTTGGAGGTAGCGTCGAATTTCATCAAAAGCCATTTGACAACGATCAGTCCATTGAAATTTAGTTTCTTTCTTGAGCAAGCGGAATAATGGTTCACAAGTCGTCGTGAGCTTAGCGATGAAACGACTTATGAACTGAATCTTTCCCAGAAAGCTTCGAACATCCTTCTCCGACTTCGGTGTTGGCATTTCAACTATGGCTTTGATTTTTGAGGGGTCCACTTCAATTCCTCGGGTAGTGATCATGAAACCCAACATTTTGCTCGCAGTGACTCCGAATGTGCATTTCTTAGGGTTTAACCTCATCCTGTACTTCCTTATCCGCTCAAAGAATTTCCTCAAAGCTCCGTTGTGCCCTTCTCTATCTTTGGATTTTACGATCATATCATCAACATACACCTCCACTTCCTTATGAATCATGTCGTGTAATAAAGTTGTGGCAGCTCGTTGATAAGTTGCTCCGGCATTCTTCAATCCAAACGGCATGACCCGATAGCAGTAAGTTCCCCACGGCGTCGTGAAAGTTGTCTTCTCTCTATCCTCCGGTGCCAATAAAATCTGATTATACCCGGCATACCCATCCATGAACGAAAGCAAACCATGCCCCGCTGTGTTATCAACAAGAACGTCAATATGAGGCAAAGGGAAGTCATCCTTCGGGCTAGCTTTGTTTAGATCTCTAAAATCAACGCACACTCTGATCTTACCATCTTTCTTGGGCACAGGTACGATATTGGCAACCCAAGTTGGATACTCGGTCACCATTAGAAAACCCGCATTGATTTGACTAGTAACTTCTTCTTTGATTTTCAACGCCCAATCTGGTCTGATTTTCCTCAGCTTTTGCTTGACAGGCTTGGCATCGGGAAACAACGGGATCTTGTGTTCAACAATCTCAGGATCGATTCCAGGCATATCTTCATAGGACCATGCAAAGACATCCTTGAACTCTTCCAATAACTTAACCAAGCGTTCACGTTCCTCGGGAGACAACGTGGAACCAATCTGAACCATGCGAGGATCCTTTTCAGTGCCAAAATTTATTGAAACAACCTCATCCATGATAGGACGAGCATGCCTTTCTTCCTCTTTTTTAAGAAAAAGTTTTAGTTCTTGAGGAATATCCTCTTCAATCTCAAAAGATTCTTCAGGATCAATAAAATTTATTTCTGGCACAACAAAATAATCAAAGTCTGGATTTATTTCATTGATATCGGAAATTTCGGTTACAGACTCAGACTCAAATTCGAAAGAAAAGGAATACTTGGGTTTGCCAACTGGCACATGCCCGACAGACTCAACAAGAAATTGAAAGGGAGACTCAAACTTGGACTCATACTCATCATTATTATCAATTACATCAAAAGTCCAATTTTTATAATCTCCTACGGCATCCACTATAAAGTTGGAGTAATCCACATAATCTTCGGCGCCAAGCATCATCACAGCAGCATCTTGGTTTACACTCATGGGATCAAATTCTTGGTCAAAGAGAAGACCTAGGTTAGCCTGTTCCAGATTTTCAGTCCAGTCTTCGTTGCCTGTTGCCAATATCAGCACATCATTTGGTTCATCCTCGCTATCAGACAGTTGATGTCCAAAGAAAACTTCGAACCCCGGATACCTCTTTCCAGTCTCCTCATCATAAAATGGCTCGTCAAATCCACAAAAAAGCACGTCTTCTCCTTCTTTCACAAACTGTCCGTTCAAAGTCTTGCGGTAAGGCTTCATTTTTAAATCAAAGAGCTTGCCTTCTTTCTTCGCCTTGGCACGTGCTCGATCTTGCTTAGCTTTTTCTGCCCAATCTTCCGGTGTCGGTTTGTAGCCAAGCCCAAAATGGTGTCCATTTGCTGAGAAGTCAGGAAACTGAGGAACTCCTTGTAAGCGACGTCCCAATCCAAGGCCAGGGAAGTATGACATTTTCTTCATCATGGCAACAGCGGTGGGATTAAGACGGAAATTGTCCTCAGCCATCAAAGCATGTACCGCCTGAGACTCCACAAAGGAAAATCTGGTGAGCAAAAGATCTCCTTCGTCGTGCATAATTTCCAATAGCGGTGCATTATCTTCAGTGGGGATTCAGACGTAGTCTCCCCGAGAATGGTGATTATTCCACCTCCCTTGACAAGTTTGATCTTTTGGTGCAAGGTGGATGGAACAGCCATCACCTCAGGGTCGTGTAGCCAAGGCCTTCCCAAAAGCATGTTGGATGATGACGGTACCTCCAAAACTTGAAATTCCACCTCTGTTTCCAATTTTCCTATCACCATTGGGATCTTTATTACTCCGACTACCTCTCTTCTTGTGTTATCATATGCCTGGACTCCTTGATTGGATTGGGAGAAATCCTTGTGTTTCAGGCCCAAACAGTGAGCAGTTCTTAACGGACAAACATTCAAAGCCGAACCATTATCCACCAATACTCCAGCTATCCATTTCCCTGCACATTTTGCCGTCACATATAGTGGCTTGTTGTGATTCGGACCTTCGGGTGGAAGGTCTTTATCAGTGAAAGTGATTGCATTTGTCGCCTTTACAGGGGTTAACATAGCCACCATTTGCTCAGGTGAGGTGTCTATGGAAATGGGGACTTTGTTTAACGCTTTTAAGACTGCTTGTCGGTGCTTGTGAGAGGCCATAATTAGTTGCCACAAAGTGATATTAGCTCCTGTCCGTTTCAACTGTTTCAGCACCTCATCATCTCCTAGATCTTCTTCTCTTGCATCTTTTGTCACCGCTGCTTCAGAGGATTCTTCCCCAACGAGATGGGCCGGTTTGTAGTGTCTGCCACTTCTTGTCAGGTGATTTACTTCAGTTTTCGGGGCCCATAAATCTTCCTCAACTTCAAAACTTTCACTCTCGTCTTCAGATCTCCACAAGGCGTCGCCACATCCAAACTCACATACTTCTTCATTACCGACCGGTTTCCACAAATCTTCTTCTTCTTCCCCTGCCACCACTTTACCTTCCCAATTTTCTGAGACATTGACCACTTGTTCGGAATTTTGTATCCCAAATGTCTTTGCCGCTTCCTCCAATTCCTTCTTAATTGCCCACCAACTCATTTCTCCAACCTGTTCTTCCTTTTCATCTAGTGCCCAAATGTTTTGAAGGCTAGCTGCATGTTTTGAAATTGTAGCAATCATATTGATAACAACAGTGTCTAGGGGTAGGTGAAAAATGGGTTTTGGTTGGTCGGTTGGGACAATGTATTGGCTAGGGTCAAAGGCTATTGTATGGGTATTTATGTGGTTGACTCCAAACTGGTTTTGGTTATGGTTTGGCATAGGGTTGGCGACAATGTTGGGTTTGGCTTTGGGTGGGGAAATAGATTTGTTGTCAATGAGGTCTTGAATTTCATGACGGAGACGGGCGCAATTATCTGTGGGATGGCCATGGGTTTGGTGAAAGGCACAATATTTAGTAGCGTCATAACGAGGTGGAAGAGGGTTGGGAGTTGGTATAGGGTCCAAAGGTTTTAGGATGCCTCTTCTGAGAAGGCGTTCATAAACAGTTGATAGGGGAACTCCTAATTGGCTAAAGATTCTTCTGCGAGGGGGAGGGGGTTGATTGTTAATGTTGTTGACTTCAGGTGTGCGATTGCTGTTACCAACATGATTGCTACTGCTGGCAGTAAAGTTTCCTTTACCACTTCCATACAAAGAGTTACTATTGCCATTGTAGACCCGCTTTCCTCTCTGACTTGAGTCTCCTTTGTCCAACAACCCCGAGTTCAAACCATCCTCAATTGAGATTCCGGCTTCGAATAGACTTTCAAAGCTTGAGAAGGGTTGTGTCACCAAATACTTGGAAAATTCTGGAATCACGTTCTTGATGACCATTCTAATTTGTTCCTTCTCGTTAGGCCGATCAACCATTTTTGCTGCCTTGGCTCTCCATCGAGTTATAAAGTCGGTGAAAGTTTCTTTGGGGTTCATCTTCGTAGCATCCAATTCTCTCGTGGTCACTTTAAGTTGGACATTATAGGCATAATGGTTGATGAAAGTATGCCCAATGTCGTCCCAAGTGTTCTTCTTTGAAGGATCCAAATTCAAGAACCATTGAAGCGCTGTGTCAGTCAACGTCCGATCGAATAACTGTGCCAATTGTTGTGGCCCAATCCCCATTGGCATTAAAGTTCCGGCATAGTTCATTAAGTGTGTTTTCGGATCTCCAGTGCCGTCAAATTTTCCAACATCGGGCATTTTGAACTTCTCCGACAGCTTGATAGTAGGGAAAAGACATAGCCTATCCATATCCACCATCTGGGTACCCGATTCTTTTGAACGGATGATAGTTCGCTTTAACTCCTCGATTTGATCTTGAAGATTCTTGTACTTATCAGCGGCTGGTTGCTCAACATTTGGCGGCGGCCGTGGTGCGGCATCAGGGATTTCTACGTTCTGTCGGACTGGTTGCGGTTCTTCTTCATACCAATCTTCTTCATTGAGCTGGTTTGTCCTTTCATTGTTCAATGGTGCCCTCCTTGGCGACGGATGTTCCGGTATGAGCATTATCAAGGTCTTGATCATGTTTCCCATATCTTCGATGGACTTTTGCATCGCACCCATGTTTGCCCTCATCTCCTCCATCTCATTTCGCTCGGCCATTACTGGTTCAGAAACTGGAACGGTGACTGGAATAAAATCTGGAACAGGGATGTCAACTAGATCAGGTATTGGACCAAGGATTCGGTCCCAAATGAGTGTATTCCTTCTTTCCAGCGAAAAATGACAAGCAAACTGACAAGAAAATGTGCCAAGTGTCAAAAAAAAAAAAAAAAAAAACTAAGACCATTTTTTTCTTTATACTAGAAACGTCTTCGATGACCGTTTTGTTATTGAAAAATGAACTCCTCCTCTAAAAAAAAATTGAACTGGATGAAAAAGATTAACGGGTTAACAGGAAAATGACCATTGAGTACTTGATAAATCCCCAATATATTCTAGAAATTTTCAGAAATCTTAAAAAAAATCCTAATTTTTATTTCTTATTTTTTATTTTTTATTTTGTATTTTATTTTTTAGTGTTATTCTTATTATACAAAAATAAAAAGAAAGGGAGGTGAAAAGAAAAAAAAAAAAAGGTAAAAAGAGATGGTGAAATGAAAAGTGACAGTCCTTTTTTTAAAAGAATATTTCCGCCTCTTTTTTTTTTTGTTATGGGATTAAAAATTAGGATTGTATTAATTTTCCGAAAATTCTTTTACTATAATGGGGAATTATAAAGTGACTCAAAAATCAAAAGAGACTAAAAAAAAAAAATGAAAAATGCCTTCTTTTTTTTTTTTTTTTTTGACAACTTTTGAAAACCCGCATTTTTGTTTTTAAAAGAAGATCCTCCTCCTCATTAAGAAACGACAATCTTCTCCTCTTTTCCTATCATTTTGGCACAGTCCCCTCTGATTTTCAACAGGTAACCTGTACAGTTTATGGGGTATGTAGTGACACATAATCCTAACAAGGTTCCTGTCCTAATTTTGGATAGTTCTAGGGAGCACTATATGCAAAAGGCTGGTAGTCTCAAAGGGTACCCCGGCTCAAAGTCAAAGGCGTACCTCCCATTGCCAAGTATCGTGCAAGGCAATGGTCAAGCAGTACTTATGACTTATCACAGCCAAAGGCTTGTTGGCTTCTTCGACATAGCCCAAGTACGGTTGCCCGCCCAGGATATCGAATAATGCCGAACAGGGTTTATCCATACATCGATGCACGTGCAATGCAAGAAAATCACTTTAAAAACTAAATTTAAAATCCCATATATTTTTTTTCGAGTCTAGCTCTCGTTTCTCCCCAGCAGAGTCGCCACTGTGGGCACCCGTGACCTCCGCGAGAAACCTTGAAAGTACTAGAACACGTGTTCGTTAGAGTCGCCACTTGATTTTAAGGTTAACCAAGCAACCGAATTCAACGTACAAAATTCGAGACAACCGGTCCGTCATAACCAGAGTGATCTTGGTTCAGGAGCTAAGTTACGGGATGGGAAGGTTTTATTTAAAAAAAATGCACCCATCCCGCCTAATCAAAATGATTAGTCTCTACTCATAATTATGGGATTTTGAAAGAGAATTTAAAGTGATTTAAACAAATACGGGAAAGGGAACAAGGCAGAAATAAATAAAATTAACGATGCATGAGGCTAGATTTATAGAAAGAAATATTACCGAAAAAGATAAAATAGGCGAAGACTGAACTTCTTTTGATCAACGTCCGGATGCTCCCCTCAAAATCACGAATTCGGCGAGTATAAACTCCGTTCGCCGCGAAAAGCACTTTATTTAACTAATGCTTCGAAAAACTTGGATTAAAGGCAAGGCCTTGGGTAATTTTGGAAAGTAGGCTTGAGACTAATATTTTTGGGATTTTCGTGGCTGATTTTCGGAAAAGGAATTTTGGGTTCGGGAAAGAGGTTTTACAAAGGAAGAACAATAAGAACAAAGGTTTTTCTAGCAAGGTTTTCTTTAGGATTTTTGTTGTGTCTTGAAATGAGAAGCCTAAGGTCCTTTTTATAGGCACCATGGAAGCTTCTTGGAGTTATTTTTCGCCAGAAATCGGATGGGAGGTGAGTGAATGGAGCATGGGTAGCCATGCCAAGCTGCAGCATCTGTCTGAAATTTTGAACTTGCGTCCGTAAGGTTGGACCTTGCGTCCGCAAGGTCTGACTTTTACAATTTTACAGCATGTAGGCCCATGCTCCTGCGTACGTGTGTCGGTTGTTCTTGTGATATTTCGTCCGTAACATGACATTTTGGATCCGAAATTGGGCTTTTTATTGGGCTAGAACTTGGGTTTATTTGCTGGGCTTTATAAATGGACCAAATGGATTGATTTGGGTGGGTTTATTGGTCTTTTTCTCGGCGGATGGTGAATCCAAGTTCATCGAAGCATTAACTTAAATAAAATAAATTTCACAACGTCGTCAGTAATTTTTCATCATTGGGGATACGCCCGGACTCTTGCTTAGGATTCACGGATAATCAAATTGGGGTGTCTACAGAGACCTATGAGATAAATGGTTTGGATCATGTTGTTGTGGTCTCGATAGGCGTTTAAAAATACAGAAGGGTGAGGTTTGAATGAGGGACCTCGAAACGACATAGTTTTGGTCGCCCTATAGCGCCATAGGCATCCCAAATCTGATTTATTGTGTCAATTTTTGGAAAAACAATGTTACGGATTCAGTTTTTCTTTTTTTTTTTAAAAAAAAAAAATTTATTGAGGAGAAAGATACCATTTGAATAGTTTCTATGGGCAAGGGCAAATACCAAAAAATTGTCGAAGAGTGATTTAACTTTCGTCATTTGTCATTACATAATGTTACCGAGCATTGAAAACCCGATTTTATGTCCTGAAGCAATACCACCGTATAGTGTTCAAACACAAAATATTTCCCACAACTGGCTGTAAGGTTCACGATTGGATTAAAATGCATGATGACAATGATTTGCTATTAAAAATATGTTGTCAAAAGAATTTGATGATTCAACAATGTCAGAGCCAGGGAAGAAAGTTCTCAAAACCCAATTCAAAAATATTGACTCCGTCGTATGCCTAATGTTTGTGATCACATTGCCGAACAAATTTGGGCTAGTATGAATCATAATTGATTTTTTTTTTTCGTTTGATATGTGCAAGATTTTATCAAAAAGCATGTTACCATTGCAAATATACTTAATGAGCTATTGTAGAAGGTTGACTGTTAGTGAAATTCCTATTACGGACTGATCGTGTAGGTGTTATTCTTCTATAGGTGGAAATTTATTTCTTTATTTTTTTTTTCAGTTTATTCAATTTGAAAATGACAAATAAGCGAAAGAATGATAATACCAGACATGCTTTTATGTTGTTTAGAGATAAACAGGAATTGAAAACGGAAGATTTACGAAATCCATACGTGTCACTCCGTCAGATTCTGAACTCGAATCATACAAAGATTGCACAACTTCTTGTGAAAAAAAAAAAAAAAAAACATAGCTCATATTACCAAGAGAATAAAAAACTTGACTGTCTCAGCATGCATAGCTCTAAAAATAGAAATTTGAAGTAAAATTCCCACTTGTCATGTATATAAATCCGACCCATAATCACAAAAGCAAAGTGGAAGAAGGCAAAATGGTTAAATCGATCAAATTCACTAAAAAAAAAAAAAAAATTGAGTTTTACTGACAACGTTGTGACAGCAACGTGTCACTAAAAGTGTGTTGCTAAATGTATTCAGTGACAGCTTTTTGTGCTAAGATGTCACTAGTTACATTCACGGAATACTTTAGCAACACACTCTTAGTGACAATCTAGTGACAAAATTGCTATCATTTTTTTTAAGTGAAATTACCATACTAACTTTTCTGCAAAACAAAGGATTCTAGGAAAAAGAATATCATAAACTATTAATTAGGAACTTTGGATAAAGAAAATTGGACTGGACTTGTAGAAGTCGGTCCATGTGAGAGTTTGTCTTGGCATACAATCCAATAAGGATGTTTCTATTTCAGCCCAGAAGAAATTTTTTAAGGGAAGCCGTATGGCCCATATGAGATGAAAAATGAAACTAATTAAGACACTACAATGTTCAAGTTAGAACACAAAATGCAAAGGCGTCAACACAAGGGAGATGGGGGCGCCGCCTTTTGACCCCATCTCCCTCCCCCGTTTTCTCCGCCTTCCACCATCTCCTCACCCATCCGCCTGAGGTCCTCCATCTCCTCCACGCCTACCGCCCCACCCCCCCTATCCGTCGTTTCACTGCCTCCATCTCCTCCACGCCTACCGCCCCAACCCCCCTACCCATCGATTCACTGCCTCCTCTGGATTTGGGTTTACTTTCAGACGGTGAGATGAGGTTATGGTGGCTCGGCCCCTCCGGCGAATAACGGTACCTGAGGTCATTCGGCGGCGACTTTGGGGTTTGGATCTCCTACCGGAGCAGCGACTCGGCTTCATCTCAGTTGCGTCTCAGTGTGACTCGGTGTAACTCGGTTCGGGTGTCATGGGGTAACTCAGCTTTGCTTCTGTGGTTGTCCAGTTTGCTTTTATTTTGTATTTCCGTTCTGTGTTTGGTTAGCTTTAGTGTTGTTGATTACATCTGTGCGTCATTGTGTAATGGTTTTGAGCTGTGAGTCCGTTGGGATTCTCTTTGCTAGTGACTGAAATGGGCTCATCATTCCGTTCCCTAGGTGTCGGGTCTGCTTCGGCAGGTGTGTCTGCGAGTCGGTGGCCTTGTTTGCCTTTTGCCGTTCTCTTTTCACTCGCTAGTGATTTGGTTTCAATCCTGTATCTCATCGTTGTAATCGGTGCCGGATGGCTGTTGTTATAATATCTTGCCATTTTCAAAAAAAAAAAAAAAAACTCACAAACTATCATCCATCATTCTCCAATCTGTCGGTTCCATCAAACTGCTCACATCAAATCAAACATATCAAATGCAACACCATCGAATGGCAGAGGGCTGCACAACACCTCCCATTTTCGGGGGTGCTGTGCATCTTCAGCTGCCCAATCGTGTTTTGGATGCCGGGATGTGCTTTGATTTTTTACCGGTAAAAAAAAATTAAAATTGCCTAATACACCTGGGCCGTCTAAAGCACGATCGGATGGCCGAGGGGTCCATAATAACGTGCACAGCACCCCGGATCCATGTGTTATAGATCACCAACAATCTTAGTGGTAAATAATTAAGTATGAAAACTTGGACTGGCCCTTAAAATTCTGTTCTGTAGTTGACTGACTTTGAAATTCATGAATTTGCAGGCTAGTCCAAGTTTTTATACTTATTTACCACTAATAATAAACCCAATTTTTTTTTTTTAGCGGTAAGGATTATTTTTTAACTTGATTACCGTTTTACCATATATAGTACATTAATAAAGCTTCTATTTTTGTGAGTAATAAGCCGCCGCCATCGCCGATTTCAATTGTCGATCATCTCCACCGTTGCACTCAGATCAAATTCTTTGTCCTCTCTTCCACTATAATCAAATATCTGGTCACTGTCCTCATATCCCAAGACACTACTCCCTCCGTCCCGTTTTAAATGCTCCCTATGTATATCCGTGCCATTTTCAAACGTCTATATCTTTTTATTGGTAAGGTTTTCAAAGTTTTTAAAAATTTTGTCTAATAGAATTAATTGAGATCTATCAAATAAGATCCATATTGCATATAAAATATATTATAGAATGAAAACTATAAGAGTTTTAAAAAAACATATATAACCGTAGGAAGCAATTAAATTGGGACGGAGGGAGTAAATCTTAAACCCCAGCCCACAGCTATAGAACTCAAATTTATTCTCAAGCACAAACTTAATGAATTTTATTAGCTTCGAACTCGTGAACTCACCTGATTTCAAAACACAACAACCACCTAGTGAGTTCATTGACTTTATTTGAGCTCGTGAATTTCACTGAATTTCGAAACACAACAGTCAACTTGTAAATTTGACTAACTTCGAGCACGTGAATTTTATTAATTTTGAGCTCGTGAAATTTCAATGGGTTTCAATAGTGAATTTCACTTTATAACATTTTACATTTTACTCCTCTCCCACCTCTGCCTACTACTTTTGGGTAGCCACCACCTCACGGTTGATGACTGCAAAAGCTAGTGAAAATCGCTAATTTTGAAATTTACTCTTCTCCCACCTCTGCCCACCACTTCCTGCTGACGAATGCAAAATTAGTAAAAGTCACTATTTTTGAAATTTCACTAATTTCACAAAATTCACTCCCCTACCACCTTTGCCCACCATTTCCGGCCGGCGACCACTAAAGTTAGTAAAACTCACTAATTTTGAAATTTCATTAAAAATTTACTACTCTCCCACCTTCGCGCATCACTTCCTGCCCGCGACCACTAAAGTTAGTGAAATTCACTAATTTTGAAAATCTTTAAATTTGTTCTAAAGATTTACAGATTTAATTTTGTTCTAAATATTTAAATGAATCTTTAATTTTGTTCTAAAGAGTAAAATTCGCTAATTTTGAAAATCTTTAATATTCTACTCGTCAATTTCATTTGATTTGAGCTCATGAATTTCATTAGCTTGTAAATTTCACTAGATTTCAAAACACAATAACGAACTTATGAATTTCATTAGCAATTTCGTTAGCTTTGGTTTTGTGAATTTCAAGGGATTTCAAAACACAACAACTATCTCGTGAATTTCAATACCTTTTAGCTCGTGAATTTCAAAACACAACCACCACCTAGTGAATTTTATTAGCTTCGGGCTCATGAATTTCGCCAACAACAATCACCAAGTGAATTTCAATAGCTTCGATCTCGTGAATTTCACTAGATTTCAAAACATAACAATAACGTAGTGATTTTCGTTAGCTTCGATCTCGTGAATTTCTCTGAATACCAAAACACAACAACCACTAGTGAATTTCCTTCATTCGTTAGAAAGAAAAAAAAAAATATAGAAGGGGAAATTTCTCTATAGTCCATGTTAGACGATGAGTAGATTGCACTATATAATTAGAGCGTGCGGAGCTCACCTACTTTATTACCATGATTCACTTTTTAGGTTTTGGGGTGTAAATCATTCACGTTAAGGATCATGTTTTTGTGCCCAATCTTTTCTGGTGCATTTTGGTTAATATTTTTTTTAGTTTTATAATTCATCTTTTGAAAGCGGATGAATAACCAAAAAATTGATGCAATTGAAAAAATGATTTTTTTTCCTTAAAACAAACAAAAACAATTATTCAGTAAATGTTAGGCCGAACCAAAGAAGAGTTTGAACCAGAGAGGTCCTTTGTCCAAACACCAAGGGGCTCCAAATTGTTATTATTAACAAGGAATGAATCAAAGTTGAGATAAGCTTATTTACAGATGCGGCGCAAATCATGGGGTTTGGTCACCCGTTGTGGGACTCACTCGCGATAATTGCAATAATCTGAACGGTTCATCTTATAGGGCCTACAAAATAATGTATCTAGGCAAAAATTAGCTTGATTGAATATCGATAGGTATGTTAAAAGTTTACTTTTGATTTTAAAAAACAGACGGTCATGGACATTTTACCATAAAAACTACGAGTACAAACTATACCCAGTTAAGGAGAAGCATGGCTGCATTTAGCCGACAACATGCAGCAAAACTAGAAGGAGATACAAGAAACAGAAGCAAAAATACTCAATGGAATCCTTCAGTTTCACCCTCTTCCAAATGCACAAATAAGCACAGATTTCCTCTTCAATCAGCACTGACTCTCTCTTTCTTACGATCTGATATGAGAAGCACATATGTTTCCCATGTATCCAATGCATTTTCCAATTCCACATAAAAAATGAGAAAGAAGATGCAACCAAGAATAGCAATCGGGACGCCTAAAGAGTCCGAAAACAATGAATAAGATCGAGCCTGTAATGAACGCAACCATCAATGCAACCATGGCAACGAGAATAAGAATGAAGGCACTAGCGTGCCGTGCTATCCTTCCATATTCATGGATGTAACACGAGGCGGTAACGTACAGGAAGACAGAGGTGGTTGAGCATAACAAGGCTATAGTGTTGGCCCTGACAAATGCTTTGAAAGCTACTTTTCTTATCAGAATTGGCAAGCCCTGTTGCTTTGAGCCTGGGTTGGAATCATAGCCGCCGGGCATCGTAAAATTGGCAGTGAATGTGATGGTTGTTGTAAGTGTAGCCACTAGGACGTGCGTCCTCGCCATTTCATTGATGGATCTAACTTTTTCGTTGTCTAGATGTTCTCTTGCTTTTTTTTGTCTCTCTCAGTCGTTTTGTACGAACACTCTTCCACTTTGCCAAGTTGTCGCGGTCATTGCGCAAGATATTTCTCCCGCTAATAATGTGCCCGTATCGACGGTTCCCAAACTGCTTTCATTGCTAAGTGATCAGTTTGACAAGCTATTCACACATGTGAGCATGCATATGTAATAGTAGTCCCTCCTATTTTTTTGTTCTCCAATATAGAGAAAACAACTTTTGAAGAAACACAATAATTGTATTCATACAGCTTCAACTTTTTACTTTGATTCAATAATTGTATAGTATTTTTTGGTCTACCAAATTATATTTCAAAATAAATAACAAATATTTTGCAACCATTAAAAGTAAAAAGGTGGAGAAATAAATTATGACAGAGGGCAGTGCTGGCTCATTATTTTTGGAAGCCTGAAACAGACTCATTACAATGAACAGTTTATTGAATACACAAATGATAAACATGTGATAACATGAAATGATAGAATGTACAACCAAAACAGAACCTGCTACTACTACTGAGTGCTCAGCTATGGATTTGAGCGCTCAAAAACTTGTCTTGAGCTGCCAGGTACAGCTTCCTGGAAACTCCTGAAACAACTTGATCTGTGCTCTTAAAGAACCATTGTATCCCAGCAACTAGAAAATTCTTGAAACAAAGGACAGAACAGATTGAGACACTGGAAATTCAATGAATAGTAAAAACTCATATCTGGACACTCAAGAACTGGTCTTGAGCACCCAGGTATGGGCTTTCAGCAGGTTCGCAACAAATACACTTTAAGCTCTAGAGGGACCAAAATACACGAAAGTTATTTTGAGTTACGGATCCAGGATGCTATTTGAGAGTTAAACAAAATGCTTTTAAATGATTTTAAATGAACAGTGTACAGCTAAAATGAACAGAAATACCTTGGACTCATTAGGTATGGGAAAGACCAGAAAGTCCAAGAAAGAGAGTTGAGCGCTCAGAAACATGTCTTGGGTGCTCATGCACTAGTCTTGAGCGTGCAAGATGCATTCTGGACTTGAAGTTTTGAACTTCTTATTTCTTTGTGACAAAGGCTAGCTGGGCTCTCAACCAATATGAGGAAAACTGGCTTTGAGCCCAATGGCTCCCCTCAGGTTGAAGAAAACTGTGCTTCAAAAGGATTTCTACCTTTTTCTTAAGCTTGAACAATGCTCTTCTCTAGGTTGATACTTGAACACAGTGGAAGATTTGGTTGTTTAGGATTGAGGCCTGGTTTTTTAGTAAGCGGATTGAGGTCTTGAATTTTCATGGGATTGTTGAAATGTTTTGGATTTTTGTAGGGATTTTCTTGGTGGAGTAATGGAATATACAACTGGACATATGGGATGGTGAAGTTTGGTTGGGTGAGGAAGTGTGTGTCACTGGTATCAGGTTTTTTTGGGGCTTAAGAGATTAGAGTGTATATCACAGTGTGGTGGTCTACGGTATGAAGAGGTGGAGTGGAGGGGATTTTAAGGAGTGGAGGGAGTCATGATTGGGTCAAAGAGGAGTGTCTGGAGAGGATGAGCGTGTGCTCCATCAAGAATTCGCAAGGATTCACATCATTTCGCCGCCTAATAGATGCTCTATAGAGTCAGGTGTGCACAAATGATCTGCGTGCTAAGGTATGACTTGTGTGCTAAAGTCCCAGCGGTCTTGAGCGCTCTGGTCAATGCATGACTTGACCACTGGGCCAGCCTTTTTGAGCACTTTGGAAATGGTTCTTAGCCCTGGGTAGGGTTTGAAAGGGTTTTTGTTTTTTTTTTTTGGCTTGGGGTACAAAGAGCATCGTCCCTTGCTTCTGAGGTATATATATATTTTGATCTATTTCATCATTGAGGAGCCTACCAGCCACTGTCTAAGGACATTCAAAGGGTCCAAATTGGGATGTCTATAGTTTGCAAGCCCTATCAATAATCCTTTATGTTTCAAATATTAATCCGGTCTATGTAGTGCATTGTTATGGGTTTGGGGTGGATTCTAAACCCTGAATCCTTTTTCCAAACATTTTCCTTAAATCAATTTTGTTGCTTTCTTACTTAATTTAGTTACTTGAATCAACACCAATCAAACAATCTCTTTCCGAATTAAAATTCTTGAAGTTAATCGAACCTAGCGTAACTTAGCCTAACTGTCCCTGTGGACCAATACTTAATTTGACGTAACTCTATTCTTTAGAATATGGGATAATTACTAGTTCTTATTTAATTATTTTTGGTACGGTATGACATGATCAGACACCACCCTACAGTAACCATTATTGCACATGTACCAATATGTACTATAGCAATAACAAAAAAGGTACCATGTTGCATACGGTATTGATAACCTTGACGTTGGATGACTGGTAAAAAATGCTATAATAATTACTTATCTATTATAGCATTTTTGAAAAAATGCTATGAAATTATGCTATAAAATGTCATATTTGTTGTAGTGAAAGCTAGGAAAAACTTTTGAAATTGGCTGTCCTTTTTGCTGATAAAAAAAAAAAAAAAAAACTTTTGAAATTGGCCAAAGAGTGGAAAGTCATTCAACCTTGGAAGGATTTCATGATAAAAAAAAAAAACATGGAAGGATTAAGGACGCAAAAAACATGGAAAAGGATCATAACCCTTACTCACCAAAGTACTCCTCTGACTGAGAGGTAAAGTGTAACTTGGGTTGACAGTTTGTCTATATCTGTCGGCTAACATTGGAAGGATTAAGGATGTTTAAAAACACATGGAAAAGGTGATAACCCTTAAGTCAACAATTAGTGCTTCTGAGAGTGAGAGGTAACGTGTAACTTGGTTCTGTTTCATCTATTTAAGCAGAGTTAGCTTAAATCATTGGACAAACCATCAAGTTGTTGTTCAATCAAAGAGAGCTTGAATCTTCTTTTTTTTCAAAAACTAAGATTTTTAGCTTGACTCATCTGCATAAAGTTCTTTTTTTTCCCCCCTCTTTCACAAACAATGGGTCATCTTTCTCTGGAAAAATCATCAATGCCCGAGACTCTTCGCCCCTTAGCAAACTTTACCCCCAGTTTATGGGGAGATCGATTCTCCTCAATCACATTAGATACCCAGGTACTAAAAATATATATGTTAAAAAATATATTCCCCCGTCCCATTTTAAATGTCTATTACGTAAAGTCGTGCCATTTTGACTTTAAAAGAAAATGTATTTCTAAATATTTTTTCTCAAAAATTTTTACACCATTCAAAAGTACTCGTTGATATATTTTGAACGGTGCAAAAAAAATTTAAAAGTAATTTCGAAAGTTTTTTATTTTTTAAAGTCAAAGTAGTCTAGTCTCCCGTAGGGGACATTTAAATTGGGACAGAGGGAGTATTATTATTTGCGGTTAGAATATGTTGAAGGCTTCTTCTTTGATATTAAACCCAAAAAAAAAATGTTATTTGCTTTTTTGACATAGCTATATATGATGCAGTTACTAGAAAAATATAGTAAAGAGGTTCAAGTGTTGAAGGAAGAAGTAAAGGATATGCTTATACTAGGTGATGTTGGAGCAGAGAAGATGGTTCTGATCGATACACTTGAACGCCTTGGTGTTTCCTACCTCTTCGAGAAAGAGATTGAAGAGCTTTTGGAAAAAATGTTTCCAAACTTTGACAAATATAGCCATGTTTTCCATGATAATTTGTTTATCGTATCACTTCACTTTCGGGTTTTTAGGCAACATGGCTATAAGTTGTCTTCCGGTAAGTACCCTACTATCTAAAGCTGACAAACTTATGTGTTCAAATCAAAACACAGATGTGTTCGAAGACATTCGATACATATGAGCATCCCACATTATTTTGTGACACCTACTTGTTTGAATACATTCGATGCATATGTAGTTGCAAAAATCACTTTGAAATTTGCTCTCAAATTTGAATGCCTGCGAATTAAGTCACAGACCAAATTTCATTTAAAAAACGATCAAATGACTGGTCAAATAAAAAACCCAAAACCATTTTTTGATCAGATTTTTATACAGAATTTGCGGCAAGGATCCCTTTAGTCAAATCAAAACTTTCAGGCCTCGTTTGATTCGGGTATTAGGAGGGTGGGATTGGACTATTTTTGTCTAATCCCACGTATCTCTTGTTTGGTTCCCGAAAATGGCATGGGATTACACAATCCCGGGACAATTTTTGTCCAATACGTATGGGATTACACAATACCTTGGGGGGGGGGGGACTAATTAAGCCCGGACTATTTTTCTCGGTGAGTTGTCGGCTGCTATTTACAAAATTGCCATCCAGCGTCTTCTTCCTTCTTCATTCTGACAGCGTCTTCTTCTTCTTCATTCTCGGCGCCGCTGTTCCTCTCTCTCTCCACCAGACCTCTGGACACCGGATCAACTTTGTCGGCAGCAGGTATGAATCGTTGCTCTGAGATCGATTTACCGGGTTTTAACCATAAACTGGGTTTTGTTGCGAATCGAACCCTGGGTTTACTGAGATCGATTTATATGTTGCTCTGAGATAGATTTACTCGGATATTTAGTTGCTCTGAGATCGATCGATTATATGTATATGTATCTATATGTCTATATGTATCTATATATCTAAACTGGGTTTACTGCTACTGTTGCTACTTGAACAGTCCAGCATATATGGATCCAAGGATCAAATCCATGTTTACTGCTACTGTTGCTACTTGAACTGGGTTTACTGCTACTGTTGCTACTGTTGATACATCGATTTACTCTCTTTCTGACATTCACGTCGTATGGTTGCTACTCGGATAATTTAGTTTCTCTGATAATGGTTGTATACAAAGATTTTCTGGGTATACATGGATCTTGATTTCTCAATCTTGAGTCCTAAAAATTATTCCCAAAATTTAGTTTGGGAAACCAAACATGGGATTGTCTAGAACACGGATATCCCGATGTTAATCCTACACGAATCAAACAAAGGATTGAGTGAGATTCAGTACTAAATTAGTCCCAGGACAAATAATCCCGGACTATTAATCCCAGGATTACCAATCCCACTTATTTTAGTCCGCGAATCAAACGAGGCATCAACGTATTCGCTTTATCATATTAAAAAAATTCATTTGTAAATCAATACGTTATAGAATTAATTTGTTGGAAGTTAAAGTAATTAATATCTAGTCGTGTGGATTATGTGAATATATCAGATGTCTTCAAAAAATTCAAAGACGGTAATGGGGAGTTCAAGGAAAGCATAAGCAGTGATGTGATGGGCATGTTAAGCCTATATGAAGCTACTTTTTTGAAGACTCATGGAGAAGATATACTTGACAAGGCTTTTTGTTTTACAAAAGCTAAGCTTGAATCCTTAAAACCACATTTAAGCCCAGATTTGGCGGAACAAGTGACCCATGCCTTGTACCAGTCACTCCAAAGGGGAATTCCAAGAGTTGAAGCTTGGAATTACATCTCTATTTATGAAAATGATGCTTCTAGGAATGAAAAACTATTGAGGCTTGCAAAAATTGATTTCAATCGGTTACAGATGTTACATAAGGAAGAACTCTGCGAAATCACCAGGTAATTAATATTTTGTGTGTACATGATGTATATATATGGCAATGATACCGGTTATGTTTTTTGTGTTTTGGAATGTTTTAAGTTCAAACTTTGTGCTCCTGTTTAAACATTTTATGTTCCCACCATATTGGGTTGTGATAAATTTTTTTGGGAGAACATTCTTTACACTGGCGGTGGAAACCAAAATTTCCTCCAAATCTATTACATTACACCATGTATCCAAACAGTGGTCCCAAAAATTAAAACAGTGACACATGGCGCAATGCAATTAATTTAGAGGAAGCTTTGATTTACACCGCCAGTGTAAAGAATATTTTCTCATTTTTTTCTCAAGCTTTACTCCAAAGGTGACCCCACTGTGAAATTTACAGATTTGCCACCAATGTCAAACAAGCCAAAAGGCAGTCGTAATAAACTCCATAATAAGGGATTTTCCCACAGCGATATAATGGAATTCTTTTTAAAAACAGCCGGAATGGGTTAGCCATTCGTTTTCAAAACAATGAAAAGAGACAGTATGCATATTTTTGGTGCATGGTGTACATATTTTTTTATTCATTAGTTACGCAAAGATTGACTAGTCAGGCATTTTTTTGATAGGGGTATACATCAAGCCTCAAAAAAAATTAACCATTTTTGTAGTGTTAGTTAATTACTCATTGTTTTGATAAACCAAAATTTTGGTCACCGGAACTATTTTATTTTGGTGGTGCAATCATTCTATGTCCACATTCACTTTACCATTGCACAACCAAAGATTAATTCTTTTAGGGTATGCCATGGGTTTCTCGAAAGTGTTTGTTTTTCTGTATTTAATAACTTATATTTATATCTATGTTGTTGAATATATTTAGGTGGTGGAAAGACTGGGATCTGCGGACACATATTCCTTATGTGAGGGACAGAGCAGTGGAGTGCTTTTTTTATTCTACAGCAAATTGTTTCGAGCCACAATGCTCTCTTGCACGTCTGATTCTCACAAAAACTATGATAATGGTATCTGTTCTGGATGATACGTATGATGCTTATGGTACCTATGAAGAACTCAAATGTTTCACAAATGCCGTGCATAGGTACTAATGCTATAAAGACAAAATAAAAAGTTTGCCTATTTTCGGGTTCTTTATTAGTTGCGGATCCATTTTGATAATTCAGTTTGCCTATTTTTGGATTATTTACAGACGTATCAAAATGGTTCACATCTTATAAATAATTGAGAACATCGACCACGTCAAAAATCAAAATGATCATACACCAATTTGATAACACTGCATTAATCTTTAAAAAAACAAAAAGATTACAACACGGATTGGAACCCATTGATATCTGAAGATAAATGTGTTTCAAAAGTATATCAAATAGGGAGTCCATCAACGTGATTTTTCATGTGATTGATGTTCTCGACAAGCTCTTAAATTTGAACAATTTCGATCATCAAGGAGGAATTGAGAATTAAAGTCCCGAAAATATAAAGACAAACTGGACCGGCTGTCCAATCCATCTTTATGCAGTCGATGGATCCTTTTTCCTTTTCCTGAAGAAAAATGTGGCATCCAAGTTTACACATTCTTGTATTGTAATTTTCATCACTTACGAAAATATGAGAGTCAAGTGCTTAGGTGTTAGGTGGGACATGAATGCCATCACTCAACTCCCGAAGTACATGCAGCCAATCTACAAGGCTCTCCTAAGTCTTAACGATGAATTTTACCAGAAGACGGTAGAGAAAGAAATAAACTATAGCATTCATTATTTGAAAGAAGCGGTATGGCCTGCAACCCTAAATAGTTCTCTCTTTTTATATTTTGTACAAAACTTTTCAAATAAATGACAACGTATGGGATTAATTTCATATTCTTATGTACATCTTTTTATACTTTCATATATAACATCATTTTAAACCCATAAATTCAGTATCTATAACCATCATAATAAGTTCAAATTTTAAACCAAAACAATCATACTCCCTCCGTCCCCTTTTTAAGTGATTCCTATCGTAATACTTACAATTTCAAACCCCCCAAAATATATTTTTTTATATAATTTTCTAATTTTTTATATCAAGTTAAAGTGTTCATTGAGTACTTTAATTTGGTGCAAAGAACATTAAAAACATGCTATGGAAGTGCATTTTTTAACAGCTACAAAAATGCACGTTTTCCAAATACAATATATCATTTAAAAAGGGGCGGAGACAGTAATTAAAAGTGACTATGTTTCTAAAACAGTAGGTAAACAATTACTTCTTTGTTTTCTCTCTCTCTATGTTCATTCGAATCAGTTCAAAGAAACAGTACGAGGCTATGACATTGAGACAGAGTGGTCAAAGAAAAGATATGTGGCAACGATGGATGAGTATTTGGTCAATGCTATAGTGACCGTCACATCTCCCTTGCTCACAACGGCGTCGTTTGTAGGGATGGGGGAGATTGCAACCCCTGAAGCATTCCAATGGTTACAATCTAACCCTAGAATCCTCACGGCTTGCTCAACAATATTCCGTCTCAACAACGACATAAAGAGTAGCAAGGTAAGTACGTCCCAACAGATATGACCAAACAAATATATTCAGAAATCTTAAATGGAGAGAGAGAGAGAGAGAGAGGCACAAAGATGAGAGAGATGAGCGGCTTGAGGCACAAACATGGGAAATTACTATACCGTAACTTTGTAATCGGTGGTTTCGAAGGTGGGTTCAAAACAAAATTTCAATGAGTTTTCATTTGTTTACTTACAGAAAATTCAGTACAATTATAGGATATTCCTTGTTTCCCACCAGATGAGGCGACCCCACTCTTAACATATTGTGGGGCCTCTCCAAATAAGACTTCACATTTTCATTCCTCGTAAAGCTGATCGTTGTCCAAGTAGAGCCCTTGGTGTATATATTGCTGCGAATGCCATTAATGGGCAGAAATAGAATTAAAAAAAGCTGAACATTTATGCTTTGGATACATTTTTGAAATATGTTAGGTAACCCTTACCCTGACCATTAATTTTACCAAAAATTGAAATCTGTGGGACGAAAATTTATCTTTGAGTATACATGTCTTCTATTGCACTAACGTTTACACTATATGGGAAAAATCACGACTTACCCTTTGACATTTGAAAAACACAGCAAGACCCCTACAAACTTAAAACATTTTTTTTTTGGTAAATTACAATCTTATTAAGCACAAACGAACCAATAACAAAAGGAGAAGGCCTAACAAAAGAATACAACTAGAACACCCCAAATACTACTCCGTCCGTCCCAATTTAAATATCCCCTATGGGAGACCGGGCTAGTTTGATTTTAAAAAATAAAATATTTTCGAAATTACTTGCTAAATTTTTTTTGCACCGTTCAAAAGATTTCAACGAGTACTTTTGAATGGCGTAAAAAATTTTGAAAAAAAATATTTAGAAATACATTTTCTTTTAAAGTCAAAATGACACGACTTTACGTAGGACATTTAAAATGGGACGGAGGGAGTAAAAAACCCAAAACAACCTGGGGAAAAAATCCTACTACTAAACCCCAAATACTAGTACAATGACTAACAGTAACAATTTTTTCTTTATTAATACTCATCCTTTTATTTTTAATTGAAGAACTAATTTATATTAATAAACATCGATTAAAAAATACTAATTTGTCTTTGTTTCTTTTTAAAATGCTAACATGTTGATTATTGGTAACAGCTTTTGCTGATAAATATCCATGGTTTGAATTTTTAACAAGATTAAATTCAAACATTAATTAGCCTCTATTTGGCTGTTTGCGAAACCAAATTTTATTTAATGAAAACTACAACTTTAATCATTTTGTTAGCATTTGGGCTCTCAGTGATAAAAGTGTCAAATGTGAGGTGGTGGTTGTTTTTCCAAATGTTATGTGGTGTCTCTCACTGTTTTACAAAATCTCAAGGGATTTATGTGATTTTTACCTTAAATTCATTGTGCACTACACATACTTGATGCCTAGAACTATTTATTTAAGTACCTCATCTAAATTAAATAAAAAAAACACGGTAGAAGTAGGATCAAGTTCATATGAATGCATTATCATCATCATCTAAATTAAATTGATACTATAACATTGATATGCGGTGCCTGCGCACACGTGGTCATCGTTCATCTAACAATTGTTTTTGTAATTCTTTTTTAAACAATTGAAGACGGAACTTGAGAGGAGCCACGTGGCTACAGGAGTCGAGTGTTACATGAAGCAACATGGTGTTTCAAAGTCAGAGGCCATAAATTAATGCGCTGTACAAAATAATTGAGAATGCATGGATGGACATCAATGAAGAGATGATGACGCCAACTATGATATCTAAAGATCTCGTCATTCGAGTTCTCAACTTCGCACGCCTTTACGGTGTGGTATACAAGGACGATGATGGGTATACTCAACCAAAATATGCCAAAGATTACATTATTGCACTGTATGGAGATCCAATCCCCATATGATCATGCGTTAATTTGGTGTTTGAATAAGTAGATGTTGGGATTTCAATGTGTACTCCATGTCGATGAGCAATTGTAATGCTCCCTCTTCTCACATGAATGATGGGTTCCACTACGATTTTCACTCATGGAACGTAATGTTATTAAATAAGGAGGAATTTATCTTAAAGTAGTTGAAGTTTTTATGCATTATATATTAGTGTCTTTGGTGTCCGTTTTCAAACGGAAATTGAATAAATACATGGGATTTCAATTTGTACTCCATGTCTATGACCAATCTTAATGCTCCCTCTTCTTACATGAATCATGTGTTCCACTAACTTAAGATAGAAAACTTGACTTGATTAAGAATATGGTCTCACACCTCTAAACGTGGGAGGTGCTATATATTTATAGAGTACATGAATAACATTTACATGGTACAAGATAAGTATGAAATGATTATTGAAAGCTATCCTAGAGATAAACAATAACTTAAGCCATGAGTGATTTTATTTTCAGATACCGAAGAATACGTTTGACAGCACTCCAATGCTCCTCTGTTGGGAAAAGCATGATTAATTGACAAGCTTTGTTGACATCAAAAGCAATGTCAGGCCGTGTAAGCATTAGGTACTAAAGGGCTCCCACAACCTGGCGATACTAAGAAAGGTCGGTAAGGGGTTTCCCACCATGTTTTGAAAGTTTGATAGTAGGGGGAAAAGGAGTGAGCACAGGCTTGGAGTTTTGCATACTAGTTTTGGACAGAAGATCAACAACATAGCGATGTTGAGACAAATGTCACCAAGTAGACGTTGAATGAGTCTCGATGCCCAAAAAATAATGGAGGGAGCAGAGATCCTTGAGGGCAAATTCAGAATCGAGAGTACCAATGAGACAAGAAATGGATGGGAGATGATTATTGGTGATCAAGATATGATTGACATATATCAAAATAATATCCAAGTAGTGGAGTGACAGTAAAAAAAAGAGATGCATTAGATTTTGCAGCTAAAAACCCTTGAGATATGAGAAATGTGGAAAGGCGGGTGAACCACGCATGGGGAGCTTGTTTGAGGCTGTAAATTGAGCGATGCAGCTTGCAAACAAAATTAGGCCTTGTGGGATCAATAAAACCCGAAGGTTGAGACATGTACACAGGTTCATCAAGAATACCACTGAGAAATGCGTTGTTGATGTCCAACTGATGGATAGGCCAACCATAGGAAGTTGCAATAGATAGGACGGTGCGAATTATTGTAGGTTTAATAACAGGACTAAAAGTTTCAGAATAGTCAATACCCGGTTGTTGATGAAACCCTTTAGCAACGAGACGGGCTTTGTAGCGCTCAATCGTACCATCGGGTTTCCTTTTGGTACAATAAACCCACTTACATCCAACAATATTATGGGACTAAAGTCCATGTCCCATAGTGAAGAAGAGCTGAAATTTCACTGCTCATTGCACGACGCCATTCATGAGATTTTGCTGTTGTGGTGTAGGATGTCGGTTCGGAATTGGTGGATGGAGCAGATGGGGCTTGAGTACTGTGTGAAAGAGCCTGTGGGCGTTTGGTTTACCTTGACCGAAGGATCATGGGATGTGTATGAGTGGAGGGTTTAGTTGGGGTAGGATTTGATGGAGGGTTGGCATGTAATTGGTTAAGGTCAATAACAAGATTAATTCCCTGGAGAGTGGGATAGTGGGTGAGATGCTCATGTATGGCAATTGGAACAGGTATTTGAAATTGGAGAGGCTGATAGCCTTCGTGTGGGAGTAGAAGATATGGATAGATTAGGATCAAATGAAGACCCGGACAGGTTTTGTGGAGGAGTTGGAGTTGGAGTTGGAGTGGAGGTTGGAAAGGTTGAGGAAGGGAGGGTGTGTGGGACAATGGCCCATGGAGATTGTGTAGGATGAACCGTAGGGGGGGACCCAAGGAGAGAGTTGCCTATAAATGGGAAGGTGTGCTCATCAAACCGAACATGACGGGCGATATACACACGACTAGTGTGCCGATCAAAGCAACGATACCCGTGATGAGTGGGACTATAACCCAAAAAAATTCAAGGTGAAGACCAAAAGGACATTTTATGATGATTGTATGGTCTTAAAAATGGATAACATAAGCATCCAAACACCTTTAAAAAATGATAATCTGGTTTGTTGTGAAAAAGAAATTCATAAGGGGAGATGCCATTTGAGACGGACGATTAATGAGGAATACTGCTATCTTAAATGCAAAATGCCAAAATTTTTTAGGCACAGAAGCATGGGCAAGTAAAGCCAACATGACGATTGTGGCGTTCAATTTTTCCATTTTGTTCATGAGTGTGAGGACATGGGTGGTGATGAACAATACCACATTGAAACTAATTAACATCAACTAACAGTCCTAGGAGGGGGGGGGGGGGGGGGGGGGGGGGGGGGTTGAATAGGACTCCAAATTAAAATTTGAACATGACAAGAGATATCAATCACCCATAAGCCATTTCATCTTCAACAGTTCAACAAGCTCAATATAATCCGAAAATAGATAAACGAGACAAAACACGAGAGATACGTGGAAACTACTTAGGGTCTAATACCCTAAGCATAAAACCACGGCCTAATCCTACGATTTTATATCACAAACCAAAAGGATTACAAGAGTTTCTCAATTTAGGAATTACCCACAAGCTCCAAGTGACACCTAAATCCAACCCTTGATGTAGTACCCAGTACTTCCTCTTTGATTCTGTGACCTCCTCAAGCAATTTCGTCTTGATCTCCGAAACCAATCGGCACCGGCAGCTTCCGGCTCATGTAGGAGCAAAGGCAACAGAACATAACATGAAGAACATGATTTTGATGATGGTTTTTGTGGTAAGAGAGTCAGTCTAGGGCATATGCAAGATGAACAAAAGCATAGCTCTAGATTGACTAGTAAAAATGATCAAACAAGGTTTAGATCATCGTTTATGCATCAAGAACAGAGTTGATGTGAATATTCGTTTTTCTCTCTCGGAAATCTGATGATGCAAAAGGATTCTTTGTAGTGAAAGAATCAGTCTAAAGAATACACATGATAATCGAAGTATATCACTAGACTGACAGTAAAAATGATCAAACCAAAGTTAGATCATCATTTAGCATCAAGAACACATCTCAGATGATGAAAACGTTTTTCTCTCTCTATATTCTGATGATGCAAAAGGGTTCTGCTGCTAAAGGAGAGAAAAAGATGCTTTTATAGTGCAAAGAACCGAGCCCTAAAAATGGACCAATGAGAGAATAACACGCACAGGAGAAAAACGTGTTGCGCTAGTAGTTGCGCCAGTAAACTAACTACAAGCGCTAACTGGCGCAACGGAACTTTAACAGATTTAAAAAGTGACGCATGCCTTAGTAAATTTATATTCTCTCCCAGCCAAACTATAAGATTTTGAAATGCAAAATCATGCAACAAAAATAGATTAACTTCCTAATCTAAATGAAGACATGACAATACAAAATAAAACATTATACCTTTCATGATCAGAAATTGCGTTTTGAGACACGAGCAAGTGTGGATCTTCAAAAGCTTCAACCAAAGAATGGCTTATCTAGACACATACCAAAAGATAAACCTCCCCAAACCCCTTAGAACAAATTACATGATCAAAAGGTTAACAAATCCCGGAAATAGCCAACAACATTAACATTTTTGGAAATTTTTTGGAAGAGTACGATATTCCCCACCCCAATCGGTTTGGACTTGTTTAATCGTGGTTGAAAATTGGCGTTCAACCATGGCTTGAAAGTGAAGAAACACTTGGAATACATCAGATTTTTATGCAATTGATACCATAAATATTTGGAATAAACATCAAGAAAGAGAACAAAGTAACGATGTCCATCTGTTGAGCAAACGGGAGCAGGCCCCCAAACATCACTAAAAATAAGATCTAGTGGAGCTTTACTAATAGACTTCGCTGCAGGTAAGGATAAACAACACGACTTCCTTAACTGACAGGCATGACAACTAGGCAGCTGTTTATTTGACGAACATGGCAATTTATTTTGGACAAGAACTTGACAAAAAACACGATGATGTGGATGACCGAGGCAACGATGCCAGCATACCGGATCAACTTTTTCAGAGAGGTGAGCGGATGGAATGAGCGGAGTGGATTTGGAAAGCTTGTAGAGACCGGAGTCAGTCTCCCCGCGGAATAGCGTTTTCTTGGTGACCTGATCTTTGACAAGAAAATGTGAGGGATGGAATTCAAAGAACACACCATTATCTTTAGAAAACTGAGAAACCAAAAGTAGAGATTCTATGAGAGAGGGAACATGAAGAAGACTGAATAAGCAAAAAGAGGAAGAGGGTGTGTGAAGACTACTGGAACCAATTTTGGTTATGGGTAACTTTTTACCATTATCGACATGAACCTGATCAAGACCACGGTAGTCATCATGATGCGAAAGAGCAGCTAGATCTGGTGTGGCATGATGGGTGGCACCAGTGTTAGGGAACCAATCCGCATAAGAAACAGAAGCAAACTTATATGATGCAAAGTTCACCGAGGGTGCAGTAGCATGGTTGTAGCGTTGACGGCATGAGATAGCTATTTGATTGGTGCTGTCGCAAATTTGACAGCACGGTCATGGATCAACAGATTGGTAATTGTGGAACCCCTTGGAAAAATAACGAGAGTCTCCACCAGCATAAGAGTTTGGGCGAGACTCCAAATGGCGAGGGCCATTGCGAGAATCCACGTGGCGAGGGCCGTTATTGTTGTGGCCTTGGCCACGACCATTACGATCCTAATCATGTCCATAAGAGGAGGAGTTGCGTTGAGCAACATTAGCTTGAGGTGAAGGTGCAGCGCTGTCCATTATAGACATGGAATTAAAGGGGGAAAACTTCAAAAAAAAACCTCTAAATTTTCACCGCAATGCTTCATAGGCCTCCAAACTTAACGAAATTTCAATTAGACCTCCAAACTTCAAACATTTTAATCAATTACACCCACACCGTTACTTCCTGTCAATTTTCTAACGGAAAATGCTTACCTAGCGTGTTAGCCCTCGTTTTGGACGAAAATGCAATATTTAGTTGGTCATTTCCTGCCATTTTGACTCCCTCCTTCATTTTATCTCTATATATACCCACCCCCACACCAAATAACCCTAAAACCCGACTTCCCTTCTTCGTTCTCTCTCTCCCATCTTAAAATCCACTTCCATCTTCTCTCTCTCACATCTGAAAAATGAGAAATTCACATGACATTGGCAACTTCATGGAAGACAATCTTGCAAAGTTTGTGGCAACCGGAGAGAGATGCACACCTCTTGGACACCTCTGGTTGCAGAAAATGTAAGGCTTCTGCCTCTATACTTGTTGTGTAAGAGTTAGTGGTGGTGTTTAACTATGTATTGGGTATGGGTAAGGGGAAGGGAAGGGTAAGGGTATGTATTTGTTTCTCTTTTGTGGTAGTGTATGAAGTGAATGACCAATGTAATGACACTATTAGTTTATTTAATGAAGCTTTGTGTTTCCTAATTGTTGTATGTATGAGGAATTATTCTTCCTCCATGCTTCAAAATTGCACTCTAAATAGAGCATGTAAGAATGGCCTTTGTTTGGGAAAATAAAACAGAGTGTAATCCAGGTTCCATTAAACAAAGCATGTAACCATGTAGTGCACTCTATTCTAAAAAATTGCGCTCTGTTCTAAAAACACCTTAATTGATTTTTCATGCAGTGTAAAGTATACGTACCATAGGTAGGAGGATCACACCTAGATTCTCGCATTATCCAACCCATTTTCGTCTTCCTCGCGATCGATAAGGATTCAAAAAGCAGATTAATGTGATTCGTTTGAGGTGTTTATGAAAATATCATGTTTGAAGGAGTGGGGAAGAGGGTTTGTTGGGATCAAAATGAACGAACATGGTATTTTCCTCTATACATACGTCTTCTCTTGCCACGTGAATGTCACGTGTATCCATTTCCCTTCAAAACGAGCGGTAATTCCCTCCAAAGGCACCAGGTAAGCATTTTCCGTTAGCAAATTGACGGAAAGTAACGGCGTGGGTGTAATTGATTAAAATGTGTGAAGTTTGGAGGTCTAACTGAAATTTCATTAAGTTTGGAGGCCTATGAAGCATTGCGGTGAAAGTTTGGAGGCTTTTTTGAAGTTTTCCCAATTAAAGGAGTCTAGGTTCATGAACTCATGACTGAGAATCAGGTTATGTAACTAGGGATAGGTAATCGGTGATGGCCTAGTCAAAAGAGTTGTTACTAGGTCTCGAAAATTAGAATTGAGACCTTTGAAGATATAAAGATTAAAGTCTTGCAAGGAGAGAAGGCGACCGGCGGCTAAAAGTTCATCAAAGAGAGCTTTGGCTTTGTATAGGAATTGAGTAGTCATAAGATTCCCTATTTGATACTTTGAAGTTGCATGTGGAGTTGAAGAATTCTAGTGTGGCAAGCAGATGCCAAAGCACTTTCAAGAGTCTGCCAAACACCGTGAGACGTCATGACGCTGACAACTTCCTCAGACAAAGAGGCAATTAGAAAACTCATTAGGAGTTGATCTTGGGAGACCCACGAATCAAACTCGGGGTTGGGAACTTCAGCTTCATTTTGGTGTATGGTAGGGGGACGACATGGATGAGAACCATCAACAAATCTAAGAAGACGCTGCCCACGAAGATACGAGTAAATTTGAGTTTTCCAATGGAGGTAGTTGTTGTTAAGTTTAATGAAGATAAAATGGTGAGCATGACTGAGGGAAGAAGTAGGAGAAGAAATTAGTGTAGTGTTGGTAGAGGTAAGGGCAAAAGAGGTGGAGGAGATTTTGGAAGAGGAAGTCTTGGTGCTCTGATACCAATTTAAGATAGAAAACTTGACTTGATTAAGAATATGTTCTCACACCTCTAAACGTGAGAGGTGTTGTATATTTATAGAGTTATTCGGAAAGACCTTCGGGATTTGGAAAGACCTTAAGGATTTAAGGATACACCAAAAGCCAAGAAGTTTTCTTTATTATTTTAATTGGCTCCCTGTTCTTCAGAACCTTCTTTTTCATTTTATTAGCACATTCTTGTGCATAATGACCGAAACTATGGCACTCGAAACACTGTGATCGCTCAAGTGGTCCTTTTTCTTGCTTTCTTTATTCTTTTTAGAAAATTCTCCTCTTCCACTGTCATTTTTTATACTAATTATAAAATATTTGAAAAACGCTTCCATCTCCTCAAGATCAACATCACTATCACTATTTGAACCTTTCTTATATTTTTGAGTACTTTTAAAAGCATTCGGAGGCTCCAAATGTTTTGCTTTGGGGTTGATAGGTTCAGATTGCAATAGGTTAGCCTCGTAGGTTTGGAGGATCCCTACTATTTTTTGAACAGATTTTTCTTTTAATTTTCTCTTACTCTCTTGCATAGTAACTTGAGTTCTAAATCTAGAAGAGAAGGAACATAAAATTTTCTTAATAATACGTAAAATTCACTAAGCCACATACTAACTAGTTCCACGGCACACAGCCTCTACCCACAAACGGCACACATCCACTAGTCATAAATTAGTCAAATAATACAGCTCCACAGGAGTTCATAGTGTAAACATAGCTCAAAAGGAATTAGAACTAGGACCATAAAGAAAATACTCTGGAGATTGAGAACGCATATTATATACTTCCAATACCTTAATTAAGATCTCCACCATCAAACATATGTTAAGTTGTGTGACCTACTATAATGTGTGCATCCCAATGAGTTGTGTGATTGTGCTCCAGACTTCCTTCAAGAGTGGAGGTAATATGTAGTGGGGGAATCTTATGAGGATTAGCTGAGGGGGTTTGGAACTGTAGTGAGAGTAAAGAAGATGTGAGAATCCAAAGGAGATGAAAGGGAGCCATTAAAAACTAGGACATCAAAATTTCATGCTATGCTGCTCATGTGTTATGCACCCGTTCTAGATTGGTTGATCTCTTATTATTGTGGACTCCCATGACTGGGCAGAGTTGTTGATTTCAATATTTCACTGTTTCATTTTGTGGACCGCCATTGTGCAGTAGGCAAACAGCAGACTACAGTTTGCAGAGAGTCCCTATGATGTCCTGTGATCTTCTTTAAGACTTGATAGAACAGAAGGATGTTCTTGTTCCCTCTGTTTATATTGTTTTGTGTTCTCACTGTGTTGAATATGCTCCAATACATTAGTATAACATATCATGAGGGAATGTCCTAGGAATCCCTTTTAGTTTTGCTGTCAAATTCACTAGTTGCAGGATGTTTTTGAGGAAGAATATGCCCCACTGCTGGAAATTTTACAGGGCTACCCTTTGAGCCACTATGGGTTGTTTTGTGAGGGGTTTAGCCTCTTGAATATAGTTGGCCTATCCTTGGGGGGCTATCCCTTGGAGGTTTGATATCCCTTTGGGAGGGGGATGTCCTCCCGTAAAGGTTGTCCGGTCTTTCTTTATAGCTGCAGTTCCTATTTTGGCGTTAGGAAACTTGTGTAGCTCAGTTGGAAGTCATCTTGTCAACATCAGCTCATGGTCCAAGTGTGTTTAGGCTGTATGTTATGCAATCAGATTCAACGATCAGGGCGTGAAGTACTTTCAGTGCATGTTGTAGTACCTACTTTCAGTCCATGCTCCTGTCAGGGCGTGAAAATAACTACAGTTTCTACTCTCAGTCCATGCTGTTCAAGTACCATTTTGATGTCAGAAGAAGCCTTAAGGAAATTAATTCAGTAGATTTTGGGAGAGTCTCTGCCCCTTCTTTTTGAAGGTTTAGAAACTCTTTTAGTTTGTTGTGTTTGGCTAGACTTTTCCAACTAGTATGTTGGGAATTATATTTTTCTTTTCTTTTCTTTTCTTGTATTTTTTCTCTTCTCTTTGTTTTCCCTGAGATATGCCCCTTGTAGGCTATATATCCATTTAGCCTCTTTTTATTTCAAGCTCATTTACCCCCCAAAAAAAAACATACTATAAATTCAGCTCCATTGGACTAAATTACCATTGATCTATACTTCCACCTCTCCTTCTCCTTCCTCTGTCCGAATTCCTCACTTTCTCTTTTTATTCCTCCTTCCTTCTTTCTTTTATTTTTTTTCCACAATGAACTGTTATTGCCCACACAATCCCATCCTAAGATACAAGAAATTATTTTGAGGATATACTCACACATTTTGTTTTACAAAGGGATATTACAATTTACTCACCCTACAAATCCTCAAAAGTTATAAGTAAAATTTCATAAAGCCAATCCAAACAAAGTATGACCAACATTGATAAGCCACAATATTTAAGCAACGCAAATTTTAGTCAATATAACACATGTACATCCAACCACACAGGTCACGCCACCAAGGCTATGCCACACAGGCAATTGATTCATGCCACAAAGGCTACACCACACAAACAATTTATTCATGGCACAAAGGCTACACACTAAGGAGGGCCGAATAAGGGTGATATTATGTGGTTGAGTTATTTGACTCCATATTTTTGGTTGGTTGGTCTCGTTTATTTATAAGCCGCTTCTATATATTCTCGTCATATTTTATACTCTCCGACTACATTTACTTTCTCAGGTTGGTAGCTGAAGCCAGAATAGCAACATGGGGTTATCAGCTTGGGCATTTTACGAAATTAGTTTTGATTTTTACGAGACGTGGAGAATCAAATCCCAACCAAATCACCCTAGTAATTTTGCAAGATACATTGCTTCAAATGCATTTGGTAACACATAATAATAGCTACCGTCTCAAATCAAATTCTTTGTTTCACCCTTTTGTTTTTTCTAGCTAACATCTGATCCTCCTCTGTTCTCTCTCCCACAACTCTATAACTTTTCTGAACATAAAAAAACATTATGACCGTAATTTTAAAGAACGTAAAAGAATATATGAAGCAATTACTTATTAAAAAAAAAAAAAAAGATATGAAGCAGTGTCTATTGTACCCATGTTCAATCTAACCATAGCGGGTTAGTACTTGATTAACCTTTAATTAAATTAGCCAAAACTAATTATAATTCTTCAACACGTGGTTCTATTCTAATGACACATATACCCCCTGCTTGACACCTACTTTAATCATTTAAGATCTCCATCTATGAGTTTTTGATTCATAGATGTTGTTTTCTTGCATTTGAACTGGACACGGGGTTACTGCTGTGCAGCACCTGCTGTGCACTATTCGAGCCATCCGTTATTGGGATGGACAGCCCAGATTTCACCACAGCACCTTTGCATCCGAACCGTTCGTTGTCGTGCGTGCAATATGAAATCTGGGTCGTCCATCCGAGTAACGAAAGGCCCGGATGGTGCACAGCAGGTGCTGTGCGGGCTGCTACACAGCAGCAACCCCAAATCTCGAATTGAACTATGACTTCGTGCCGGGTAGACTGCATATTGAACTATGGCTTTGTGCATATAGGACAATTGAGTCCTGAAATTGACTCTGTGTAGTATAGGCTTCGTGCGGAATTGTTTCCACATTTCTTTTAGTTAGTTATTCAATATGTCTCATTACTCCCGAAACTCATTCAAGTTCCAACTTCGCAGGTTTTGTAGATGTCCACTCCTAGTCTCGCTGAGTGGTCGTACCCTTACTCAGATTTAGGCCAAGCTATTGGCAAATTCACTAAGCCACATACTAAATAGTTCCACGGCACACAACCTCTAGCCACAAACGACAAATATCCACTATTCATAAATTAGTCACATAATACAGCTCCACAAGAATTTATATAGTTCGATGAACACAACTCAAAAGGAACACAACTCAAAAGGAATTACAAGCAGGACCACAAAGTATAGAAAGATTTCCAATAATCGGAATTATCACCATTAAGTATTGGCAAATTTCTAGACATGTGATTCATTTTCATAGTCATGATGTATCTGCTCTAGGAAAATATATCTTAATGGAAAGAGCAACCTGCCCTGATACCACTTGTTGGATCAAGTGCTAACCAACTCATCTAAAAGCAATTGTTGTTAGAGGAAGGCCGAACATAATCTTAAAGGGTAATGCAAAGCCCTGCACTTAGTGACAGGCTAGCATGAGGAACTTTGCAGTGCTGCCCATACAGCACCGTTGAGTGAAGGCAGTTAGTCCTCCTAATACACATGCACTGCGCTAGCATATAACCAACAAAATTGGTATCAGACCGAAGCGCCATTTTTTCCTCCGCAAAACTCTGCCTTTTCCTTCTAGCTCAGGGACTAACTTAGCCATCAAAGTGCCTCCTGGTCGACTTCGACTAGTTAGGCACTAATGTGGTTCTTGGTTTTGTAAGGCCAAAGGAAGGAAGGCTCAAGGTCACACCAAAAAAGTCTAAGTCAAGGAAAAATGAGTTGGGGTGTGATAGGAGTGTAAATATTCACATTAGTACCCCTTAATTTATTTTTGCCAAGTCAATTTATATTGTTGGTTGCAGTTAAATGCTTACCTTTGCGTTGTAGGTATTTTGAGGATAATCATATAATGAGGGATTATTTTGGCCGTTACATTCGATGTGCAATGCATGGAAGCATTAGATTATTTCCCTTAGGGGAGGGGAACTCAGTGTTGCACGCATGGCACGGATCATTAAGCTTGGGGCGTGGCTTGTTTTTCGAAACAAGGACGAGATTTTTAGGTTCAAAAGAAAGGCGTTGCAACTCAATCAATCAATTAATACATACTCTATAAAAATATGTTTTGCCTACAAAAGTCTTCAAATCCCAAATCTTAATTTTCTAAAATTTTGCCTTTTGTAAATTCGGAGAGATGGGGAGAATAAAGTGGGAGAACTGGGAGAGAGACAGACAGACAAACGTGGGACGTGGGGGGAGCCCAGAGGGACATGGGAGGGACGGGAATCTTGGAGGGGAGGGAGAGTTTGTTGTGGGGGATGAGTTTTTTAATTTATTTCTATTGTCATAAAAAAAATTTACCATAAAAAACACAACAATGTGATTTTTGTCTTTTTTTTAAAATGGTTTCAATCCGTAAATAGGATGTTAATTCGTGTATGTTCAAAATGCCAGGCCGAAAAAAGACGCACCAATGTGATTTTTTTATCAAGTAGTAGTGTGACCGTTCGATACAAGAGGCCCCCCCCCCCCCCCCCCCCCCCCCCAAAAAAAAAAACACCAATGTGATTTTTTATCAAGTATCTTTTTTATCAACTAGCGTTGTACCCGTTCGATGCGCAACTGCCAGAATATACCAATCTTATTTTTTTCCCATGCATCGAACGATCACAATGCTAGTACATATATATAGAGATGAGAATACATTCAGAAGGCAGAGACTACCTCGCGCATAACAGAGGTTGCAAATAAAGGAGAGTGTCGTGTCAACTTCCAACGAAACTTCCGTGACGCCCATGGCCAACTAAACCCCCATTTAGGGCGAGGATGAAGCTCCATCCAAGTAATCGTGTTTTTCTATATAGATTAAGGTTTTCATTTGAATCAAATTATATGTTCAAAACTAATGGAATTCAATAAAATCATGTACTTCTTTCAATCTATTGAGTATTTGTTTTCTTATTTTCAATTACTGATCACATAATGATTTTCACTGATGTGGTTGGAGTTCTAATTAAGATGGATTATGCTTGTAAGATGGATTGTGCCATTAGGCGGCGAGCCCACGTTAGCTAGTGAGACTGTCTGTGCTATGAGATAGTTCATGCCTTTTAACAATCTTTATAATCTATTGATGATTATGAAAAGGGTTTGTGCGGGCAACCGCCCCTGAAGAGAAATTGGAGTCGCCACCCGAGTTTGAGGTTCGCCACTTGAGCAACCATAAAAATGACTTCTATGCTTTATTTGGAAGAGGTTTTGTAACTGGTCCATTATAACCATAGTATCTTAGGTTCGGGAGCGAGGTTACAAGAGGAGAAGGGTTCTATGGCACCCTTCTTGCTCGATACGAGGGTCAGTCTTTACCATGTTGCATACAAGTTTGTTGACAGTGAACAGTTTATTGAATACACAAATGATAAAGATGTGATTACATGAAATGATAGAATGTACAACCAAAACAGAACGTGCTACTACTGAGTGCTCAGCTATGGATTTGAGCGCTCAAAAACTTGTCTTGAGCTGCCAGGTACAGCTTCCTGGAAACTCCTAAAACAACTTGATCTGTGCTCTTAAAGAACCATTGCATCCCAGTAGCTAGAAAATTCATGAAATAAAGGACAGAACAAATTGATACACTGGAAATACAATGAATACAAAATGCCCACACCTGGACGCTCAAGAACTGGTCTTGAGCACCCAGGTATGGACTTTCAGCAGGTTCGCAACAAATACACTTTAAGCTCTAGAGAGACCAAAATACACGAAAGTTATTTTGAGTTAGGGATCTAGGAGGCTATTTGAGAGTTAAACAAAATGTTGATTTTAAATGAAAAGTGTATAGCTAAAATGAACAGAAATACCTTGGACTCATTAGGTATGGGAAAGACCAGAAAGTCCAAGAAAGAAAGTTGAGCGCTCAGAAACATGTCTTGCGTGCTCATGCACTAGTCTTGAGCGTGCAAGATGCATTATGGACTTGAAGTTTTGAACTTCTTATTTCTTTGCGACAAAGGCCAGCTGGGCTCTCAACCAAAATGAGGAAAACTGGCTTTGAGCCCAATGGCTCCCCTCAAGTTGAACAAAACTGTGCTTCAAAAGGATTTCTACCTTTTTCTTAAGCTTGAACAATGCTCTTCTCTAGGTTGATATTTGAACACAGTGGAAGATTTGGTTGTTTAGGATTGAGGCCTGGTTTTTTAGTAAGCAGATTGCGGTCTTGAATTTTCATGGGATTGTTGAAGTGTTTTGGATTTTTGTAGGGATTTTCTTGGTAGAGTAATGGAATATACGACTGGATATATGGGATGGGGAAGTCTGGTTGGGTGAGGAAGTGTGTGTCACTGGTATCAGGTTTTTTGGGGCTTAAGAGATTAGAGTGTATATCACAGTGTGGTGGTCTACGGTATGAAGAGGTGGAGGGGAGGGGATTTTAAGGAGTGGAGGGAGCCATGATCGGGTCAATGAGGAGTGTCTGGAGAGGATGACCGTCTGCTCCGTCAAGGATTCGCAGGGATTCACATCATTTCGCCGCCTGATGGATGCTCTATAGAGTCAGGTGTGCACAGATGACCTGAGCGCTAAGGTTTGACTTGAGTGCTAAAGTCCCAGAGGTCTTGAGCGCTCTGGTCAATGCATGACCTGACCACTTGGCCAGCCTTTTTGAGCACTTGGGAAATGGTTTTTAGCCCTGGGTAGGGTTTGAAAGGGTTTTTGTTTTTTTTGGCTTGGGGTACAAAGAGCATCGTCCCTTGCTTCCGAGGTATATTTTGATCTATTTCATCATTGAGGAGCCTACCGGCCACTGTCTAAGGACATCCAGAGGGTCCAAATTGGAATGTCTATAGTTTGCAAGCCCTATCAATAATCATTTATGTTTCGAATATTAATCTGGTCTATATAGTGCATCGTTATGGGTATGGGGTGGATTCTAAACCCTGAATCCTTTTTCCAAACCTTTTCCTTAAATCGATTTTGCTGCTTTCTTAATTAATTATTTCCTTGAATCAACACCAATCAATCAATCTCTTTCCGAATTAAAATTCTTGAAGTCAATTGAAACTAGCGTAACTTAGCCTAACTGTCCCTGTGGACCGATACTTAATTTGACTTAACTCTATTCTTTAGAATATGGGATAATTACTAGTTCTTATTTAATTATTTTTGGTACGGTATGACATGATCAGACACCACCCCACTGTAACCATTATTACACATGTACCAATATGTATTGTACCAACAACAAAAACGGTACCATGTTGCATACGGTATTGAGAACCTTGACGTTGCATGACTGGTAAAAAAATGCTATAATTACTTATCTAGTATAGCATTTTCCTATAAAAGGTCATATTTGTTGTAGTGAAAGCTAGGAAAAACTTTTGAAATTGGCTGTCCTTTTTGCTGATAAAAAAAAAAAACTTTTGAAATTGGCTAAAGAGTGGAAACTCATTCAACCTTGGAAGGATTTCATGATTAAAAAAAAAAACATGGAAGGATTAAGGACGCAAAAAAACATGGAAAAGGATCATAACCCTTACTCACCAAAGTGCTCCTCATAGTGAGAGGTAAACTGTAACTTGGGTTGACAGTTTGTCTGTATCTGTCGGCTAACATTGGAAGGATTAAGGATGTTTAAAAACACATGGAAAAGGTGATAACCCGTAAGTCAACAATTAGTGCTTCTTAGAGTGAGAGGTAACGTGTAACTTGGTTCTGTTTCATCTATTTAAGCAGAGTTAGCTTAAATCATTGGACAAACCATCAAGTTGTTGTTCAATCAAAGAGAGCTTGAATCTTCTTTTTTTTCAAAAACTAAGATTTTTAGCTTGACTCATCTGCATAAAGTTCTTTTTTTTCCCCCCTCTTTCACAAACAATGGGTCATCTTTCTCTGGAAAAATCATCAATGCCCGAGACTCTTCGCCCCTTAGCAAACTTTACCCCCAGTTTATGGGGAGATCGATTCTCCTCAATCACATTAGATATCCAGGTAATAAAAATATATTTATTAAAAAATATAAGCCCTCTGTCCCATTTTAAATGTCTACTACGTAAAGTCGTGTCATTTTGACTTTAGAAAAAAATGTATTTCTAAATTTTTTTTTTCAAAAATTTTTACACCATTCAAAAGTACTCGTTGATATATTTTGAATGGTGCAAAAAAAAATTTAAAAGTAATTTCGTAAGTATTTTACTTAGTCCAGTCTCCCGTATGGGACATTTAAATTGGGACATTTAAATTGGGACAGAGGGAGTATTATTATTTGCAGTTAGAATATGTTGAAGGCTTCTTCTTTGATATTAAACCCCAAAAAAAAAAAAATGTTATTTGCTTTTTTGACATAGCTATATATGATGCAGTTACTAGAAAAATATAGTAAAGAGGTTCAAGTGTTGAAGGAAGAAGTAAAGGATATGCTTATACTAGGTGATGTTGGAGCAGAGAAGATGGTTCTGATCGATACACTTGAACGCCTTGGTGTTTTCTACCTCTTCGAGAAAGAGATTGAAGAGCTTTTGGAAAAAATGTTTCCAAACTTTGACAAATATAGCCATGTTTTCCATGATAATTTGTTCATGGTATCACTTCACTTTCGGGTTTTTAGGCAACATGGCTATAAGTTGTCTTCCGGTAAGTACCCTACTATCTAAAGCTGACAAACTTATGCGTTTAAATCCAAACACAGATGCGTTCGGAGTTGCTCGATGCATATGAGCATCCCACATTAGATTGTGACACCTCCGTGTATAAGACGTTTCCGACATATCTAATATTCAAATCCGTGAAAGTTGTGCAGCGTAGCATTCCTCAAATTATAGGTTAATTCTAGACTCCAACATCGATACCTAAAAGTAGTTTTAGGATTTTACTGTCCATTAATGTATATATAAATACTCAACATAGTAAAAACGCCATGCAAGTTTTCTCACGTCAATTCAAATAATTTCTCAAGTTCAAGAGGAAGTTTTACACTACTTTCTTCTCATTGTGTAGTCTCGTGTGAACTCAGAATTACCACACCTTTGAACTCTAAAATCACTTATTGACCTTCTTATGTAGTTTCAAAAATCACTTTGAAATTTGCTCTCAAATTTGAATGCCTGCGAATTAAGTCACAGACCAAATTTCATTTAAAAATCGATCAAATGACTGGTCAAACCAAAAAGCCAAATCCATTTTTTGATCAGATTTTTATACAGAATTATGCGGCAAGGATCCCTTTAGTCAAACCAAAACTTTCAACGTAGTTGGTTTATCATATTAAAAAAATCCATTTGTAAATCAATGCGTTATAGAATTAATTTGTTGGAAGTTAAAGTTATTAATATCTTGTCGTGTGGATCATGTGGATATATCAGATGTCTTCGAAAAATTCAAAGACAGTAATGGGGAGTTTAAGGAAAGCATAAGCAGTGATGTGATGGGCATGTTAAGCCTATATGAAGCTACTTTTTTGAAGACTCATGGAGAAGATATACTTGACAAGGCTTTTTGTTTTACAAAAGCTAAGCTTGAATCCTTAAAACCACATTTAAGCCCAGATTTGGCAGACCAAGTGACCCATGCCTTGTACCAGTCACTCCAAAGGGGAATTCCAAGAGTTGAAGCTAGGCATTACATCTCTATTTATGAAAATGATGCTTCTAGGAATGAAAAGCTATTGAGGCTTGCAAAGATTGATTTCAATCGGTTACAGATGTTACACAAGGAAGAACTCTCCCAATTCTCCAGGTAATTAATATTATGTGTGCAATTATGAAAAGAAAATATGTTGCATGTGTATATGATGTATATATAGGGCAATGATACCGGTTACATTTTTTGTGTTTATGTTTGGTATCTTTTGGAATGTTTTAAGTTCAAACTTTGTGCTCCTGTTTAAACAATTTTATGTTCCCACCATATTGGGTTGTGATAATTTTTTTTAAGCTTTATACTCGAAAGGTCACCCTTCTATGTGAAATTTATGGATTTGCCACTGATGTCAAACAAGCCAAAAGGCAGTCATATTAAACTCCATAATAACGGATTTTCCCATTGCGATATAAAGGAATTCTTTCCAAAAAAAAGGCCGGAATGGGTTAGCCATTCGTTTTCAAAACAATGAAAAGAGACGGTACGCATATTTTTGGTGCATGTTATACATTTTTTTACTCATTAGTTACTCAAAGATTGACTAGTCAGGCATTTTTTTGATAGGGGTATACATCAAGCCTCAAAAAAAAATAAACCATTTTTGTAGTGTTAGTTAATTACTCATTGTTTTGATAAACCAAAATTTTGGTCACCGGAACTATTTTATTTTGGTGGTGCAATCATTCTATGTCCACATTCACTTTACCATCGCACAACCAAAGATTAATTCTTTTAGGGTATGCCATGGGTTTCTCGAAAGTGTTTGTTTTTCTGTATTTAATAACTTATATTTATATCTATGTTGTTGAATATATTTAGGTGGTGGAAAGACTGGGATCTGCGGGCACATATTCCTTATGTGAGGGACAGAGCAGTGGAGTGCTTTTTTTATTCTACAGCAAATTGTTTCGAGCCACAATACTCTCTTGCACGTCTGATTCTCACAAAAACTATGATAATGGTATCTGTTCTGGATGATACGTATGATGCTTATGGTACCTATGAAGAACTCAAATGTTTCACAAATGCCGTGCATAGGTACTAATCCATTTTGATAATTCAGTTTGCTTATTTTTGGATTATTTACAGACCCACCTTGATATTCAAATGGTTCACATCTTAGAACTATTTCAGAACATCAACCTGGTCAAAAATCAAATTGATCATATACTGATTTGATAACAATGCATTTATTTTTAAAAAGAAAAAGATTACAACACGGATTGTAACCCATTGATATCTGAAGATAAATGTATTTCGAAAATATATCAATCGGGAGTCGATCGATCAACGTGATTTTTCACGTGATTGATGTTCTCGACAAGCTCTTAAATTTGAACGATTTCGATCATCAAAGTGGAATTGAGAATTAAAGCCGTGAAAATATAAACACAAACTGGACCGGCTGTCCAATCCATTTTTATGCAGTCGATGGACCTTTTCCTTTTCCTGAAGAAAAATTAAGGCATCCAAGTTTACACATTCTTGAATTGCACATTAACCCGTTAACTTTTGAGTGTTTTCATTCGGGGCCCCAAAAGTTTATAAAAAATTACATTTTCACCCAAACGTACCCAGATCTGTACCCAATCGAAGTACCCAGCCGTACCAGGAATAGTGCAAAAGTACCCGGTACGTTTTTGCCGTACCCGTACCCGTACGGCAACATTTTCGGAGTACCCGTGCTTCATAGGCCTCCAGTTTACACATTCTTTTATTGTGACATCAAGTGCTTATGTGTTAGGTGGGACATGAGCGCCACCAATGAACTCCCGAAGTACATGCAGGCAATCTACAAGGCTCTCCTAAGTCTTAATGATGAATTTTACCAGAAGATGGCAGAGAAAGAAATAAACTACAGCATCCATTATTTGAAAGAAGCGGTATGGCCTGCAACCCTAAATAGTTCTCTCTTTTTATTTTTTGTACAAAACTTTTCAAATAAATGACAACATATGGGATTAAAGTCATTAAACCCATAACATATGTACATCTTTTTATACTTTCATATATAACATCATTTTAAACCCATAAATTCAGTATCTATAACCATCATAATAAGTTCAAGTTTTAAACCAAAACAATCATAATTAATTAAAAGTACTAAGTTTGTCAAACAGTAGGCAAACAATTATCATAACCAAGTGATTGACAAATTCTTCTTGGCTCTCTCTCTCTCTCTCTCTCTCTCTCTCTCTCTCTCTCTCTCTCATCAGTTCAAAGAAAATGTAAGATGCTACGACATTGAGACAGAGTGGTCAAAGAAAAGATATGTGGCAACGATGGATGAGTATTTGGTCAATGCTATAGTAACCATCACATCTCCCTTGCTCACAACGGCGTCGTTTGTAGGGATGGGGGAGATTGCAACCCCCGAAGCATTCCAATGGTTACAATCTAACCCTAAAATCCTCACGGCTTGCTCCACAATATTCCGTCTCAACAACGACATAAAGAGTGGCAAGGTAAGTATTTTTCCTCGCAAGATAGATTTTGACATTTTGTTGTAGTGGTGGGTTCAAAACAAAATTTCCCAAGAGACTCCGCTCTTAACATAGAGTGTCGCATCTCCAAATAAGACATCACATTTTTATTCCTCCTAAAAATTACCGTTGTCCAAGTTGAGCCCTTGGTGTATATATTGCTGTGAATGCCATTAATGGGGCAGAAATAGTATTCAAAAAAAAAAAAAAAACTGTATATTTATGCTTTGGATACATATTTTAAGTATGTTAGGTAACCATTATACACTAACCATTTTACCAGAAATTGAAACGTGTGGGACCAAAGTTTATCTTCGAGTATACATGTCTTCTATTGCACTAACGTTTAATTGACATTTGAAAAACGCAGCAAGACCCCTTCAAATTTAAAACTTGCATCACTAAGACCCCAAATACTAGTACAATGACTAACAGTAACAAATATTTCTTTATTAATACTCATCCTTTTAACGTTGATATTGCGGTGCATGCGCACACGTGGCCATCATTTATCTAACAATTGTTTTTGTAATTTTTTTAAAACAATTGAAGACGGAAGTTGAGAGGAGCCACGTCGCTACAGGAGTCGAGTGTTACATGAAGCAATATGGTGTTTCAAAGCCGGAGGCCATAAATGCGCTGTACAAAATAATTGAGAATGCATGGATGGACATCAATGAAGAGATGATGAGGCCAACTGGGATATCTAAAAATCTCATCATTCGAGTTCTCAACTTCGCACGCCTTTACGGTGTGGTATACAAGGATGATGATGGGTATACTCAACCAAAATATGGCAAAGATTACATTATTGCACTGTACGGAGATCCAATCCCCATATGATCAAGTGTTGTTAATTTGGTGTCTGAATAATTAAGTTGGGATTTCAAGGTATACTCCATGTCCATAAGCAATTGCATGTAATGCTCCCTCTTCTCACATGAATAATGGGGTCCACTACGATTTTAACTCATGAAATGTAATATTATGAAATAAGGAGGAGGAATTTGTCTTAAAGTAGGAGGAGTTTTCATGCATTTTCTTTATTAGTGTCTTTGGTGTTTGTTTTCAATTTGTACTCCATGTCTATGAGCAATCGTAGTGCTCCCTCTTCTTAGATGGGTTCCACTACGATTTTCACTCATGGAACCTAATATTATTAAATAAGGAGGAGGAATTTGTCTTTAAGGTACTAAAGGTAGTTCGAGTTTTCATTTTCTGTATTTGTGTCTGACCACTATCTGTGATTAGTTTTAAAAATAATTCCAAATTTCGCTACGATATTCACTCATAGAGGGGTGGCAAGAACAACAAAAAGAAGTGTGTAGTGTTTAGATCAACTATTGCTGTAACTGCACTTTCTGTCTCAACCTATGGGATTTATAACAGGAATAGAATATTGCTAAATGAAGCTCAAACTGCATGGACACTAGCAAAGATTATGGGGGGAGACTATGTAGGGGATGATGATGAATTGATAAGCAAAATAATTTATTCTAATATATGAAGGGGAGCACTCTTTTGATGTGGATAAATTTTGAAGCTGGGTCACATTTTCCACTTCCAAAAAGGTCCATGCTGTAGTGATTATGTTGGAAACATGTGTGAAAGATTGAGTCCCACGTTGGATAGTTAGACCATAATATACTATTGAATGGCTCATTACTTACAAGGCTTAGCCTTTTAAGTGGATATGGGTCATTCAATGTATATTGGATCCAAGTGATGTAGTGGACTCCGTGGATACTCCCTAACAGATTGGGCCTACGCACACCCGGGAAGAACCTCAGGCGGATCAAACTCCCTTACACCTTGGTTTCCGTATGCTTAGTCGCTCTGAACAAATTTATTCGACTACATTTTGAAAGCTCCAAGTCTTATTGAAAATTGTAATACTTTGACAGTTTAACTTTAATTCCATATGGTTGTAAAACTATAAACAATTGCTTTTGGTACGTTATTATGATGGGTCTATGGAATCTTTTGTGAAATTGTCTTTTAAATATATTTTAACGTTTCTGGAAATCAGGGCGTTACAATGACTTTCCTAAAATGGTATGCTTGTCATCACGTGTTCTACACAGTAAAGATCTTTTTGATTTCTGATGATCCAACGTCTCTTTCCTGCGAGCATCGACGTCATCGATTTGTTTTAATAAATAGGGGTGGGGCAAAATCCGGTGCCAACATAGCGTAACTTAGCCTAATTGTCCATTTGGACCGACACTTTGACTTAACCATTATTCTCTGGAATAACGGATAATTCCTAATTCTTATTTAATTATTTTTTGTACGGTACGACACAGCCTAACCACCCCCCCACCCACATGCAGTAACCATTACTACACATGTACCACTATGTATCGTAGCACTAAGAAAAATGGTACCATGTCGGATACGGTATTGAGAACATTGATGTTGGATGACAAGTAGAACTTGAAAGCTAGGGAAAACTTTTGAAACTGGGTAAAGAGTGGAAACCCAATCAGACTTTGAAGGATTTCATGATCAAAAGGGAAAATTTCAAAAAAACTCCTCAAACTTTGACCTCAATATCAAAAATACTACCAAACTTACAATTTTCTCAAGCGTACTCAGAAACTTCACTTCCATTATTCAAACATACTCCCACCATCGGGATTTGATATCTCACTAACGGGAAATGTTGAGTTAGAGCTTAATGGACCCCAAAAACCATTAAGTGGCCCTAAATGACATTGTTACAGACAAAATCCTAATGTGAGTCTTCATCTCCATCCTCATTCGCTCAATAATCTTCTCTCATTTCCCCAACAAACTCCCCACATGCATCCTTGATGCCACTAGACTCGTTGCAACCCTACTCCCTCTGCCCTGCCTGTAAGCCACATCAACCTTTCCCCCAACATACCCACCCACATCACTCTCAAGTATCCTCTCATCAATAAATAAAAAAACGCCTCCTAGGCCAGCAAGATCGTTGGCATTCTCCCCTCGGGGTCCCGCCGCCTCATGTCTGCTGCTCCCCAATTTTCCTATCACGCCGCCAGCCTTCGCATCGTGGCAGGGAACGGTAACTGGTCGTGACCATGAGAGAAGGATCATGTACTTTCCGGTCGCCGCCGTGTGGGGCGGTGGTGGTAGTGGTGGTTTCTGTGAGTGCTGTCGTTGTAGCGTTGCCTGGTACTACGAGGTAGGGTTTGGAATCTTAGTCTTGATCGTAGTGGTGTTGAAAAGTAAACTTGATTTTAGGAAATTGTGAATTCAAGAGAGTTGTGTAGACACATGATACATGAATGGTGTGGTTCATGTATGTAGTTAAATAGTTTCTTGACGTATTCATGTACCAAGATGAAGGGTCACCATGTAAAGATTCATGTACTTGGCTAGGTTCATGTAACTAGGAGCTGAGCCTATAAAAACCTATGTAATCTAGTGATAAAAGTGTGATGGAAAGTAGAGAGATAGTTGGAGACAGAGTATGGTTGAGTAGAGTAAATGAACTATCATGGAGTAGTCAACTGTGATAAAGATTGTTGAAGCATTTTATCACAAACTTGGGTGTTATCTCCTCCCCTACATCTCTCCTACTTGTTTAAGTGTATTTGGTCCATCACAGATTTCCAACAAATTGGTATCAGAGCTACTACGATCCTGGAAGTGATCCTACAAGTGGCGATTGATCATTGGTTGATGACAATGGAGACCCCTATGTGTTTTTGGTCAGAGAAATTAATGTTCTCAAATTACAAAAGAATACGGGTCACTCTATCTTATTATCTCCAAGCATGTGGCTTGTGGGATGTTTTTGCAGAAGAGCCAACAACTGTTTTGCCTAAGAGAATCCAAGAGAAGAAAGAAGAAAAAGCCCTGGGAGTTTTAAAGAAGACAGTTCACCAAGAGATATGGACGTACATTGGAGAAATGAGATCTCCATGTCAAGCTTGGAAGATGCTTGATTGCATCGCATGTAGTATTGGAGGAAAATGATTAACCAAGGAGTATTGGCTTCAATGCTTTGAAGTAGATGAGTTTCTAGAAGATATAACACAAGGTGTTGGGGAACCTAATCTAGAAGTGAATATATCAATTTGAGGAGAATAAAGTTGAAGGAAATGTAGCCAAGCAAATCAAGCTTTAAGCTGAGATGAATAGTGAAATTGTGGAAGCAACGGAAGAAAACGAAATTGAAGACATCAAAGAAACAATTGTTGAAGTCAAGGCTCAAGGAGAAGAAGAGATCTTCGTAGAAAAGGAAGAGGATGCAATCGAACCAAAAGTCGGCGACAGAGTTCAAAATGATTCAAGGAAGAAAGTGGAACTTTGGAAGATTCAAGAAAATGAGGAGATCCAAGCAAATTTTGATGAGAAAATCGAAGTTGGTAAGTCCAATAGTGTTAAGGATTATGGATTTCAGGATTGTGTATTTGTTTGCAAAATCATTCTACTGAAGTGTGAGAATGGAAGTCACGAGGACAAGATTCCTAGTAGTTTCAATTCACATATTGATTTGCAGAATTGTGCATCTGGCACTGATTGAGTAAATATGAATGAGTTTTTTGATTTGCAAGATTGGAGATATGCAAAATTCAAAAAGCATGAAAAATTTAAGAATGGAGACCGATGGAATGTTCTTGTGAAGAAAAATCTAGAAGATGTTTATTTGAAGGCCGTGCGCAAGCTTTTAAGAAAGAGGTCTGCAAGTCTTTACAGAAAGGTTAAATTCAAGGTTCTCACTTCCATGGAGTGGGTCAAGCAAACTATTGTTATTGAGGGAGATGAAGGTTTCTTCCAGCTGCGGAGGATTTTTGTGCAAAATCAAGTTTAAGGGGGGATGTTGAAAAGTAAATTTGATTTTAGGAAATTGTGAATTATAGAGAGTTGTGTACACACATGATACATGAATGGTGTGGTTCATGTATGTAGTTGAATAGTCTCTTGACGTATTCATGTACCAAGATGAAGGGTCGCAATGTAGATATTCATATACTTGGCTAGGTTCATGTAACTAGGAGCCTATAAATACCTATGTAATCTAGTGATAAAAGTGTGATGCAAAGTAGAGAGATAGTTGAAGATAGAGTAGGGTTGAGTAAAGTAAATGAACTACCATGGAGTAGTCAACTGTGATAAAGATTGTTGAAGTATTTTATCACAAATTTGGGTGTTATCTCCTCCCTTACATCTCTCCTACTTGTTTAAGTCTATTTGGCCCATCACAGAATTCCATCAAGTAGTACTTCTTGGATCTTGATCGGTCCACAAATGTGAGTACTAGTATCTATCAAACGTGCTTCAACATCTTTGAAATCCAAAATTAGGTTTTTTGCTTGAGAGAGGTATTCTGTAATGTCCTTTAGAGGGGTTTCGTTTTCTGATTCAAATCCAAAATCCTAAAGAAATCTAGAAGAATCAACACGATCCAAGGCAAAGATTCAGAGAGAGAGGGAGAGAGCACCATTTGGACCGCCATTAAAATAAGCTCTCTCCCTCTCTGTTTTTTCTGTGAATTGGGGGAGGAAGAAGAGAGCATTTAAAAAAATGCCCAAAATGACGTAGTTTGGGCCATTTAATGGATTTTGGCGTCCATTGAGCTCTAACTCAGCATTTCATGTTAGTGAGGTAACAGATCCAGACGGTAGGAGTACGTTTGAACAACGGAAGTGAAGTTTGGGAGTACGCTTGAGAAAATTGTAAGTTTAGGAGTATTTTTAATATTGTGTTCAAAGTTTAGGGTTTTTTTTGAAATTTTCCCTGATCAAAAACATGGAAGATTAAGGATGTGAAAAAAACATGGAAAATGATCTTAACCCTTAGTCACCAAAGTGCTCCTGAGACTGAGAGTGAGAGGTAAAGTGTAACTTGGGTCGACAGCTTTTATATATCTGTGGGTTACAGTTCAATCTACATCTTTACAAAAATTGAAGCATTAACGACGTAAAAAAGACACATGGAAAACACCACCAAAGTGCTCCTGAGACTAATTGTTGTACGTGTATCTATCTATCATCTATCCATCTATCTATCTATCTATCTATTAGCAATATATTTAGTAACCTCAAAAGTTTTCGAATACCCAATCCTAATTTCCTAAAATTTTCAATTAATTTTATTCACAAAAGACTACGTGGAATTCACACCCCACGTCCCCACTTCCTTTCTTTTCTTTGTTTCTAATCAAGCCTCACATTCTCACCTCTCACTTCTCAATATAACCACCTACCACACTCCCATTCCAAAACACCACGTCCCCACTTTCTTCAAATTTTTTTTAATTTTTATTAAAAAAAAGCAGCGCCACTTATTATAAACTACCACCACGGCTCCTTCAAATTGATAATATGTTTCGCCACAAAATAAGATACATTAAGTCTAATGACCGCATATACCTTTTTCAAAGTTTGGCGGTTTAAATCTTTTGCGACCAACGCTAGCGTGCATAGAACAACAAGCCGGGATAGAAAGTTAAACCATCTTTTTTATAAACTAACATTGTGCCTGTTCGATACACGCGCGGGGCCAGAGAAAACACAAATTTTTTTTTTGTCTCCGAGCATTGAACGGGCACAACGCTAGTTATTCAAGAAATTAATGTGTTTTGACTACAAAAAGTCTCCAAACCCCAAATCCTAACTTTCTAAAATTTTGCCTTTTTTCAATTTTTTGGAATTAAGAAAGAGGGGGAGAACAAAGTTGGGGAAGAGAGAGAGAGAGAGAGAGAGACGTGGGACGGTTGGGGGGAAAGTGGAGGGAGGGGAATCCTGGACCGGAGGGAGAGCTACCAAAAAAAAAATTTAAAAATAAATAAAAATAAAAATCAATGGGATGTTGATATTCATGTCTGTTCGAAATGCTGGGCCGAAAAAAAAAAACACGCCAATGTGATTTTTTTATTAAAAGTAGTATTGTGACTGTTCGGTACACAATGCCCGAAAAAACACCAAATGTGATTTTTATTATCAACTAGTGTTGTGTCCGCTCGATACACAACTACCAGAAAAATTACCAATGTTATTTTTTTTCCCGTGCATTAAACAATGATGTTTCATATACTATACTATATATATATATATATATATATATATATATATATATATATATATATATATATATATATAAACGTGAGTGTTATTAACCAAATCGGAGGTGCTTTAACATGCCCTTTATCAGGTTCATACATTTTTTTTAATAACCGGATATTCGAGTCAGCTTGCATGCACCTCAACTATAAGATTCCTACATTAGAATACTTTCGGGGATTGTTTCTCATTTACCCCCAAAATGTGCACAATTACATGTTGTGTGCCAGAAGTAAAAGTCTCTTTTTAAGGGCAAATAAGTACCAACTCATGTAACTTTCAGTTGGGAAACAACACCGTTTAACTAGAGCAGGAGTTAATCTCCATTTGGAAGACGAAAACAATGGTCGTGGCACTCCATTTTATTTATACGAATGATTAATTACTTGATAATCCCAAATTGCTGGTTGACATCCTATCCATATATAGGGACCAACAGCATCAAATAGATTACTTGATAACATCCTATCCATAGGTCAGGCCCGTTCGACGGTCGAGCTCTGATTTTCTTTTTCTTTTTTTAAATTTTTTTTTCGGTTCCAAATGTAATTTCTGGGAATAAGGACTAAATAGTGCGGTGCCATAATTAACATCCTTCTCATCACATATTTAGGTGGAAAAAAAATAGAGAAGTGTGTTAAAGACTCCATATAATGATGTTATAGGATCATACAATTGTTTTCCACTTATGAAGTCGCTAACGATATTACTTGCACCTGTAAAAAATAAAAAATAAAATTACTCCAAAAATCAAGTCTGGGCCCATGCTGATCTTAGTGATGAACCATCTCCGCCATTGATATCGTGTTTGTATTCATGACATTAAGCACCCATAATTGGATGTGGGTGGATTTGGGCGGATCCAAAAATATGTGTTGCAATTGCCACTCTATCCTTTAGGAGAAATTTTTCAGTGATGAGTGAGTATTGCCCACGTGATACCCGTTCGGCAATCTCAGTCGTCCATAACTTGATCCAACAGTCCTGATTTTAAAGAGAGAAAAATAAGAGAAAGAGTGTTTGGGTGAAAAGAGAGAGAAAAAGAAGGAATCAATCTAGGCCGTTCAAAACACATTTGGACGGCTCGGATTATGTTTGGGTACCAAGTGGCAATACTCACTTGGCACCCAAAAAATTTTCATCCTTTAGGCACACGTTATAACTAGTTTAAACTAATCCAAGCAGCAGCAAACTAACACTAACGACGTAGATTTCTTATACGTCTATAGAGATTTCATTTGTTTAGATATAAGAAGAGTAAATACAAATTAATAGATCACTATTTTATATCATTTTTTATACTTTAAACTCACCATTCATCAATATTTTATTTTCTAATAAAAAACCAAAGAGAATAAAGTTAGTGAAAATCACAATGGTAATTAGGGACTCGATTGTTCTCTAACCCCGATACCTCTCCGATTTACCCCACTCCCACTCCATCCAAGAAAAATATGATTGATCTGAAAACATAGTTAAAGATCTCTGATCAACAAGAATTTTTACTTGGACTACATACTCAACTAGAAAAACAAAATGAACGATCCGAATTAAACAACATTCCCGAGGCAGGCCCCTAATGGACTGCAGAGCACGCATGCTGTGCACTAGGTGCACAACATATACCCTTGACCTCATAAACACCATTAGTCATTACTTTTTCTCTGCCATGTTGCCTTGACCCCACAAACACCATTAGTCATTGAAACTTTTCCTTTCCGACGTGGTCCACATTGTTCCACCCATCTCACAAATTTTGGACGCAATTTGCTGTTTCATCAGCTGTTACAAATCAACATTGTACCCGCCCATCTTATCAAGTTTGGACGCAATTTGATGTTTCATCAGCTGGTACAAACTCAAAAGATAATTAGTACGGAGTATTTGAATTCATGTAAAATTCATAGTCAATTTGATGTTTCATGGGACCAGAAGAAAACAACATGATCGTTGCAGGCAAAAAAATATAACATTCATAGTGTGGAAAATGAACTTACTTTAGGCTCACGACTCTACGGGAAAGAAGATGGAAAGAGGAATTCAGTCTCTTGGAATTTATGGCCATTTTGACAGCACATTTTGTTTTTTGGCTGTTTTATAATCCATGTTTCATTTGAAATATGAATTTGTTCATGAGGGATTTTTTTTTTATTGGCAAAAAAAATTTAATAAAAAAATCGACAAACGGTACATCAAAGAGAAAAGAACTAACCTTGAGAAGCCACATGAAAATCAAGGTCTAAAAAAGGATACGCAAACCATCCAATGAAAAATTGAATGGGAAGAAAGCAAAAATAAAATAAGAAAAGAAAAGAGCCCAAAATAATTCCCAAAATCCTTATAATCGTCTGACATTGTAACTGTCAAAGGAACTAGACTGATCAATGTCCATATTCCATGCTTCCAAACGAAAGTTTCCTGAGAGCTCCTGTGAAGATGAGGGATTACTCGTACGTTACTCGTGTGAAGTCCACAAATTTCTAGTGTAGTGCAGTCTATCTCAAAGACTATCCCAGAGCATTAAAAACTGTTGTATGATAGTATTTACTATTGCAAATATGAATATGACGGATAGATTGGAAGAATAAACACTTTCATAAAAATGACTGAGCCAAAGTCATACGACAAAGTGTTAAACAAAAACAATAGAAATCTATACAATCGTACCAAAACTTGTTTAATTGATCTCTGGAGGTTACATGTATAGTCAACAATAATTTACAAGCAATCCACTCTTTTTGAAAATAATCATCAATAGTTTTAAATAACCGAGCACTTCTTTTAGCTACTTTTTTTGGGGTATAATATCTTTCACGAATGTGCAAGAGGTTCTGATTCTTTAAACAAGTTAGGACAACATACTATTGTTTATTATAAATTTTAACCCACGTACTTATAAGATTACATCTTTACCCCTATCAATTTTGGGCTTTTGTCTTGAGCTTCCGCTTAAATCGCGCCCTAAGTTTTATTACACATTTTCTTACCAATATATATACACTCACATATACATATACATAATATATGGGCATAAAATGTGGGGGCCCCAATAAATAGAAAAATTTTGGGGGCTCAATGCTACCCCATCCTTGTCATATGTTAAAAGCCGGTCCTTATGTTAAAAGCCAGTCCTCATTATGACAAAACCTAGGGTATCCATTCAACACAAAAATAAGACCAGTAAGGGTTCCGATCCCTGTCGATAATCACCAAGTAAATTCACAGGGTTCAAGGTGTGTGTTGTGCACCAGTTATGGAGACCACTCTGGGTCCCATTATTTGATCCAAGCCGTTCATTTTGTTAGTCTCGTTGAATACTTCGTCCACATAAAATTTCAGGTTGATCAGACACCTTTAACTATTTGATCAGTGAGCATTTAAAAAAAATCCTCTACAACGATTTCTTTAACTGTTTCATTTTCCCAATCAAAAAAATCATTTTGAAAACATAGTTACAGATGTCCAATCAACCTAAAATTTCACAAGGACCAAGTACCCAAACTCACAAGACTCGTACCCCGTAAAAACTAGCTAAATATATATAGTATGGTACAATTCATCTTATTCTGAGTAAGGATCGTCCAATGGCACGACCCATCCAATGTCATTGTAAGGGGTTTTTCCAGTGCAACTGACTTTTCAAATTTTTTATTCATCTTTATTCAAAAAAAAATTCTCGTTTGTTAGTTTTGCATCAAACTAGTATATATTTGCTTTCTCTTTTTATTTAAGTTTGCAAATTTGATCTCTAAGTTTTCCAAAACACCACGTCCCCATTTTCTTCAAATTTTTTTTAATTTTTATTAAAAAAAAAGTAGCGCCACTTATTATAAACTACCACCACGGCTCGTTCCTTCAAATTCGAAATATGTTTCCCCACAAAATAAGATACATTAAATCTAATTACCGCATGTACCTTTTTCAAAGTTTGGCGGTTTAAATCTTTAGCGACCAACGCTAGCTTGCATAGAACAACAGGATAAAAAGTTCAACCATCTTTTTTATAAACTAACACTGTGCCTCTTCGATAAAAGAGGCCAAAGAAAACACAAATATTTTTTTTTCTCCGTGCATTGAACGGGCACAACACTAGTTATTCAAGAAATTAATGTGTTTTGTCTACAAAAAGTCTCCAAATCCTAAATCCTAACTTTCTAAAATTTTGCCTTTTTCCAATTTTTTGAAATTAAGAAAGAGGGGGAGAACAAAGTTGGGAAAGAGAGAGAGACGCGGGAGAGTTACCAGGAAAAAAAATTCAATAGGATGTTGATATTCGTGTCTGTTCGAAATACTGGGCCAAAAAAGACAAACAAACAAACAAACCAATGTGATTTTTTTATTTAGTACTGTGAGCGTTCGGTACACAAGGCCCGAAAAAACACCAATGTGATTTTTTATTATCAACTAGTATTGTGTCCGTTCGATACACAACTGCCAAAAAAATACCAATGTTATTTTTTTTTCCCGTGCATTAAACGATGATGTTGCATAGACTATACTATATACATAATTGTGGGTGTTATTAGCCAAATCGGAGGTGCTTTAACATCCCCTGTATCAGGTTTATACATTTTTTTTTATAACCGGATGTTCGGGTCAACTTGCATGCACCTCGACTATAAGATTCGTACATTAGAATACTTTGCGGGATTGTTTCTCATTTACCCCCAAAATGTGCACAATCACATGTTGTGCCAGAAGTAAAAGTCTCTTTTAAGGCAAATAAGTACTAACACATGTACTAATACTTTGCGGGATTGTTTCTCATTTACCCCCAAAATTTGCACTCCCATTTTATTTATAGGAATGATTAATTACTTGATAATCCCAAATTGCTGGTTGACATTCTATCCATAGGTCAGGCCCGTTCGACGGTCGAGCTCTGATTTTCTTTTCTTTTCTTTTTCTTTTTTTAAATTTTTTTTCGGTTCTAAATGTAATTTCTGGGAATAAGGACTAAATAGTGTGGTGCCATAATGAACATCCTTCTTCATCACATATTTAGGTAGGAAAAAAAAAATAGAAAAGTGTGTTAAAGACTCCATATAATGATGATGTAGAATCATACAATTATTTTCCACTTATGAAGTCGCTAACGATATTACTTGCACCTGTAAAATAAAAAAACAAAAATTACTCCAAAAATCAAGTGTGAGCCCGTGCTGACATTAGTGATGAACTATCTCCGCCATTGATATCGTGTTTGTATTCATGACATTAAGCACCCACAATTGAATGTGGGTGGATTTGGGTGGATCCAAAAATATATATATATATATATATATATATATATATATATATATATATATATATATATATATATATATGTGTGTGTGTGTGTGTGTGTGTGTGTGTGTGTTTGTGTGTGTGTTGCAATTGCCACTCTATCCTTTAGGAGAAATTTTTCAGTGCCGAGTGAGTATTGCCCACGTGGTACCCGCTCGGCAATCTCAGCCGTCCATAACTTGATCCAACGGTCCGGATTTTAGAGAGAGAAAAAGAAGAGAGAGTGTTTGGGTGAAAAGAGAGAGAGAAAAAGAAGGAATCAATCCAGGCCGTCCAAAACTGTAAGACCCGAAATCGGATCGCCTTTTGATTTACTATTGCGGTGAATAAATTAATTTAGCCGATTAATATAATTAAATCTTAATCTATGTAATTATGCAAGATTATAAGCACAACAAATAAACAGCAAGCATAACACACAGATATACGTGGAAAACCCCAAGGCGGAAAAAAAACCACGGGAGAGAAGAGAGCACTATACGCAAAACACGGAAATAAAGTTTCTTACAACCACGCTTTGAACTCCTTCATTATTGGCTAAGAACTTCTTTGCTGACTCCTCATGAACCGCTCTAATAGATGCTCCTTCGGATTCGACTCCTCAAATCCTTGATCTACGCAAGACTCCTCCTTTAGACCAATCTCCAATCGCCTTTGAACTCCATCAAAGAACCCCAAGTGGTGTAGATGATGAATAAACCAACTTGAGAGAGATTATGCACGTGTATAGATCCAAGATTTCATCCAATCTCTCAAGAAAATAATCCGCAAGTGTTTTTTCTTGCTCTCACGAACTTTTCTCTCTCTATTCACGTTGTGGCTACAAGGGTTTATTTTCTGAACCCTAATGAGGTTGTATTTATAGACAAATCAAATAAAACGCCACTGTTGCTCGACCACTCGCTCGAGCAGAACCAATCCAATTTTTGACGCTCAACTACTCGCTCAAGCGAACCTGTTGCTTCTTGATTGGGCGAATTACACATCTCCAAATATTTTGTTTCCTTAAACAAAATGATCATCTCCAATTACATTGTTTCCTTATTCTTAATTTCCTTTCCCCCAAGATTCTTGCTTTTCCCAAACACAATAAGTCCATAATTTTTTCCGAGTAAAATCTTCACAATCTTCTTAATCTTCTCAATCTTCCTTAGAGATAAAATCTTCCCATAGTGCTTTCTGATCTTTAACTTCACACCAATCAATCAACTAACTACCATATACATAGGATTTCAATTGCATGGAAACGTCACGGAATTAGCCAATCACAAATAAGTAACTTACAAAAACACATTTGGACGGCTCGGATCATGCTTGGATACCAAGTGGCAATACTCACTCGGCACCCAAAAAATTTTCATCCTTTAGGCACATGTTATAACTAGTTTAAACTAATCAAAGCAGCAGCAAACTAACACTAACGAAGTAGATTTCTTATACATCTATAGAGATTTCATTTGTTTAGATATAAGAAGAGTAAATACAAATTAATAGATCACTATTTTATATCATTTTTTATACTTTAAACTCACCATTCATCAATATTTTATTTTCTAATAAAAAACTTCTAAAGAGAACAAAGTTTGTGAAAATCACAATAGTAATTAGGGACTCGATTGTTCCCTAACCCCGATACCTCTCCAATTTACCCCACTCCCACTCCATCCAATGAAAGAACAGGGTGGGGACATCGGTAACTATTTGATTGGTGATCATTTAGCTTATTATTTTGTAGGAAAAAAAAATCACCTATAATAGTTACTTTGAGTGTTCTATTTCCAAGAAAAATACAATCGATCTGAAAACATAGTTAAAAATCTCCAATCAACAAGAATTTTTACGCGGATTAAACAAAATTCCCGAGGCGGGGCCCTAATGGACTCCAGAGCACGCTTGTTGTGCACTAGGTGCACAACATATACCCTTGACCCCATAAACACCATTAGTCATTACCTTTTCTCTGCCATGTTGCCTTGACCCCACAAACACCAATAATCATTGAGACTTTTTCTTTGCCACGTGATCAACATTGTTCCACCCATCTCATAAATTTTGGACGCAATTTGATGTTTCATCAACTGTTACAAATCAACATTGTACCCGCCCATCTTATCAATTTTGGACGTAATTTGATGTTTCATCAGCTGGTACAAACACAAAAGATAATTAGTACGGAGTATTTGAATTCGTGTAAAATTCATCGTCTATTTGTTCTTATAATCGCTTTCATGGGACCAACGGAAAACAACCTGATCGTTGCATACAAAAAAATATGACATACCTAGCGGTGTGGAAAATGAACTTGCTTTAGACTCACGACTCTGCGCGAAAGAAGATGGAAAGTGGAGTTCAGGCTCTTTGAATTTATGGCCATTTTGACAGCACGTTTTTTTTTTTTCCCTGTTTTATAATCCAAGTTACATTTGAAATATGAATTTTTTTCATGAGGGAATTTTTTTTGATCGGCAAAAAGATTTTCATAAAAAAACTCAACCAATGGCACATCGAGAGAAAAGAACTAACCTTGAGAAGCCACATGAAAATCAAGGTCTAAAAAAGGCTTGGCAAACCATCCAACGAAAAATTGAATTGGAAGAAAGAAAAAATAAATCAGAAATTCTATGCGCAAGGAAGTTTAGACCGAATCTCTCTGGGGTTGTGAGTGGGGTGTCTTTGTTTGGTTGGGTGGTGTGTGGGGTGTCTTTGGTAGTCAGTTGGTATTGGTGGTGTTTCTGGTGGGTGGGGTGTCTTGTTTAGGGTATGCTATTGGTCTCTCTGGGGTTGTGGGTGGGGTGTCTTTGTTTGGTTGGGTGGTGTGTGGGGTGTCTTTGGTAGTCAGTTGGTATTGGTGGTGTTTCCGGTATTGGTGGTGTTTGGGTCTCTGTGTTTTCTGGGTATCTTGGGGTTCTTTCTCATTTTTGTTTTTCTTTGTTCTTTTGGCTTGTGGTCTAGTTGTAAGTCTTTGGTTGGATTTTGCTTTGTGCCTTTGGTCTGTTATGTACGATGTTTTGGGTGTGGATCTAAGACGCTTATGGAATCTTTGGCTCCCATCTATTTTGGTTGCTGAATCTAGCTAAAATTCATATTTCACAAGGATCTCATTTTCTCTTGGTTGCTGGCTGGGCTACCTAAAGCTTCCATTGTTACTACTGATATGGGGTTGAGCCCACTCATTTTAGGCTCTGGGCTGAATTCTATTTTACTATTGTTTTGAGCTTCATCAGGTTTCAACTTTATGCGATCAAGACTCAAATTTATGCGATGATCTCAACACGAAGTTTATTTTGTTGTTGCTGCTTATCATTTGGTGCATAAATTGCTGTCATGTGCTTCTTACGTTTTGGTTCTTTGGAGTACTCATTTGTTACTGCTACTCCTGATGTCTGGGTTACTTTGAAGTTTCTTTTGGCTTTCCAGTTGCTTCTAATTTACGGTCCTTTTTTGCTGGAGCTGCTTCTATGTGGTTTGGTTTTTTGGTCATCTTATGCTGATGCTGCTGGTCCTGGTGGAGTTATGTTTTCCCTTTGTGGCTGCCTTAATTATCCTTATAGCTGGGTTTGCTGGATTGGATGTTTCTCCTATTGCTGCTTGTATTTGGACCTCCTAAGGATGCTCCCTATGTTGTTGTTCCTTGCCAGAGATTCATAAACATGGCTAGGTTATTCCAAAAGCTCTTCGGGAGGCATCTAATGTTAATTCTGGTTTTATATTTTGGAGTGTAGAGGGCACATGTGATTTTGTCTAGGATGTTATAATCTGAGGACTGTTTTTTGGCTTTGTTGGTTGACCTCTTGCCAACCTTGCTTGGGTTTTTTGGCTTTAATTTGTCGAGAGGGTTGGGTGCCAACCTAGTTGGGATGTCTCCCTCTCGCAGTGTTGCTCCTGTATTGTATGTCTTTTGAATCAATATAATCTCTTTTTGCCGTGCAAAAAAAACAAGAAAGCGATTGAAGTTGTGCAAATAGGAGAGATTAGAGTTTGAATTCAACCTCCCCTCATAATATGATTGTAGGAAACCAAGGTTATCCATTCAACACAAAAGTTAGACCACCATAAGGGTTGCAATATTCACTACCGATAATCATTGGCAAATTCACAAGACAACTATCTCAACATAGCGCAAATTATGTCATGGTAAGACCCATCTTATTCAGAGTAACGATCATCAACAGCATGATCTGTCTAATGTCATACAGTCTGTCTCAAATACTATCCTGGAACATTGAAAACTGTTATACTATAGTATTTACTATTGCGAATATGAATATATACGACGGATAGATTGGAAGAAAAAACACTTTCATAAAAATATGACTGAACAAAGTCATACGACAAAGTGTTAAAACAATAAAATAAATCATTTTGAAAACATAGTTACAGATGTCCGATCAACCTGAAATTTCACGTGGACCAAGTACCCAAATTCACAAGACTCGTACCCCATTAAGACTATCTGATCAATATATATAGTGTGGTACGATTCATCTTATTCTGAGTAAGGATCGTCCAATGGCACAATCCATCCAACGTTGTACAGTCTATTTGAAAGACTATCCTGGAGCATGGAAAACCACTGTATGATGGAGTAGTATTAATTATCCCAATGATAAGGGATTGTTCTAGTGCAACTGACTTTTCAAATTTTTAATTTTGTCTTTGTTCCAAAAAATTCGTGTTTGTTAGTTTTGCGTCAAACTAGTATATATTTGCTTTCTCCTTTTATTTAAGTTTGCAAATCTGCTCTCTAAGTTTTTCAAAATAAGTCACGGTGCTAAAAGTAACTTTGAAATTCGAGCCGGTTGTTTGGATTAAATTCAACTCATGCATTGTCAAAATGGACGGCCGGATGATGCGCACTGCTGTGGACACCCACCCATTGCGATGCAGGCTCCCCACACAGGATGGCCAATGGCGTTGGCGTTTGTTATATTTATTGCATCTAGCTAGGTGCCCGTTGAAACACACCTTTGTAAGTTCGATAGAGTCGCCACTTGGTTTATGGTTCACCAAGAAACCTTTAATCGGGATTCCATGTTCGGGAGCCAAAGATACGGTGAGAGGAAGGTATTAGTCACCCCTCTCTTCCCGGTCTTACGACCAACTTTACTTTGTTCAACCAAAGCTACTTTGCCCATTTATTTGTTTTTCTACATGCACTGATTTATTAGCCATTAGACAATATGGGTGATGAAAACAGTAAACAGAGGATAGAAGAAAAGACAAACCAAAGGTTTCGGCTGTTGAACCCTCTGGCGGCGGCCAACATACTTCGGTCGACACTCTTAATTGTGGCCGTTGTTCTAACATCTAACTACCGTTTATGCAGACAAAAACATTCAGCGGCCAACATACGTTTATGTTGGCCATTGTTCCTTGGCTTACACCAAAAAATAAATGTTGTGTTGGAAAAATATGATTTGTATAATCATATTTATGAGTGAATTGGAAATTGTCTTCAAAATAAACCATATGAAAAATAATGAATATATAGGGATGTATATTCTTTTTGGAAAAGAAAAAGTTTAAACCAAATTATTTGTTCCTATTGGTTAAGAAACCATTAGGTATGACTGTCTATGGTAAGGAACTTCCAAGTGGACACAAGCATAGAAAGTCATGACTTTCCATATGGCTGTGTTTCTCGTAATGGTGCCTCACTTCAAATGGCACAATTAATAGTCACATCCTCTTACAAATGGTTTTGTCCGAACAGTTTCCTCCCTTTCGATCGGTCACGTTCATCTCTATAAATAGAACCCTTATTCGCTCATTTCATTTACAAAAATATTCTGCATAACTTCACATTCACACATCAAACATTTTAAGAGTTCTGCGTAGTTTTTCTAGTTCGCCTACCGATCAGATTGGAGTGCTACTTCCGTTCGGTGAAAATCGGGTAGTCCTGGGAAGCAAACGTCCAAGTATTCCATCAGCACCGTTGTGGAGGGCGAATTTGCTTTAAGGACAGAGTATCAAATACTTGCCTCGATTCGTCTATTGCCAATTTCCGGTGTACTGAAATTGGTTCGGTATGATTTCTATTTTTAACTTATTGTTTTTAATTTTTGTGTATATTTCCAGATTTTTGGTACCCTGTTTCCAACATGTTGAAGTGCTGCGTGTGCAAAGTGGTACGAAATTAATTAAGCTTGCGCCTCCTTTCTTTTGGAACATGAGCATAGCAAATGGAACCAAACACCTTCAAGTGATTCACGGATGGCTTTCTCTCACTCCAAGCTTGTAATGGAGTTATGTTTTTCAAGGCTTTTGTTGGACACCGATTCATCAATTCATCAAATAGACCGCCATATACACGGCTTCACCCCAAAAAGTCTTGGGCAATCCCTTCTCGTGTAACATTGATTTTGCCATCTCCTCTATGGTTCTATTCTTCCTCTCGGCCACTCCATTTTGTTGTGGAGTGTACCCAACCGTTAGTTGCCTTTCCATGCCAATGTCTTCACAAAACTTGTCAAATTCATTTGGGTTGTACTCTCCACCCCTATCACTTCTCAAAACTTTCATTAGTAGACCACTTTGTCTTTCCAAAAGGCTTTGAAACTTTTTGAAAATTGAGAAAACATCGGACTTTTCCCTCATGAAATAAACTCAAGTCATTCTTGAAAAATCATCAATAAAAATGATAAAGTACTTGTTACCTCCATGAGTTAGCGTATCCATAAGCTCACACACATCAGTATGAACAAGTTTCAATGGTGCTCTAGCCCTCCACACCTTGTCTTTTGGAAATGACTCACAATGATGTTTTCCAAGTGCACAACCTTCACATACTTGCTTGACTTCATGAATAGTCGACAACCCATACACCATGTTCTTTTGTTGTAGATTCCTCAAACTTTGGAAATTCAAGTGCCCAAATCTTCTATGCCAAAGCCATGAGTCATCAACCACATCCATCTTCAATGCAACATCCTTTGTGTAGCGAAAAATGAGAGGGAAGCTTCTATTCTTCTCCATCTTAACATTTGCTACAAGTTGATTTCTCCCCCCTTTGTCATAAATCTTGCAAGAACCTTCTTCAAAGTGCACATAGTACCAATGCTCGACAAGTTGCCCAACACTCAACAAGTTTTGCTCCAAGTCCGGAACAAGTAGCACATCCGAAATCTCTTGTACCCTTCTTTGTCTTCACGGCAATAGTACACTTTTCCTTTGCTTGGATCAAGACACCATTCCCCATTTTTACTTGAGAATTAGAGGAAGTATCAATCTTCACAAAATACTCTCATCTCCAGTCATGTGGTTACTACAACCACTATCAAGAAACCACACATCATTCTTTTGCTCCGAGGCCGCTCGACAAGCATAAAACATGTTCCCTTCAAATTCTTGCTCTTCGGTGTAATGGCTTGTTGATTGGTTGTGACTCGGCAATTCGTTTTGACATGCCCAAACTTGTTGCAATTGTGACACTGTGGGTTTCTTCAAAACCAACAATCTTTATCAACATGACTCCCTCTATTACAAACTCCACACTTGTGTTGAGGGGGCCCATCATTCCCCCTATTTTGAAAGTTCTTTCCCCTTTGAAAATTGTTTCCTCCTTTTCCTCTATCATTTCTTCCTTCTCCTTGTTCAAATTTTCCACCTCTAGATGAATCCCCTTTAAATTGGTTATGACTTGAAAATGATCATTTTCCTTGGGGTTTAGGAGTACTAAAATTTAGCTTAGATTGAAAGGCACTTTCAATTGACTTTTCGGATTGCCTACTCAATCTTTGCTCAAATGTCTTAATGGAACCCATCAACTCATCAACACTCAAAGTGGCAAGATCTTGAGTGTTTTCAATAACGGCAACAATAGAATTGTATATTGACGTCAAAGTAATCAATATTTTTTCAACAATTTTTTGACTAGCAACATTCTCTCCATCTGTCTTCATTTGATTAACAACTTCCATAAGTCTAGAAAAATAGTCATTCAAGCATTCAACATCCTTCATTTTCATATTCTCTAAATCTCTTCTCAAAGATTGGAGTTTGATAGTTTTTATTCTCTATTTCACTTATTGGACTGGAATGGCAGCGAATCGAACAAGAAAAAGTCATCAAAAAAATGACTGAGACGATCTAGCCAGAATCTTTTTTCCATGTATTCGAATTCTGTCTATTCTATTCTATCTATTATATTCTATTTATTTTGAATATTTTTTCTATTTCTTTCTATACGGAAATTCGCAGATAGATTACCGATCTGACACAGTGGAATGAATAGTCACTGTCTATTTTTCCTCCTTTCTTATAAGTGGAATCGTTTTTTATACGATATATATTAACTCGATTATCTCAGTCATTTTTTTGATGACTTTTTTTTTGTTCGATTCGCTGCCATTCCAGTCGAATAAGTGAAATAGATAATAAATAAGTGAAATAGATAATAAATAAGTTCAATTAAATTAAATAAGTGAAATAGATAATAAATTAATAAATAAGTGAAATAGATAAAAGTTGATCTATTTCACTTATTCGACTGGAATGGCAGCGAATCGAACAAAAAAAAGTCATCAAAAAAATGACTGAGATAATCGGAATTGTGGATTTTGTTCAATAGGTTAAGGAATTGCACAAACAATGCTTGCATTTTCATCGCCTCTATACTCATTGTGAAGAATATCCCATGCCTTCTTAGCTTTGGTTTCATTGATGATCCTTGGAAAAATATTGTCGGTAATTCCTTGTTGAATCATGGAGAGGGCTTTTGCATTCTTCCCCTTATCCACCTTCAATTATTGCTTTTGTTCCTCCGTCAAAACCTCATCACCTTCATGATCATCAAACCCATCTTCTACATACTCCCAAACATCATTTGATTCAAGTTGGGTCTTCATTTTCACACTCCAAAAATCATAGTTTTCTCCATTGAAAAGTAGAAAACCAAGTGGTTGAGCTCCCATGGTTTGATTGTTTGAACTTGCCATTGTTGTAGACTTCTAGGGTTTTGTTTCTCCTTCAAAAATCTTCACTCCCAAGTTAATTTGATCCACCCAAAGCTCTGATATCACTTATGTTGGCATTAACCAAGGCAAAAAATAGATTTTTAGTGGACAAGAGATGAGAAAATGACCTAACTATTGACTGCCTTTTTCCAACAGTAGCTGCCGAGAGGAACAGGTGAAGAGAGAGGGTAAGATCTGTTTTTCAATAAGGGGCAGTCGACCTACTGCCTTTTCCATTCAGCACTCTTTAAATGGGAGGGTTCTTACATAATATAGGATGGGCTTTACAAAACGAGAGCCCAACAACAAAATAAAAAGGAGCTAGCCCGCTACAAAATAAAGACATAACATAGCCCAAATTTAAATTAAGACAACTAGCCCAATTGAAAATAAATTAAACCCAAAGCATTGATTAATTTTAACAACAAAACCCTCTAAAATCAGGCTTAACAAATGTTTTACAAATTTGCAAAAATTGTAGCTTTGCTACAGTAACGCATCTAATATGTTAACCTCCTGTTCACAAGTTATTTTGTTATTTTATTACGTTACTCTCTCTCTCTCTCTCTCTCTCTCTCTCTCTCTCTCTCTCTCTCTCTCTCTCTCTCTCCCTCTCCCTCTCCCGTTCTGTACGTCCCTCTCAAATTGCAATAACACACGTCACACGGATGGCAAATTGGGCAGAGAGCTCGTATAAGTTTAATAATTTTTTATAGGCTACAGCGGACACGCACAACTCCCCAAGCAGGGAGAATAATATTTTATGAGAATGATTTTTTTCTTTTATCAGACTTGAGGGGATAGTAAAGTTGAGATAGAGAGTCTAATTTTGTGAGCTTTGAATAAAGTGACTTGCTAATTTATAAAAGGTGTTTTTAGAGTTAAATTTGGTATTTTGTTTGGTGAGTCTGATAATGATGCCCTTAGACCACTAATGTTGGCCACTATGTAGATTTCATTTGTTTAGAAATACGAAGAGTAAATAACAAATAATAGATCACTATTCTATTTCATTTTTTTTCCTTCTAATCTCACCATTCATCAATATTTCGTTTTCTAATAAAAAAACTCCTTAAGAGAACAAAGTAAGTAAAAATCACAATGGTAAATAGGGACCCATTTATTCTCTAACTCCAATACCTCTCCAATTTCCCCACTCCCACTCCGCCCGATAAAAGAATAGGGTGGGGACGGGTGACTATAATTTTTGGACCCAATTTGATGTTTCGTATATCAGCTGGTACAAACTCAAAGATAGTACAATTTGGATTAATGTTAGATTCCTCCTCTATTTGTTCCTCTAATCGCTTTCATGGGATCAGTGGAAAACAACCTGATCGTTACAGACAAAAAAATAGTACTAACATACATAGGGTGTGGGAAATGAAATTGCTTTAGGCTCACGAGTCACGACTCTGTCTGTCGTGCTTAAGAAGATGGAAAGAGGTGTTCAGTCTCTTGGAATATATGGATATTTTGACAGCACATTATTTCTATGTGGTATCTGCTTTTCTATGGATTTTTTTTTTATATATATATATATAATCCATGTTATCAAGGATGGAGCCAAGTGGAAAAGTGATAGCGGCCGCCACCACAAGGTATTCAAAAAATGCAATTATTACATAGAAAATAGATTTTTATCCCCGAATTATATAGACTTGTCACCACTAGATTTTTATGTTGTTTTAATTTTCAATAGAGTGGATGAATATTCATACCGCAGGTTGTCTTTTTATTTAAATACATATTTTTACCACCACAAAGGTAAAATCCAAGCTCTGTCCCTACATGTTACGTTTGTAAAATGAATTTGTTCATTAGGGATTACCGGTACTTACCAAGTGAAGTCACCCAATTTTCTTTGTTACAACAGTTTTGCAAATCATTTCCTTCACCATTGCCCATAACAACATTGAACAATCTCTCGTGGTGTGCAAGACAAATGCGTGCCTATGTAGTCCATAACTGTGTCATCGACCTTTCAACTCAGAGCCCACTCATGTGTTCCATCCATCTTTCAAACGCAGGGGCCCTCTATCATATGGCTACCGGAGATGCCCTAAGAGGGTGTTTGGATACCTGTTTTTTACATTTTTACTCTCTCATTATCTAATTTTGGTTGTTTGGGAAACTACACTCATAACATATTCTACAAATTCTCATTCTCTATTTTTGATGAAGGAGAAGAAAAGCTAGAAGTAGCACCAGAGGTGCTTTTCCCATTCTGGTTTTGCCTTCTCATTTTCGTAGTTTTTTTTTTTTCCTTTAAATGGATTTGAGTTTGATCGTTGATATAAGTTAATCATTTTTTTGGCCTTTAGTTGGTTGGTTATATTTAATTCTTCGTAATTTGGGAAAAAAATACATAGTGGAGTCTTTTAAATATGGAACACAAGAATTTGTTAAGTGGAAGAAGTAAACAATATTTAACAATATAGATTCAAAAAATGTGTAAAGACCTTATTCATACACATTTTTATACTACTACAATAATAAATTACCGAGGACAACATGGTAAAAAACCAACCCATAACGAGAGACGTTTACAAAAATATTTCCTGATATGACTTTAGAAAACTTCCTAAAAACAATATCCGTACACAATTTAAATACCATAACAAAAAAACAAGGCCAAAATGGTAAACAACCAATACATAACTCATTCTCATCATTATTTTTCCCAAACACTAGTCCTGTTGCAAAATACATTCTGCACATTTCTCCCAAACACTCCTCTCAAATTCAAGACACGTTCTGATGATAATTCAAAAGGTCAAAAAGACAAAAAATTGAAAATAAAAAGCTAAAAAGTAGGCTCCCAAACACTCCAATTCTACAAGAAAGAAGTAGTTATAATACTCAACCATCACCTGCCGCATGTAAGGCCCAACAAATCAGTGCCATACGACGAGATCTCAATGCAGTCCATTGAGGAAAGAGAGGGGCGCGGGCAAGAGAAGAGGGGGGTATTTTTGTCCAAAAATGGTCTTTTCGCTTTAACATTTTCACGTCAATGGATTGTAGGTTTTACCAACATGTACCAATACGTAATTAACTTCAAAAAACACCTACAATACGTATAGTCACCGATTAGTTTTAAATAATTGAGCACTTCCTTTAGCTACTTTTTTTTTTTTTTTTTGTATATTATCTTTCAAAAAGGACCAAGAGGTTTTGATTCTTTTTTTTTTTTTTTTGCCATAGTTTAGGAGTGTTAGCGGGGATTAGCGGGGTGTTAGTAGAATTAACCACAGATGAGTGCAGGGGTCTCTCCATAGCCCGTGCAACTCCAAAGCCCCCAGTGGGGGTTGAACCCTGGTCTCCCATGAGGGGAGCACCAGGAAGTACCAACTGAGCCAAGATTCTTTGAACAAGTTAGGACAACATACTATTGTTTATTATAAATTTTAACCCATATACCTACAACAACAACAAAAAAAAATACATCTTTTATTTTTATTTTTTAAAAACGGCAACAAAAATTTTATTAAAACTCAACAAAGAGTATATCAAGAAGAGTAAATGCCTAACCAAACACAATCCACATGAAGATAAGATTAGATCTTTACCATTATTTATTTGGCCCTGAACTTCCACTTAAATTGCGCCCTAAGTTCTATTAGACATTTTCTTACTAGTTCCAAGTCCTCCTATGAGTACAACATTTTGCTGTACACCAAATGTATACCGCTTCCGTGGAATCCATTTCGGGGTCCCACACAAATAATCGGAGCCAATCAATATTCTTAAAACACTTTTTTAAGGGCTATTGTAAAAAAATTAGCTCATTTTAACATTGGTAATGACTCGATCGATTATTTGTCCAATTTCATGCCAATATTGGGCGTAGAATCGATCAAATCCTTACCGATGTTATTATGAGCTAATTTTTTAAAGCGGCCCTTAAAAAAGTGTTTTAAGAATATTAAGCGTCTCCGATCATTTGTCTGAGACCCCGAAATGGATCACATGGAAGCGGTGTATATTTGGTGTACACTAAAATGTTGTATCCATAGTTTGATGATTATATATACATATACATATACATAATAGGGCCAGTTCCCATCACATAACATTTGACAAAACAATAATCGGAGCCCTAGGCTAAAGATCGGAGCCATTCAATTTGTTTAAAATATATTTTTAAGAGTGCCCACAAAATATCAACTCATTCGGATAACGGTAAGGGCTTGATCGATTCATTCAGTTTTTGTCGGTCTTAATATGAAACCAGATACTCCCTCTGTCCTAATTTATTTGTCTTTTTTGGAAGTTCGCGCACTTTTCAATTGATTATATCTCATAATTTATATTGTTTTACGCGATTTTGAAAACATTGTCTTATAGAAGTAATTGAGATCTATCAAACAAGATCGCTATTGAATATAAAGTTCATTACCGACTTAAAGTTAGGACTAGTTTTTTATCAGGTCAGAATAGAACGAGGGACCAAAAATAGGGGATGGCAGAAGTATGAGAGAAGAAAGTGTAGTCTAAGTGGCAAGTGCTCTCTATACCAGAACAAGGTCCTATGTTCGCTTCTCGTAGGGTTCCATCGGGCTGGCCATCCCTGCCCTTTAGATTAGGATAGAGTATGTTTCTTGCGAGTACGAAAAAAGTAAATGAAACTTGAAAATTTAAAGAGACAAAACACCTGATGCTGCTACAGCTTGAAGTAGAAACAGGGGAGACTGGAAGGCATGATGTTAGGTTATGTTATTTTTGTTTTGGACGATCAGCGGACAAAGAAATGAAAAAGAAGAAGAAAACGTATGAGCAAATTGAGCATAAAATTATTTCTCGTCCTTTTTTAACTCGTTGATCATGAGAAAATCTTATGATGCATGGATCACCACAAGCCAATAAAGATTCGTGATTTCAGAATGGATAATTTTAAATTTTTTGTTGTTCTTTATTCAGAGTTTTTCTTGTTAATTTTCTGTATAGGATTATTAATATTTGGCAAATTTGATTTTCATAACTATCACATTTCTAATGATTATTGATCAATGGTTTACCCGTTTACAGATGTTACTTTGGTTTTGGGCGGTGGATTCTTCACATAAGTATAAGCCCGTTACGTTTAGTTTACTTTAGGCCTCGCAAATTTCAGAGCCGGCCCTGTATTTCAAAGTTTTGTTCGTATTTGTTTTCAAGAAGAGGCCTTCCACCGACATGCAGAAGCCTAAATATAGCCCATGCTTGAGCCGTTCATCAGGGATGTTAAAAAAATAAAAATAAATAAATAAAAAAAGCCCTTGCTTAATTGCATAATTTCATTGATGTCTGTAAAACAAAACCCTAACATACTTTTACATAGACTACGAGACTCGGTGACTAAGAAACATAAATAACTAAGGAAAACATGCAAAACAAGAAAACATACTGTAATAAGGAAACCTGAATAATAATCTAGTCTAAACAGGAAACACAATAATAGAATCTAGAAAATACGGTAAAATAATATCTTTGACTATTCATATGCTTGCAAGAAGGACAAGCTGATTTTGAATTCTAAAAGATAAACAATAAAGGGGATGCAAGCAATAATACAAGTCGACACGAGAAGCGCTATAGAGTGTGCTAGCACGGCAAAAGCAGCAGAGATGAAGGCAAGCATCATGACAAACATGGCAGCAACTATAAGAACCAGTGCCACCCAATAGCGTTTACGGGCAAGCTCTTCATCCTCGTTGCCAGTATTGTAAAATTTGTAGCCGTAATGCATACCAGTGAAGCAAAGGAAAATAGACGTAACAGAGCATACCATGGCTATGGTGTTGGTTATGACAAATGCTTTGAAAGCAGCTGCTCTTGCTAGGACTGCCATACCTTGGTCTCGACCTTGGTTGCTATTATAGCCGCCCGGAATTGCGAAAGCGGCTGTGAATGTGATGGTTGTTATAAGAGCAGCCACTATGACGAATGTTTGGTATAGCATCACGATTGTTTCACGTACTTCCTGTTTACTCTGTTTCTTTGCTTCTTCAGTTATTTTTGCCTCCTCTTTTTCCAGTCCCCGAGCTCTCTTAATTTTTGCTGTAATATCATGAGGATTGCTGACTATGTTTCTCCCACTAAGGACTGCCGCATGGCCCGCATCCACAAAGGTTTTACCCTACATTTTTTTGTAAGCTGATCAGTTTAGACAAATGATATATGTAAAACGAGAGAGAGAGAGAGAGAGAGAGTCTGTGTGTCAATCACAACTTATGTCATTGAATTCTTGGCGTAGTTGTGCAAAATGCTTAATTTCTCCGTTCTAAATAACAGTCCACTACGCAGAGGCGCAATTTTTGAATAAAAAAACTACTTGCATGCATAATTTTTAAAATTTATTGACACTAAATAAAAGATCTCCATTAGTTTTTTTAATTCGGTGTATAAAATTTTAAAAGTGATGCACCTAAGTATTTTAATTTTTTTCCCAAAAATTATACATCTTTTCATAATGGACTGTTATTTAGGAACAGAAAGTATTATTTTGTCATATTGAAGAGTAACTTCAGTAGATAAATTACATCGAATCAGTAAAGTGTAAAGAGAAATTAAACATAACTCTTCTACGATTCACCCTACCTTCAATTTGGTACTCGTCTTAATGGTATTTTTCGACTCATTTTGTCTTCAAGTTGAGAACTCTTCTTCCTAAGATTTTGTGTTTAATTTTTGGGTGTTATTTACATTTTGTGATTTTTTTTTACATTTTCAGATAAGACGCGACTAAAGACAAAAATACCAGTTGTTTCAAACTTTTTTGGTCCTTAGTGTACATTATTTTTTATTTTTGTGGTAAATTTTTAATTTTTGGACTCATCTCATAGAGAGAATGATTAATCCAAAAAAAACAAATAAAAAATATTTTGACAAATATTTTGAAAAGCCAAAAAAAAAAAAATACCAAAAACAGGAAGATCCAGTCATTTATTGGAAAATTATTCAATTCACTTGGGGTATGCCGTGGGTGCCCCAATCTCTTTCTTGACCACAGATTTGTGTGGCCGGAGACCTCTCAAATGTGTGGTGAGGAGAGACTTGAGGCACCCACCAACGTACCATGCCCGAGGGGCACTAAATAATCACTCCATTGATTGAGCTAGAATGGTTGGTAATGGTACTTTTGCACTTGTTTGAAGACAAAAATGTCGAAACGAAGTTAGGGAGAATGGGGAGAGTGCCATATTGCTTTACTCAATTTTTTTCTTTTTTATCCATTTCTCGCTTATTATTTGAGGTTTATGCTGTCTCCGTGGTTTAAGCTAGGGGTTTAACTCTTCCATGTTGGGTTCGAAAAATAAGAAAAAATAGTCACTACAGTCGATAGGAAAGAATTAATAATGAAAATTATTTTTCGCTGCTTGTACAAATCTGTTTCGTTCACGCATGTATCTATGGATGTTCTATCAATCTAGTTTTTCATACGAACTACTATCTCTGATGTGTGTGTGAGAGAGAGAGAGAGAGAGGGAGAGAGAGAAGTAATCAGGACTATTGATTACACGACAGACAGCTCGGATGCCACAGTACAACTTTGTTGTGCCGCATCACACTATAGGGTTTCCGAATTCAACGACAAGGGAGAACACGGAATCCCCTTACGGGGATTTCCCCCACCAGTTAATGTGTGTAGTGGTGCGCGAGAGAGTGAGATATGTAAGTTAGTATTATGTGTGGGGAATGGCTAAAATACACACCCATTTAAGGTGTGTACCATGTGCACGTACTGTACTGGTCCATATTGTATTACCTTATTGGCAATTGTAACATTTTTTTTAGTGTTTCGTATCTTTTCAGCAATATGATTCGTAACATTTTGAATGATTCATAACATTTGGTGCGTTTCGTCCTTTACACAAAAAAATCGTAACTTTTATTAATAAGTGGTAATCAATTCGTGACTTTTATAGAGGTGCATATAATACACACCTAAATATGAGGTGTGTATTGTAGCATTTCTCTTATGTGTGAGAATAACACAATAAACTGGAAGTTTGGTTGTGCAACGACTGCGCCAGCCGACTTTTTAAATTTCATAATGGGGCCTAGCTAGATTTCTCCTTTAGAAAATTCAACAAAATAAACATTACTTTCAAAATGAAATTTTTTAAAAGGAATATAGAACGTAAACTAGATCTATGTTACTTCACATTAAGGCTTTGTTTGGAAAATGAGGAAAGGGAGGGAAAGTTTAAAAATTTTCTCTTCTCTTGTTTGGTTGGAGAGAAAAGAGGAGAGAAAATGGCTAAATAGAGTTGTAGGAATAGTAAATTCCCCCCCCCCCCCCCCACCCCCCCCCCCCCCCCCCCCCCCCCCCCCCCCCCCCCCCCCCCCCCCCGGGGCGGGTGTTTTCCCATTTTTCTTCTTACTTATTTTCCCTTCTCTTCCATCACTTTCCATAAGTTCCAAACAAGCCTAAAATGTGAGGGAATGACAGGCCAGTACAGTCCGTGGAAGTAAATTACGTACAACTCAGCTTCCTTTTGACGAGCACGGATAAATCAATCCCAGCCCCACATGTTCTCTCTCTAGATCTCTCTCTCTCTCTCTCTCTCTCTCTCTCTCTCTCTCCACCCCACGTGGGCACAATATCTCTCTCTTCAACTCCTCAAACCGTATAAAAGTGTCTAAAATCCTAGGATACCTATGAAAGTGCCTAAACCACTAAAACCTATAATATGAGTGCACCCTAAACCTAAATTCTAGGGTACCCTATGACTAAGGTACCATATGAAAGTGCCTAAACCTAAACCGTAGAGTACCCGATGAAAGTGCCCAAAATCCTAGGGTACCCTATGTAAGTGTCTAAACCATTAAAACCACATAATAGGAAAGTGCACCCTAAACCGCAAAAAAAAGAGTGACTTACCTTAGTGGTAATTTAAAAAAATGATTCACCTTAATGGTAATTAGATGCCTATTTTCTAAACTTAGAGGTAAAAATCGGTTAAAATGTTGCTCCCTCCATTCCATATTAATAGTCCACTATCACTATTGCAGAACTCTAAAAAAATTGCCTATATTTTTTAATTTATGACATTTTGTACCTAGAATATAAATTGTGAGATATAGATGATTTTATAAGTGACATGTACATCGAAAATGAACTATTAAATTGGAACACACAGAGAACGAATTTAAAATTGATATTAGAAGTTGCTTTATGTAACGTATAAATATTTATGGTGGTTCAATGTTTATGAGAAGAATAGTGGTTCAATTTACGTTCCAAAAAATAAGAGCTATGTGATTTGATCTCCTGACTTACGGGAATAAAGAGGCCCAAGTCGAACTGTGCTATTGAATTGTAAATTTTACCCCTTTACATAAGGGATCCTTTATATAAGTTATATGCGGACCTAGTCCTATTTTTTATTTTCGGACCAAATTTCGACTATCCAAACCACTCAATGTTTTTAAAACGTGTTTCTAAGGGTCTATGCGGGAATATCCAAAAATAAATAAAAACATTCGGAAAAGCTTGATCCAAGCAGTTTTTAGTAAAAATTGTACATATGCAGTTTTTGATAAAAACTGCTCAGATCAAGCCCTTCCGGTATCATTTTTTGGATATTCCATACAAAAACCCTTAAAAACACGTTTTAAAAACATTGAGCGGTTCGGATTATTGAAATTTGGTCCGGAAACGTTAGGTCCACATGGTAAGACCCTAAGGGATCCCTTATGTGAAGCTTTTATATTTATATTTCCACTAAACTTCCTATCCAAACCCTTAAAATCTGAACTTCGTCCACACCTCATAGATCCTGATCGAATTTCGACAATCCGAACCGTCCAATGTGTTTAAAAGGTGTTTTTAAGGGTCCTGTGAGAAATCAGCCAAAAAAAAATACCCAAAAGGGCTTGATCCGAGCAATTTTTCATAAAAATTGTATATGTTCGTTTCTATGAAAAACTGCTCGGATCAAGCCCTTCCCATTTTTATTTTTTTTTACTGATTTCTCGCGAGAGCCCTTAAAAACGTTTTTTAAACACATTGAACAGTTCAGATCATCAGATTTAGTCCGGAAAGTGGAGGTCCGGATTTTAAAAGCTTGCGGGATCCTTGATAGGAAGTAGACCATATATATATATATATATATATATATATATATACCCTAAATTTGGGGGCCTAATTTTTAGCGCAAAATAGGGGGCGTAATGCATGACCTCGTGGGCTTATACCTAGGGCCGAGCCCTGGCGTGGATATTCTCTCATTTTCCCATCTACTAGACCACCAAATTTGGATGGAATTTTTTACGAGTTAAAGAATGTTCGTTAATTTTGGAGTTGGAGAGGTTTAAGTGAATAACAAAGAGACCATATGGTAAGCTTTATCTTATCATAGATTCATACACCCGGGCCAGGTAAATTACCTACGAAGGTACGTATATGATGCAGGCAAAATGTGCTTCCCGGTCCCTTGTTTTTATTGCGTCATACATACTCAGAGAATGATGCAGTAGAGGTGTAGGGCGCCAAACCAGACGAGGTGTGCGCCGTACCCAATAGGCTGAGCCCATCGCATTCATGGACAAATGGCCGAAGGGCCTTTGTCCATGAAATTGCCCGGCGGGCGTTGGAAGGAGGCTGGGCTTGACTAGACCGTGCCCATCCCAGTGAGGCACTCCTGAAAGATGACGACTAACTTGGGCATCAGGGTGCTCTCCACCTAGATACATCTGATAGGCACTAACTAATTCGCTCATTTTGCGTTTTTATTCGCAAGGAATGAAGGCGGACAAATCGTCTTCCGGTCAAGGAGATTTTAGAGTCGATGTTGGTGGGAGCTCTCTGGGTGTTCCTGGTGTCGGTTGGTTGGAGGTTTCGGCTTTTTTGGGGTTTTTGGTTCTGGTGGCGAGCTTAGGGGGGAGGAGTGCTTTGGGTTTTTCTTTTCCTGCTGTTGTTTTTGGGGTGTTTTCGAGGCCTTGCCTGTTGTGTTTTCTGGTTCAGGTTTCTTGGTCGTTCTAGGTGTTTTTTTTTTTTTTTTTTTGGTTTCTGTGGTTTGGTTGGCTTCTTGCCATCCTTTTTGTGTCTTGTTATTTCCCCTTTAGGGTCCTTGGCGTTATCAGTCTCGAGCCCTTTTAATCTTTGTAATTTGTTTCCAAAGATTAATAAATTTTTGCTTATCAAAAAAAAAAAGGAGATTTTAGAAAGAGATAAAGTACCCTTAAACCATAGGAGGCATAACAAAAGGAAACAGTAGCTTCTCGGAATAAGGTATATTATGCAATGAGAAGAGATGTACTTACAAAACTCATTCTGCTTGCGATAAAGGCTGGCATCTTTGCCGCAAAGGTTCGCATCTTTGCCTCAAGAGTGGACAATGCCAAGTTTATCGGGGTCATGTTTTTGTTGTTGAAAGCATGTTTATCTGCTCTATTGTGCTTCCACAGCCAATCTGCTTCACAATCAGAAGAAATAAGCAGATGGAGAGGTGTGTTACCTTCATTGTCCTTTTGGTTTATAAGATGTCGTAACCATGGCTTGCTTCTTATAAACGTTATAGCGCTTTGAACCTCCATATCGATAGCAATGTGTAGAACATTTTGTCCTTTACTATTGACCACCTCCCAACAATCTGGATTGTTGGACAAAAGCTCTTCCATTACTGTTACGTGCCCAGTAGCTGTGGCAATGTGAAGAGCTGTTTCCAGACCGTCCTTGTTTGTGGTAGAATTGTATACCACCGATTCATCTGCTTTTAGCAACTGTTTAACTCCCTTTTCATTCCCAATCCATGCAGCACTGTGAAGTGGTGTCCACCCATACGTATCTACTTTCTTAATTAAATCTTTGTTCCACACCAATATCCTTTCTATGCTTTGACCTAAGTAAATCAGACAAAAGTTAAGCATTAGTAAATGAAGAAATATGTATTTATTTGGAAGAAGAAGATGTATCGACAAGAATTGCCATCAAACGAGCGAATAATGTCTTCATATTGGGCATATGTGTAGTGTAAACCTACCTAACAAACAGACGAGGGATGTGTAGTGCGATGATCTGATGCAGCTATGGTCGCATGTCATTAATTACTTGGAGCCTTGGAGGACCTTGATAGAAAAGTGGCAAAATTGGTCGGTGGCAGATTGGCCCGCAGTTCCTACGGTTGATGCGAAAGGGCGCAACGAACAAGGCCCATTGGTACCAGTGGTTTTCGGCCCAATTCCTTCGTTTGGGCCTCCGAATCGTCAAATTTGCCATTTAAGGAAATAATCTAATTGCTAATTACTTGGTCAATACAACTCCGTTTTGAACTAGGTTTTTGGCAGTAGTAATCTTCTTTATTTTAGTTTCCATATTTGAGCCTAACTCAAATCTTTCCATTTTTGGCAATTTCTGTACTTATTTCCACGAAGATGATGAAGGAGCCATGAAACCACTACTAGCTATTGAAGAAGAAGTCAAGGAAAAGGCAAGAAATGCTAGCAGTTGTGTAGCCAGGATAAAAAGAAGGAGAGTGACCATGAAATTGATTTCATGGAATGTAACGGGTATGTCAAGTGCTGTCAAGAGGAGATTCGTGGGCAAGTTGGTGAAGACAAAAATACCTGATCTCATGATGATTCAAGAAACCAAATGGAAGGTTTTTGACAAATTCACAGCTCAAAGATTATGGTACAATTCAGATATGTGTTATACAATGGTGGAATCTGGGGGGATCATAACTATGTGGAATCAACAGGTTTTCAAGCCTGAGACCATTATCCATGAGAAGCATTTCATCTTTATGAGAGGTACCTACAACAACCAGTTTACTGGTGCCATCATCAGCGTGCATGCTCCTATTGATACAGAGGCCAGAAGGCAGCTACGGGAAGAAATCATTGCGCACTCAAGGGTAGCTTCCCAATCCCTTGGTCAATTGGTGGGGATTTCACCGAAATCAAAGCTTTGGGAGAAATATCAGGCTGTATAAGAATTGATAGGGGTATGAGAGACTTTATTGATTTCATCAATGTCATGGAAATTAGGGATATCCCAATACTGGGCAGATCTTTCACTTGGACTAATTGCCAAGAAAATGTGATTCAAAGCAGATTGGACAGATTTATGCGATCTCAAGAATGGCTAGATCAATTTAATTGTCTCCAATGGGGCTTGCCTAGATTGGTATCCGACCACTGCCCCATCCTTCTTTCTGATGATGCTCTTGACTGGGGTCCAAAACCCTTCAAATTTATTGATGCATGGCTGCACCACCCCAAATGCATCCAAATATTCAAAGAGACTTGGGACTCTTTCCAAGCTCATGGCTGGGCTGGCTATAGAATCATGAGTAAACTCAGGCTGAAGTAATGGAATGTCAATGGTTTTGGCAAACATCAACTCAAGACTATCAGCGTTGGAGGCTGAAATTCATCAATTTGATTTGTTGCTTGAGCAAAGAAGTCTAACTCTGGTGGAACTTGAACCAAAAAAAGGAATGTAAGGAAAATTAATGGTACCAAAGTAAACTAGCAGAGAATTTGTGGAGGCAAAAGTCAAGACAGTCATGGATCAAGCTTGGCGATACAGGCTTTCAGCTACCGTCAGGTCTCAAGGTGAACTTCTTCAAAAGCCAGTTATGTGGAGTGGGAGTTAATGATGATCTGTTGATATCTTTTGCCAACATACTTGGATGCAGGCAAGAATCTTTACCAATCAAATACCTGGGTCTCCTTCTAGGTGCTAATCCAAGGAGAATTCAAACATGGCAACCAGTTATTGATAAATTTTAGAAAAAAGCTGTCTATTTGGGAGAGGAAATACCTAGCCTTGGGAGCCAGACTCACCCTTATCAAATCCACTCTTTGAAATTTGCCTCTGTATTATTTATCTATCTTCAGGATGCCTATTTCAGTTGCCAACAAGCTGGAAAGGATACAAAGGTCTTTTCGGTGATGATAATAAAAAGATACACATGGTGAAATGGGAGAACATGACTAGAAGTAAAAGGAATGGTGGTTTGGGCAAATGGCTTATGTCCCCTATGTAGAAATGTGGAGGAATCAGCTAACCTTTTGCTCTCTGTGTTTAGCAAGAAATGCTCTGATTTTCAGAGGAACTCCGTTTGTTGATCTCGAAAGTGGTGGATGATATTAAAACTAGGCCCAGTTTTCCAAAAGATTTTAGCACCCAGGTGCTAAAATCATGATATTTCAAATCAAAAAATGAAGTGGTTTCATGTATCATTTTTCAAATTTTTTCGCACCAAATAGAAGTACTCGAGGTGTACTTTAATTTGGTGCGAAAAAAATCGAAAAACGATACACGGAACTGTTAAGAAATATTGTCCCACATTGCCTAGGAGTGGAATGGGTGATCACTTAATATATGTTGGGACCTCTCCACTTATTGCCAATTGGTTTTGAGATAGATATAAAGTTTCCATAGGAACCACTTTATTTTTTGATTTAAAATATCATGATTTTAGCACCTGGGTACTAAAATCTTTTGGAAAACTGGGCAAGGTAGCATTCTAGGTAAAAGCGAATTACGATCTTAAGGGATACTCAATGGAAGATTTTAAGAGATGCCTTCAAGGGATTAGGAAACCGAAAGCAAGAAAACTCAACCTTTAATTTGGGTTATGCTGGGCTGTTTTTTGTGCTTCTTGGCTTTTGTGTGTGGAGGGTTGATCTCTTATCAACTTTCCCCTCCCTCTTCTCTTTGTTTCTTCTTTATTTATTCAACATATGTTTCTCTTTGCACGATCAAACCAAAAAAAAAAAACAAACAGGCGAGGGACAATTCTACTAATGTGAAGAGAACTCTTCCTTTTTTTTGGAAAATTTCATCTATGCTATCAATTAGCATGCCCTATTTTTCGTCTTACAGGTACTTAACCGTGCTTTCGATATTTTTCACGTACTGCAACTAAAAGAGGAGGGATTTGGAGACTTGTGTTACTAATAATTTCAACATCACTAAATTATGTTTGTTGTGACAAATTAACCTGTTAAGTCGTTGAGTGTTGCCGCATGCAAGGCCGTTCTACCACCAGGGCCACCGTAGGTTGGCGATGTGCAAGTTTCCAAGAGCACAACCACTACGTCTGTTCTACCTCGCTCAGCAGCCAGGTATAGTGGGGTTTCCTCAGCATTGTTGGCGGGATGTTGAAACTCTGGATCTTCCCCAGCTAACAATTTGACCACTTCCAAGTGCTTGTCTTCTTCCAAGTGGCAATTGCACACCGCCATATGCAAGGCTGTGTCTCCATCCACATTTGTCGCCCTGATCAACATCTTCTTAGCTTCCCCACCCAAGCCGCTTTCAACTTCTTGCTCTATCTTTTTCGCACACTCTATGAGCTCTTTGACTATGTCGGCGTACCCTTCCCTCGCCGCCATATGAAGTGGAGTTTCCTCTCTGATATTCACTTGGCGTAACAACGAGGGACACGCTTGTAAGATCTCGACCACGCATTGTAATTGGGCTGCCACGTGGAGAGCAGTGTTCATATTGGCTGTGGTTTGGATTTCGAGTTGGTCAATGTGTTGGCTAAGGTCATCAACTTTGCCTTCGCTAGCAGCAATGTAAAGGCTACGATCCATGTTAAATACAATGAAACCCTGAGGTTAATTTGGGTTCTTGCCCTTTGCAACCCCCTATACATATATTTATAATATCAACCTCTCTATGTAAGCCCTGGCTTCAAAGTTACACCAACTATTTCCTTCCTCGTCACTCTGTTGGAGTATTATATTCCTCCATCATTGTTTTACTCTCTTTTTACCTTCTATGGGTTTTTTTTTTTTTACTCCTACGACAAAATTTCCCTATCACGACAAATCGACTTTACTTTGTCTCCATAGAAACATCAAGACGTTGCGAACTGCTATTTAAAATGAATGGTAAAGGTATATATTCTAAAGTTTAAGCTTACAATTTATGGAACAAAGTAAAACTTATTCACATATGTATTGATATATGACCATGCTAATTTTTGGTAGACTTGTAATTTTGTGCGATTCTATGAGATAAATGGTTAGGATCAAAATTGTGGACCCGTCATGTGAATAAAAGTTTTGAGTATGGAGGGATTGTGATTGAGAAGTTCAAGGGTTTTTTGTGTTTTGTTTGAGATCTCCTGTGCCTAAAACCTAGTTTCCCTCTATGCCGAATTGTTTTGGGTTGTTGGATGGTGTGTTTTTTGTGTTTTGTTTTAAAATTTCATGTAATCCAATGACCGGAAGTGCACCGAAACACAAGAATAGAGAATTTTCGGAACTGCGGATTTGAGCCCTGGCTTCAAAGTTACACCAACTATTTCCTTCCTCATCACTTTATTGGATTATTATATTCCTCCATCTTTGTTTTTTCTCTTTTTAGCTTTGTTTATGTTCTGTACGTGTTGCCTTTAAATAATATTCTCTGCTCGAAAAACTTTTGAAATTATATTTGTTTAATTAGCTTACCCATGGTACGGAGTCTTCTGACATGTAGAGTATTTAAATGTATAGTAATCAATTATTCAACTTAGAACTTATTATGTACTCCTATTAGATACTAGATAGGCATTTAGCTCATGCTTGAATTCGTAGTTCAACTTCATTCATCCTTCAGAACTGATCGACATGCAGACCTTCTATGGTTTTTTTTTTTTTTTTTTACTCTTACGACAAAATTTCCCTATCACGACAAATCGACTTTGTCTCCATAGAAACATCAAGACGTTGCTAACTGCTACGTAAAATGAATGGTAAATGTATTCTAAAGTTTAAGCTTACAATTTACGGAACTGAGTAAAACTTATTCACATATTTATTGAGATATGATCATTCATAGACTTGTAATTCTTTGCCATTCTATGAGATAAATGGTTAGGATCATAATTGTGGGCCCAGCATGTGGACAAAAGTTGAGAGGGATTGCGATTGAGAAGTTCACAAGACTCTTGGCAATTGTTCAAGGCCTTTTTTTTTTAGTAATTCTAAGCACACCCCTCTAAAACACACTTCTCAAACATACATACTTTCTTTTTTTTTTTTTTTTTTGAAAAGCAAAAAGATTTCATTGATCTTGAAGATGTTACAAGACTAAAAGGACAAGGAAACAGCAAACAAGCAAATGTCAGCCCAATCCGAGACCTACACCATAATTGGTAAGAGATCAATCAAGGAACCTCCTAAAAGGCATAAAAGCCCAACACATAAGAAACACCCAAGGCCCAAAAATGCCTAGATAAAATGGGCCAAGCCCAACCAATAAAACCCTAAAAAGCCTCCAATCAAAGAACAGCCGCCCCCGCTGCCAACACTGCTGCACGCCGGCCAATTGAAGAGGAAAACGACCATTGCCACCTCCGCCGTCGGAACCCGGGGAACAAGCCCCTGTTGCTACCCCAAGGACGGACCAACCGCCCCTCTCCAAGAAGCCAACGAACCCAACAAACCCCGTCACAAACCAGCGACCAGATCCACCTATTGCCGCCGCCGCCGAAACACCACTGACCCTTGATGAACCACCCACCACAGCGACCGGATCTTCCACAACCAAACCCACCCAGCGCCTCCCATCAAAACCCCAAATCATTAGCCGCCATCCATCACAAGCCGTTAGGCATGGAACCGAAATCATCCATCAATGATTCGGCGTGAGAGACGAAAGAACCGACGTGCCGTTAGGCAGGAATAGCTGCTCCCAACAAAGCAGCCATGGCCGGCCACAACCAGTGCAAGGGGGATGGAGGAGAACGGGATCTGCAACCAAAAAGCCAACCCATCGCCGCCGCCAAAACACCACCACGGGACACCTCCAACCGCCACCACCGCACCCACCTGTCAAAGGAAAACGAGAGAGAGAGAGAGAGAGAGAGAGAGAGAGAGAGAGAGAGAGAGAGAGAGAGAGGTGAATATCCCTCCCCTCCCGCCGCCGAGAATGGGGGGGAGGGGAAGGAGGAAGAAAATGAAGGTGGCGGCTAGGGTAAGAAGTTTTAGAGAGAGATAGGAGTGTGAATTTCAAATTCTATTTTTACGATCTTATTCGTTCATTTTCTAGCACTGAACAAATGTGGTTTTTTTTTTTCGTATCAATAACTTGCATGTGTGGACTTACAAAACGAACAACTCAGATTGTCAATAGAAGCCCATGTTATTAAGTGATCTGTTTGACAGGCAAGTTTGAAATGGTATGTACATAGCTTTCATGACTCCATTTTTTATGTCATCTTAATGAAATAAACTTTCCCAATATAAAGTGTGGTACCAGTTCAAAAAATTATAAAGTGTAGTAATAATTGCAAGATTCCTGCTTGTTTTTATGTTGATGCTCCGCGACTAAAAATCACACACCTATTTGGTCTTCTTCAAGCAAATACACATTTTCACTTTTGCTTTTAATCTTTAGGCTTCAATTGGGTGCGGTGTTATTTTTGGGTGCACTAAACATGGAGCGGCGATGAAATAGTGGGGGATATTATCTATAGAGGGTGGATTCAGAGTTTCAATTGTATTCTGCAGCAAAACATCCCTATAGATCCTCGGTTCTTAGAGGTTCAAGGGGGCCACTATTTCAGTGGTATTCTGATAGCAGTCACTTTGTGCATATATTGCTAAATGTTAGGTCTGTCTCCAATCATCCCCGCCCATGCCTAAAATGTTTAGGGACTAGATGGGTTCTATTGTTATTGTTATTGTGGAACTACAGTGATGTGAAATTTATGGATGATGGATTAAATAATATTTAGTTTGGATGATTTTGTACGAAAGGCGTATAAATAGTAGTACTTGGTTTGGGCTGTCTTATGACTTATTTTCCCTTATGAATGTCCATATTGGATTATGCATTAAACTAATTATATAAATAAAAGTGGATAATGTAAAAAGCTGTTTTATGACTTATTTTCCCTTGTGAATGTCCATATTGGATTATGCATTAAATTAATTATATAAATAAAAATAAATTATTTTCTCATACTTATCAACAAGTAAGCTATAATAATTTATTTTAATAATTTTGAATATAAATGAAACAGATTAAATATTATTATTTAATTATATGAAGTACAATTATTCTCAAATTTATTCTTCAGTTAAAAGAAGAACATTTTATTGAATTGTCAAATAAAACTTATTCACATATTTATATGATCATACTAATTTTTTGAAGAGGTAATTTTTTGCAATTCTATGAGATAAATGGTTAGGGTCATAATTGTGGCCTCGGCATGTGGACAAAAGTTGAGTAGGGAGGGATTGCGAAAGCCGAGAAGTTCACAAGACTCTTGGCAATTGTTCAAGGCTTTTTTTTTTTTTTTTTTGTAATTCTAATCACACCCTCTAAATCACACTTCTCAAACATACTTTCTAGGAGTGTTAATTTCAAAATCTATTTTTACAATCTTATTCGTTCATTTTCTAGCACCGCACAAATGTGATTTTTTGTATCGATAACTTGCATGTCTGGACTTACAAAATGAACAACTCAGATCGTTAATGGAAGCTCATGCTATTAAGTGATTTGTTTGAGAAGCGTGTTCAAAATGGTATGTACATACTACATAGCTGCATGACTCTCTTTTTTATGGATCTTAATGAAACAAACTTACCAAATATAAAGTGTAGCACCAGTTCAAAAAAATATCAAGTGTAGTAATTGTAGAATTCCAGCTTCCAATTTCTTTATGTTGATGCTCCGCGAAACAAAATCACACGCCTATTTGCTCTTCTTCAAGCAAATACACATTAACACTTTTGCTTTACACTTTTGCTTTTAATCTTTAGGCCTCAATTGGGTGCGGTGTTATTTTTGGGTGCACTAAATGCAAAGCACTGATGAAATAGTAGGGGATATTATTTATGGAGTGTGGATTCGCAATTTCAATGGGATTCTGCAGCAAAGCATCCCCGATAGCTTCTCGGTTCTTGGAGGTTTAAGGGGGCCACCGTTTCAGTGGTATTCTGAGAGCAACCACTTTGTGCATTTATTGCCAAAGGTTAGATCTGACTCCAATCGTCCCGCCCATATATACCCCTAATGATCAGGAACTAGATGGATTCTGCTGTTGTTATTGTTGTGGACCCACAGTGATATGAAATTTATGAATGATGGATTAGATAGTACTTAGTTTGGATGATTTTGTAAGAAGAGGGTATGCACAGTACGTACTTTAGATGTTGAAATGGGGGATAAAGAGGGGTGGATAATGTAAAAAGCTGTCATATAACTTATTTTCCCTTGTGAATGCCCATATTAGATTATGTATTAAATTAATTATATAAATACAAAAATAAATTATTTTCTCGTATTTATCAACAATTAACCTATAATAATTTATTTTTAATAATTTTGAATATAAATGAAACATATTAACTATTATCATTTAATTATATGAAATACAGTTATTCTCAAATTTATTCTTCCAAAGAAGAACATTTTATTGAATTCTCAAATAAATATTGCTAACGCCCACTCGCGCTCTCTTCGGTAGAAATTAGGTTTGAGTGAAATAAAGAGAGACGCAAACGTAGGGGAATGGCAGGGGTAAAATTGACATTTGGGCAGGGGCTACACTCTCCATAATTATGAATTGGGTTTGGACTGGTCTAACCCAATCCATAATTATGGATGGGGCTAGGGGGTTGAGGGGAGACTAAATTTGGAGGGGGTGTATCCCAACCAAGGCAAAAGGCTGGGCTCGTAAATAAATATGGACCTTTATATTTACGGACCCTTCTTTCCCTCCATCCAAACCACCCCATAGCCATAGCTAGTCATTGGTGGGGTCTTGACGTCTATTCCAACCCATGCACGTGGGTGAGTCATCTCTTTCGTTTTCATTCATCACAATCAGTGGCGATGCCACCTATGAAGTAGTGGGGTCGCCCGGCCACATGGGGAATAAAAATTACTATTACTATCTTAAATTGTTTTCTTAATTTTTAAATGATGCCATCAAAATTCGATGGTAGACACCATACTAGACAATTTTCTAATATTTGAAACCCCTTAAAGTTTCAAGAAAATACCAAACAAAAGGAGTAAACCCATTTTTTATTGTCACCACACAATATAATTTTCTAATCTTAAAATCCAGTATTTGTTAAACCGACAAAATACAAATGTAATAAGAGTTCGATCTCAAGATTCTAAATCTCATCTTCAAGACCCCGAATTCTCTCTCTACAACATTTCTTGCCAAAGAGTGCTCTTCTCTGCTTTGTGGCATGTGTTCTTGCCTCCAAATGTTAATGTGATATCGTTGACCCCTGTACAGTGCTAATAATCCCAGGTCATTATTGTAGCCGGCGTCAATGAGGTAGTAACGACTTACAAATGGCTTACAATGCCTACGTGTGTACGTTTACGAAAATGTGGACATATACGTGTAATGAAAAGTTTTTAAAGTCACAAACCGTGTGGAATTTTCAACCCGTTAGGACCCACGAGGGCATTTCAGAGCACTCTTGAGTATGTGGCGGAGCCTTCCCAACCAGACAATGTATATATGAATTCTAGATTTCGACTAGCCACTCCTAACATATTTGTAGCGTCGTCACCCTTCCTTAACCTATAGCGTGTCTTGTGTTCAGTTGGGGGCAGGACAAGTATGAATGTACTGTATAAAGCCCCTAGACAATTCTTCGAGAGATGAGGGAAACTTATTAGTACTAAATTTTCGCTCACAAGTCTAGGTAGAAAATAACAAAATTTAATATATTACGAAAATGTACCTCAAACCACTTCCACCTAACATCCAGCTTATTAGCGGGAAACGGGTTGGAGATGAAGCCACAAAACATTGTTAAGGCGCAACATCACCAACAAAATTGCATTGAAATGCCTACTAACTGTTTCCCCTGATCTCCAAAATTGGAAAATGATACGCCTATCCTTCATATGGTGCGAAAGGATCCACACAAAAAAAACATGGCAACTTTCTCTACGAGAGTGACATTCCTAGAGTCCTGCAAGCGTCGTTGCTTAAGTAAATGGCACAACTTCATGAACACGCGTCTATTTACCCTCAATTGCTCGGGACAGTGTAGATACCCCAATGAGTTTGACCTCAAAGAGGGTGTTCACTACCCAGGATGGCCAAAAGCGTCGAGGTGCCTATTGCAACACACTTTATGAATGAGAGTCACTACCTCGTTTGGGCTAAACCGAGAAAAAGCCTAACCAGAGATTCTAGTCGTGGATTCGGTAAACAATGGTACGATGAGGGAAAGATGTTAGGCACCCCTCTCCGCCTAGCCACGAAGGCTAGCATGTACTCGTTTGACATAAAGCTGCTTTAGCACTCTAAAAGATCTCGCATGTAAAACTGATTATTAAACCGTTTTAACAGATATGAGTGATTTGCACTAAAAATTTCTAAGGGTTCCCATTCAACACTTTGTTGTATTACTTGGATGATTCATTGTTTCAATGAAAGTTTTTATTTTTTCAGCTTAATATCGTATTTGTATCCATGACATCAGGCACCCATAATTCAATGTGAGTGGGTTTGGGTGGTTTACAAACGGGTGAATTTGGGTGGTTTCAAAAATGTGTTGCAATTGCCACCTCTAGCCTTTAGGCACATGTTATAGCTAGTATTAGCTGCTCTACTATCCACATAAATTGCAAGGTCCAATTCAACAGAAAATCCAACTTGACCTCCTACTCCAACTTACATTCGATTCTTGTTCGGATCTCACAGCTAAGACAGCTCGCCAAAGACAGCGCCACAAGAATGATCGACTTACCTACCAAGCAAGGAGAATAAAAAAGGGGATACAGCTGACCCATTTCGTCGACTCGGCTTTCCATCTCTTCAATATCAGAGGCTCCTACGAGCGAAGATGCACAGGAGATATTCGCCAAACCAAGCACTGCGAAAGTGGAAGATCACTTACCACCATCTTTTTTTGGATGAACCATGTAATATCGATAGAACAATCACCATCTTATTTGGACGAACTAAAAAACATTGATAGAACCACCACTACACCAGGTGTGTGCTTGCTTGCAACAAACACTAACATAGTCTAAGCATTTACCCAGAAAAAAAGAAACCAATCAGTCGATCAAAAAAGAAAAGCATTTTGATGCGTCAAAACACTTCAAAAACACTATCCCACATCTCCACAACTCTGTCAAAATCCAAGTCTTGTTTAGATGTCAATCGTCCTTCGTCTTCATCTCGATCTTTTTCACATGTTTAGAGTGTTACCATCTACCCTTTCTAAGCTCCATCAATATTTGTCGACAGCTTTTAAGCCAACACTTGTTCCTCAAAACCCAAGTGAAAGGTAAACGAAGCAGAGTTGCTACAAAAGTCAACTTCCAATTGTATCTATGAGAATATCAATCACCAATTACAACATGAAAGGCACAGAGAATAGCAACAACGGATGGCTGACCGATGATGTCTAAAATGCCTACCCTGCTTCTAACTCCCATCTTTCTACAACAAAAGCATGACGATATTCCGGAAAAATTAGGATAAACCGAAGTATAGTGCTAATAACCAGTATACCTCCTTCAAAAAATCCATGATGGTCAAACCAAAACTGTGGATTCCGAATGAAGCACCTCTGCAGTTACTTCCCTATGAGCTTATAGTAAGCATACAAGCCCGAACCAACAAAGCCGAGTAATTGCCCCATAACATTCAACTGCAAGGGAAACCCATCAGAATATCACTTAAAGAGCAACACTCAGAAACAGAGGTAAATGCAATAGAAAGTAAACTTCCAGCTGTGGTGCCGTTTAGAAAGAGAGGGAAGTTGGCACTCACGAAGTCAAATGGAAGCCCACCGAACAACATCCAGCCAAGTCCAATGGTGAAAAGATCCTACAGCAGAACAAAAGGAGGATCTAAGCATTTGGTTGGACTTTGAAAAATAAGGAATATAAAGATCTCTCATGGAACAAGCAAAATAACAAACTCCCAGCAACTGTGCCACTCAGTGATCTCATTCTATATCCTTATATCTTTTCACCACTAGTAAAGGAACCTTAGCCATCTTAATGCCTAGTTTCAGGCGATGAAGTAAACTTCAAACCAATTTCAAAGAATCTTATGTAATCTCTTGCTCCACTTCCTGCAACTTGTCCAAAATTCACATTTTTTTTGTACAAATAAAGTCTCCCAGTTAAACAAAGAAGTGAATAATCAAGCAGGTGCAATAGCATGACACTAATTGACCCATTCTATGTCTCCTTATCTGTCACAAACCTAAAAGAATGGCAACAGCAAAAGGACTACTGGTATTCTTTGTATTTTGTAGCCCTTTTAAAATTCGTAAGAAGTTTTGGCAGGCAATTCTCGAGTGTCAACACTGTCAGCTACACCGTATTGTATAAGACGATCCATCGTGCATCCCCAAAGAGAAGCAAGCACTGCTAGGAGGTCCATTTCTTTTCCAATTCCAATATTGTCGAGCATCTCATTTAGGTCAAAGAGCTCTAGCTTTCTTAGAGCAGCATCACTCATTTAGGCTGGAAAGGTCTAGTTGCATGTGGTAATCTTAACCCATTATTATTATATTTATTTTTTTACAACAGGATGTCCAGGCCAACTTGCACGCACCTTGACTAATTCTGGGGCCCTGAAGTTAACGACCGGCCAAACCTCCAGCAACCCCAAGTTTTGGAATGTTTGGCTTCCGTGGGAATGGAACATGTGAACTCATGCAGGAGGACTTGTTGCTTTCTCATAACCACTAGGCCAAACCCCTTGGGATTGTAATCTTACCGCTTTATTATATAAGTTTGTTACGAATTTGGTCACATTAAGGATAATTGTGCATGCAATTACGAAAAGCGCTGGGTAACCAAACCTTCAAATTGCCACAAATGGTTTGCGTGAGTGCTGAATTGAGAGTTGTGTTCAGGAATATACTATAGTTCAAGAAGAAAGCCAGTATGCAGGACAGAAGCAACACGGCCTGCAATTTATAATAACAAAATAAATCAACAAAAGCAATATCTTCAATTGGAGGGTACCAATTAGTTAAACCATCATTGTAACGACTAAGACATAAGTGCGTACAAATACAGGCACCCACAAGGAATAGCTGCAGTTGGGAGTTCCGTACAATTTAGGCATACAAGATGTAAAGATTACCTTACCCAAAGTTCAAACAGAATATTACTCATCTATAGTTGATGACTAAACAAACAAAAAAACTAAAATTATCCAGAGTTCATTTGAATATCAGAAAAAAGTCTAAACACTTCCTTTATTTCTTCACACAAGTGCAAAGTTTTATACTTTTTAACCCTACAATAGATTCTACAAAAAGAAAAAGGTCAGAGTGTCGGACTTGGGAGAGGAGGATTACTTCTCTGATACAGTTCAGCAATTGAGGATTCCCCAGATTTCATTGAGGCGAGACCAAAACGTTCAAAAATTGTGTGTGTGGAACTCAAATCACTCTCTACAAATTGCAGTTAATACCTTAAAGGGTTAATGCTGCCTTCAAAGTTATCAGACCTCTATATATTCATATTCCATTCCTCGTTTGACTTTTTATTAGTTCAACATATCTTACTTTAAAACTGATGCAACAAGAAGTAACCAAATTAATTAAGACCATAAAAAGATTTAGTTCTTCAGACAAGATCAGAAGAAGAAATGCAGTAGTCAAGGACAAAAATTGCTAGCACGATATTGAAATACATAAAGAATCACCAATTTGAAATGCAGCAAGAGGTAATCAGGTCAATTGCAAACCTCACAGAGCTCAAGCGATTATTAGAAAACGAGGTGCAGAAGGTAAATAAGGACATAGAGTTCTACCACAACAATTAATGATATTAATAAGAAAAAAATAATTTGCGCATCGTAGTTGAAAATCTGCATTAGATGGGGGCAAATTCATGATTTCTAATTTTTGATAAATGATAAGTGAGGGGAAAAATAATTTTCGAGCCTCTAGTCCGCAAGAGACAATGCGCCAATTATCCAAGACAAGTTTGCAAACAAGCATAGAAGTCTTCTAGTATGAAAACTATGAAACTCTCCTGAAGATCACAAATTACCAGAAAGCCAGGTGAAAACAAATATGGAAAATTCAATGTCAACTCCAAGTCACCCCGGATAAATGTCCAGAACAGTAAGAAAGGCCCGCATATTATTCCTGTATCAGAATGTAAGATTGTATTATCTCACACTTCAAAAGTTAGAATGGTACTAACATGTTTGGAAAGAGAAAGATAATTCAGTCCATAGGACATGATTTGGTGTCAGTTCATTTCACATACCATTGCACCACATGAGACCAAAGCTATTGAGGCCGCTAGATTTACCTGCCACAAGTGAATGTATCAGCAAAAAATGGAGGACCATCATGCTACTGCTGAAAAGTCTTTGAAACAGAAGAAGTAATACCTATACGGGCTATGGTTGCGAGATATATTGCTGTAGTAATGTTGGCTATAAAGACAACAGCATAGCCATAGGAATCAAATGTTAAGTCTCGAGCTCCAGCAATAAATGCACCAAGAACGATCAATGCCACACTGATAACACCTTAAGGTTTTGGTTAAATGGAGGAATTAGAACCATAAAAATCCAATTAAAACCAATCATGAGTTCGTGACAACTTCTGTGACAACAATTTAATCATCAAATCTGAAGATGCCATAAACAATAACTGGCTGTGATGGAGGAATTAAAGACAGAAAAACCCCAAGTATAAGTTTCTTGACAATTTCTAGTGGGGCAAAAAGAAAGATACTTGTCAAATGATCCAAAAGTAACCTGATAGCGACTTGAGTGACTATTGCTGTACCCAAGGCCCAAAAAGTTCACATTACATAGGAAAAGGGTCCTATATATGAGAGTAATAGAAAAAAACTCAACCAAGTTTGTGTCAAAGAATGTTATACCATGGCAACTTTCCACATATTTGGGTTTGGGTATAGCCAGGCAATCCTTTGTTTTTTTGTTTTTGTTCTTTCTTTTTTTCCTTTGATACACCCAGTAAAGAATGCATTCAGCTCTACAAGATCAACTAATCAAGTGCTTTCACAAAATAGAAATACAGATTCACTGAGCCCAGTATGAAGTCAAAATAACATTTCGCATTTAGATTGCCAACATTCAATCTTCATTGTCTTCATTCTTCTGATGTCAACAGGTTATATAATTGGAGAAAGGAGAAGTTATAAAGGCCAGCTTACCTTCCAACAACAGACAAGGTGTACCTCTGCCCTACCAGGACAGCCTCAACAACCATTGCGAATACCACAGTTGTCCTCCTGAGGGTGGTGTACATCGGTACACTAACTCCACGCACAGACTCCATGGTAGCTAGCTTTCAAAGACGAACAAAACATAACAGTAGCTATAAATTATTTAATACCAGATGTGCAACTCAAACTATCCACCAAAACAAAATTTCATATGGTAAGCTATATGAGTGTAGTACCATATAAAGCAAATAGGTCAGCGCGAGAGGTAGGGTATGGATCACCGTCTTCAATGGCACAAATGTTGTGGACTTACCAGTGATACTCAAGGATTCACCCCCACTAAAGGAGATAAGCTTCCAGCGTCTTAATACATAAAGAAAAGCACATGAGCATATCATCTGCAGCAACAGTTCGGAACACATGTAAATATAAAACTGCACATTCATATGGGTCCATCCTGAGCAGTGGAAGTAAGATACCGCAGGAAAAAAATATAAAAAATAAAAGAACTTAATAAACAAACACAGAAGACCAAGGACAAAAGTTAGTTTAAAGGCTCAAGATTGCAAAATTTTGAAAAGCCAAAGGTTTAGTGATTGAGGATCTAATGCTTCGTTAGGAGAAGCTTAGTCACCTATTAGAAAAGAAGAAGATAAGTCAAACAGTGGTGGTTGCTTAAGAAACTAATGGATTGGTTATCAAAATACTCGTTTCAATATGTTGACACAATAAATGGACGAATTTCCAACATGTCAACCACTGAAAATCACATTCATCACCTTCCTACCTGGAAGAGAGTGATGACATTGGCACATGGGAAGCTATATGAAGAAAGAGCTGCTTTGTTGAACAAAACCAACAGCACTGCAAAATGGAAGAGGGAGTCATGAGATAACGAAGAAAACAGAAGAGGAAATATCAAGGGAAAGGAAATAACAAGAAGGCTTGAGCATACATGATATGCTCAATTATGGAAAGCAACTTTTCTTATGGGAGGAGGGATTGACCTAACTGAGTTTCTATCAAATGCGAGATCTGCCTCAAAATTTCACATTGAATAGTAATCATACCACTGCCTCCAAAACTTCTTTTATTTGCCAATCAAGTTTAACATAAAACCACAGAAGAGGAAACCATGTATCTAGAATCTTGAGCACATTTAACTGTCTCAAATGCCAATGCAGTCTTGATACAAGCCTCCCAGTAGGTAGCAGTTCCCTAGGGTTTCAAATCCAGTAATAAAGTATAACCAATGTTGCTTTGAATCGTAGGCCGGTGGTGGAGAGTGAGGTTGAAATGAGAAAATAAAATAGAAGAGGGAAAACTGGAATTACTTTGCCACAGTCAATGTGTTTACTGAGCAAGGTTCATGGTTGTATTTCCTCTCTCATTGATATTTTTATGTTACCACGAGTCACTCAAGCCTACAAGTTCTTTTGGCCATCAAGATTGACTGATCACCTCCATTTCAAGCGTTGGATTGGCCGCAAATGGCATGCTTAGCACACACATACTGCACTAGGGAAATGTTGAATGCTTAGCTCCTACATCAGTCTGACATATTTCGAATGAGAGAAACCTTGTTTTATTATTCTCTTGTCTAGCTATTCATTTCTTTGCCTTTCCTAGTGTATTCCTCCTCTAAGCAAAAGAAACTCTACTTAAATTTACCTAGCAGCCTATAAAATTTGAGACAATTCCAGATAGATGGTCAGAAAGGAGTGCATTTCCCCTGCGAGTTAAGCTTGGTTATGGTAGAGATAGAGGCAAGCTATGAAGCACCGACACTCCTAGAGGTCGCCGTGTCCGCGTATTGGGCACGGGGGCACGCCATGTGGCGTGTCCCTAAAACTAAATTATTTTTTGGAGGGAGGCATGGCATAGACACACAGGGGACACGGCATGGACATGCGTGTTCCATGTATACAATCATGAATATATATATATATATATATAAGAAGTTTCCTATGAGGACTCCCTCACAAAAAAAGTGCGGAAAAATAGTTGTGGGCCGTTGGATCCTACGCCCTTCACCCAATCCAACGGCTCAGAGCTGTTTTCCCGCACTTTTTTTTGTGAGGGAACCCTCATAGGAAACTTCGTGTGTGTGTGTGTGTGTATATATATACATATAGGATCAACTTCTAATGAGAGATCCCTCATTTTAAATAAAGTGAGGACCAAGCAATTTTTCTACTTTCCGAACTGAATTTTGACGATCCGAACCATTAGATATGTTTAAAAAATGTTTTTAAGGTACACCGCGAGGATTCGTCCAAAAAAAATACTTGCAAGGGCTTCGTCCGATCAGTTTTTGTTAAAAACGCTATATATAACATTTTTAACAAAAACTTATTAGATGAAGCCCTTCCGGGTATTTTTTTTGGACGAATCCTAGCGGTGGACCTTAAAAACACATTGTAAACACATCCAACGGTTCGGATCGTCGAAATTTGGTCGGCAAGCATGAGGTCCTCATTTTATTTAAAATGAGGGATCCCTCATTAGAAGTTGATCCTATATGGATATATATATATATATATAGAGAGAGAGAGAGAGGGCTTCTAGTCCGGACCTCCCGTTTCCGGACCTCCATGATCCAAAAATTTTTTTGACGCTCCGAGCCGTCCAATGTGTTCAGAAGGTGTTTTCAAGGGTCCCTCGCAGAAAATATTCAAAAACAAATACCGGGAAGGGCTTGATCCAAGCAGTTTTCGCAAAATTTTTTATATTTACAGTTTTTGCGAAAACTGCTTGGATCAAGCCCTTCCCGGTATTTTTTTTTTAAAATTTCTCGCGTGGACCCTTGAAAACACCTTCTGAACACATTGGACGGCTCGGATTTTCCAAAAATAATTTGCAACACAAAAAAAAATCAATTTTTTCTTTTTCTCGGGAGGTTTGGACTAGAAAATTTGCCCATATATAGATATATATTCGATGTATATATCTTGATGGATAACATGAGAGGCTCGAAGAAAAGTAAATTTAAGGAAGCAGCAATTTATGGAAATTGGCATAATCTCAAGATTGAACCTATACAAAGCACTGGATTATTTTATGGGTCACGCTCAATTTTTTATTGTGAGTCATTTTTAGTATCAAATAGATTTAGAAGTCTAAGGATTTAGTAGTTTCCTTTTAAATATTTTATAGGTTTAGGAAGGAAAGTTTTAGTATGATTTGTTTCCTTTTTGGTTTTGGAAGTCTTCTAGGCTATATTAAGTGATGTAATGCCCTTAATTTGATAGAGTTGAATATTATGAGAAATTTTAGAGCTTTTGAACTCTTTAGAGTTGTGATGCAAATCTAACCCTAGATGCGATGCCTTTGGGAATCTAGGTGTGATGCCTAGTTCTAGGAGTGATTCCTAGACCTATGTTTCTATTTTTCTCTTTTCTTCTTGTGTTCAGATTATCTTCAGCCCTGGTACTGTTCAAGGCCCTATCTTGGTTCTGTTCAAGGCCCTATTTTGGTTCTGTTCAAGGCCCATAACAGCCTTGTTTTAGTCCTAATAACCCTATTTCTTCCATTCAACACCAAAACCCTAAACCTCCCTTATTGTCCTACATCAGATTGGTATTAGAGCGAATGATCCTTAGAGCACCAGCATAAATATGTCTACATGCTTTGGAAGATCTCGTGTTCGAGCGGTTTTTTCTGAGAATCAACGAGATGAGATTCTTTTCAAGAGCTAGATTGCTTTAGTTTTCGACTTAATGCTTTGGAAAGTCAACCAATGCAACACAAAATGGTGAGTCACCAGATTATTGAGATACAAAAGGCTCTGATTCATGTGGTAAAAACACCACACGTGACTCAACACATGGTCATCGAGGAGGCTAGTGCTGAATCTACAGAACATGTCGGTTGTCATGCTTGTTCTTCATTTTCATTAGAAGAACCAGCTCCTGGTCCTGAGCCAAAACAGTCTTTCGGGGTTGGAATGTTGCTGCCAGATGTCATGCCAACAAAGTCATCTAATGAGCCCCCACCAAAGCATAACATCAAGCACGATGTAGATTGTATACACGATCCTCAATTGCTTAACCCTCCAGCATATTATAAAAATCATGAGTATAACATGCCTAGCACGCGACAAGTTCTGATTTTATTAAGGAGGGCAGCGAGGTTGCTTGGCAAGATGGTAGGATGGTGGACAAAAAGGCTATGCATGCGGAATCCAAGATAACTGATGTGCAATGAACTATTCAAATTGAGCAAGAACAAACCATTGAGAAGCCGAATAATTTTAGAATGCATGGAAACATTGAAGCCCAAGATGTGGTTCAGTTCACGGATGTCGTTGATAGACCAATTGATTCTGTCATTCCAATTAAATTCGATGACATAATTGAGAAGGCAAACCAATCATCGTCCTTTTTGCTACCTCAAACAAAGAAGGAAAGGGATTTTGAGATTGAAGATCTTTGTACCAAAGCATGATTGGAAGTTCGGAACACATGCAATTTCATACTGAGGCACTTCAAAACTCGAGGTCAAGTTTTCTCCAACCAGGAGAGAATGATGGCAAATGTGAGAGTCTCAAGAAAAGGAAAAGTAAATTTAAGGAAGCGGCAAATTATGGAAATTCGCATAATCTCAAAAGATTGGACCTAAAGAAAGCATTGGATTATTTTATGGATCAAGTTATTTACACAATTTATTTATTGTGAGTCACTTTTAGTATCAAATAGATTTAGAAGTCTAAGGATTTAGTAGTCCCCTTTTTAGTATTTTATAGGTTTAGGAAGAAAAGTTTTAGCATGATTTGACTTCTTTTTGGTTTTGGAAGTCTTCTATGCTATATAAAGTGATGTAATGCCATTAATTTGATAAAGTTGAAGATTACGAGAAATTTTAGAGCTTTTGAACCTCTTTTGAGTTGTGTAATGCAATTCTAAACCTAGGTGCGATGCCTTTGGGAATCTAGGTGTGATGCCTGGTTCTAGGAGTGATTCCTAAACCTATCTTCTTCTACTACTCTCTTTTCTTATTGTTTTCTGATTACCTTCGGCCATGTTACTGTTCACGGTATTGTTTACGGCCCTATTTTGGGTTCTGTTCGCAGCCCATAACAGCCTTGTTTTAGTCCTATTAACCCTATTTCATCCATTCAACACCAAAACCCTAAACTGTTACTATATGTACCAGCACATATAGTGTATATATCTTACATATCAAAAGGAAAGTGTATAGTTAGGTATATATACTGTTGCGGTATAAAGAAAATATTTATATATATAGTTACTCCTCCGTTCCAAATTGATAGTCCCACTTCAGGATTCCAACTTTTTAAGGGTGCTTAATTATTACATGCACAAAATTGTGACTTTCCAATTTTGCCCCTCAAAATTTTTGGAGTAGCTTTTCCACCAAAATTAAATTGGCACCGCTATTTACTGGAAAAATAAACAAATCCAGAAAATTTTAGCGGCAGTCCCAATCGGAGGCAAAACTTGGGCGGTATTCCAGAAGTCTCAAAAAAGAAATCCAAAAATTAAATTTGTATCAAAGCGGTAAATGGGCAATATAAAAGGAAACCATCTCTTTTTCTCCCCCATAATCTCTTTGACTCCCACATTTTTCACCCCCACTCTCTCTCTCTCTATGACATTCATTCATTTGGCTTTAATACCTTCCTTATGAATCAAGATGGATACCTCTGCCCACCATAGATCCAAAAAAAAATTAACCAATCGACAACGTCAAGCAATTTTTGAGGCACTTTTGAAACAAAGTGAAAATGGAACGCTCAAGAGGAGTTGTATCAATGAAGCTGCTGCGAATCTCAAAACAGTTCATCAAATTTGGCAACAAGCAAATACTATTATTGCCAATGGAGAGGCCGTTGATGTGTCTAGTCAATTGCAGAGCTGATTTGGTCGAACACGAGTGCAAATTGATCTCAGCACTATATCAAAAATTCCTCTTCATCAGAGGACAAATATCGGTTCATTATTGAAGTCCATGAATGTAGCGCAAACAACACTATATAGGCAAATTAAAGAAGGTGACATTAGGCCACACACAAATGCAATGAAGCCCCATCTTTCCGAAGAAGGTAAAAGAGCACATCTTCAATTTCGTTTGTCAATGTTAGAGCCATCGATTCTTACAAGCCAACCTTTTTTCAAGAATATGTAGAATTATGAGCGTATTGATGAAAAATGGTTTTTCTTATCAAGAGAATCTGAAAGGAACTATCTCCTTCCGGAGGCTGTTGCGCACTTGTAAAAGTAAACTATTCATCATGAAAGTCATGTTACGTGTGGCAGTAGCTCGGCCATGGTTTGATACCATTCGGAATGAAGGTTGTTGTTTCAACCTCCTCAAAGTGCAGACTTGAGTATCTTAGATCTCAGATATTTTAGAGCAATTTACTTCGTTGCAACATCAAGAAGCACCCACAAGGGCCACAACCATTTACAAACTTGTTTGTGCGGTCGATAAATCCTTTGAATAATTAGCATCCGAAAGTCTCAATCAAGTCTTTTTATCATCGCAAGCTTGTATGATTGAGATAACGAAGGTCTATGGGGGAAATAATTACGAGTTGCCACGTATGGGAAAAAAAATTAATGAGAAATGATAATCTTCCTCCGTAGCTTGAGTGTGAACGTGAGGTTGTGGAAAGAGCATTGGCACATCTCCAACAATGGGGTGAGTCTTTTTCACTTCAAGTATTTTTCATAGTTCAAATACTCTTTCCTAGATTTGGAGAATTGTTTGAGTTGAAAAAATTAAAGTCCTTAGCAATGTTTGATCTTCTACAGGTCAGTAGCTCAACAAATAATTTAGGAACCAAGTTGGCATCTTCTCCCATTGAAATGAGCATCCTTGAAGTGGAGTTTCATAAATTTGTGAAAAAATGAAGACATTTTGTTAGAGGGCTGTGCTCTGTAACCTTTTTGTGCTTGAGGAGTGACCTAGAATCAATCTTAATCTATATTTTCGTCAACTTTGAAGCTTCTTTTTATATACTGTAATGATGTGTGAATGGTGGTATGTAATGATGTGTGAATGGTAGTATGAAAGCTCTTTACAAAAAAAAATTATGCATTTTTTCTTTTTTCGCATTGTTTGGTTCATCACTCAATCAAAGATGTGTTGCTATATTTTTATTTTTATTTTTTTTGCAAAGTCAGTGTCCTTGTTTCTCTATGAATCTATGTTTTTAGAGTGGAGTTGCAACGTGAATATTTAGCGAATTTTGGGTTTTTAATTTTTTTTCTAGCATTTTTTAAGTTGTCATTTAACTAAAAGAGAAATCAATAATTAAATATGAAGAACAAAGGAAAAAAGGGAAAGAGGATCTTTTTGGGTTGACTTTTCAACCTGGACATTTATTTTAGAACATCCAAAAAAGGAAAGTTGGGCTATCAAGGGAGTATTTACTTATTTATTCACTATTTATTCTTGCCATGTCCCCCCCGTATCCGTGTCCATTTTTTTAGGATTCCCGTGTCCATATCCGTGTTCGTGCCTGTATCAGGGTCTGTGTCCGTGCTACATAGGAGGCAAGTGTACAAGTTTTTAAAGGTTGCAAACGTCAATGCAACTGCAATGGCAAATAGCACAAATCAAAAACTGCGATGGATCAAAGAAAGCACAAGGATAATTGTGATCTAATGGTCCTTGTGAACCATTCGACGTTTCACGTTTGTCAGATACATAAATCCACTTCTACTCCATCACCAAGCAATACAGAAACCCTTGACTTCAACAATTTTCAAGATACAAAATGGGGCACCAAGATCAAGGAATTGTGTAAGGAGGGAGGTGACTTCTTGGACAAACTATTACATATAAAGCAACAAATAAGCACATGACCTCTATAACATTATCTGAATTTCCTATGGCTTAGGAAGCATTAAGGTATCATCTGATTGAACACTTGATTTGATTTTCTCAAACTACAAGCCAAACACGAGATAAGTACATACTAGAGTGTTGAGGTGCAAACCATAATGCTCCTAAAATCTTTGAAGATTTGAGAGAACACAACACCAAGGCAACAACCTTCACCGGTTAATTTTAAATTGTCATTTCAACTTTCGGGCAAAGGTAAAAATGAGTGATGATTTCCTCTTAGATACACCTTTCAAATAGATAATGGATGAAACAACCGATAAGCTCCATATGTATGTCAGGCGAATATAAACATATGAAACAATCACCTAATAGTATAACATGGCCCCAACCAGATCATACTACAATTTAGGGGTGGGAATAGCTAACACGACCCTTAAATACAACACCAAGCTAGAGAGTTGGGGTAAGCTACTTTTTTACAGGAACGCGATACAACCCGATAACACAAGAATAAAAACAGGAGGGATACAGTTTGGACTCTCGTAACTCGATAAGGACACAATTAACTGTTTAATTATCGTGTCGATTCATTAACTATTTACTTATTAAGTGATTATGATGGTACTTCAAATTCGTTATGGATTAACAAGTTGTTCATGCTTAACATTGTTACGTGTATAATATTTTACATATTTTTAACTAAAGGAGTTAACAATGTAAACCCAAGCATGACCCGATTTCTTGACACGTTTAAATTATCAAGTGTTTCACCACGAATCCGAAATTACAAAAATTCGAACTGACAAACCGAAAACTGACGTGACACGATGCACACACCAATATTACATCATCCACGTGGTTTGCCAAACAAAAAATACCCCAACAATTCACATTCTGTTCTTGAAAAACCTAATTTTATGAATCAAAATGATCATTCAAGAAGACATTCGTAAATCCGATTCACAGACGTAGTCCTCTACTATCATAACTAGAACCGATCAGAAAACAATCAATTACAGAAAATTCGAATAGCTTATTGAAATTCTGAAATACAAGCACATCAAATCAACATCAAGAAATTAACGTATTCTTGAATTCCATAAAGGGTTTTAAAAAGGTACGTACCAGCACAAGCCATGTAAGAGATAGCAGCGTAAGCTCCTCGTTTAGTCATTCCAGATCCTCTGAAGAGCCTCTCATCTCCTCCTCCCTTTGGGGGATCTGATACCGGCAATTCCATATTGTTCATCGCTGAATTCGACGCCATTTACAGATTCCAAATCTCTCCCTAAAACACCAAACTTTCTCTCTCTTGACTCGATTTCTGCTATTGGACTGAGTAAATGGCTGCGGTCGGGGTGTTCGACTTTATGCAGGCCTGATGGTATCTGGTGCAAGACGGAGAAGATTCTCAGCTGGAAGCAGGCATCTTCGGTTTTTCCCTTTTCTTTTTTGCCTTTTTTGATACGCAGGCGTCTTCGGTCAAGGGTGTGTTTGGACCAAGTAAAAGGCCAAAACTGTCTTCTTTTTTCCCTCTTGAAGAAGGGTTAACAACAAACTAAGTTCAAATATCACTGCACATTTTATGAATATCAATATACTTTCGTGAATATCTATGAACTTTTTACTTATTAGTATCTTTTACCCTTTAGACTAATGTTAGCATTTTCCAAAATGCTATCACAATGTAGCATATACAATGTACCCTGGGAAAAAATTTACTCCTCCAAGTAGAGTATACAACAATTATATGTAGACCTGCACATACGCGAGATCGAATCCATGTGAGATGTTGATAACCTGCGCACAGAGTCTCGAGTGTCAGTAGGGACTCGCCTCAAGGTAAGCACCCATTGGTTGTGAAGGCTTACTAGTTAATTTGTTTGCTTTCGCAGTCGGCCAGCGATTTGATGTCGGATTGTACTTCCCACTGAGATTTCATCTATGCATAGTGTTAGGGATGAAAGGGTATGTTTGGAATTTTGAATAATAAAGTCTCATGGTAATTGACTTTTTTGATGGCATAAATTTATTTTATTTTTTTCATTTTATGGCCGCCTGCCTAAAATTGTTATTAAATTTTGCAAATCTGTTGGTGAATTCTTACCGGTGGATTTTTTTAAAAAATATTGACTTTTGATTGTCGGAATGCGAGGACGGTTTGAGCTATTATCCTTCAAGATTTCTACTTCCTGATCGTGGACTGGTACTTTGCCAAGCAGTATAACTCAAAGATAACCTTTTTAGCCACGTGGTTACGTTAAGGATTAGCAGGTTAGCTCGCACGAGTTGTTACAATAATATCTATTTCCTTATTGAATTGCATACTTTTTCTTATTTCCGTATTGACTTGCTTCAATACCCATCCCTAGTTGGACGTTTACGGCATGAAACCTTTAAATCATCTTAAACATCGTTAGATAGTTTGATTAGCACATTGAAAGAGGAGTTAAACACTTGATCTCCTTTCTCCTGACACCCAACCCAAGTGGTCACCAAATGCCATTGAGCCAAAGGTCTTTTGGCAAAATTATAACACATTGCATAAAAATTTATTACATTAACCTTAAATTCACAACTTTTGTAACGCAATTCATTGGGGAGAGAGAGAGAGAGAGAGATGGGGAAGATGGGGAAAAAAAAAAACAAATAAGCATTTTCCCACGACATTGGATTTTTTAAGATCACAATCCATCATTTCTTTTGTGTGGCATACAATGAGAATATGAGATAACACAGTGCCCATCTCTCCCTCTCCCCACAAATTCCACTCACAAAAACCAGACACAATTCCACCACCACTCCACTCACATTTCCACCACCACCGCCGCCATCACTCAAACCCAACTCACTAAATCACCCAGTACAGCCATGGCCAACATGATCATGGCCTCCTCCAAAACCCTAATCCCCCCTCCTTCCCCCTCTCCCCCAAAACCCAAATTCCAATTCCCTCATCTCTCCCTCCCCAAATTTCCCACCCCCCAAGTTCCCAAACTACCCCTCCCCCTCTCCACCTCTCTCAAGACCCTAACCGCCATCGCCGCCGCCTCCCTCGCCGCCGCTCCCCCCTCCCTGGCCGAAGAATTCGAAAAGGCCGCCCTGTTCGACTTCGACCTGACCCTCCCAATCATCATGGCCGAATTCTTATTCCTCATGTTCGCCCTCGACAAGCTCTACTACAGTCCCTTGGGTAAGGTCATGGACGACAGGGACGCGATGATAAAGGAGCAGCTGGCCAGCGTGAAGGACACATCGGAGGAGCTGAAGCAGCTGGAGGAACAGGCGGAGGCGATGATGAGAGCGGCGCGGGCGGAGATCGCCGCCGCACTGAACAAGGCCCAGAAGGAGGCGCAGGAGGAACTGGAGGTGAAGCTGGCGGAAGGGAAGATGAAGGTGGAGAAGGAGCTGGAGGAGGCGTTGGAGAATTTGGAGAAGGAGCAGGCGGAGACTATCAAGTATCTTGATGCTCAGATTAAGGCTCTTAGTGAGGACATTGTCAAGAAGGTCATCCCTGCCTAACTCATTTTCTCTCTCTATATATGTATATTTTCATATATCCCTCTCTCATTGTCGTGTATTAGTTCTGGTTAATTGCACCCCAGAGGGAAAAGGGAAGAACTTTTGTAGATGGGGTTGTGGTGTCTTGTGTTCTTGAATTGCATTCTTGTAATCAAGATTACGTAACTGCGAAAATACTTGGATTTTGCCAATTTTGTTGTTGTTGCCTCCGCTTCTGTGTTGAGGCCCGTTCCACTAAGTTTGGCTTTTTGGTTTTTTTTGTCTTTTTTAGTTAACCTAGGTGAGCAAAATGACATGTCTCATAAAATGTAAAAAGGCAAAAGCCCAAAAATTCACTTAGTGGAACGGGGCCTTGAATATATGTATAGAATCTGTAATTTCTTGAATAGAGGTTGGCTAATTGACTAATTCATACTGTATAATTTCTTCATCTTGACTAATTTATGGTGCTTAACTGCTCATATGTCTTTGAATCTGCAGCAAATTAGTTAATGTATAACTTTGAGCTACTAAATGTTGCATTCGTCGAGTACCTCAATTAACGCGGTTGAACAAGCATATATGTACCAACTATTTGGGATCCAGAATGCGAAATCACATTGTAACAGAGTTGTAATGAACGCAAGTTTGTGATTGGGTCAAACTCGGCTCTTTGAAAGCTTGTTCAAGCTTCACTCATTTCGCTTAATGAACGAGCTCGAGTCAACTCTTAGGTCCATTTAGTAGTTGACTGAGCTCGATCATACAATTAGTTGAATCGTAAATTCAGATCTCGGTTAACTGAATTTCATTCGCCGTTTGCATTAATTTTTGTTGTTCTGTTTGACAACGCTTGATGTCAATATAATCGACAGTTAGTTATTCTTTTTGTGCTTGAGTTTGATATCAAACTCGTTTGTTTGCGTAAGCTTTATTTCCGCAGTTGAGGTCAAGTTTCTCAAACAATAGATAAATCAAGCTCGAGTTCAATCTATGTATAATGAGCCAAGCTTAAACATTTCAAAGCTCTGCTCAATTGCAGCCACGTCCTCAATCATCCATTACGTGTCATTTCCTATCTCCTCTACCTCATGGCCTTCATTTACTCCTTACAAGTATACACAACTAGTCTAGAATGTACATGCTCATTCCAGCTGAACAACTTCCTCTCATCTCCAGTACTAAGTACCCATTTCATCCCTATTCTCTTTTGTATAGCTTGCAAATGGATACGTACCCATGGTATGCCATCCAACCCCCTGGTGGCTATAATCTAGCTCACAACTTAGACCCACTTGCAGGCAACAATCACAGATTCACTCATATGAAGGAGTAGTTCATTCATTTCTTTTGTTTTCTTCCCATTTTCGAATACCTCCATACATTCTGTAAAATTCAAGGGCAGCGTAAGTGGTGTCGTGTTGTTTTTCTGTTTTCAGAAACCTCCCTTACTTTCTTTTGAAGTTTTGTCGCCTTCCATTAGTTCTTCGCTTCTATTGCAGTTTCTCAAGTAAGGTTAACCGAACACCCCAGAAGTCCTTAACCAATTTCGCCGGAAAGAATGGTTTATAGTTTAAGCTGCATCTTAATCCATGTTAAACGTTTTTTTCATTTTTCTTTAGAGTAGCAAAAAGATCTGTATTTATGTACATAAGACTGCCGGTAAAGAGAACAAGTAACATGAACAAGTATCCGGCCATATTCTTGCTTCAAATATTGGATTCCGATACGTAATGACACAGGTACAAGTACATATGCGGGACGTATTGGCGTGATGCAAGTATGTTCATTCGGCAAAATATAGCAAAAGTAGGGTACGGATACGGTTAAGGTATGTTCTTTAAAAAATATTATTTTGTACAATTGGAAGAAATGCACCAACATAAGGCTAAGTTTTTTTTGTTTTTGTTTTTTTTTAAAGAGAAATCGTTGCCATTGTCATTAAACACAAGATCCACGAGGATCGAATTACAGAGATACAAAACCACAAGACTCAAGGGGGCAAAGCACATGATAAATATAACTCTGTAATACATCCCAGGTAAATAAAGTAAAGCATACCCGCTGATGACAAAAGCGTCTTCCTATAGGCCGGTAAATATCTCTAATCCGTTAAAAGCACGTTGCCAGAAAATTGGATATTTCTATTCCCTAGGACTATGAACAAGGTATCATTCACCAAAAGACAACCACAACGATTAAACCTTCCCCAACGGAGGGACAAAACCACATCATAGGGAGGTTTCCAACAAAAACACAGCAAACAACTAAGAGTTATTCACCCAACACCACTACCCATAGTAAACCCCCCAATTTTGATTATTCGTGAATTCTGAGTAGGAGTATGAATGTATCCCCAATGATGAAAGATGTTAACGATGCCAAGAAATTCGCTTTATTTGATTCATTCTTCGAAATTTGGATTTTACCACTTTCATAGCCCAATAAACCCCTTGGAACCAACCCAATTTGAAACCCAACAAATAGGCCCAAAGCCAAAGCCCACCCAAGGCCCAAACCAAGCCCAAAGCTTAAGCCCATAACAAGACTGTCGGTGGAAGTATAAAAACATTGGCCAACAAGTTTTACTTTCAGAAAAATGGTGGCCAACATCTTTAAACCTACAGAAAGCACTGGCCACTAACTCTATAAGTGTTGGCCAACAACTTTTGCCCAGATCCGCAGACAAAATGTTGCAACTTGGTTATGGGTTGCCATGTTGAATTTACTCACCCCCCATCCTATGGTGCCTGTAAAAGAAAGCCTAGGTCTTGGTTTTAAAAAAAACAACAAAAACCTACAACAAAATCCATCAAGAAACTCTAGCCTAAAACTCCTTGTTCTTAGCCTATTCTCACCTTTTTTTAGCCTTGTCCTTTTATATTATCTTCCAAAAATCAAGAAAAACCTCTTCGAAAATCAGCCACAAAAATCTGAAAAATATTAGTCCTTAGCTTAGTCTCCAAAATTACCCAAACCTTTGTCCTTAATCCAAGTTTTTCGAAGTATTAGTCAAGTAAAGTACTTTTCACAGCGAACGAAGTGATACTCGCCGAATTCGTAATTTTAAGGGGAGCATCCGGACGTTGATCTAAGAGGTTTAGTTTTCGCCTATTTTATCATTTTCGGTGACTATTCTGTCTTTTAAACTAGCCTCATGCATTGTTGATTTTTATTTATTTTTCCTTGTTCCATTCCCTTAATTGTCTAAATCATTTTAAGGACTCTTTTAAAATCCCATAATTATTAGTAGAGACTACTCATTTGATTAGGCGGGATGGGTGCATTTTTCAAATAAAACCTTCTCATCCCGTAACTTAGCTCCCGAACCAAGATCACTCTGATTACGACAGATCAGTTGTCTCAAATTTTGTACGTTGAATTCGGTTGTTTGGTTTACCTCAAAATCAAGTGGCGACTCTTACGAACACGTGTTCTAGTAATTTCAAGGTTTCTCGCGGAGGTCACGGGTGCCCACACCCACCGGATCCAAGGAAACCAAACTGGGACCAATGCGCCAGACTGGGACTAATGCGACGTTTTTTAAGCTTTTTAAGTTTTCAAATCAAGAGTGAACAACAACTTGCTCGGCTCGTTCGACCTTACTTGTCACCCCCAATTGTTTTGGAAACTTTTAGCTTAGAATTGGTAGCTCGAAAAACATATACTCCTTCCATTCCTTAAAAAAAGTAGTGTATTCCATTTTAGATTGTTACTAAATAAGTGTGATGTTAAATAGTTAGTATATTTCCGATTTTGCCCTTAAAAGTATATTCTTTTTTGAGAAGTTTGTGAGTAAAGTTTAATGATGATGTCTCCATCAAGGACAATATTGGAAAGTAAATGTAAAAGTTGATGTGAAATGCGTAATGATGGTGCTTTCTTAATAAGTTGAAATTACGAATCTACACACTTAAAAAGTAAAGGAGTGTTAAGCCTTCTTGATCTATCAAAACCTTTTTTATTGGTAAATCAAATCAAAATGGTTAAATTCCATGGAAACTCCCTCATCTATTTCAAATTTCTAAGGACACCCCCTAACCTTTAAAAAAGTCCATATGCACCCCATCATCTGTTCGAAATTGAAAAAACCCTTACTTTGCTAACAGAAGTAAGAAATTGACAAGTTCACACTTGTAAAAAATTTTCCATGTGCAACCCCTTCTCACTCTCATTTACCTGCAATAGAAACCACTGGGGAAAGCATCAAACAAAACCCATCACGAGGAAAAAAATTAAACATCCACAATACGAAATACTAAGTAGAAAAAAACGAATTTTAAACATAAATCAAGATTGGGTTTACTAAATAGATGAAGAAAGAGAAAGAAATCGCACCAATACGAACATGTAAGTAAAACCCTATAACTATTTCAGAAACCCTAATAAATTCCACAAACCCCTAGACTATTAACAACAAATGGATCCCTTTTCCTACGAGAAACTGATTTGTGGATGAATCCACTGCTATAAGGTGGCAATAAACAAAGCACTAAGTTGTAACAAAGAGATTAAATCATAACTATTACTCCATATGATAAGCGGGTAAAGAGGAAGGGAGAGGAGATAAGATGAGACCTAAATCTTGGCCTTAACATTGTCGATGGTGTCACTGCTCTCAACCTCGAGGGTGACGGTTTATTCGATTGTTACTTCATCGACCTCGACTTCGGTTGGAGAATTCAAGATCGCAAGGGGCGAGTAAGAACCGGTTCATGCAGAATAAGTGGTTCGGTCCTTACAAACGGATGGCGAATGTGATTCTGGCTGTTTCAAAGATGGCACAACCGAGTTTTACGGCCAAATGCCGGTTGATGGGATTTTACATCGTTAACAGGCATTTGTTGTTTATGAGAAACCTTTGTGGTACAATAAGTTAGAAGTTGGTGAAGGAAGTTAGGTACCTTCATCTTTTCTCAGCCCAAGTGCAAGGGTTGGGGAGAGAGAGAAGGGGTATTTTCGTCCAAATGATACGTTTGGTCTTTGATACTTAACGGCCATTTGACAGAAGGGGTCCAATTGGACAATGTTCATAAATGAGGGGGTGTGTATTGGCGTTTTTAAAGGTTATGAGGTGTCCATGAAAAATTGGAATAGATGAGGACTTGTCCATGGAATTTAACCAATCAAAATACCAAAAGTTTTTAACCCATATCAAATTTGGTGGGGGCCTAGAGCGAATTCGAATGAAAGGATTTATGAGTAAATATATTTTGTTTTTAATAGCAAATATTCTTATAATCAAATAAATTTAGTCAATTTTCGTAAAAGATTTTAACGATGACATTAATAATAACTCCTCTTCAAAGGGTTGACAAAGCGGACCCGGGATTATAGTGAGCTTGTTGACTACAGGCTTGTAATGAGTAATCACAGCCGTTCGTTCTATTTTGGACGATCTGGATTTTAAATAAAACTCTTCCGGGAAAGGGTCTAAATTCCGGAGTGTCCAAAACACTTTTAAATGGTCAAAATTGCTCATTACAGACCCTCCGAAATCAGAAAAGCCACCGAAAAAAGAAGCGAAAAACTCAACCAAAATGAAAATTGGTGGAATCTGAAGCCTCACCACTGCTAATATGAAAGCAACACTTGTGTTGTCAGCGTTGGCAGTTGTGTACTTGTGTTGTCGAAATGTCAACCTTAATCGATGGAACTGCAGACGTACTTATATTTGGATTTTTGTTAACGCTAGAGCATAATGAGGTGCGTTACGTGCAATCTCTAAAGTCCAATAATAGTGTCTGAAAAATCTGAAGACGTGCACGTAACATTTTTATGAGTCATGCAGATTCACACGTCTTATATACCAGTATCGAGATCCACAACATCTTAATTTGAACACCATTATGAAGGAACCTTGATAAATTGAGTTAGTAGATTAAAAAGATAACAATAAATCTCAATCGCCATTGATACAAGCGATTGGCATATACAACAGAGAAGACCGCGACAACTAGAATATTTGACTACAATTGGAAAAAAATGTAGTACGATAATGTGATGGAAGCCATCGGTATTGATGGAGGAAATGAATACGACTAATCAACAACAAAAAAAAATTGTGCAACTTAAAACGGGAGGAAATTGAGAAGACTAATAATTTTAATATGAAGGGACGGTATATACAAATACGTGTTGATATAACAATAATGTTATTATATCAAAATTGTTGCCTAGCTACAATGCTTTTTTTGTTATCTACTACTTCTCTCAATTTTTAATAATAGACGTGACCGGTAGAGATGATGAAGAATATAATGATGATTAATTACGAATAATGATTTTATAATTTCTTAACTACTACAATATTTAGCATTATCATGTGCACAATATCTACTATAAAAGCTTATTGCGAATTACATTTAACATTATATCATAGCTGGTATTCAAAAACTAAATTTCCTTGAGTATGAAGATCACTGCTAGTAAAGTATCACGGGAAAGACATCAAATATTTGAATAATCATTATGTAAGAAAGTTGGACAACAGAAATGAACAAATTCATAATGGGAAATAAATAACCAATTATTGCCTTCAATAAGAATCGACGTCCCTCACTCCCAAATTACAATTTTAACGGGATGGACAACCGAATTACTAATCTTAATATTTTTTTCAAAAAAAAGAAAGAAAAAAAAAACCAATCTTAATATTGAACGAAATGAGCAAGGACGGAGGCGAGATCTAAGTGTGAGTTCGGCGAATATTATAGCAAAATTTAGAAGAATGTGAAAGGCAAGAAATTAAGCCAATACAAATTGCAAAAATATTATCATAAATAATTACATTCATACAATCTAGTGCATTTATTTGTATTTTAATATTTAAAATGTAGAACCTAGCATTTTATCTCTTCGCAAAAGAAAAATATCATAAATCAATAATTATGATAATGATGTATTATCAAATGTGGTCTTTGTCTCAAAAGTCCAAATATTTGGCTTACTGTATTCCTTAGAGCATCCTCATCAGCTTCAACAAATTTTGGACCAAATTTAACCACAAAAATACCTTTTACAATTTAGCAAGTCACTTTATCAAAAACTCAAAAAATCAGACTCTCTATCCAAACTTTACTATATTAAACTACTCCCTACAAATCTAATAAAAAAAATTCTTTTGTCCTTAAAAACTAAACTCCCACGTTGGGAGTTGGTCTCTGTCAGAGGAGGTGCACCTTTTGTATTAAACAAATCGGAAGGTTAAGCCACGCGTCAGCCATCTATTCCTTCCTCCCTCTCCACGTACTCCTCTCTCTCCCCCCACTTGCCGCACAAAACTCGGGAAAAGAAAGAAACAATAAAAAAAAGGCTAAGCCCGTGAACAGTAACTCGCTATGGAAGTAACGTTACTGTAGCAAACACAATTTGTTGAGGGAGAGTAGAGAGGCTGATTTTTTAGGGGATTTGGGGGGTTTGGCTCAACAATTTGTCTTGCACAGTGTTTTACAACACCAGATGAGGATGCTCTTACAAGGTACTACTACATAGAAGTTGTCGTACAATCTTCTCCCAATAATGATTGTCTCGGTGACTAGGATTTGGCTAATTTGTAAAAATTAGTTTTTTGTTTTTTTTTGTTGTTTTTTTTTTAAAAAAATTGCATTTGTTAGTTTTGCGTCAAGATTTTGTGATTTCTGGATTTATCTCGTCGAAACGAATCCGAAGAGTATAAAATTATGGTCAAAAGTATTAGTTTTTTTGAATAAAATCGAAAATAAACCAGTTTTTTGGTTTATTTTTCGTCTTTATTCACAAAACTTTAAGTTTGGCTAATAATTTTATACTTTTTAGATTCCTCTCGTTGAGACAATCCAAGAAACCACAAAAAATTGTCCGAAAACTAACAAATGCAAATTTTTTTTTGAATAAGGACAAAACGAAAAAAATCAAAAAATCAGTTTTTTCAAATTAGCCAAATCACCCCGCATGAAAAAACAAATTTTCAGCTAAATATAAGTACCAAAAGAGAGACGCAAACTGTTTTTTTTTATTTCTCAGTTCTCACTTTCTCTCGTGCGGGTTTTGGCTCCAACCATCTCAAAATACTTATGAAATTACCGCTTGTGATAGGTTAAAGTATAAACATAGCAGCCTCGTGCCGTTCTCAATTAGATATATAGCAAACCTGGTGTTTTCAATTATATAAAAAAATATTTCTAAAAAGCTACTATAAGAAAAAGTTTCTCTCTTGAAAAACTCATAGACTGTATTTTTGATATTGAGAAAAAAAAATTATATCTTGTATAACTATATAAAGGTTGATAATTTTTACACTTCTTTTGTATAGTTTTTTTTATATTATTCTCATAAACAATGTGCTAGGGAGTGTTCAGCTAAGCCAGTTTTTTGAATAAATGGCTTTTCACGGTTTTTTATGTGAAGCATACTGAGAGAATGGACCATTGTCTTGATTTTTGAAAAAAAATATTTTTTGTTAGTGGAACACCCCCAAATTTGTATAATAAGCAAGCAAGCAACTTGTCAGTCTGGCCAAACTATTTATTTAGTTATTTATATTCTAGAAAATGAACAAATAAGCAGGCAAATCACAAACCTGAAAATAGATTACGCAAATAGTATCAATTAAAAGGATTGCGGTAATTTCTGTTTAGCGGCTTTGACAAAATCTTGAGTTTTGAATCATACGTATGTACATGTTGTCTCAACCTAATTTACAGAATACAAGTGAGCGAGCCCGAGTGAGAATGGGAGCAAAAGCGGAAAAGCTCCTTTTAAAATACCGAGAATTACAAAAATTATTGAGAGTGAGAATTAAGAGCAGGAGCGCATTACGAGAATCGAGAACGGAAGCAAAGTCAGCAAACCTATGTCCTGACTCAACATTGCGTATTGTTTTTGTAGGCAACAAGCAAATGTTGGAAAACTTATGGATTACGGAAATTCATATAAATATTTTTATGGATTGTAGTAATTTCGTGTGATTCTTGGAATTGGTGGACCCTCACAATAGCCTGCGGCTGGTGCGATCTCCATCCAGGACCCAAATACTATTTGTACAATCATTTCGGCTCCAACCATTTACAATCACATCACATAAATATGGGGGCTTACACTCATAATTGTGTGTGGGCCACACATGCATGTGAGAGGGTTATAAATGATTAGAGCCGAAACAGTCGTCCATGTAGTAGCATTGTTGTTGATTTGAGACAGAGCTCCCATCTAGTTTCACTAGATCCAGTCTGGGTTAGTTTTGGTCTTTTTAGGCCTTTATTGGGAACACAATAATAATCAGAATCGTTTATTTTGTAAAACTTATTGAGTATATTATGCATGTGAAAAATTAGCTTAATCCAATAGCCAGAGATACATAAACCAAACATATTTAAACAAGAAAAATTGGATGGCAAAAAATGAAGGGTCTTGGACTCTTGGTAACCTCCATACATTACGTGGAGGATAATATGTATGTAATAATAAAAAAGTTCGGGTATCAATACACATATCACAGATATCAATATACTTTTATAGATATCGGATATCGATACACCTTTTACACATTATCCTTCATCCTAAGGATGGAATTTAGCATTTTCCAAATTGAAGCTTAACTTGTCCATTTATCCTTTGTAAAAATTTGTTTTCTTCATGTATGTATCGATATTCGACAAAGTTAATTTTTTATGTCAATCATTTACTCGCTAAACTTTACAAAATAAATAATTCCAAATTATTATTGTGCGCTCACAAAAACCCAAAATGAATTGGATCATACCCAAAACTGAAACCCTTTGCACTTCATCCCCCGAGTGGGGAGTTTATAGTGCCCCAAAGCACTATCGTTGTAATTCCTCGATCCAACTGCTTATTTCCTATAATCAATGATATAGATTCGTGAATGTATTCTTATCGCTACGAGTATACTTTTACTAGTAGGAGTTAATAAATATATCTAACCTGTTGATTGACGCATATAAACGATGGAACCCTTCTATCCATACCGACCAAATAGTACCGACGACGTCGGGGACCCCCTTGTGGGTCCCAAACGGTCGATCTGAGTCGTCCATTCATTCCAGAATCGAATTCCGAGGGGGACCACGCAAGAATCACCTCCAACGGACGCTCTAAAGTTCTCGATCCAAAAAATTCCGAGGGGGGCCACGCGAGAATCACCTCCAACGGACGCTCTGAAGTTCTCGATCCAAAATCACCCCATTTCGTTCCAAAATTTTTCAACGAAATGGGGTGATTTTGGATCAAGCACTTACATCCAATTGAGGTGATTCTTGCGTGGCCCTCCTCGGAATTCTATTCTAGAGTGAATGGACGGCTCGGATCAACCATTGGGGACCCCCTCCCCCACCACACACACACACACACAAACGGTCGATCCGAGCCGTCCATTCACTCTAGAATCGAATTTCGAGGGGGCCCACGCGAGAATCACCTCCAACGGAGGCTCCTAAGTTCTCGATCCAAAATCACCCCATTTCGTTCCAAAAAATTTCAACTAAATGGGGTGATTTTGGATCGAATACTTAGGAGCGTCCGATTGAGGTGATTCTAGCGCGGGCCCCCTCGAAATTCTATTCTGGAGCAAATGGATGGCTGAGATCAACCGTTGGGGACCCAAAAGGGGTCCCGGCGCCGTCGATACGCCGTCAGTACTAAGGGCGTCGGTACCCCTAGATTTATCGTAAAACGGTGGGATCAAAGGAGTAAGCCCTCCCCGAATCCGCCCCGTCTTCTCTCTCATCGAGATTCCAATTACTACACGTACCATTTCTTCTCTCTGTCTCTCTCTCTCTCTTCTTTTCTCTGTGACCTCTCATGAATCTCTTTTCTTGTACATAAAGGTTCACCTGAACTTGGCACGATCGAACCGATTCGAACGTCACTCTTCCAACTTTTGAATATTCGTCGAAATTTCAGCTCCTTCTCTTCACCGTGATACTCTTTCTTGCAGTAAGTTGTTTTCGTATCATTTACGAAACTAATTGTTCGTTGTTGTTTCATGATTTCTTCTCGTAAATACTCCATTTTTTGGCTGCTGAGAAATTGAGAGAGAGAAGAAGAAATTAGGGGGGGGGGGGTGGGGGGGGGGGAAATCCTCGTTGTTTAACTTTTTGATTATTTTCATCTGTGATTAGGATTCTACTGTAGATTTTGTTTGCTTTTTTTATTTCAATTTCTGTACCAAAGCCTAAAATCTGACTGAGTGGAAGAAAGTAGATAGAGCGATTAGAAATTGTATGATGATGTTTTCTTGGGTTTTGTTGACTTGCTGAAGTTTGCTTAAAACACGAGCTATTACTGATGATTTTTATTTTATTTTATGGGAACAAATTGCTTTATTAAGGCTGATGAATAGCATCAGTAATGAACACCATCAGCAAAAAAGGGAAGGAAAAATGGGCCTTCTAGGTTATGTGGGTTCTGCACTTCTGCTTGCGTAGTAGCTATTTGATTCTGTGGTGTAGGTGGTTGTAACTTTCCACACTGTTGATATGAAATCTCTTTTTCTTTTTCTTTTTTTTTTTTTACTACAAGCAAGAAGTGTTAGTTGTTAGTCTGTTGGAGTTAGTGCGGGGGGCGCCTCTGCCGAGACTCGAACCCTTGTCTCCCATGTGGGAGGACGAGGAGCGCTGGCCTACAAGCCCTTGGTTCATATGAAATCTCTTTGTACGTTTTGTTTGGCATTCTGAACGAATTTTTCTCTGTGTTTTTTTCCAAAAAAAAAAGAGAGAGACTATGCTGCTGGAAATCAGAAATTAGGACCTCTGTTTAGCGAAATATTTTACTCTCCTTTCCTTTCTTTTAGTCGAACAGCTCTACCAAAATAGGTCAGACAAGAACTCGACCGGTTACTCAGCCAGTAGATTCACTATAGCTTGCCCTTTCAACTTAGAGTATATTTCCTGGTTTGTGAAGAATTTAGTTTACCTTTGGCATGGCTACAGGACTGTGATCTTTTGGTGTAATCTTCTCTTGCACAGGCTCAAACATTAATTACAGATTGAATGACATCTCTGTGAAAAGAAAAGGCCAAATATAAGGAAGTATTACATAAATCTCATATAAATAGGCAAGTGCTGACCCAAGTGGAGAAGGAAGACCATCAACGTTTGCGAACAGTACTATCTTAATTTCCAAGTATTTGGTTTAGGATTAATTTCCTTTTCGTATTAAATTTTGGTATTGATGTGGATTTTTACATTTTGTTTATGGAAAGTTTGATCATGGGTAAATCTGTAGTAGGAAGAATGGCTGGAAAAGTTGTTGCCAATCGGCCGACTGCTTCCTTTGAGTTTGAGCTTGTTGAAGAAGATCCTGATCAACTAAGGACGGTCATTGCATCACCAAACCAGATTAGTCCATGGATTGACCCTGGAACAATAAAACTGAGACACAGAATTGGGAGGGGTCCTTTTGGTGATGTATGGTTAGCAACTCATCATCAAGCAGCCGACGATTATGAGGTAGATCATGAAGTGGCCGTCAAGATGTTGCATCCAATTAAGGAAGATAACAGTAAGGCCGTATTAGATAAATTCAATGACTTGTTTTCTAAATGTCAAGGCCTGAAAGGCGTATGCTGGCTGCATGGTATTTCAATAATCAGTGGAAAGGTGCGTCTTTTATCTGAATTTGTTCATAATTGGGTGTACTTCCAGCCCTTTTGTTTATAATTATATGTTTTTATCTTAATTTTTATTTATGCATGTTTTTCTAGATATGCATTGTCATGAAATTCTACGAGGGATCAGTTGGTGACAAAATGGGTCGTCTTAAAGGGGGAAAGCTCTCATTGCATAACATTTTGAGGTGTTGTTTGTTGTAGACATGTAAAAATATTGATTTTGTGGTATGATGAACTATTGAGAACGTAACTCTCACTTCATGGTGATTTTTGCAGTTATGGTATAGATTTGGCTCAGGGAATTATGGAATTGCACTCAAGAGATATCCTGGTTCTTAACCTCAAGCCTTCTAATTTCCTTTTGAATGAAAATGATGGGGCAGTGCTTGGAGATATAGGGATTCCTTATGTGTTGCTTGGAATACCATTACCAAGTTCAGATATGGCTCGAAGACTTGGTACCCCAAACTACATGGCTCCAGAACAATGGAAACCAGAAGTAAGAGGTCCGATATCCTTTGAGACTGATTCTTGGGGGTTTGGTTGCAGCATTGTGGAGATGTTCACGGGAATTCAGCCTTGGTGTGGGAAATCTGTGGATGAGATATATAATTTAGTCATTAAAAAACAAGAGAAGCCACAAATACCCAGTGGCCTTCCTCCTGCAGTTGAGAATGTCATAATCGGGTGTTTTGAGTTTGACTTCCGTAGTCGTCCTGTGATGGCAGACATCCTACATGCATTCAAAAGGTATATATTTCATTCTGTATGCAACCTTGCATCTTTTGCATATTACTGATATTAGCTTATTTTTTTGTGAGAGATGTAGGCATTTTACTTCTGTTGAATGTTTTCAAGTTATCACCCTTTACCTTTAGTCCATGGTTTTGGATTGACAAACTGAAGTATTATCAATTGATGGTAGCAAACACTTTATTCCACGTCACCTGAACTGAACAAGCATTTTTCTGCACTGCATTCCATTCCGCATCCTACCCTTCGTTAATTTTAAGGCAGTTATTCCTTTCTTATTATCTCAACCTAAGTTTCCGCTGGCCTATCTCTATTTTTTTACCTCCCTCTGTGAATCTAATACAACATCTCCCATCTAGGCACAAACAATCTATTAGATCCGTTATAGGCGCTTTAATTGGTTTACTAAGCACATGAACATACCACGTCAACCGGCTTTCCATCTTTTTTTTTGCAACTCGTGCCGCTTCCGCATTTTCTTGAAACATTTATCATTTCGTCGACTTCGGCTATGCTCAGAAAACAGTTCTGTAACCTCCCAACATTAGGCATCATGCCATGTTTTTGGAACAGTTCAATACTGTTTTTGCAGCAGTTAAACACTATTATTTTTCCTTCAACTTTGATACATCTTCCCTGATAATGTAACCTTCTATTAGCTCTTCTCCAGTTCATCTATCTTGCACTAGTTCTCTGGGCCCACCTCAATCTCTCCATTTTTATGGAAACTTGGTCAACATATTGAAGATTTTATCACTTCTGGGTATCTAATGCTCATCAAGTTTTGGTATTTTCATCCTTGATTCTAGATTTGCTAAGGTTGTACTCCTTGTGTAATGTCTTACCCTGCCTAACATATAATCATTTAGATTCTAAAGTCCCTGCCCACAATTTTAGCTTCAACATTTTTGTTTTTGGTAACCACCCTTTCTAAAAAAAAGAGAGAATCAAAAAGCAAATGACATGAACCAAGGTAATAAATAACCTTGAGAATCCAGCAAAGGGTAAGGGCCAATACAGAAGCCCTCAAAAACAGCATAATTGCCTAAAATTTCACCCAAGGACAAGAACGAACACACAAAGTTACAAAAAAGCCACTACATCACCCAAGTAGAACCAGAAACATAAGGCAACACTAAATCTCAAAAATCCTCCTCGTCAAGCCCAGACACGTGAAACAGAATATTTTCAGCTGTGGGGGGAAGCCTTTTCCAAGAGTCTCAAGCTTTCAGCAAGCTCTCACATCCTTGAGATTTTTTCACTACCTCAGTCCTATTCAGCCTTCGTTCTGAAATATTCTGCTCCAATTTCCACCCAAATGTGATGCACTTCTGCTGAGGAAAAGAGCCAGAGAACAGATTTAGCTTAAATATTACTGGTTAGCTTGTTTTGTCTCATACCATATCATCTGCAAGTAATATATTTCAGCACATATCTGGTTAATTTTCCTATCAAATTGATCCATAACTAATGCTAAGAGGTAAGAACTTAGTGATGATCCTTGATAGAGACATACTTTAGATGGGAATTTATACGTTTCTCTCCTATCGTTCCCCACTGTTCACAGAAACATCATACATGTCTTTAATTAGATCAATTTATCTTACAGTATTCCTTATAACTGTACAGGGACCTTATCTTGTTGAGTCAATTTACGTCATACGGGGGTCTTTTTCTCGTCTCTGTGCTTTACAAAATGGTTGCCTAAGTAACCAAATAGCTTTTGTCGTAAATCTCCCACGAATCAAGCCGAATTGATATTTTGTTTGTTTAATTTCTTTATTTAACAGTACACATATGAATTGCTTGTTGTTCATGGTAGAGGAGAATTGTGATGTATGTTGCCCTTGGTATGTTGATCTTTTTCCTTTCTTTTAAAGATGTTTTTGGTACTTTTTCCTTTACACTAGTAACATCACTGTCCTTCTGTTCTTAGTCCCCTATTCCATTGAGAAGTTTAAAAATATTGGTCTTTTTTGGGAAGTCAAAAGCGCAGTAGTAGGTTCCCAAATTATCCTTATGTATCTATGATCGTTTTCCAAATGAGTTAACTAATGGACAATGAAGGAAATGGCACCTTGGGATAGTTCAATCATTACATGTCTGATGACTCCTAAAAAAGTTTGAATTCCCAAGAGACCAACATGAAGGAATGGAGAGAGTAATACATCAATAACAATAACAGAACCCATCTAGTCCCCATTCATTGGGGGTATGGGCGGGGGATGATTGGAGATAGACCTAACCTTGGACAATATTTGCACAAAGTGGCTGCTCTCAGAATATCACTGAAAAGTGGCCTCCCAAAACCTTCAAGAACCGAGGAACTACATGTACGTTTTGTTTCAAAACCATGCCCCCAAATCAAAGCCGAAAGGCATCAGTAATGGTAGGCCTGGAGACCCAAATCAATTTCTATGCTCATTGCCACGCTTCCTTCATTCATGTCCAAAGCATCTCACTAACGGAGAGAGTAAATGTGTTGTCGTAAACTCATAATGCCTTGAGACAATTTGTGAGCTACGCAGAGGACCCAGCACTTAAGAACCTACCATTATGCTGCATCAGTTCTAGAAATTAGGCTTCTGACAATCATATTCTATGTTTGTTTATAATAGCTTGCAATCTTGCAGCTCACAAGATGCAGTTCCTCGCGATGGATGCTGGACCAGTGTCACTAGTAGAGCAATTATAGACAGGCCAAGTGGCAGCGGATATACAGGGTGGTTTCTCACAAAGGATCATCTCCAAGTGGGTGACACGGTGCGGTCCAGAAAGCCGCCAAACTTGTGCAAACTTGAAAACATGGATATTCCGGAAGGAACAGTCGTGGGTTTAGATTGTGACCCTGATCCAAAAGGGTTTGTTCTAGTGAGGGTCCATGGCATCCATGACCCAATAAGAGTGCATGGATCCACACTAGAGCGCGTCACATTCGGTCTTGCAGCAGGCGATTGGGTACGTTTGAAAGAGGAAGACAAAAAACAGTCACCTGTGGGTATTCTTCACTCTGTCCGTCGAGATGGAAATGTTACCGTCGGATTTATAGGAGGGGAGACCCTTTGGAAGGGTAATTCTTCAGAGCTTCAAATGGCAGAATCATATTGTGTGGGTGCGTTTGTGAGGGTGAAACCAAATGTGTTTAGCCCTAGGTTTGAGTGGCCACGGAAACATGGCGGTGAATGGGCCACCGGTAGAATCCACCAGATTTTACCAAACGGGTGTCTTGTTGTTAATTTTCCTGGGAAATTGACACTTGGAAGCAAAAACGACAATTTCCTGGCAGATCCCGCTGAAGTGGAAGCAGTTTCGTTTAATACTTGTCCAGGCGTTATTAAAAAGTACCAACATCTCGAAGATTTTCACTGGGCTGTAAGGCCACTTCTTATTGCAATAGGGCTATTTACTGCAATGAAGTTTGGTCTTCTTGTTGGGAAGAAAATGGGAAGGTCAAAGGTGAAAAAGCGAAATTATGCCGGGATACCATGTGAAGTTCAACATGCGGATGGGCAGAATGCTGGGAATGCAGCTTGGCTTCCTCCGAAGGTGGCAAATATTTTTCGAGAAAATACTACTCGGTAGTATCATCAAAATTAGGTCAGTTTTCAAAATCGAATGACTTTTAGCGAAAGTCGCTAGTGTTAAAATCAAGCTTTGTTTGACCGTATAGGTTAGGGAATTTGATGGCACTATTTCTGCTTCAGTAAGGACTTCATATTCTGCATGTCTATATGTAAATAGATGGATTTGTTGTTGATTAAGTACTGCTAATATATATGCATAAGCTTATTTAGCGGTTATGTTTCTGTGAATATGCGTTTCTACTCTGTTTAATGCTCTTTCTCTACTGCCCGTTATATCTGAAACCTGAATTGGATGGGATTTGTTATAGTTTCTGGCGGTTGAATAACATGGTTGTAGTTTCTTTCTTTCTTTTGTTCTGTTATGCTGTCCCTAAATCTATGTAGCACAGACACTTGAAGTGTCGTGTACCGATGTCGTACACTTTCCGGACACGTGTCAGCGACCCTAAAATTCAAAGTGTCTTTTTTCCTTGAAACGTTTTTTAGTTTGGACAGTACTCCGGAGACACATTAGGAAAAATGGATCCGGAGATGCTAGAAATCAGCCCCTACAAATCACTCTGAAAATCACCCAAAACGACGTCATTTTGGGCGATTACCACTAAGTCCACTTTTGATCAAAATAATTTCCACCGGGTCAAGTTGGTTTTTTTTTTCTTTTCTTTTTGAAGTGCTTAAATTCAAAGTGCCTAAACCCTAAACCGAAAATATCTAAATACCCAAATCATATGAAAGTACCTAAGCCCCCAAAATAAGTGCCTAAATTTCTAAAACCTATAAACTCCCAAAATCCCATGAAAGTGCATAAACTTCTAAAACCCCGTGAAACCGTATGACACCCCAAGTGCCTAAACCTCCAAAAAATTGACCTAAGAATAATGCACGTCGTTGTTTCGGGTTAAAAAAAAAAAAAAAAAAACTTAACCTAGTGGTAAGTAGGTTTCAACCCTTGACCTAGTGGGAATTAAGTTTCCAAAAAAGCCCCATCTCTTATGTTCTTACGACCCAAAACGATGTAGTTTTGAGTTATTTATTTGTTGTCTCTTTTCGCTGTGATTTGTAGGGGTTAATTTCTAGCACCCCCGGATCCAGAAAAAATGCCCCGGACACTTTCGGGACACTCGCAAAACAAGCCGGGGGTGTTAATTGAAATATTAGACTACAATTAAAACCTTTAACCTAGGGAAGTCATACGTTGTATGCGACGGACAATGCTTCATTGATAAAATAAAGACACATAAACGATGAACACTTTTCGTTCGAATAATTTTGCAAATGATAAGTATGAATACATGGCGTATATCTTTACAACGACAGACTTTCTTTTACTTTTTATTTTGTATATATTCCTATTTTAGTATAGCATACATAAATATCTTCTACAACATCATATCGTGTCCTTCAATTTTTTTATATTTGCATATCGGAGTGTCGGTGTCGTGTCCGTATCGTAGCGTGTCGTGTTGTGTCTCAGGTCCATGTTAGTGCTACATAGCCCCAAATATATCGAACGCTAGTGGGAGCATGCAGGTGCAAGAGCGTCTTTCGAAAACATTCTAAGACCAGAAAATCACGAGAGGGAGCGCAAGGTTCCCTGTTGTGACCTAGTTTGCGACTCCCCCTGAAACATGGAAATCCTGGCGTCAAGATTGTGTCCCTGCTGATTAACTGAATAATATTCTGTAATTCTTGGGGTTCATTACAATTTTTGGTTTTTTTTGGGTTAAATCTTATAGTAAGATTTCGTCATGTTTTTTTCATAAATTTTTGCAGGGCAGGGTTAAAACCATTGCTTTTTGGATTTCGGAAACTTGTTTTTAAGAGATTTGTAGGAGAACTTATATACATAAAACGATACTCCGTCTTAATCCTTGAAATGGATGGCTGAGATCACAATTTTAGTTAAACACTCTCTTCCCTATCTCACATGTACCTCATTTAACCACTCCCCACTTTTCCTTGTACAATGTAACATTCTCTCTCTCTCTCTCTCTCTCTCTCTCTCTCTCTCTCTCTCTCTCGTTTGTTTTAATTCTAAAATGTTAATCACTTGAAATCTACTTGAAGATATCTACCAAATGAGATCCATATTTTTTGAAATCTACTTGAAAATAGATATCTTCAAGTAAATTTCAAGTTATTAACATTTTAGAATTAAAACAAACGAGAGAGAGAGAGAGAGAGATAGTACCCCCCTCGTTAAATTTTCGTTAAATTTTATTTATTTTGCCTACTCACTTCTCTTTGTACTATTTGCAAGTACTAATATATTAAATAACAAACCTATGATCTTTTTTTTAGTTCACCTTAGAGGAAAAAAATTTAAAAAAAAGGAAAAGTAATGTATGAAATTCATCAACCTTTTCTTAATTAGAGAAAACCTAACCCCATTATGAAAAATCTAAATATGTCGCAGATAATTGACTCGATGGTCTTGTACATAGCCATATAATCCTTCAAAATACCCTGTGCTCCCGCTCTTAATTCTTGCACTGCACTCTTGTTCTCAATCCTTGCTCTCACAAATTTAAGTAGATTGATGTGTTTCGAAAACGTTTTCACGCTCTCGCTCCCGAATACGCACGGGATTACTAAGCTACTATCATTCTACTTTGTTTCTCAAAAACATAAATAGAAGTGCCTCATTTATCAAATGGGGAGTGCTGTATCAATTGTTTCAAACTGTAGCATGGACTGATGTACCAAAAAAAAAAGCATGGACTGGGCCCAATCTCTACAAGACATGTCTGATGTGCCCAAGCCACATTAAAGCCTGTCCACATTTAGGCCAATCCACTAAGGAGAACCCAGCCCACTTCCCAAACATGAACTCAACATACCCTTTATTAAAATAAATTTGGTCATACCTCCAAAATATTAATAAATAAAAAAAAGCAAGCACAAAAAATTATAAATTCTTTTTTCCTACTATTATACAAATATCAAGAGTGAGAATTATTTTCATTTTTTGAAAAAAAAAAAAAAACTAGACCAAATCTATCTATGCTATATATTTACAAAACACACAATCCCTCTGTTTTTCCACACCAAAGAGAACAAAACCTTCAACCTTCCCCCTCAAATTCAAATTGGTTTTATAAAATGTCTACATTTAATGTTAAATCTTCAGTTTTGGGGTAAACACTGTAAAACCCATTTATGTAATTATTTTGTCGTGCATTGCTCGAAGCCGTGCTTGTAAATAAAGATTTTTGTGTCAAACATACGAACACATACACAAATTACAAAACCTAAATAAAATGTTGCCCGGCAGAAAAAAAAAAAATGAAAAAAATATTAACAACCGGTGGTTCCATGGACACAACGAATAGCACAACATTTGATACAAATTTTTTTTGTGAGCGCCCATGCGAATGATCAGAGCCGTTCAATTTATTTAAAATATGTTTTTAAGATGACCTCTAAAAAATCAACTCGTTTAAATATCGGTAATGGATTGATCGGTTCATTTAGTTGATTCCTGTTAAATTTTACTGGATAAATTTGAATGAACATATCAAGTCTTTACAGATAACCAAAAGAGATGATTTTTTACCGGAACTCCTACAAACATGTTTTAAACAAACCTGAACAGCTCCGATTGTAAGCGTGGCACTCCGATTATTGTTAGTGTCAAATGTTGCGGTATTCGTTATGTCCACGGAACTGCCTCGATTAACAACAGGTGTTAATGAGCAATATTAATAAGTACTAGTTTTTACAGTCCAAAATAAACCCAGAGATCTTGTGCTATGAAAACACTATTTGAGCAAGGTATAGGTTGGAGGCCTGGAGCTATCATAATGTGGACAAAATTTTGCATCCTTTGAACATTAAATAAAAGAAGAATAAGAAGAGACAAACAAAAGTCTAGATTAACCAAATCTATCTGTACTTATCATCTAATCAGAAGTTATTGTCTCCCAGATGTTTCCAAATTAACTTGTCTCTGTCACCCATTAAGTTAAATACAGTGGTGCCAAACAACTCTCCCAATCCTTTTCTTTTTTTTTTTTTAAATGGTAACAGAATGTCCAGGTACGTTCGCGTGCACCTCGATTAACTCGGGGACTCTGAAGTTAACGTCCGAACAACCTTCAACGGCCTCGAGATTTGGCGTATTTAACCTTTACAAAATTCAAAATTACGAACTCTGAAAAGACAAAGCCTAGGCCTTCGGTTGTTTTCGTATAGCCACTTGACCAAACCCCTCTGGATTACTCTCTCGATCTTTATTCTAGATTCTTTCAAACGACAAGATGAATAATATCCCTCGTCATATGTGACTTAATCAAATCGAATCTAGTACCCATAATATACTCCTAGGATAATGTAGGGGATTAATTTAGTCAAAGTTCAGTTAATGAATCTCTTATTAGCTAGCATGACATGGAGTTCATCGCCAGTTTATTAAAAAAGTAGATAGAGAAGATAAGAGTTGAATTAGGTGTGACTGATGACGATGAGTAGATAAGCTTCATTTAAGGTTTAGGAGCACGAGGTCTAGGGTTTATTGAAAAAAACAGAAACATTGATTCGGACTTCGGATATATACGGTCGACATAGATCTGGACGCATCTGTATCTGAAGCGTTCGGTGCACTTTGGCCTCGTACGATACATGTGGGATCTAAATGCATGAGACGGTTCTAAACACATTTAATATCCTAATTTTTTTTTGGACCTCAATAGGTTTCTTCGATATTTTATCATTGTGATATAAATGTTTACAGAGGTCACCGAAAGCAATTTGGAGATAAATTTTTTTAATTAATCTGATAATTATAATCATATGATTGACAACATATATTTTCTAAAAATGGATGGTAAAAGTTTGACTTAGTAGATGAATTCTAAACCAAACGTATTTCAATCATACTCCGTTGGATCTCCTATTTAACCTAACCTTTTGAACAAGTAATGCGCTTATTGGATTTTATAAAATGAACAATTTCCATCACGAAAAGAAATTTTGGATGTAATGTGCGGATTACACTACCGGTCTACATCTCCGTCCCAAAATATTTTTTTCATGTGAGATGTAAGTGGGCCGGCGTGAACTTACATCCAATAAAGTTCAAGAACAAAGAGAGAAGTGATAAGGTGCAACGACGCAACGTCCTTGGTTTGAGTTTTACCATAGGGTCTTATTCTCTACCTTTATGCGCTAGGTTGTAAAAAAAAAAAAAAATAGAAAAATTAAAAACAAACAAACAAACAAATAGAGCTTGAATATAACAAGTCTATTTTTTCACATTTTCTCTAAAAATTTAATGTTCTAAGTGCCAAACTATTTACAACGTGGTTGAGTGAGGAAACAAAAAAATTGGTGGGCACATTATCACATGTTTTTTTACGGTAAAAACATAGGGAGTAGTGTTTAATTGATATGGGGGTTTAGAAAAGAGGAGATTTTGTAACATTTTTATATTCGAGATACCATCGCACTCATTTTGACGCAAATAAACAAGCAATTTTTGGGTGCCAGGTGGATATTATATTTTTGTGTCCGAGCATCCATCTCGGCCATCCAAAACATAGTTAGACGGATTTGAGAGAGAGAGAGAGAATAAATGTGGACCATCCCAAAGTTTTGGACGGTCAGATCAGATGCTTGGGCATGGATGCTTGGTTTTTTTATAGCTTAAAGACAAATAAAAAATTAACTTTATAGCATTTAGCTTTTTATTTTTTTAGTTGATCTATGTGAGGATGATGACCATCTTCGAATATGAGAGAACTCGTGAAAAAAAAAAAAAAACTTATATACCTTAGTTTTTATCTAATATCATCAAACATTACTCGAACAAGAATTTTAATAATATATTTTGTGGTTAAAAATTCCAAACAAGAAGTTCAAACACCGACAATTCCAAAATCATTCTGAGAACCGTCCCATTTTAAATGTCCCTAAAGGAAACCATAGAACTTTAACCTTAAAATATAAAGTTACTTTCGAAATTAATTATTTTAAATTTTTAACACCGTTCAAAATAGTGAGTATAAAAAAATATTTTTTTAAGTATACGAAGCATTTAAAATAGGGCAGGCAGGGGGTATGCTTTTAGAATACTCCGTATTCCACAAATAAAATGATGGGCTACAGCTGATTAGAACTCCTTTTGACTTTGCATGTGGGGGCAAAAAGGGTGAAGATCTTAGCATGATCTTTACATACCACCAATTCCAACGGCACAGATCTCACCATCCAGTACGGGGATCGATCGCATCCGTCCAATAACTTCGTACAATATCCCCAACATACTAAAACGATAGCAACGTTTGGATAGAGCAAATCTTGGCAGAATCTAAAAAGACTCGTGTAAGTCCGGCTGATTAGTGGGTTTGCTCTGTTCATAATTTATAGACCCGACTTGGGGTACAAAAAATTTGGAATAGATGAATCCAAATTTAACGGTGAGACTTTGGTTTAAGCACTTCTAATCATCCGATTGCGCTGAAATTTTATGAGGCCTCTCGTAAAAATGTTTTAAGAATAATGAACGGTTCGAATCTCTCGTATGGGACCCAAAAGTGGGTCCCCCAAGCAGCTCGGTAAATTTCTGTTCCAAATTTCTGTACCCGTAGGTTTAGCCATAATTTATTAAGGTTTGATTCTTCAAATTAGGTTGCAAAATGGTAATTTCTTGTGAATCTCACAGGCACGACATAGAGACCGCCTTGATGGTAACTTTTTGTGAATCTCGCAAGCTCGACATAGAGACAGCATTTAACAAGACGAGAAAAGAAATTAGTCAAGAGATGTTCGTAAATTAGCTTGGACACCGAAAATGTCTAACCAAGAAAAAAAAAGAAGAGTAAATCTAAGCGACACGTGTTAATGATCATGTTATCATATGCTGTTATCTTTTTATAGTACACCCGCGTGCACGTGAACAGTTCTCTTAATAGGGATCTTCCACGCGCTTATGAGGCGCGTTGAGAACATTTTAGATCATTCAACTGGAGAGTGGATTTAACGCGCCTATGCGAGAGTGCGGTAGATGAATTTGCTATTTGTGTTTTTAAAGCGCGCATTCGTGTTTCCAAATGCGTTACGTTCTCAGTTTTCGGAAAAAAAAAAAAAACAATGCGTTATCGTCACTCGAATCTAGGCATCTAGCGTAGGGAGAAAAATTGTGCGTGTAGAGTATGGGCATGTATTATCCGACCGTGCATCTCGGCAGTCTAAAATGTTTTGGACGATTCAGATTTATTTTCTTTCTCTCTTTGCAATTTGGACAACATTATGGATAACCGAGATGCGCGATCAGACAACACGTGACCGTACCGTATACGTACCCAAGTTTTTCTCAATGCAGGACCCAGTTAGGGTGAGTTTTCCAAAATCATGGTTGATTTTAGAGCATCTCTAATGCACTACCTAAAAAATGTTTGTTAAAGTGTACAACTAAGCACATGTGAGACCCTATTTTATGTGCTAAGAACTTAGTTAGCTAGCTAAGGAGGAATGCATCTTAATGGGGCTCCCCAAAAATGTTCATTAAAAGTGTGTTCTTCAACAGATTTTTGGAACATAAAATCTCACATTTTATTACACTCAAATCTCAACACATAAAATGTAAAAGTGATTTTATGAGATTTTCATAAAATCCTCCTAAAATCTATAGGAAAACCACTATATTTTATCAGTTGGGAAAACAATTCCATTTTATCACCCCTCCATGAAATGTTCATTTTATGAGATTTTGATAAAATGCACCTAAAATCTATAGGAGAACAAGACCAACTTTAAGGCTTTTCTTTCTCTCTCCTCTCTCTCTCTCTCTCCTCTTTCTCTCTCCTTAAGTCTCTTTCCAAATTTAGGTAGTCACTTAAGGCACTTTAGGTAGTGAGAGGTGCCACCTATGATTTTAGGGAGTCAATTTTTGTGTGCTAGAGACCATTTTTTGAGTTTTTCTTAGGTAACTAGTTAGGACACTTTAGAAAACTCTTTAAGGTAGTGCACTAGAAATGCCTTTAGCCTAAAAACAACACTACCTGTATGTTAACAAAACACTCACACCTCAAAAAAATCAAGTGAGCTGGCTAGTCCAAATTGAATCGACTTGTACGTTCTAGATTAGAACCGTGAATTGATGATTCGAACATGGATTTAAAAATAAAATACCATAACTTGCGGTCCGGAAACAAATTTTCGTTTCCAAAACAACTCCATTTGAAATGTAAATGGAGTATTAGTTTACACAATAAGGGAAATGACGTGTATTTCTAGAATCAGAAGAAACATTATATATTATTTTTTAGATATTTTAGAGGAGATTAGTGCCATTTTCCCGTAATATAGAGTACAAAAAAGGAACACATTGTGGGTTATTTATGTAGACAAATATTGTACAAAAAAGGAACACATTAGTGGTCCATTATCGTAGTCGAAATTATTTTGGTTGTGTTTGGTTAGATAGTTTAGTTTAGTTTTGATGATGTCATCAGGTGTAATGAGTAGAGAGAGATAGAGAGAGAAATGAGAGAAATAATAATGTCATCAAAACTAAAACTAAATTGGGAAACGAACAGAGCCTTTATGTTTAGTTAGACAAATATTTATACGAAAACTATATTACATCGACTCCATTCCATCAATTTTTTTGTCGTTTTACTCGTAGATTTATTTTTTAGGTAAACAAACATTTATACAAAAAACTAAGATTACATCAACTCCGTTGCATCATTGGTTTTTTATGTAAAGCCCCAAATTTTGAAAACGTTAATATTATTATAATTAATAGGAATGAGTCTGAACACATTTGAATATTATATTCTCCAAAATGCATTTATTCTAACAGGGTGGGATCTACGGTACGGCCTCTCTAAGTCATTGGTCTGGTCATTCCCCAATTTGCTGAGGAGCTCCGAATTGAAAAGAACAACGTAGTCATTATAATGCCCGCTCAGAAATAGACTTTTCAAAAATACATTGCTATAATGTCCGACTGACTTTTGAAAAGGACATGTAGTAAATTAAATTTTTTGCATGACACGAGATTTTTTCAAAAGTGACTACGTAGCTGTTCAGTATTAACCCTAATCTGGTTTTGAAAAGGATCGCGCGTAGAAGAGTTAAGATTTTATGCGACACGTTTTTTCGAGAAAAGATGCATATTCACAAAATCAATTTTAAGAGACATGTTGCATATTCACGATACACAATAAGATAAAATAGCATTGATGAGAAATGAGATGAGAATAAAAATGGATTGAATTAAATTGAATTGATGCGGTGGTGCAGCTCGAGCGATACCTCAACTTCACGGAGAGAACTTGGTGGTTAGGGCTGAGCGTGCACAGCAGCATAGTGGACAGACCTTGTATCATGTTAGTGTGTGTCGCGGGGTGGACGGACCTTGTATCATATTAGCGTGCGTCGTGATACAAGACGGCTGGGACCTCAAGTGAAAAGGTTGGTGATCGTCAGTTAAAAGGAGACGAAAACCGGCCAGTAACTTTTGAGTGATGGACTGTAGGCCCGATGGTTAGAAGCGGTGTCAGAAGAGTAGAGTGACTAGACTGTGGCCTGGAGGACGGAAACAGTGCCCAAAACTTTGTTAATTTTGAAGAAGAATGTTGACACTGCAAGGTAATACGAGACACTGTTCTTTACATGCAATATACTCTAATCTGCATTGACACTGACACTTGCATATTTCATGAAAGATATTGTTTTTTGTTAACTTCTGCCATTATTTTTCGATTATATATATTGTTCTAGAATTGTTAGTTTAAGGTTTGGGTAGAGCTTTCTGCTAGGCATTATCGCTCACGGCGTTGCACTTGTGTGACCCTGGCATAATACCACGATGTTGCTTTTGCGACTCTGATGTATTATGCTAGATTATCGAGATGAACAAGAGGATTTCCATAGCTTGGAGGCGTGTGGAGCAGGACAGGACACCGCCTTGACTCACGGTCGTGCCATGAAGCAACGAAACCCTAATCATCTTCGGAGTGAAAAAATGTATAAGCATGGAGATTTATGTAAATTTTTTTTATATATCTATTGTAAGACTTTATTTTTTATTATTATAATAAATATAGCATTCCCAAAATTAGGGGCGTTACAGTCTGGTCCAATTTTGGGTCTTTGGAGGATCATCTTAGGCCCATAATGACACTCTTTTTTGGAGTGCAGTCATATCCAGTTTATTTACTTGATCGAACGTCGATAGGTACATAAACGAAACTGATTTGTACAAGGAAAGTGAGATGAAAAAATGGGGCAATCTTTGCACAAATCAATTTCGTTCATGTACCTATCGATATTCCATACTTATTTGCTTATTGTTTATTTTGTAACTAAAAAAAATTGCTACTTCCATTCGTGTTTATTTGTCCACTTTCACTGTTTTACACCTCTTGAAAAATTGCTCATATCTTTCATTACGATTCAGGAAAGTTGCTCATATTTTTCATTATTTATATTTTAAATATGTAATATGGATGTTATTTGATAGATCTCAACAAGTTTACTATATGAAAATTTTAAAATCAGGAAACCCTTTATAAATTGAAATACTCCCTCCGTCCCAATTTTATAGTCCCTCGTTCTATTCTAACCAGATAAAAAAACGATTATATCTTTCAATCGGTAATACATTTTATATGCAATATGGATCATGTTTGATAGATCTTGATTTAATCTAATAAACAAAGTGTTCAAAATCACCTAAAACATTGTAGATTATAAGATATAACACTTTGAAAAGTGGCACGAACTCCCAAAAGGGACTATAAAATTGGGACGGAGGGAGTATGTAAATAATTTAAAATATATGACTCGAATGCCAAAAACAGACCAATAAACACGAACGGAGGGAGTTTTGTATAAAAATGGCAGTGGCAGTATACATATGTACCCAGAAAAATTGCTCATATAGTGATCAGAAAACTGTAATGAATGGCTTAGATATTTCCAGTGGCTCAGATTCACTCTCAGGTGAATCTGAGCCATTCATTACATCTTTCTAGATACTTTCTGGACAACTTTTCTGAACTCTTAACATTTTCCATACTATTAAATACTGCAATGAATGGTTTAGATTACGGATTCAGATTTTATGGTGGAGAGTTTTGTACCCATTGACATGTTTTTGGTTTGGATGATAGTACGAGTAAAAGTAGATTCTTCTATTAGGAGTATTTAAAAAATAAATTTGGGACTCTTGTAGCGTAACGCCACACTATAGGATTGTAATGTAACATCTGAGTCATTAATCACGTAATTAATAGTTCGAATTTTATCTCAACGATAGATCGGAGCCGTTGATTATCAATATCAGTGACTCAGATGCTGCAATACAAAGTTGTACTGTAATTCAGAATGGGAGCAAAACACAGGCATAAGTTAGTCTGAAGGGCTCATAAATTAGGTGTATCAGTATCTCGAACGGAGATAATATGCACCCATCCAAAGTCGACAAAAACTGCAATAGATCTTGTATGGAGGCAGAGCGTACGGACCGATGCTCAGATGCTCCTGACACGGCGCATGTTTGACACGTGGATCGCGGGTTTACCATTAGAAGTGTGCCACGTGGAATTTGCAAAACGCCAAAACAACGCCCCTTGGGACTTGGGACCACAGAAGAAAATCTCCAGAAGTGGACCTGCCACTTGATTCTCTGGTTATCAGTCAGCCGTCAATTTTTTTCACAAAGACAATACTGCCCTCACATCGTTTATGCCACGTCTTAAGAGCACCAAAATTTTTTTTTTTTTTTGGGCAAAACAAATCTTCTCCTAATCGACGGCGGAGCGGAGTTTAAACCCTCACCCGGTGCAAGGAGCATAGAACACTTATCACTTGGCCGTCACTCCATTTGCAGTACAGAGTACATACTACGTTTCAATCATGCTCGTCGCCCTATGGTACACTATGAAGATCATTTTTTGGGAGTGTATTGCGGAGAAACTATTTTGTTGTTCCCTAAACCTTGTTTATTGCAAAGATTTTTTGTTGTCCCATAAACTTTTTTTTTAACTGCGAAAGAAACTCCCTTACAATCAAATCCTAGTGCAATATTGTATAGCACAATATCTTGAATATCTAACAATAGTACAAGTGATATGTTTTCTTGGTTCAAAAAACAATAGTACAAGAGTTTGTCATTTCAAGGTACTTATCAAAACTCTAATTCTCATTCTATAAGATTCTTTATATCCGTTAGGTTCTATATACGTCCTTTTTTATCGTTATTTCCCTATCTTTTTTGAGTTTGCTATTCTTGTCGCGACCATTCAGTTCTCACATCTAAATCACATAACATTATAAAAACTATCAAATGTTCATCGTTCATTCTCTCGTTACCTCCTCAGTCTAGAGTTTGGTTCAAATTAGCTAACGCTAGCTCGTTATTAGATCACCATTCTACCTTTCTGAAGCTTTATTAATATGACAAAAAAAATACTAATTAAGTAAATCACTACAATAAAATAAAAAAATAAAAAGAATCTAAAGAACCCTTATACTAATTGAAAGGCAAAAAGGAAGTCTATAAACTTGGCAACTTGAATATGAGCCAGGATGGAGCCAAATGGGGTCAGTAAAGGTGGTCGCTCCTATAAGAGAAAAAAAATCTCTAGTATTATATAAATTGTTTTTTCTTGTAAATTAGATGGACCCGTCCCTGTAAAGTATTTTTAAAAAGAAGTAACAAAATTCCTTGCACGAGATTCAAAAGAGACTTGGGTGCTAGATTTGAATCCACGAGTAGGGCCACCATGAAGAATTTTTTTGTTGAAGAGATAGGGTAGTTATGATTTTAATCGGAATGATCTAAGCTAAAGTGTAATTGCAAATGGAATCTTCAACGGTGGCCATAATAATAATTCTATGTTTACCGACCATGCATGCACTGATGAGGCATAGATCAGTTTTGCGGGATCTTATTTTGGATTCCACACAACTGATCCGTTCTGTTTATTAATATTGAAATATTTGTTTGAGTAGTATCGTGAGAAATCTGCACAATCGGATTATTGCAAATGCTTGATCGAATGTACCACTTGTAGTAATTTGGTTGAGCTGGTCTTTTACATGACCACACCAAAAAATATTAGGGCCAAGTTTTCCGTTTTTAGCACCAATACGCTATAATTTTCCATAAAAGTGCTAAAAGTTAGTGAATTGATAAAAACTAATTTACCTTACATTGTTAGAAGCCAATTTAATTCTCTATAAAATGTTAAAAGCTAGCAAATTGCCAAAAGCAAATGGGATTAAAAAAAATTTATTTTAGCAAACAAAAAATCCACCATAAAAATGTGAACAATGCAAATAACTTGTGTGGAGCACAAAAATGGGCTATGCACGTCGATTGGACATCGGCATCTAGGGCTGCAAATGGGCTCTGCACGTCGTTTTTAGCACTAATTGTGAACCGAACAATGACATTTGAGATTGAAATTTACAACTCTATCGGTATCCATTGACGGGTTGGTGATAGTCATATAATTTATTGTGAGAATTGATATGGACACTCCCTTTTTGTCTTTATTTAAAAAGTGCAAGAATAATTTTTACTTAACAGAGACAAAAAAAAAAAAAAAAAGAGAAAGAAGAGTGCCAATAGAGAAAAAGAAAGTGTCAATATCACGTCCCTTTATTTTAACAAGATATGGAATATCAACCACTTTTTATGGATTTTAACTGCAATTATAAATTAACAGGTCAAAACTAATTTTCTTTTGAAATGGTCCGTAAAAATGGACTCAGGAAAAGGACTACATGGCTAATTATTCATCAGTAGTATGAGAATATGATCACTTGGTGCTCTAGATCATTATAGTACATAAAAAACCTTTAAAAAATTTATACACTAATTGTGAACCGGACAACAACATTTGAGTCGTGGTCTTGAGTTTATGATTTTATTGCATTGAGTTCTTGCATATTAAGGTCAGCAGTTTGAGGTTTTTTTTTTTTTTTTTTCATGCAGAATTACAAAATTTGAAAAAAATTTACGAAACAAAGTACCTAGAAAAAGTACACATAAACTCAAAAGTACCTGGAACGTTTTTTGAGTATCTGGTACGTATTTTGAAGTACCCATCAAATACCGATACCCGGTACGGATACTTTGGGGTTTTAGATGTACCCATGGTTCATAGTGTGAAGGTTTATACATATTCAAGGTTATATATAAAAGGCTTTTTCTATTGTCAGCCCAATAGGCTGACAATAAGCACATAAAAAGACAAAAAATACACATCCCTACACATTTTTCACGTATTTTAATATACTTTCACACTTTTCTATACGCTTTTTACACATTTTAATACATTTTTTAAACCTGGGCTGACTTTAGAATTTTCCTATATAAAATTCTTATGAGATATACATATATATTCCAAGTTCGCCAGCCTTATCGAGCTATATACTGTCAAGTTAAGGTTCGGCTCATTTAATAACATTGAGGTTCAGGTTTTATTTCGTTTCGCACCAGAATCGAACTTGAACGAACCTTTACTGAGTCAAGCCTCGAATAATTCACGAACAACTTAATTCATTTACAACTCTATCGGTATCCATTGACGGGTTGGTGATAGTCACATAATTTATAGTGGGAATTGACATGACACCTCCTTTTTGTCTTTATTTAAAAAATGCAAGAGCAATTTTTACTTAATAGAGACAAAAAAAAAGAAAGAGTGTCAATAGAAAAAAAGAAAATGTCAATACGCGACCCTTTATTTTAACAAGATATGGAATATCAACCACTTTTTATGGATTTTAATTGCAATTATAAATTAACAAGTCAAGACTAATTTTCTTTTCAAATGGACCGTAAAAATGGACTCAGCAAAAGGACTGCATGGCTAATTTTCCAGTAGTATGAGAGTATGATCATCTGGTGCTCTAGATCATTATGGTACATAAAACAGATTGAACCAGACAATAACATTTGAGATTGAAATTTATTTCCCATTTGCTAAAATGGGAATCTCATAAAATCAAGTGGGTTAATTTTAGTAAATAAAGAACCATTTACTAAAATTAATTCATTTTTATTTGCTAAAATCAACCTGTTTTCATTTAATTTTATGAGATTTCAATTTTAATGAATGGACGAGAGGGTGCACAGTTTTGTACACGCGCTCAAAAGATTATGGTTTCATACATCTACTCTTCAAGAATCTTGACTCTATTCCCTGACTCTCTCTCTCTCTCTCTCATCGGTCATCGCCCCCTGCTTTGGTTTGGCCAAACAGGAAAATGTTGTAATAAATGTCACTCTCTCTCTCTCTCTCTATCTCGATCCCACCTAGAAAATCACATGGAGATCTTTCTCATCTTTATTACCAACCTGACTTCTATTCCGAGGGTTTAGTTCGGTTGGTCAGTGAGTTTACTTTCCACACAATTAATTAGAATTTTATCCGTCAGTTCAGGTTGCAAATAAGTACTCTCTTCGTCCGAATTTGTTTGTTTCTCGTTCTATTGTAACCGGATAAAAAATTAATAATATCTTTAAATTGGTAAGTAATTATATATCCAATATGGATCTTGTTTGATAGATCTCGATTAATTCTACAATACAATGTTTATAAAATTACATAAATTATTGTACATTACAAGATATAATTATTTGAAGAATGACACGAACTCCCAAAATAGACTAACAAATCCGGATGGAGGGAGTACTTAATTTTTTGTAAATCCCATCGTATTGGTAGCGTAAACTTGGAACGTCCAAAAGTTTTTTTAATGGTCCGGATTGAGAACAAAATATTCGCGCGAATTTCACCTGGACCGTCCATTTTTTTTTTTCAAAAGGTCCGGATTGAAAATACTTTTCGATTGCTGAGATTCTGCGATGCACGGTGCAGCGCAACTGTTGCGATGCAGGGTCCTCGGATCCCGGGGGACGGGACGTGCCACCTGGTCCGAAAAAAGAAAAAAAAATTTTTGGATTGCAAGAGCAGTGTAATTCCTTAAAATATGTGTATTATTTTTAGATATTAATGAGTGATTAATAGATGAAAATGTGTGATTTTTGGGTATTAATGTTGGTGGATAATTAACCTATGAAAATGTGTACCCTCTCAAGTATTAGAAATAATTGATCTTAGAACAATTGTACTATTTTAGTACACCACCCGTAAACCTAATCCACTACCAAAAAAAAAACCTGGAAATTTTTAGATAAAAAATTAAAGCAATTCCGTGCATGATTTCTTACATTGCTTGACACAAAATTGAAGAACTAATTGATTTATAAAAAATTGCACGTCACATTATAATAGGCTATTTTTGAGCAACGGAGTGAGAGAGAATATTAATTTTAAGTATCCTGACACTATACAAGAGATTAGTTGCGGTTTGCGTAAACGGACTCGGACAACTTTGACGTTTTGGGGGAAAAAAACGAAAGAAGGTAAAAGACCCTGACTTCTGGAGGGAAAAATACAAATACCATCATATATCTTCCGATACCCTGTTCCAACTTCGAAACACAAACCCATATAATTTTAGAGAGAGAAAAATTCAGAGAGGAAGAGGAAATTAACGCAAACCCAGCAATACCCAACACTTCCAAACCAGTTTTAGAGAGAGAGAGAGAGAGAGAAGAGGAGAGAGAGAGAGAAGATGTTTGCAGCAGAGAATGGACTCAGGGGAGACCCAAGGCTTCAAGGCATCTCTGAAGCAATTAGAGTCGTCCCTCACTTCCCCAAAAAAGGTTTTTTTTTTCATTTTTTGTGTGTTTTTTTTGTTTCCCTTCTGTCAATTATTTCTTGATTCCATGAAAATTGGATTTAAAAAAAAATCCTTTTATGATAAACTGGAGAATGTCGTGTCAAAAAATTTACCGTGGAGCTTTTCACATTACGCTTTCATTAAATAAAAATTTATTCTGCTTATACTATTAAAAAAATATTTTCACAAAAATTTATTGGGCAGGCGAAAGGTTGTAAAATTTTAACGATTTTTTTTTTACCAGTATACTGTATATTTTTTGTTACAATTTTTTTTATTATTATATTTTATATATTTTAACACGAATATTTCTGCATTTTTAGGAATAATGTTTCAAGACATAACGACTCTGTTACTGAACCACAAGGCATTCAAGGACACCGTCGACATTTTTGTGGATAGATACAGAGATATGGACATCTCTGTTGTTGCTGGTAATTTTCCTCTCTCTCTGTTTTGCTGTCACTTCATTCATAATTTTTCTTGTTTTTTCTTGCATTACTCCCTCCGTCCCAAAATAATAGTTTCTTTTGAGCGCTCGTGCCATTTATAAAATTTCCTATATATATATTTTTATCATTTTTAAGTATTTTGTAGAATAAAACTAATTTAGATTTACTAAATAAAATCCATACTATGTGTATAAAGCATTACGAATTTAAAAATATTTTGAGACGTCCCAAATAGTGAAATGGACCATTATTTTCGGAAAGAGGAGTATAAATTTTTTTTATGACACTTCCCATTGTGACCATAATTTTTCTCTCCTATGATAGGATTCATTATCTGTTAACAAATTTTCATGTTAATCAAACACAAAGAAAAATAAATTTTCTTTTTCTTTTACTTCACTTTTTCTCATTTTCACTTTCAAGCACTAATTTCTTTCTAATCAAATAGACCATGAGTTAGCATTGAAGGATATTATGTAACTTCATAGTTGGTGATTTTCATGTTTCCTGTTTATTTCTAAGGTTTGCCGTTTTTTTTTTTTGGGCCATTGGTTATTCCTAATCTATTATTACGTTGGGGGTGGGTCGGTGGGGGATGCAGTATGGGGCATCCAAGAGCTCTACCGTATGAGTTAGCCACCATTTGCTTCAAAGGTTTCCATGAGTAGATTGAAAATGGTAGAAAATGCAAAAGCAATATAAAAATGGTCACTTTTCTAGTGTTTGATTAGGATCTGGATGAAAATAATAGGAAGTGAATTTTCCTGTACAGCTCATATATATATATATATATATATATATATATATAAATAAACGACTTTCGCTTTTTTTTTGCCTAAAACCCATGAAAATTTTATTTCCTTGTGAAAGTCGTTGAATCTTATTATTCTCAATATGCCCAAAGTTTGTACTTTTCCATCATAAGTATTTTTGTGATTAAGGGTAGTTTAATGATTATACTTATTTTTTGCAACATTCGTTTCATTTAACTAAACGAACGGAAGGGCATAGATTTTCTCTCATCACACTGTTTTTTACTTAAACTTTCACTTGCCATTTTTTTCGTCTAATCAAACGGACGCCAGATTAGCTGAATGAGCAATTAACGGATTATTTGTTCTTCCATCGGCATTATTTTTCACTATTTCCTCATAATTTGGAGGGTGGGATTCACAACAACGTCGGTTTTTATTCTATTCATTGGCTTCCTCACCTTTTATGGAAAAACAAAACACAATTCTTAATTGCTGTGCTCTTGGAGATTCGACATTTTAGTTCCCTGATTCCAGCGTTGGTTTGGGAGTTGGGAGCAATTTTACTTTTTATATTGCAATTATTTTGACTGAAAACTTAGTCAGTTTCCCAAAAAAGAAATCCGATTTTTAATCGTTGAAGTAAGAGCTTCCGTACAATCAGTCATGCTTCTTTACGATTTTCTTCGTTCGTACGTTTTTTCCCTTCGGCTTTTTTTGAGTGCTTTCTTACCCTGCCTGCTTCTTTGTAGGAATTGAAGCTAGAGGATTCATGTTTGGTCCATCTATCGCCTTAGCTATTGGTGCAAAGTTTGTGCCATTACGTAAACCTGGAAAACTGCCAGGTATACCCATTGCGTGTCAAATTTTTTGTTGAAGGAACTCTTAATCATTTGGGGAAAAATAGCATGGTTTGGAGTGGAGAGAGAGAAATTGTGGAGAATGGATTTTAAGGAATCAAGTAGCAGCAGATGAATTTCTTTATTTGCTTTCTATGCATAATGTTGCGAATGTTTCTTGAATTCAACCTCTGTTATGCTTGTAACTCGAAAGGAATAAGCACCAACACTACATCTCCTTCTGCGAAAGATAATCTAGTTAAGCACCTTGTTAATCAGTTTCTCTCCGTATCCGTCCCGTCTTAAAAGAGACATACAACATCCCAACTTATGTTAGGTGGACATGCGAGGGTGGCGGGTGCGAGTATGCGTTCAGGTGTTGGATTCATCTAATTTCTACCCCAAGACAGAGACATGAAAAAAGATGCTCATATTTTCTTATCATGTTTATTTACTTGCGTAGCATTTTTTTAGCATAATATAGTAGTTCTTAGCATAGTTACCAAGATGCTCGGTAGTTGAATGTACAGCTAAACATATTGGACAAGGTTACCCAACCCAACCCTTATCCTTGTGGCCCCTGGAATATCATTCATCTTTGAAGAGTAAATATAGCAAGGATCCAAACCTGCTGCTTGATGGCCCAGAGTCTATCTAATCTTCGGTTACTGAACTTTAAAAGTGTGACATTGGATACGTGAAAGTTTCTCATTTCCGGTTTTGTAGGATTTTCTGCAGTTGTTTTGTCTTTTTTTTTGTCTTGATCATTAAGTATGATGAATATGCAGGTGAAAAAATTTCAGAATCGTATGTGCTTGAGTATGGTACTGATTGTCTAGAGATGCATGTGGGCGCTGTTCAGCCTGGGGAAAGGGCAGTGGTGATCGATGATTTAGTAGCTACGGGTGGGACTCTCTCTGCAGCAATAAAACTTTTAGGTAAGTTGAGGGCCTTTCACTCGCCTTCATCTATCTCCTTTTCTTTCCGTCTGGTAAGCTAATATTTGACACGAACAATATGATCCCAAGGCCGGGTACAAAAATTTATGTTAATCTATAATCTAGACTGCAAAAACCAAAACAAAGCAAACGACAACTTGGCAATCAAAGCTAGAGAAAATAGGATAACAGAATTTAGGCCTACACCTTGTTTCCACCAAAACTTTTGGCTACTAGTGAGCTTCATCACGTGGCCCAAGGGAGAGACAGGGCCATATGCAAAAAGGAAGTGGCTCTGATGGAATTCCAAGCAGACTTAACAGGGAAAAGCCATCTGCAGCCGGGAGCCATGTCATTGTATCACTGTTGTGGACTAGAAAAGGAAAGTCTTGTGATGCTCAATAATCTGCATGCATAGATCACTATGCCTTCACGCGTCCCACGCCCGTTCATTTTCAAAGATAACGAATATGGAAGATACCTTTGCTTGCACGGACCTCCCCTCCCTGCATATCTAATTACATTTTCCGCAAATATTTTATATAAAGGTCCCATGGAATGCTGGTTATCGAGGGGCCGGAAAACTTCATTACCATTGCCCCCAATGTGATTTATTTAAGGCTGGCCTAGTATTCTAAGCTCAAAATAGTGTACTTCACCTTCCTTTTTCATTTTAACTGTATTCATCGGTGTTTAGCTCTAGATAATCTGTTCAATCACTTTACAGAACGTATGGGGGCTGAGGTGGTGGAATGTGCATGTGTTATTGGGTTGCCTGAGGTCAAGGTAACGCTTCTCATTGTTTTCTGATCTCGTAACATGTTGCAGCCTTCATTCACCACGTGTCGTATGTATAATCCATAAATAATGATATTATCATGTCTAGAGTTTTTAGTGAATGCTATGTTTTCCTGGTGATACATTTCTAGGTCGTATCCTGGGGAGGGGAATGTCTGTCACATTGCAAGACTCAAAACTCTTGGTCTCTTAGTTCGGTGTGTTAAGATTCTGGTCAATTGAGTGGGAGCTAGCTGTAGTTGGATTTTTAACGTTACGTTTCAAAAAGTTTACATTTACTCCCTTGATACTATATTTTATTTTATTTCTATTCTAGCTATGGGTTTTGTTCTGTTTTTTGTTTTGCTTGGCGAAAGTTTAGTTTTGTTCGTTGTAGTCAGCGAGGTTTGCACCCCAAGCTTTGTAATATCCTAGTGTCTCCAACCACAGTCCAGGTGACTTGGGCTTATAAATGGGTTGTGTAAGCTTATTTAGTACCTTAATAATCTTATATGAGTTAAAATTGGCCTGTTCATAATGCGGCCAACCCTGTTATCTACAGTCTTAGTTAGTTGATATCATTTTTAGGAGCGTAGTATTAGGAGAATACGCGGAGCTTAAAAATCTGTAGTTGCTAAGGTTTAACTTTGTTTCTCTGTTCAATTTTGTTCTATTGATCACAGTCACCACAATTTTTTACCTTCCCCGTTCTCTATTTATTACTTACACATCCGGACCATTTGACCTCTTTCAGGGACAAAACAGACTAAATGGAAAGCCGCTTTATATTCTTGTGGAGCCACGGGAAGTAGAAAATGTCTGTTAAGGTACAACACCACTCTTATCATCGTCATCATAATCCGAGGCATTGAAATAATAGAAGTTATCACCATGTGCGAATGGAGTTTAGTGTTTTGTCGAGATTTCTTTCAGCTGCTCCAGAGCATAAATCTTGGATTCCCATATCTTATAGTATCTCAATAGAAGAAGGGGATACAATTTTTCTCTCTTTGACTACGATTGGGACTCAATTGCTCTAGTTTCTCGCGACTTTTAATTATTTTACTAGCTAAATATATTAGATGTTGCACAATATCACGTTCCGTCTTCCTGTTGAGGCTGCTGAACTTGGTCACGTATGTCAAAGTTTTGGCCGAGGCTGCGATTAATACATTTAAGTTATCAAATGAGTTGGATCACATACTTGGTTATTCAGATTCGTACATGGTTGGCGTGTAGTGAGGAATCACTACTTTTCATTCTGTTTTGGACGGTAAGGATTGCTCACTACATGCCTGTAGTGAGCTACGGCCCCCTGAATCCCTAGCGATTTTGCGTGGAGGGGCGCAGGGGCGGAGGCAGAGTAGGGCTGGGGTGGGCCTTGGCCACCCCGCCCTTTTTACAAATTTTTTTTTTTTGTCAACTGAGATCTCTCAAGTGCCCAGGCTTCAGAACAAAATAGAAGACGATTTTCTCTCGAACAGTAGAAGACGATTTTCTCTCGAACTTATATAATGAAATTTAGTTTAGAGTTTAGAGTCAATCGTAGATGATTTCCAAGATTTGAGAACATGTCGGGTTGCACTTTGATTAGATTGTTAGGCTACTTTTGTTCTATTTTGATAGATAATCAATCTGGGCAAATGTATTTTGGCTATTTCCTTGACCATGGAATGTAAGGACGTTGATAGTTGTGTGTTTTTTTTACTTATTTGTTGAGTAAGGAATAGAAAGATATTTGATGTTGTTATTTTTTCCATTTTTACTCGGCCCCCTGGGACTCTTTATCCTGGCTCCGCCACTGAAGGGGGCATGTTGAGCAGGTACATATGAAAGTTACCCCTCGGTTTCTCTGTCATTTTGAGTTCTTAGATGAAGTGGTTAACAGATCAATAGTTTAGATATAGTTCGATTCCGCTAGGGACCCATTCGTGCATGTTCGGACCCTTGCTGCTTCAAGCAAAAACATTACTACAAGTAGTTGCTGTATTCAGTATGTTACCGTGTCGTATATGTTCCTCGTATACGAGTCGAGTCGTAGAATTAGAAGTGGAATAAGAACCGATCTCGTATTATTAAGCTGGTATATACCATGGCCATTTGAACATTTTTACGTAGCGAAGTTCATCTTGTTAGGGCTGGCTCTCGGATTTGTACTATAATATGCGACTTGCACCACACATGTCAAGAATTTTACTGGATTTCAAATCTCCGTATCCATATGGCACCTAGGACTAGCTTTCGTCGAGGTTCTGATTCAGAATGTGAAAAAGGTTTGTTATTTTCATTGAATTGTAACCATTTTTCGCGTTTATTTTGCATGTTTTCAGGTCTGCGGGTGGTTAGGCTGAATTCCATGTAGAAAAGTGGTGTTTTGATCGAGAATTCCTTGCGTCTCTCGTCGTAGTTGATCTCACAAGTCAGTTAGTTCCGGTTCCGTTTTCCTGACTTTCTTGTTCCTATTCTTTTTGTAATTTTTCCTGTTACAGACATCTGAATCTTTGAGAGACTTTTTTGTTCCATGATGAATTTGAACAAAGCATGATTTGATTAGAAAACCATTTGAATGTGATACGTCCTAGGGGGGTGGTTGAGCATTCTGGCAATCTGGCTATCAAACTTTTTCTTGCACTTCAGATAGGAATAGGATCATCTCCGACCCGGGTTTGGCCCAACGGTTGTGTAGCGTTTAACATCGAATCGAAGAAAAAGAAAACCCTCTTTATGCCCTCTTTTATTGATTGGGAACTCTTACCTATTTTCTAGAAAAAATGGATATCTTCTAAAAATTAATTTATAACAACTGTATTAAACGCATGAAAATCATTATTTTAACTCAATAGAGTTGAATTCAACTTGGGCGTAGTTCAACTAATTCGTGAGAGCTAATATCAATTCACTAGCAGATGATCCAAATTTAAGCAGATCAAAATTCACTGGAAGATGATCCAAATTATAAGCGGAGCAAACTACCGTATGGATTTGATTAAAAAAAAAAAGGCTCTTGCATGGATTAGTCCTATAAGAGTTGATGGCAGTTAGGGCATTGCGAATCGGAGATCTAGGAAGAACTAAATCTCCTAAGTTTTTTAATTGGGGCAGTTGCCCTAATAGTTGTGTAGATGTACTCAAGTGCAACGAGGTCGGCCCTATTCGTTTTCCAGTTTAGTTTTAGTTTTAGTTTTAATTTTGATGACATCATCATTTTCCTCATTTCTCTCTCTCTCTCTCTCTCTCCACTCATTACACCTGCTAACATCAGCAAAACTAAACTAAACTATCTAACCAAACACGGCTGTTGTGACTTGTGATTACATTTTCTATAAAGAGGATGTTGATACTCGTGTTGGTGAGCGGTGGGTTAGGGTAATATAGCTTTTTCTGAAATATGAAGGAAAACCCCCGTAAGTTTAGGGTGTGTTTGGAACTTGAGGAAAGTGAGAAAAGAAAGGAAAGTTGAAAAGTTGCCCTCATTTTGTTTGGTTTGGAGAGAGAGGAGAAAATGAAAAATCTAAAGTATTGTGAATAGTGAAATTTTCCTCCCACTTTTCTCTCATTTTTCTCTCATTTTTTTTCTCACTTTCCCTTCCCTTCCACATGTTCCAAACACACCCTTAGGTTTTAACCATCATGCCAATTTCTTTGGGTTAAGTTATAAATGTTATAAAAAAGAAAAATGATAAGACCAAAACTGTTTTTGTTAATGTCAAAATTTTACTAATACATAAGAGTCTTGGACGTTGCACATGGTACAAACAATGGAATTTTGGTATTAACAGAAACAGTTTTGGCAATATCACTACTTACAAAAAAAAAAAGACTGAAAAGTAAATAAAAAACTCAATTTATTTTCAAGACGAGTCCCGATATTTTTTTTTCCTCTTTAGAATACGAGTCCCAACATTTGAAGAGTTTAATTCTCAGAGACTCAATAAAAAAAAAAAAAACCTCAGTTGGAATATTTAATTCTTCGATTTTTTTTGAAAGCAAAAAAAAAAAAAAAAGAGGTTTCTCCGACCAAGATTAAAAGAAATGAAAAAGTTTCTTCATAATGATGGTCCTCAAGAGCCTCAAATAAATAATTCCTCCGTCCACAGTAAATAAATACTCTGAAAAATACTAGTACTACTAGTAGATAGAGAGTAAAGAAACCATAAAATCCTGTTCAAAAAAAAAAAAAAAAAACTATATAACCAAGCGGTACCAATTTTTTAAAAGATACATGCAGGTGGTCCGTAGGTTGGCTTAATTTGTCTAGATTATTTCTTTTTGACTTTATTCAAAAAAAAATTTCTCATTTTTAAATTTTGCATGAAGATTTTATAGATTTTCGTTTGTTTTAACGAGAGGAATTTAAAAAATAAAAAATTATTATCTAAACTTATTTATTTTGATTGTAACGATATTATTTTTGACGTTATTCCAAAAAAAAATTATGGCAAAGGAAAATTACTTAACCATAATTTTTTTTTAGCTCATCTCGTCGAGACAAATCAATAATTCACAAAAAAAATTCATGAAAAATAGCAAATGTAGAGAAAAATGAATACTGACAAAATATGGTTACGGTTGAGAGTCACACTAAGAAAGGGTTTGACAAAAATTGAAATTAAAGGTGATAAATAAAAGAAGATCTAGATTGTTTGCGAATATCATGAAACATGATGATGTGCTCGAAAAAAGCTTAAATGAAAAAATAAATTCATTTAGCTGATTTTGATAGAATCTATTCTAATATATAAAAGGAGAACCTAATTTTGTCTCTCTTCTCTTGAAGCCCTTTCGTTCTTTTTCCTTTCGAAATTTATACAAATAAAGAAACAAAATTGTATATGTACTGTTGAATGGTTAAAAGATAGGTTGGTCCTAAGTTGGCTTCCAGTTCAAAAAAAAAAAAACCTAAGTTGTCTTCCCCCACCACATATCTTCCACCATACCACTACACAAACTCATCAATGAACCAAACTTGTCAATCCAATGCGGGCAAATGTACCGTTTTCTTTATTGGAATGATACTTATCGGTATTGGTGTATGTCGGTAAGCTGATGGATTAACAGCAATATAGAAGTACATTTTTCCGTCTTTTTAATATATTTATAAAAAAACTAGAAGACTTAAAAGGAGAGAAATAAATTAAATTCCTACAGTTTGATATACCTTAACATTAGTACTAATAACAAATTAATATCTTATGGACTTCAAGTTCTGTTGAATTATCTTAAAATCCAAGTCCTTTTTTAGCCGGATGAAAAAAATAAAAAAGTATTTTTTTGTACCAGCTGGTATTTTGGCTAGTGTGGAACATCTACGTATGTGTATTGCTTACCATTCAACCCCTCAAAATGAAGTTCACAATCACTATGAGACCAACATAAATAGGAGAATAACACTTATAAGCAGGTGAGGAGATTCGAACTCCTGACCTCCAATTGAGATGTAGTAGCCATTACCAACTGAGCTAGTCCAGTTGGTTTTAAAAAGTTAAACGCTATTTGATTTGTTTTCATAACCTCTTGTGAAAATCACAATGGAAAAATCACATTGAGAGAATCTTGATTCAAGTCACCCTACCATCTCCGGTGGTGGTCTCAAACCACAAATTTGTTTGATTGTTTCTCGTCCATCCAAAAAGTAAAATAAACGCAAGAGAGAGCACAAATGGATCTAGATCCTCTATGAGGATTTCTCTGTGAGGATCTTGTGAGGGTTTTGTCGTGGGCTTGACAACACATCGAAAAGGAAATCCAATGGCTCACAGCCCCTTCCCTTGTTTCTAAATAAAAAACGGCGTCGTTTCATAGGAAAAAAAAATTGACGAAATGGCAAGCCACCAAACGGCAGTTTTCTTCAGCCGTTAATGTTTCTTCTTCTCTGTTAGTGTTACCTCAAATTTCAAGTTGCTTTTTCTTTCTTTCTTTATTCAATTCTTCCCTAGATTTGTTCTTCTTGTTACCTCAATTTCAATAGGCTTAATTTTTCTTCCTTTATTCAATTTCTTTTTCAGATTGTTAGATTCTCTGTTACCTCAATTTTTTGAGTTGTCTTGTAAAAAATCATTTGAATTAGATAACTATAAACAGTCGATCTAATTTTTAAAATTTTCATTCAAAATTTAGGATCCTGAATACTAAATGAATTTTGAAAAAAAAGTTGAACGACCTTGTACTTAGTATTCCTGTGAATCACAGGCATTAGAACTTACACCCAACTATAGGAAAAAACTCAATTCACATTCACAGCCATATGCGTGACACTCGTGCATAGCATGAATGAGCCATACCACCTATGAAATTTCGACGAACTAGACTTCACATCTGCCCTTGAAACTACAATATAACGAATAACATCTGGATACACTCACTTTAGATTAATGAATTCATAGTTTCCAAGAGTAACATCCGCAGGAATTCAAAAGAAAAGTATTAATTGGTTAAGAAGAAGAAGAACAGTTTTGAGGAAGAAAACAAGAAACGAATAAAAAGAAGTAAATTGTCGTTCGGTGGCTTGCCATTCCGTTAGATTTTTTTCTTATGAAACAGCACTGTTTTGATTTAGAAATAAGAAAGGAGGCTGTGACCATTGGATCTCCTTTTTAATGTGTTGTCAAGTCCAGAACAAAACCCTCACAAGATCCTCATAGAGAAATCCTCATCGAGGATCCGGATATCCTTTTTGATTGTTTCTCGTCCATCCAAAGAGTAAAATAAACGAGAGAGAGAGAGAGAGAGAGAGAGAGAGAGAGAGAGAGAGAGAGAGAGAGAGAGAGAGAGGTGGGTTTCCACCCCATCGCCCCCGTTCCCTCCTTCCCCAATTCCATTCTCCCCTCATTTCAGTGTTTTCCTTCGTTCTCCTCTTAGTCGCCCACTGGTCCAAGTCTCTCTCTCTCTCTCTCTCTCACCCACACCCACACACACCCACACACCCACACCCACTCTTCTCCTACCACCATGGATGCGAGATGGTTGTGTCTCTCTCCTTGGGGAATGGAGATCTCCCACTCTCCCCATTATTGGACTACGGAAACCTAGATCTAGAGTTCTAGATTTAGGTGCTTGCTCTTGAATTAGGTCGGTTAGCGTGGCGATTTCTTGAGCTCTCCAACAGTGACACTAAAGGTGTCAAGATGTAGATCTGGTGATAATACTGCGGTGGTACCGGATCCAGTGGTGATCCTCCACTCATCTCCATGAGTGAGAGCGATTGGTCCGAGTAGCCTTTCTTGTATCTTGTTTAGTTTGTCTTGTATTTTGTTTTGTTCTTGTTTTTATACATATGAGATTATGCTGTCGAGTTGACAACCTATAAAAAACAAAAGAATAAAAGAAGCGTGGGTCACAACCGCCTAACAGAACTCCAATCTAGTTCTTTTTCCCATCGGATCAGATGTGATAGTTCAAAAAGAGCTAAATTGTTTTGAATGTCATGAAACACGATGTGCTCAACAAAGCTAAAAGAAAAACTAATTCATTTAGCTGATTCTAATACAATCAAGGCCGGCCTTAGGATAAACCCAACAAGACCCCGGGCCTGGGCAATCCCACACCATTGGGCAACAAATTATTATTTTTTTCACCGAAGATATTACAAATATTAAAGTTAGCGCATGAGGACTGTACTGAACTTTGCCCCAGTGTTAAGTCTAATTCATAGTGCAGGACATGGCTCGAGACAACGGAATCCTTGCATATATTTTTTTTGTGGTTCTTCTTCTTCTTCTTCTCTCACTGGCTTAAGACCTGGAATGACACAAGAAAAACATACCTAAAGGTAAAACAATAATGGTGGTGGTGGTGATGGCGGTGGCACTGGTGATGGTTGTGGCACTAATAGTAGTAGATCCTCAAAAAATTAAAGGACAGATAGAAATTTTTGAAAACAAAATTCCCGATCTCATGATGGAAAAGTCTAGCAACGAAAAGATACAATATGTCTTAGAGCAGTTGGTATGTTTGTAAGTAGAATAGAGTGAAGTTTCCGTGTAACCTTGATATTTATTTTTATTTTTTATTTTTTTGACTTGTATTTTTTTTTTATTTGTTATGACTTAATAATAAGTGAGCCAAACTCAGGATCGGACTTGAGCAACCCAAATACTAGAGCTAGTCCTAAATAGAAGGACTTAAACCTCCGTTTGAGAAGTAAAATTATGATAGATCTTGTTTTATATCATCTGATAATAATGTTGGAAAATCTCACTAAGAGAATCTTGATTCATGTCACTTTACCATCTCTAGCGGTGGTCTGAAAAGAGTCTGTTCCAAACCAAACCAAACCGAGCCTTATGTCCCAATCAATTGGGGTCGGCTACGTGAAAAAAAGAGTTGGCTCCCATCAAGTTTTTTTTCCCCCTAAAAATGCTACATACATAACTGCGTTCCACAACTAGATCCACAACCGGACTCGTTTTGAAAAAAAAAAAAAAAAGGCGGGAAGTGATTGAAACAGATCGAATTCCTCGTCTCAATTGCCATCGCTGCCGTGGTAGGCCCCGCCCCGCCCCATCCCACCTCCACCGCCCTCGCTCACCACCACCACTCCTCCCCCCTCCCCCGCTACTCCTCCCCCCTCCCCCGCCATTCTCTTCAAACCCAACGACCCCAAGATCTCTGGCACCATTGTCCGGTTCCCAAATTCTTTGTCTCCAACAGCACCTTCTTAATTTTCCTTTTTTTTCCAGAACGATGTTGTTTTTGAACCTAGTTTGTCCCGGTTGTGTACAAGGTAGTGGTTGTGTATGTAATCGGAATCGTTCATTTTTCAGAATTCGTTGAGAAGAGTAAGCACACCAAAAATCAGTTCCATCAGTTCATTTGATACATGAACGAATTGTGTTTGTGGAAATAAAAAAAGGACATTTAAAGTTTCAAATAATAATTTGCCTTTTGTTTTAGTGTGATTTGTTCATGTATCAAAAGAATGTTTTGGTGTGCCTACTTTTCTCGACGGGTTCTGCATACGAGTTCTACAAAATGAATGATTCCAATCATTTCTCGATTTGGAATGGACCTGAAAAAATAAAAAATTGGAGGGAAGAAAAAAAAAAAACCTGAATGGGACCCGGTCTCAAACCACAAAAGCTTTGTTTGTTTCCCTGTTTAGTTTCAGTTTTGATGACATCATCATTTCTCTCATTTCTCTATCTATCTCTCTTTACTCATTACGCCTGCTGACATCATCAAAATTAAACTAAACTGTCTAACCAAACACAACCAAATTTATTTGATTGTTTCATCGTCCCTCCAAAGGGTGGAGAAAAAGAAGAAAAAAAAGGGCGTGGGTCACCACCATCAGCATGTCCGTCCAGCCTGCATCCACTCTGTATCTTCCCCAATCAAGAGTGCCCTTTTTACAGTTTGCTAAAGGCAATTCTGCCTCTCTCTCTCTCTCTCTCTCTCTCTCTCTCTCCACCATGATTTGAAAATTCGGAGAGAGAGAGGGAAATTCTGTTTAGAGAGAGACAGAGTGGCAAATGGCGATTCTGTATGCGCTGGTGGCGAGGGGATCGGTTGTGTTGGCGGAGTACAGCGCGACGTCGACCAACGCCAGCGCGATTGCAAGGCAGATACTGGAGAAGATTACGGGCAATAACGACACGAACGTGTCTTACTCACAGGATCGGTATATCTTCCACGTCAAGCGCACCGATGGCCTCAACGTTCTCTGTATGGCCGACGATACCGCCGGAAGTAAGCTCAGCAGCCTCTTCTCTCATTCGTTTCTATTTATATTGTTTTGGTTATTGCAGTTTATGTTCGATTGTGAGGGCAGCTGATAATGCCAAAACCAATATCAGTTCCTGCGAAAATCGAAAGTGAAAGTGTTCCTGCCAAAACATTAGGTCTGTAATTGTTTGGTTCAGTTTTTGAGAGAGGTTTTGGGGATAATGTGTGGAGATCGAGATAGAAAAATGAGAATAATAGTTGGAGAAAAAACTTATTGGGACCGAGAGGGGCGGAGGGGATGGTTGTTAAAAACCAAATCGAACATAAGTGCTACAATGACTTATATGTCCTTTACTACAAGAGAAACAAAACCTCCACTAATAAGATTTACCTAAACCTATAGAACTTCCACTTGTTCATTTAGAAATTAGATCATATGGCAAGCAGTTTTGGAGGATCACAGTGCTTCTGTTCAATATTTCTCATATAACTACAATGATGGAAGAATTTCCGGGATTGAATATGCTACTAGAGTGGTTCTTATGAATCCAATTCACATCGCATTCACATTCAAATCCAAATCCAAATCCAAATCAACCCAAAAAGTTCCAACCCAAATCCATTGCAAGCTCACATTGTTATCCGGAATTAAACATCAATACCAAAAAGTTCTAAAATGATTACAAAATGGTAATACTTTAGCCTCCACACAAACTCTGTTACGCATATCACTTGGAGGGACTTGGAAGAGAAGCCTTCATTACTACCTACAAACAAAAAGAAATCGATGAAACAGAGGTATCAAAATTAAAACAGAAGTGATAAAAAAAAATTACAACAAAAGAAAATAAATTTACCTCAAGTCATCCTTCCAACCAAAAGAACTTCGTTGAAATAGGAATTTGTGTCACCTTTCGAAAAAAAATAAGCCTTTCAAAAAAAGAAAAAAAAGAAACAGGAATTGGGTTTATGTGAACCTCATCCATGTACTTCCCTCATACGCTATACCAACTCCATAGCTTGGATTGAATTCATTGGGCCCTAATTTGTCTCAACTTGTTCAACTATTATGACACGCGGCTTCTCAAATGCTACATTTTCGCGGTGCATCAGTGAGCTCAAATTTGAATAGTTCTGTCTTGTAGAACTTGATTCTTTTCCCTTTTTTTTGACGCTGGTGGACATCCCTTGCGAGCTTGAATATTTGGCTCAAAAAGCATTGGAAGTGATGTAGGACGTTTTCAGAGCACTTGAGTATTACCGCTTACAATAGGAATCATGGTGGTTGTTGATGGGAAATAAGAATAGTAATACGGGTAAGTGCGCAGAGAGAGAGAGAGAGAGAGAGAGAGAGAGAGAGAGAGGCGCGCTTCACCCTCGCAAGGGTTAGCAGTTAAGACCGCGGCTCAAACCCCAACCACAAGTAGGAAGAAACAATACCGTGTGGAAATAATAAATTGATGATCTATACACATGATTCTAAGTGCATAAAAATGGACACACCTCCAAAGAGGAAGATAGTATTTGACACCTTTTGTAGTAGAGAGTTTCACTTGCCAATTACCTAGTAACATGGACAAAATCAACCTGGAGTTTTAGTGCCCCGAGTTTATGCTTTTTTGTTTCTGTTGTGTGAACTGTGGTTGGTTACTGATTATGATGACAAGATGTAAAAACATTCTCATTCAGACTTCATCTGTGTTTCTTAATAAGACTTGATCTTACTGGTTCTAGATGCGCATCTAATGTTTCTGTTTACGACTTTGAATTCTTTTTGCAGGGAGAATTCCTTTTGCCTTTCTTGAAGACATCCATCAGAGGTTTGTGAGGACTTATGCTCGGGCAGTCCTTTCAGCCCATGCTTATGCTATGAATGATGAATTTTCAAGGGTTTTGAGCCAACAGATGGAATATTACTCAAATGATCCAAATGCAGACAGGATAAACCGATTGCAAGGTGAAATGAGTCAGGTTTGTTTGAATGCGTAATTGGTTGAGGTTTTTATTCTTTTCTCTCATTTTTGCTGTTTATTTATTGATTTGTGTGTGTGTTGTGTGAGTTACACACCACCTTGCATAAAAGTTGTTGGTATCAGTCTTAGAATTTGGGGAATTAGGCCCATATTCCTGTAATCTGTAGTTGTGAGTCTTGTGACTTCAGTTAACCATATTAACGAGTTGCATTAAGTCAAACGTATTTCCATTCAATTGTATTCGTAAACTTGTAGCGCATGACATATTTGGACAGTCCCATTTTTTTGGCTATTAATTTTGAATCTGGTTTTAATCTAACAGGTGCGCAATGTCATGGTAGAGAACATTGATAAAGTTTTAGCAAGAGGTGACCGCTTGGAGTTGTTGGTTGAAGAAACTGCCAGTATGCAAGGAAATACATTTCGCTTCAGAAATCAGGCTCGCCGTTTCAGAAACACAGTATGGTGGAGTAATGTCAAGCTCACGTACGTTTACTGAACTCAATTTTCTTTCAGTATTTGACCATTCTCTGTGGAATATGGTTACATGCATCTCTATCTTCTATGAGCAAAAGTGTCTGGAAGGTGGCAACTCTGATTCCGTCTAGATGAATATTTCACAAGTTCAGGGTATGCCTTTTTTACTGAAATACCAGGAAATGAGAATCAAACTCTATTTTTGTCCCCAGCATAGCTGGAGCAGTGGGGAATCTGATTTCTGATCTTGTTTGTGAACAATTTCAACTTTTTTAAAGTGCTGCATGAGCCTTTGGACAATAGTTCTGTATGGCATGAGGGTTGGTTCCTTGAGCCGTAATGGCCTTCTGTTTGTAGGATTACAAGTTTTGAATCCCGCACAATTTTCAACAACTTGATTTTCTTGGTACTGGCAGCAAGTAAGCCTAATATCAAGGTTTCGTACTCTACTTCGTTGTTAGAGCACTGAAATGCCAGCTTAGAGGCTAGGTATTCACTCTCTCCATTACTACCGTGTAGAACGACTCCTGCTCCACCAGTGTTTCCTTCTGTGGCCCCGTCGAAGCTTAGCGTCCAGGACACTTCACCAGAACTGGCTGCTAGGGCTTCAAAATTATCCCCCGGTAATAATTCTTCCAATGGTTTGCGTTGGCCACTTGGGAATGTGCTAGCAAGACAGCGAGGGCTTGACATTTGATTGCCAGTGGTGTTACACAAGAAATTTTGAATTTTGCCAATGCCAATAACCATGTCACACCCCTCCCAGTCGGGGCTAGTCACAATGGCAAATAATGAACAGGGTCGTTCTTTGTTACTATCTAAACGAAAAATGGGAGAATATTGACGGAGCTTCTGTACCATGAAAACGAGCGCTAGGCAGTGTCACGCGACGGGTGTATATCTTTCTTCCGCTCCTTGCACCTTCTTGCTAATGTAACACATTGGCCGCTGCACCTTATTAATATCCTGCACAAGGAGGGTCCTGGTTGATCTCAGAGTCAACGGCAAGTATTGAATTAATGGCTCCCCTGCTTTTGGTGCGATTATTGTTTGTGGTGAGGTCAGTGCAGTTTTTACTTATCAAACGCTTGTTGGTGTTCTTCTTTCCATTCGAAGTTTGCCTTTCCCTTCAAGAGGTCACTGAATGGGGCCATGATTTAAGCTAGCGTGGGTATGAAGTTATTCAAATAAGAAACTTTCCCCAAGAATCACTTCAGAGATCTCTGAGTGAGGGCCTGGCATGTTAACAATTGATCACATCTTGGACTCATCTACGTCAATGCCATGTGTGTGGACCAGGAAACCTAAGAACTTTCCAGACGCGACCCCAAATGTACACTTGAGCGGATTCATCCTCGTGTTGAATTTTCTGAACCTCTTGAATGCTGCTTCGAGGTGTTTTAGATGTTCATTCCTTTCTCGAGATTTGACCACTAAAGCATCCACTTAGTCTTTGATTGTATGGTGCATTATATCATGAAAAATGACAGTCATTATGCGTTGGTATGTAGCTCCTGCATTTTTTAGCCCAAATGGCATCACAATGTTGTAAAAATTTCCATGAGGAGTTCTGAAGGTTGTCTTCTTGGCATCTTCTGGTGCCATTTTGATCCGATTGTCCCGACTAAACTTGTCCATGAATGACAACATTTGGTGCCTAGAAGTTGTATCCACCAAAGTATCGATATGGGGTAATGGAAATTCGTCCTTTGTACAAACTTTGTTGATGTTGCGGATGTCGATGCAGACCCTGATCTGTCCATTTTTCTTCTTGACCGGCATGATGTTTGCTGGCCAAGTGCGGTATTGCATTGGGCGAATGAACCTTGCCTTTCTCAGCTTCTCAATTTCTTCTTTAATCTTTTCTTCCAATTCTGGCTGGTACTTTCGCTAGGGCTGCTTAACAGGCTTAGAGTTGGGGAATACATCTAGATGATGAGACATTAGTGTCGTGTCTAGTCCCGGCATGTCTTCAAAAAGCCAAGCAAATACACCGCTGTACTCCTTAACAGCTTAATTAGTTGTTTTTTGGGTCTCATCTCCCAAGGCCACGCTGATGAACACGGGCCTTGAAGTCCCTTCACCAATTCTCAAGTTTTCTTCTTCTAGTAACTCAGGTTTGGGTTTAGATCTCAAGGCCTATTGGCTCCATGTCGTGTGGGTCAGTGACCCTGGATGGAACTACTGGCCCGGGGCACCGTCGTAACCAGTAAACCACTTTGCCCCCTTTTTGACTTTTGTGATTTTTCTTGGTAGCGCAGCTGTACTATCCACGAGGTCACACTTGGTCTCGGAGTTTCTTCCTCATCCTTGATATTTTCCCACTTAAGGTTTTTAACTCCAAGTGGTTTGGCTTCACCAGCCTGGTCAAGTTCAAAGAAGTATATTGCATCTCATGGATGGGCCTCATGGACATCAAATGGTTTTTCAGATGCTCCTATTGTGACTTTTTTACTCACCTAATTCCTTTCAAGCACTGATCAAGATTTTGAATCCCGTACCGTACCGGTGTTGACCAAATCCAGTACCCTACACCTCTGATTCAGTTCTGGCTCAAATACCTGTCGGTACAGGTCAGAATCAATACTGGCCGATACTGGCCGTATCGGACAATACCGAACTAGTTTTAAATTTATTTTTCTTTTCCAGTATTCAAGGGCTGAATCAACTATTAGGTATGGATTACTCGTTGCTCAATGCATCTAGTAGAAAGATTTGGATTATACAAAGTTATGTTGCAATGAGGTCCAATTGGGCTCCCATATTTAAATGAAACCACCTCTCTAGCCTTTAATCTGCTTTCGATTTCTACTAGTTTGAATTTGCCATTTTGTTTGAGTTGGTGGCTTAAGAATTGCAACACCTTACGGTACAAGTTGGGCAACAATGCAACAGAATGAAAAACAATGCATTAATAATATGGGGGTGGCCAAGACGAGGACGGAAATACGGATGTGGTGTAGGATAAGGAATGGTAAAACTTAAATATCGAGAAATTTGTGAAAGAAATGGTAGAAGTAACTCCTCTTGAACTATTAAACATCATGGGTGTAGTTTACAATTGTCTGGGCATGTATTTTCAATGTGTGTTCTTGGCTCCTGCACAACTGTTTGGTGGATTAGATGTCCACAGAAGTGTTCGTGTCAGGGATTAGTACCCAGGAGGGCCTTCAATATCAATAACACTTCTTGTCGTGTTTGTGCACTGAATATTGCGAAATTCCTACAGTTCTACAATTACATTATCTTCTTTAGATGCCCTAGTTTTGTCTCCCTGACTGAATAGTTCCCAAGTCATTTGCACGTAGCCAAACAGAAAGAATATGGTTCTGGAGTCTTGTACAGAGGCATCAGAGTATTCTGATGTCTTTTTCTGGACATGCATGTTTTTCGTTTTAACAATTGCTTCTTAAATTCTCAAATTCTACCACCTATTCATTTCTTTAATACCCTCCGTCTTTGAACCTTAATTTTCATGACCTAGGTGTTAACATCCCTTTTCATTTACTGATGCTCTGTTAGCCTCTGTCTCGCCAATATAACGTGCTGAATTTTGCAGGGTCGCACTGGTAATCCTTCTCCTGGTGATTGTGTATGTCGTACTGGCTTTTGTCTGCCACGGGCTACTTCTACCTTCTTGTCTGAAGTGAGAGTTGGCGTTGATCAAGATTTATTATTTCCCCTTTCTAATTCATTTGTTGTGCATTCGATATTCTTCTGCATTTGTTGTGCTTCTGATATTCTTGTGCTAAAAACTTGTGGGATTGCTTGTGGCATCTGTTTCAGAAGAACTTGAACATGTTCAGATTGTGTGTTTCTCAATCCCTTGTATTGAAAAGTTGGTATTCATAGAGGATTCAAACTTTTTGGTTTTCATTGTTGAGCACTGGCCGCTTTGCAGAGAAAGGTGTAAGCAATTATATAGTATCTGTGATTCTAACTGACCGGTTGTTACGGTACAAAAAATGCCGAAAGATAAGAACTCAAATACAAGTTTTACAATCAATAGGCATCATCTTAAGTTATCTTTTTCTTCCTGTTTCATAATCCTTTTGTAATCTCTTTATTATCTATGAAGGAAAAATGAGTCCATGAACAAATGTGGCTGAGCCTTTCAGTTGGATCAGCTCTGTCGGAATTAAACCAGGATGCTCTAACACTTTTGTTGGATCAGTTTGATCGGACTTGAACCACGATGCTCAGATATATATTTTCCTTTTTACTTTCTTCTTTTTCTATTTTTTTATTTTTATTATTGAGTTCTCTAAATATGAGTTTAAAAAGGAGAATCAGTAGTACTTTTGTAAGAAGAAGTATGAAATCTTAAGTGGAGCATTGTGCAGAGATATGCATCCACATACTGTGAAATCGTCCAAAATCAAACAATTTAACCATTTATGGTGAAGAAATTACCTCATAACAAGCATGGCCAGACTGTTCTATGAACCCGGATTGTTTTCTAGCTGAAAACATGATACGATCCACAAAACCCTTTTTTTTTTTTTGGCTCGGTAAAAGGTTGGGAGAGGGAGACTAGAGTTGCAACCCCCATCAGGGAAGAGGGGCTCGATCCGAAAAACCTTACTGTTATGTTCAAGGGCCTACAGGTGCTTTCAGGAAATTCCCAACAAAGTCCTTCAGAAAATTACTAATTAATAGTTGACCCAAAAACAGGTTTGAAGCAATCAGCAGAAGGCAATCACAAGTTCAGAAAAAAAAAACCAATTTCCCTTTTGCCCAGAACTAATATTGGAGAATCCAGGTTGCACAATTTTCAGTTAATTCATAGTGTTGTGAGAGAATACAGAGTAGGTCAAGTTTCCACTTTCCATGTTCTGCAGCTACCACAACAAATCTGAAGGAATCAGGCTCAAGTTTACCATTTTCCACCACTATATACATGAGAGACAGGGAAAAATATATACTGTTACCATCAAAATAAGCTGTCCTCTACAAGACTAAACTTGTGCAACAAATCCTCTAACCCTTGCAAAGCAGCCTTATAATGTTGCTGAGATTGTGCCCCTTGTTCCACAACTTGAATAACACGTCTATACAAATGATTATACCATTGCACCGGATCATTTACATCGATATCATCAATGGTGCCATAGTCAAGAGGATATATCCGCTTAAAATCCTTACACCATCGGGGTAGGATGTATCGCGAAGGAATTTCTTCCACGCCGTTATAGTTAAGGACATTCAACGCGTGTCTGCATAAATAACCCTTAAAGTTGAACAGACTGCAAATGCAACGGATATCCACTTCAGTTGTCTCATACAAAACTTCGTAATTCCTAACCTCCTTCTCCCTCCCCTCAATTTCGACTCGTTCTTTGACAACGTATGTTATGATTGGCCCATTGACATTCACCTGCCTTGTATTGAAGCAGGAGTACATCCCCTCCACCTCAGATTGGAACTTCTTGAAAATTTCAAGAGTATACTCCTTGGAAAGCTGAAGCTCAAAGTTGCATCTTGTTTTCAATTCCAATTTGGAGTTTCTCGATTCCAAATCCCCCATGGCTTCTTTCAGGTACTTCCTCTGGAGAGCTAAATCATATTTATCCACAAATTCCTTAAATGACGTATGTTTGTGGACATAACCATCAAAAAATGGAGTCAAGCCCTCGTCTTCTTCGATGGGTATCATTCCTGCAAAAGCAATGTCTTTCAAATAAACTGGTACCCATTTTTGTCGATCTTCATAAAGTGCTTGAAGCCATTTATTATTGCCAAGCCCATGCCTTCCAATCATATCAGCCCAAGAGGTTTCAAACTCGGATATCTTCAAGGAGTCATAAATAGCTTTATTTAATTGCATTTTGATCGCTTCATATCCGTTTAGTCCTCCCAACTTCTCTGGAACTCGTTGCATGATGTTCCATAAACAATAACAATGGCGAGCTTCTGGAAAAACCAATGATATGGAGTTTTGCAAGGGTTTGGACTGATCAGTAATGATAACCAGTGGAGGACGACCTAACATACACGTAAGCCATGCCCTAAAAACCCAAATGAAGTACTCTAAAGACTCGTGCCCAAGGAACCCACACCCCAACAATAAGGATTGCCCATGATGATTTACTCCCACAAATGAAATAAGAGGGATTTCGAACTTATTTGCCAAACACGTTGTGTCAATTTTGATGGTGTCCCAAAAGTAGCTGTATGCAGCCCTAGATCTTGCATCAGCCCAAAACACATTCCTCAATCGCCCTTCATTGTCAAGATCCATTAAATAAAAGAAGTTTGGATTCGTCAACTTCATGCGACAGAAGTAGTTATAGATTGCATGTGCATCCCCTTCTCTTAGTTCCAAATGTTTAGATTGGTTAACATGATTTCTTCTTCCTTCTCTTTCGTCAATGTCCGAGTACCCACTAGACACAACATCCACAGCTGCAGTTCGGTACAACTTTATAGTATGTACTTCCATAACAGGCTCCAACTGTTGCGCCTCTTTGGCTGCAAGGATCATCTTTTTGTGAGACTTGTAAAATCGTTTAACATCTGGACTCACAGGGTGATTGTGCTGAATCTCAACTTCAACTATTCTCCACCTTTTGGAATCAACAAGCTTAATGACAATCATTGCTGGACAACCGGTTCGTGTTTCTGGTCTAGGGTTATTGGCTTCGCTCTTTTTCTTGAAACCTGCACTACTGCAACTAAGTTTTGCTCTATACCGTTCTTTTCGCTTTGATCTGAACCATGAATTGCTCACTCGAATGCCAAAACCCTGTTCCTTGGCATAGACATTGTAAAAATTGTAAGCTTCATCAAAAGATTCAAACTCCAGACCAATGGTAGGTAGTGCTCGTTCCTTCTGTGAGTGTATTTCACTAATTTCGTCATCCTGGTCCATCATGGAGCAGTCTCCTTCATCCTCATATTCATCACCTTCGTCAAACAAAGGCTCACTGTTGAGACAAACTGCCTCCATCTGAAACACAGGGAAACTTCAGAATGGCTAGCAAAATGTCTGGACAAGCAAATCACAATCACAAGGAGAAAGCAACTATTAAATTGTAGGCTACTCAACTCTTCAGTCACCATGAGTTCTTTATCGATAGAAAGCATGTAACACTACTAAAGGTATGGTGAAAGAAAAAAGAGGCACGCATTTCGGGCTTGTGCATCTGGACACATTCACGGACAGGGAGAACTCGCCATATCTCTCCAAGCTCACAAGCAAATCCGTAAAGTTTTGTGATTCAACCAAAACATAGTCTACCGTCATGTTCCTTGCTAATGTCAATCAGACTTAACATTTCTGATCTTTAGAGCTATACTTGCATTACTATGTAGTAAGTACTTAACATTTCTGATCTTTAGAGGTATACTTGCATTACTATGTAGTAAGTAATACTCATCTAGTGGAGAGCCAAAGATAACGAGTAAATGGTTAAACTCCCTCACTTTGGTGTTGTAAAAAATGTCAACTACACACCAAAATAAAACATGTAGACATATCAACAAAGCATGGAGAACCAAAAATAATGAGTAAATGGTTAAACTCCCTCACTTTGGTGTTGTCAATAATGTCAACTACACACCATAATAAAACATGTAGTCAAATCAACAAAGCTAACCAGTAAGAAGTTGCCACTCCAAGGGTACCATTCATTTACTTTTAGTCTGAAAAAAAGAAATTTTTTCTCTTGAGCCATACAATGCCGATAGTATGCAAAGAACAAACCAATGAACCTCATCCATGTCCCCAACCAAAACCCAAAATGTAAGCAACTCATCATTAAGCAACAATCACCAAGGAAGAAGAATAGTCAAACCCACTCGAGAAGCGTAGAAAGTGCGGAGATTCTTTTTCACTCTTTGTTTCGACTCCTAGGATTTTGGTTGGATGGAAAGAACCTTGGGCTATGAAGCACTCCCAACCGGTCTCTGTATCTGTGCCCGGCATGTTGGGATGCTCCAAAATACATATTTGCAAATTTCAATTCTTTTAGTTAAACACGTCTGGACACCCTAGGACACTTTTGAGGTGTGTTAGAGACATCAGATACCCTTTGCCATTTAATATAATTTTTTTTTTTTTGGAACTGTAATACTTGAAAATGATAGGAAGTCTGTTGACCTCACTCATCAGTGGCATGCATTCTCTCTCTACCCCTATTTGACATCTATTAGTTATGTAGTACTAGTACTAGTTTAGCTTTCATTAACTTTTGGATACAACATCCATATGCATAACGACAAAAGTAAAGAACACATTAACAACTCCTTTTCTTGGCCATGTCACCACATATTTGAGTACATTAGAGAATTTTCATGTCTCATGCTGTATCTATGTCCATGCCTAGAAACCCATCTATATCCATGCTTCTTAGCCCATCATAGGGGTCCCAAGTTCAAAAATTGGCAAATGCTACAACTCCTGCTCTTCGCAGGTGCCGGAGAATGGAGATTCTGCCCTCAGTAGAGTCAGTGCCCCAGGTTTGGGTGTTAAACCCCAGTAATTAAGGCAGGCCAAAGCCCAACCTGGCTTGTAAAGGGCTCGTAGGTCAACAAGAATAAAAAGAAGAGAATTTTAACCACTAAATTGATAACTATTTGCTACCCAAAAAGCTGCTTTCATCTTTATACGAGATGGCTGGATGAGCACAACCTCATCAGTCAAACAACTGATTTCACAAAATGCTTGGACTCCTAATTGCAGTGAAAGAAATAAGGCAGCAATCCTTAGGCAGTCACACAGCCAGTAATAGAACAAAACTTGGGGACTTGGAGGCATGCTTACAGTAAGACTGTAATAGAACATACCATTCTTGAATCGCGTTTGGATATGGACCCATTCCCAGGTTTGGCATTGGATGGAAAGCATCAAGCAACGAATCAGGCATAGTGTTATGGCCTATGCCAAGCTAAATAACCAAGCATCAGAAGACAACCTTTCATTTATGGCCTCCAAACCATAAACTCAGTAGCCAAATTAACTTTAAACATTACTATGTATTCTTAAAGATGCAAAACCACACCCCACACAAGGACTCAAGAGCTACAGGATTTAAGAGGTTTAGAAAGAGAGGAAATGCCAGGATTTCAACTCATCATGCATAAATCATTACATTTTGGAAAAAGTAACATTGCTTGCAACTTGCAAGGTCCAGTGTAGTACGTCACATGCCATAAGAAACAGACATGGATTGATTCACTTACCCCGTTTCTGAAGCAATACAGAACTGGACTAAATTAGGGCACTAACCACCAGATAGGCAATAACTTTCTGTTTCACTCCATTATTATGAATATTGATAAATAACACAATGAACCTTAACTACTCCGTGCATTCCCTAGGAAGAATCCTTCGACAACGTTGCAGGGAATTCTGTTAGTTCACACAGCCGGGCCATGTTTGATCATGGACGGTAATTCTAAAAGGACTTATGAAGGGAAACGACCATGCACGGAAAACTATAGAAATAAATGTAGCTTATTTACCTCAGCTTGTATTCTCCTCTACCTTTTCACTTCCTTCCATAAATCCCACCACGATCCAAACTCATCATTGAGAAGCAGATCGTGGTCCTCGTGGAATATTTCAAACTTCCAGTACGCCAAAGATATTTGTCAGCATCCAGGAGAGTGGAAAATATATTTCCCTGTATAATCAGATCACAGATGGTATTTGAGCTGCCTAAAGTCCTAATGTGGTCAGTTTAGTCTCAATAAAAAATGCATTTCCTATTCTCAATTATCTAATGTGCTACTATGGTGATTTTAAGAGGGGCTTGGAACATTTATTGCTGATAGGATAGCTATCTTACATGCAAACTCTGTAGCCATAAGATACTTCAAAATGAAAGGAAAATAACTACCAACCTGAGCTAACCCTTTCTCAAAGGAAAAGAAAGGAAGAAAGGAAGAAGACTTCAACACTCAAATCAGCAACTCGCATATCTTTTGTTTCCAAAAGTACTCCATTGTATTAGGTTCCAGTTCATGCAGACACACACTCTGGAGACATTTGGCTGACTGAAATACAGATTTAGCTAAGCTAACAAGTGTCCGTTTGATTAACCAGATTTGAGCTTTATATTGGACTAATATAAAGGATGATACCACATCCGGTCTTCGGCGAAAATTTGCTTGGCCCAGATTAACATCAGTCAGATATATTAGTCCCCAAATGTCACTAGGATATACAATACCATACAGGATGCAAATCGTGCAATATTATTAATAGCCGATGAGACTATATAGCTTGTCCACTATTAGTTCTCTCAAAGAAACAAGGACTGAGTAGCTGTCCACAGCCCATTGAGTAAGCAAATTTTTAGATATCTGTAATTGCACACTTACATTTCTCTAGCTTTCAGTCATTCATTGTTTCCAATCATTGAGTAGTGGGCCATAGGAGACCCAGTTCGTTAAATCTAGTTTGTGTTTGCGTGTAAGAAAAATCTCCAAAAATTGAAACCGTATATCTTATACCCTATTTTCTGATAACACTAATGGGAGCAGATAGGTTCAAACTTTCCACTCAAGTAATCAATGTCTTCATAATTGATCAGAATTTTTTATCAGAATTTTCATAATTAAACAACACAAAGATCCAGTTATTTCCACTGCCTTAACTTTCCCAGTAACCAAACAATATGCTCTGTTGACTTGCCAAAAAATTAATGCACGAAAATTACCATAGAGAAAATTATAGTGAAGTGAAGTAAACATTTTCTTTTATCCTTTCATTACCCATAAAAACTTTAAGAGAGTAAAAACTAGTGTAAAAATAGGATGCCTACGAGACGTGGTGGAAAAAAAGCTAATACTATTAGTATAATAATTAAACTAGTATCAGTTAAACTATTCTTTTGATTTTTTCAGGACTAGTTTCAAGGAAAACCTAATCATAGTAAGAAAGATAGAGACGTAGGTTCCTCAACTTAACGGCTCCAGGAAATTTTAACAGGGTGTTCAAGGATTACCTTAACTCTGCCAGCTCCATTAACTAGTTTTTTTTTTGACCAAGTTATTAACTAGTCATGTATACACTATTTTTCGTATTATGTATTTTTCATGTATTTGTGTGACTAGTGCAACCAAATAATACGAAATATACATAAGATGTCACAATTATTTTTGGTGAATTCTATATTTTGGACCAAGCAAAATTAAACCGGCGTATAAATAATACACTAGTATTTATTGTAGGAAATTTGCGTGGCGAATAGGTTCGTACTGATCTTTTTGGACATATATTCTTATTTTACGAGATATAAAGTTGATTGTCGTTCAGAGGGAAGCTATAGCAAGATATCGATAGCAATAAATACTTTTTTCTCTCTGTTTTCCTAAATTTTGTCATTAAACGTGTTTATTTTGTTTTGAGCTAATGTATTAGGTGTTTAATTGTGAATTACCTGAATTGATGGGTGTTCATAGTATAGGACTAAGTGTTCAAATAACACCCGAAATAAAATAACTACATGTAATATTAAAAATAAAAAACTTTGGGATGTTTAATTGACCATCTATGGGGAAGCTATAGAGCCGCCTATGTACTTTAATTGAGTTGTTTATATTAGATTGATTTGAGGGCTATTTATTGGGGCTAGGCGTTCAAATTTTTTTAGGTTGGGTGTTCAAATGTTTTTGGGTTGAGTGTTCATGAAGGGCTAAACGGATACAAAACTAAACATGTTACATGTATTCCAATATATATATATATATATATATATATATTTTTTTTTTTGGGTGTTCAAGAGAGCACCCTTGCTAAAGGGTGACTGTCCTAGTAATAACTACAGATGCAAGGAAAGTTAAATATTCCAGCACTTTCCAATCCTTTCCCTGCAATGCAGCATGGATACCGATAGGCGATATGGATACGGCTAAGATACGTTAGAATAAGTTAGATTAAGAGACATTTTTATAGGTTTTCAGCATTGTATAACCCATAATAACAAGAACGGTGCTCGAACTATTGTATTTTTCTTATGCAATATGGTTTTATGTATGTCTACGTGGTTACTTGCTCAATTATTGAAATTTAATTTTATGGAACAGATGTATGATACAATAAAATGTTCAAAAAACATTAAAAAAGGGATATTTCTCAGAATCTCAATACGTCTCCCCTTCTAAAAGTTAAAAAGTGCAACAAATCTATCGTTTTCATTATTTCTAACAATTTTACCTTACTACAACGCAAAAGTTTCAGTCTTAATTTCATCAAAGTTTGGATACATGTCTTGAAGTATCCAAAAAGTATCCTATAATTAGAAAATTTGAAAAATAGTATTTATAATTGTGGATACTTCTGGGATACATATTCACGAGTATCGGGTGAGTATCGTTATCCGATACAGATACGATACGGACACAACCCCATCTAGAAGTATCCGTGCTTCATAGTTTCCCTGCAAGTGAATAGGGCTCTGAAAATGGGTTCTTTTTCACAAACTAAACGCATCAAATCTATTTATCTGCAACACCATTCTGGGCACATATACAGTATTTATATACATACGACATATACAGTATTTATATACATACGAGTATATGCGTGTGTCTAACAGGGGAAACATAGGGCAAAAGTTCACGCAAACGAAATGAATGAAGCTGAAAATTGAGGAATTTAGAGTTGAAAGAGAGTGAAAAGGGTGAGGTTTCGAGCGATCTTACGGTGGTTGAATGAGTCGGAAGCGGCGGCGAGTTCTTCCATACGGCGGTCCGATTCGCGGCGGTTTTAGGTTGGAAAAGGGGGAATGTGAAGTCTCACACAGAGGTGGACAGACTTTCCGTAGATTTTCGACCTATTAGCTGACACGTGTGGCTCAGAAGTATCAAATATATTTGTGGCCCTTTAGTATTACTCTCGTGCCGTTTTGGTCCCCCAACATACCAATTGTACAAATTTCGTCGCCAACGTTTTAATTTTGCATTTAATTTTACATTAAAATGATTGGGTAAAATTACAAATATCACTCGTAAAGTTTATATATGTGTAATAGTTAAGCCCCTACCCAATTTCTGCCGTGTTTATTCAAATCTTATTAGCATTTGTTTGTTTTGAGCCAAATTTTTTCGATTATTAGTTCGTCTCGGCAAGAGGAAACCTAAAGAGTAACAAATTTATCCAAATTATTTTTTGATTAAATTACAAATATCACCTGGAAAAACATAAACGTCCATCTCCAGTTTTTTTTTTCTTCTTTTGAATACGGAACTACAATCACTAACGGAAAAGACCTTTGTAATGTCTACTAATCTATCGCTGCACAATAACAGAAGAAGTATCCAATTCAACACCGCACAGAGACATCCAACCACCAATATCTCTCTCAAGTACACCACTATAAAACCTCCACTCCCATGACCCTCCCTCTCTCTAAACTCGACTAGCACAAGAAAAATGCCTACAAATTCACATATATAAACACAATTTAAAGCAAAGTCCCAAATTCTCTTTGGATTAGAAGCGATAAATTGAATTAATTATGAGTTCTACAAAGACCCACATTAAAAATCATTGTTTTTCTTTGCAATCAGTTTATCCTTATTCATAAAATATTTGCATTTGTTTGTTTAGCATCTTTTTTTTTTGTGTGTGTGTGTGCAATTATTGGTTTATTTCGATGTGAGTAATCTAAAAAGTAACTTCTTAAGAATTTGATCATAATATTTTTACTTTTTAGATTTCTCCTACCAAGACAAAGCAATAATCCACAAAAAAATAGATGCGAAACTAACAAATACAAAAAATTAATAAAAAGGAAAAAAATTAATCCAAATTTTTTTATTTAGCCAAAACAAGCCCTAACATAAGTAAGTTTATTTTTTTTATCCGCATATGTATGTTTATTTATTTCTAAATCCCTTTATATATGTCTGTATATTCCACAAGAAAAATAAGACACAAGACCCATTTTACAATATATACATGTGTATGCTTCTCTCTTTCACACATGCGCGCGCGCACACACACACACATAAATTTATTTTAAAGAAATTTAAAATTTTCCAACGGTAAGCTAAAAGTTAGCTAATTAATTACAACTAAAAGAATAACAAGTGTCTAGAACTTTAAAAACGTACTAAATGTTCAACTTAAATAAAAACACAGAGCCAACTAAATAAACGAGCTACTAGTAGAGCTATGGCTCCGCCACTCCATCTCTGTTCTGCTGCCTTTTACTCAGCCTCCGGCTCCTCATATTCCGAGTTGCCTTCAGTACCTAGCGTAAAACACCAAAGCTATAAAGTAGCACTGTGAGTGAAAAACACTCCATAAAGCACCTAAAGCTATCCCTTTAATAAAGTATGTTCACGCAACACTTAATGGCATTTATGACAAGTAACCAGAGAATTTAATAACATAAAATATATGAATTTAACAATTGCTTTCTCAATCTCCAAAGAAGCTCACAGCCCCTTATCAATATCCATGTATTCGTAACACAACATCAATTATCGCCTTGCATTACATAGTTCTTCGATTTTTTTATTATCAAATCTCGCCTTGCATTATATAATCCTTATCATTTCGCAATCATTCTAGTGTTATTTGGGATATCAATGACTTTCCTCAATCCTCTTTGGGTGTCTCTACATCATCCTTAGTTTTCACAGACTAATTAATGGACTAGATTATTCTCCTTCAAAATGATAAGGACAATTTTTTTCTCTTCATCGGCATTCTATGGTCTATTTGGAAATAGAGGAATCAGCTTGTCTTCAACAACGTGACTTTTAATAATAGTTTGGTTGTTAGGCAAAAATTTGACTCATTTGCTGAACACAATCTCACTCGCATGAAAAAATAAAACACACGAGTTTTTATTAATTGGTTCGGACCCATTCAAGATATAAAATAGCTTTTAATTACATCTTTCATTCAAAAGATCGATAACCCTTTGATTCCAACTATTTTTTAATCCTCTTTTCATAATAAAGGAAAAGGGTAATTAGGTTTTATTTTATTTTAGGGGCTGAACCTAGATATATAATCTAGGCTACCTACGTACCCACTATTTGGGATCAGGCCAAACGTAGTTCATGTTTAGTGATTTTAATTTTAGTGAGCCTTTGCGACTCATTTGGTTGTTTGATGAACCTTCGAGATTCATTTATAAAATTAAGGAATTGTGGCATCACTATAAGAAGAGCACATCCCAACTAGGTTGGCACCCACTCCCTTATCATTCATATGCCAATCTTAAATTAATTTTTAGTTTTGTAGATTTTTAGTGACTGCACCCGTTGGAATGAGTTGCCTACGTATCTGAGTTTGACTAGGAATCAAGTCTAACGTAGTTCGAAATTGGAAATTTGATTTTTAGTGAACTTTTGAGGTTCACAAAATTTTGATTTAGTGGACATTTAGAGTCCACAAATTTTATGAATGTACCCATTTAAATGGGTTGCCTACGTATCCAACTTCAATTCGGATACAGTTCTAAAACAAAACAATTATTTTTGCCTTTAATTTGAAAATCCTTTAGAATTGGACTGAGCATATCGTATAAGCCTTTAGTTTTTTGGCTTAACATAAATTTTTGTCCAATGGGGTAATACACCCACTGATCATTTTTTTGGACTTTCCAAATTCCTTAGATGGCTGATCCCAAACCCAGTTTTGGGGCTGGATTTCATATGGAAATAATAAGCCGTCTGTGGAAAAATAACGACACCACTAAGGGAAGTTTTTGAAGCCCCAATGGGCATTATTTTGAAGGCTGCTAAAGTAATTTTTGAGGCCACAAAGGGGTGTCATTATAATGGTCGTAACGAGGATTTTTTTTTAGAGGTAAAACCCCGTCAATTATATGGCCACAAGGGCGTAATGAACGGGTTGTTTAAGCCGTCAAAAATGCCGTTCATTAGATGTCCACATGAGGAGTAATGAACAGTCAATTTGCAAGCCAAATTAACAACATCTCTGCGTTAGTTTTGAAGACCGTGAGGGGCAAATTTTGAGCCCGTAGAACACCATTCATTATATGGCCACAAGGGGTGTAATGAACAGGTTCTTTAGGCCACAACACACCTTTCATTATATGGCCACAAGGGGAGTAATGAACGAGTCTTTTAGCTGCAAAATACTGTTCATTATATGTCCACATGGGGAGTAATGAACAAGTATCTTGTGAATCATACAAGTGATATTCACGTTAACGGTCCCTTCGGGGACATCTGATATTCACGTTAACTTCTTCTGGTTTGATTCATAAAAGATTGTTCATTATATGTCCACATGGGGAGTAATGAACAAATATTATATGAACCAAACCAACGACAATAAGCGATGTCTCTGCGTCGGCTTCGGCTATGGACAAAACTTGACTTTTGTGGCCTTTGTTATGCTTTTCTCTTTGGCGTATCCAAGCCTTGGAACTAATTTTGGTTTTCTCCTGTGACCTATGGAATAAGAAATTCCAGTGAGGAAGAAGCAGAATTTTGCTATGGGAAAGTCAATTCACTTGCTAAGAAAAAAAATGTGGTTTGGAAAGAGAGAGAAAGGAATTTGAAACCCACACTTGAATTTGGCCGAATTGCTTCGTGCTTCCTTCTTCTTCAGACTTTGCTATTTGTTTTTTCTCGTTCCTTTCTAACTTGTCCCAAAAATTCTCCACGACTTGGTTTATATAGATGCCAACTAGAGCACGTTTCCTTTGTAGTAGGATCCTGGGAAGTGGGAGTCAAGTAATTAACCAACCCACTAAGTCAGGTTAATGGGTAGCAAAATGGAACTGCCGCTACGTGGAAGTTTCAGCCAAACATTTATCTAGTATCTTGTCAAGCCAAGCAAAGAAATCCTCTTAAGAGTATGTTTTCTTTTTCAACACTCACTGGGATGGTAGTCTCAAACTATTTAGTAATTTAATGTGAAATTTTGTATTCCAACATCGGTTGTAACTATGGCTAAACATAATGCTCACTGGTTCAAGCGGGCTTCTCTATGGCATTAGTGCGATAAAATGGGATCTCACCAATGCATCAAGAATCCTTTGATTGTTGTCAAAGCATACCCAGATAACTGCTTATCACAGAATACTTGTATTCTTCACATCAATGGCACTTGGAAGGATGGACATCTTTGGTGCGGTTTAGGGTTCATTGCTAGATTGCCGAATGGATATCTGTTGACTCAAAAGGTTATTTTGGTTGCAACTTGTGAAGACTGAGAGAGGGCAGAGCAGCGAGTAGAGAGAGCTCGAGAGAGAGAGATGGCAATCTTAGGGCTGCTGGAGAAGATCTCCTCCTTCCGCCACATATCTCCTCCCCCACCGCCCCCTTCCCCCTTCCTCTAACCCCTCTTTCCCTCTCCTTTCCTCCTCCCTTATTCTTTACTTCTTCCCCTCTTGGATCTGCCGGTGACTCCCCATGCATGGCTGAATCTGCTCTCCTTCCAATGTGGGCGGCCGGAATCTAAATTTTTGGACCAAGGGGAGGCCGATCTAGGCCTCTGACACCGACGGGTAGCGGCGGCGATGGCTCTGGCAGTCTGTTTTTCGTTGTTTTTTTCCGTTCTGTTTTCTTTTGATTTGTTTAGTTTAGGTTGCTTTTTTGGTTTGATTTGTGTACTGTGGGTTTGATTTAATGAATTTTCTATCTATTCCTCCAAAAAAAAAAAAAAGGTTATTTTGTCTTACAGCTCTAGCCCCCTCCATTCAAAACTGTTTGTTGTATAGGAAGCTCTTAAGTGGTCTTCAGCTCGTAATTACAATGTCGTATACATATTTTCTGACTGCTTTAACGCCATTATACAGACTACAGGGAGGATTGAGTATCATTACAATGTCGCTTTTTTACTCACAACATCAATTAGGAGATTTCGAAGTTGGCTTTTTGTCGAATCTCCAAGGCTTCCTGGAAAGATATCCAGATCGCTCATGACCTTGCCCAGCACGCCATCTCCTCTTTTGTGCGTTATCCAGATAGGGGGGACATTGGTGGATAGATTCTTTTTCGTTGCTTTTGGTTGTTCTTGGCGGTTGTAAACTCTTATGGTTTAATTCATTTTTCTCTATTCTTAAAAAAAAAACGATCTTCTAGCCACAGCGCCTTGATTTGATTCATGATGGCATAGTTTTTAGACTTTTTTTGGTCCACGACACTCCGTACAATCTTTTGTTGGTCTTAATACATTAAAGTTGATGTGGTAATTTTGAGTGTTGGCTCGTTGGTAGGCCTCCTTTCTTCTCCTGGCAAACTGGTATTGAGGCTTGCACACCCACTTCTCTAGACAAGGAAGGATTCTAAACGGTGTGCTGAGAGGAAGATGTTTATTTAGCGTTGGTTACATATTCATTACCACTATCCATCCAATGATTTTATGAAATAATCATTGTAATAGAATTAGGGATTTATGCATCAACATGGGCCCAAATGTCACTCAAGTCCAACAATTTAACATGATGGAAAAATAAATGATAAACGGTAAGTTTCGCGACAATATGACAGTCACACAATTTGAATAACTAAAAATAGTAAATGGATCCCAAAAAAATACGAAACTTTACAGTATTATAGGGTATCCAATTTGGAACAACTTTTGTGTTTTATGCGAATCCTAACGGTCATCTTAAACAAGGTCAAAACGTGTTCGAAGGAAGTGTAGTCTTGCTACCAGAAAGAGAACCGAAACAACTTCTTTAAAAATTCATATCTTTCTATATGAACCTCAAATCAAATCGAGTTTTATATGACAGTTGCTTAAAATTTTGTAAGCTACAACTTTCATGTTTTACGTTTCTCATGAATCTAACTTGCCGTCTCCGTATTCGAATACACGTCGAACAGAGCGTCCGAGAGTGCATTCAGAATGTGCCCCTTGCAGATGTAGTCATCATTCTCGAATTTCATCCTCACCCGTGTCTCCTCCAAAGTCTCATCTTCTTTCTCCTCTGGATACGGTGCAGTGAGAACATACACGACATTCAGTGTCGTGAGCATGAAATGCATCTTCTTTTGCCAACGCCTGAAATTCCCTCCATCAAACTTGTCCAATTTCACGATATCCTGTGTCATTTGTCGCAGAGACCTTGATGTTGACGCCATTCCGGAATACTGTTTTCGATTGTTGGTGCAAAAATCCGGGAGTCTTCGGGAAACTGAACTTGTTGATGATGGAACTTGCTTCGAGGCACGTTACTGAGTCGCTTTCCGAAAACAGTATTCGCCCCCACTGTTAGGTGTGCACCGGGTTGATAGCGAATCTGTCCGAGGATACAACGAAGCCCGATCAATTCAATGATCTTCTGCCTGCGTCCGCACAAACGAAGGACAGACAGAATACCGAGTCGAAATAGAATCGAAAGAACCAAGGGATTGCTGGCACCGTTTCTGCAGAGTAACGGTACAGCAAAACTAGAAAGCAATCTGTAGTAATTTTGGCAGAGTAACAAGGCTAGAATTTTGTGTAAAATGAAAGTAATTTGGGTGTTATAAATAGACCCAAATGTACCCTTTCACTTTCGGACACGCCCTTTAGTGAATAGACTTGAGTTTGGGTTATACCCCTCCGTTTAGAGCTGCACCCGTACACGAACTAGTGTCTGAAATTCGCGAGCTAACGAACCGGTATCGATACCCCTGGCAGAGGTATCGATACCTAACCTTCTGTTCGTGAAACAACCGCTCACGAACCAACCGGTATCGATACACCTATCAGGGGTATCGATACCAACACTCTATGCCGATCCGTACGCCACGTCAGCGACACCTTACCGCCAAATGGCAATAAGAAAGGGCGCCTTAAGTGCAAAGTGCGCCATCAAAGCGCCACACAGCCCACTGCCACGCTCACGCACGCGCGCGCGCGCGGGTGCGGGTGCGTATGAGTGTGTTCCATCACCGGCTACGTCGGTAATGTGTGTAACACCATAGGTGCCTTGCTACTTAACATTATGTGAACATTATAGAAATGTTCCCATATATAAACCACTCAAACTTTTCCTCACTAGCCAATGTGGGACAAAACCAAAAAACACAACAAAAGAGCTTTCTAAAAGGCACAAGGAATATTTTGATAAAACCCAAATAAAAACCCATTTATTTTGATAATTTCCAACAATTTATGGGCAGGTGGTCGAGAGAGTTATAAGGAGTATGGGAGAAAATATAATTTTCAAATTAGAACACAAATAGATCCAATACAAAATTATCTTTTTCATCTACACAATATAGTTATCCACCAGTTAAGGAAAAATTTGAATTGTAAATCTATTTTTGTAAAAGAAATTAACAAAAGATTATTAATATTAGAAATAAATGTCTTTATGGATAGATAGATAGACCAAAAGATGAGGGAGAGGAGAGACAACATTATTAGTCTATCTACTCATGACATTATTGACAATCACTTGTTTCTCCATAACTCTTACAAAATAAGAGCTGCCTTTGGCTTCCAAATAGATCTTTTGGTCAATTGATTAAAAAATATTGATAATAATTTTCACCTTTCCAACTGCGAAAGATGAACCTTTTGAAGTTTCTTCATCTAATGTGATAAAGTCAACCCAATAATTGCCAATATTAATGAATATGACTGTGTTCCAAATATTCAGAGGAACCCCATAACAACTCCACTACACCACCCTCTTATTATCCAACTTCAAATCAGGACTCCATTTAACTTCCAAGAACCAAATTCTCAGCTAGCACAATCCTACTTCCTCTAACATAAACGACAAATCCTCCAAGGATTCGGAAGTCAAAAGACCCAAGTTCCCACCCATATCTCTGAGCTGAAGTAGTTATGTATAATTTGGTTATTTTCTTTCTAACATGCCATTTTTTCATTATTTCTTTTAAAAAGGGGCAAGATTAATCAAGACACATATTAAGTAAAAGAAATGGTCATTTTTGCTTCAAATTTTCGCTTCTTGATTATTTTTGCTTTCAAATTTTCAAGAAACAACTTAGAAAGTAAAAGAAATGAACATTTCGGACTAAATTATCATTTAATTGCCATAAAACTATGTTCTCAAGAACTACAAAATATTGGTGATATAAACGGTTTAGTTAGGACAGAAAACCCATCCATTGGCTAGCTTGGGAAAAAATTGCGGCTTACAAGTGTGATGGTGGTTTGGGGATTCGAGATGCAAACCTTTTCAACCAAGCTCTGTTAGCTAAACAGTGTTGGCGTCTTCTTACTAACCCAGATCTACTCATCTCCCGTATCCTTCTTCCGAAATATTGCTCTAAGGATAGCTTGCTTAATGTGAAAGCTCATTCCAATTCCTCATGGGCTTGGAAAAGCATTATTTTTGGCTGAGATTTAATTGCCAAGCATATCTCTTGGCGAGTGGGTGATGGTTCTTCCATTAATCTTCTCATGATAAGTAGATCCCTAAGCTAAATAAGCCTCTCATTCAAGCTATTCCTTTCAGTGGCTCAGACAATATTATGGTTTCATCACTCTTGGATGAGGGGAATAATGGAAAAGTGTGGAACGTGGACAAGGGTAAGGATTTGATTCCACAATATCTTGTTCCAAAAGTTCTGGGCATCCTTCTTCCTACCAGCACCCATCCGGATCAACTTGTCTGGCCTTATAATAACTACTAAATCGGGCTACAGATCTTTGTATGACATGCAAAGGCCAGCTTAGACTCCCTCTAACACTTCAGATTGGATTTATAATGGGGTTAATATTTGGAAACTGATTTGGAATGTGGATGTCCCTAAACGAATTAAGATCTTCTTATGGAAGTGCCTAGGGGTGTAACCGGTTCAGTTTGGTCCGGTTCTTGGGTGTTTTTGAGTGAACCGGGAAAAACCGGTATGGGGAAAGCATGGAACCGAAAACCGGTTTTTAGAGATCTGCTTGGTTCCGGTTCGGTTCATCCCAGTTCGTCCCGGTTCAGAGGTTGGTTCGATTCAGGAGGAGAGAGAGAGAGAGAGAGAGAGAGAGAGAGAGAGAGAGAGAAATCTATAGATTTACACCGAATTTACAGATTTACACACATACAAACACTACAAAACGAATCGATCGAGAGATTTACAAATAGACGGAGAGAGAAAACAGATCCACAAACAAACAGAGATCCACAAATGAACAAGAAAACTAGTAAAGAGACTAGATTTTAGAAGCATACAGATGTATACACATATATACATAGGAAATAGCTACAATACACACCCTTTATTTGGGTGTACCATATGCACCTATATATTGTATGGTCCAGATTGTGCCACCTCATTGACAATCGTAACATTTTTTAGTTTTTCGTAACTTTTCAGCGATATGATTCGTAACATTTTCTATGATTCGTAACATTTTGGAGTGTCTTGTAACTTTTACAAAAAAAATTCGTAACCTTTACAAAAAAATTCGTAACTTTTCCAAAAAATTCTTAACTTTTCGCAAAATATCGTAACTTTTACAGGGGTGTGTATGATACACACCCAAATAAAGGGTGTGTATTGTAGTCATGTCCATATACATAATACTGAGATGCAGACGAGCGACATATACATAATAATGAGATGTATACACATATAAACATACAGATGTAGACGGGAGAGTACAGATAGAGAGAGAGAGAGGGAAAGATCTCGAGTCGACGGTGATATCTGACTTTGATGGCATCTCGAGTCGACGGCAGCGGTGGCATCTAGAGTTGACGGCGGCGGTGGCATCTCGAGTTGACGGCAGCGGCGGCATCTCGAGTTGAAGCAGAGGAGAGGAGAGAGAGGGAGATGGCGAGAGGATTTTAGATCTGGGTAAACGTTTTACTTTCTAGAGAGAGAGAATGACGAGTGATTTGGGAAAGTTAAACTCTTAAGGTGTATATATAGGGTCATAAGTCAGAAGTATGTAGTAAATAAATTATTATCCATCCACACAACTAAGAGGTAGTCAGCATAGTAGTAAAGAATGATGTCTTCTTTGCGCGAGGTCATGAGTTTGATCCCTGGCGCCTATGTTTTTTAAGGGTATATATGAATACCGGTTTGGTTCGGTTCACGTTAAACATCTCCTGAACCGGTTTATAAAATTTTCAACTCTTAAGAACCGAACCGAACCTGGATATGGGAAAAAATCGAAAAAAAAAACTTGGTCCGGTTCTCTGTTTTTTTTTTTGTTCACCCCTAGAAGTGCCTCAAGGGAATTTTGTCGGTCAAGGAAAATGTGGGGTTGCGTCTTCATCATGTCTCTCCTATTTGTCCTCTATGTGGCGCAGAAAATGAATCAATTGTTCACTTATTCTGCATTTGTCCTTTTTCTAAAGCAGTTTTGGAGAATACTAAATTCCACAGCCCTATTTTGGAGACACCTCGAAAGGATCCTTTAATAATTGGATTCTTAATGAGATTATTCAATTTCACCAGGACAAAAAGAAATTTTGTTTCTTTTCTCCGTCCTTTGGGCCATATGGAAAGGTGGAAATCGATCGATCTTCTTAGAGGTTCCTTTTAGCGTAAAGTCTACTCTTGTGGTGGCCAAAGACTGTGCTCAATGATTCTTACGGGCTTTAAGTTGGCTATCTCATTCAAGGGCTATTCACCTGATTCAAGTTTCCCCATCCCCCCCAATGAGAAACTCAACCTTCACCATTAAGTAAGCCAATATCCTTGAATCTGATTAGCGTATTGTCCATCTTCGTGTGGACGGTGCTTGGAAAGAAGGAAACTATTGGAGCGGAGTGGGCTTCACGGTTAGTCTTCCAAATTGGATTCTTATTGCAAAATGCGCTTTATCTACTTATGCCTCAACCCCTACGCAAACAGAAATTATAGGTTGCTTTGAGGCTGTCAAATGGGCTTTATCTCATAACTATAATACCGTCTATATTTTTTGTTGCGCAACTTGGGCTTTAAGTCTGAGTTTCATTACCACGACACTTTTTTGTTGCGCAACTTGGCAGCTGAGGTTTCAAAGTTGTCTTTTTGTCAAATATCGAAAGTTGTGCGCCACATGGTTCAACGGGCTCATTTTCTAGCAAAGCATGCTCTGGACTTTTTTGCTCTTCACTCGGACAATGGTGACGGACGTTCGTATCAGCCTTATAATTTATCTAGTGTTGGTTAACTCTTGTTTATTTTTAATGTTGTTGTTCTGTGTATCTTTAGTCCTTTATGGTTCCTCTTATGTCTATCTTTTGTCTTTGCTTGTACTTGGAGTTTTTATCTAATGAATTTCTTCCTATTTCTCAAAAAAAAAAAAGGGTTTAGTCATATTGGGTCTCTTTTACAAAAACAAAATTGGGGCCAAAAAACATCATTTTTCTGTTTTTCAACTTTATTTCGGAATGTGATTTTAAGAATAAAAAATCCAACAATTTTCCACAATGTGTTTTCGTAATTAAATCCACCCAAGTATATGGCCAACAACTATTATATTAGTTGCTACTTAAGTTAGGCTGCTGAAAACATGCCAAATTATGTCCAATACCAAAAATCGACAATTATTTGCGGAGAAGAATTAGGAGCCGGATCCGTGGACACAAGTTTTGACACTCCGTCTCAACCATTCAAATGGATGGTTGAGATTAGAACAAGCAAATGTACTTCATCTTTTCACAATTTCACATGTAGTCAATCTCTCTCTCTCTCTCCATGTCGTGCCTGCACTCCCTCTTCTCTCTCTCTCTCTCTCTCTCTCTCTCTCTCTCTCATGCGTGTCACTCATCTCTCTTTCCCTCTCTCTTTTTTTTTTTTACTTTAAACCTTAAAAGCTTATAACTTTTGTTATACATATTTACTTTTCATGAAATTTATATATTTAAAATCTACACAAAGAGATCTATGAAATGCAATCCATATTGAATGTAAAATTATAAAATTTTAATTTTTCTATGTAACAATATGATTAAAATTCACATCGAATATTAAAAATTTTATTGGGATAAAGCCACCAATAAGTAGACATATTGGACTTGCAAATTCACAGCGGTAATTTAATTAAGAACGTCTTTGACCAAATTTTTAAACAAGAAGATGTTAGTAATGATTAATGCATATTTTGCATAAATTTTCTAGCTTCACATTGAAAATTTTAAATTATGTGAAATTGTAAGTAAAATATACATTGAAAAATCAAAATTTTATTTTTACATAATTTCACATACAATATCGATCTCATTTGGTAGATATTTATGAGTAGAATTTAAAAATATAAATTTTATAAAAAGTGAATATGTAAAACAAAAGTTATGAACATTTTTAGATTTGAACCCGTTAAGGGTACAAAAAGTACACTTTTGTGGGTCCCACTTGTGCGGAAAAATATATTTTAAAAGTACACTTGTACGTTAAAGTACACTTAAAGATGTACTTTAAAGTACAAATATACTTTTAAATTGTACTTTTTTGTACTCTTAACGGGTGCACTATGGCACCCGTTAGCATTTTTCAATCGAAGAAAATCGAAAATTCAATCATTATTCTAAAAAAGGAAACAAACAATATTATGTTAGGGGTAGGTTTGGCTAAATAATTACTCTTAAAAACAATTAGTATTTTTGGTGTTAAGTCTTTTCTTTTACTTATCGTCAAATTTTCTGAGAATAATCATTCATCTCACTTAGAGGAATTAGAAAATAATAAAATATCGATCGAAGTTTGACAAGTTCAAGAAAAAAAAACATTGAAACCGAGATAGTAAATTTTTTTTTTTTTACGTTTTCTCATTAATTTTCACTCTTCCCTGTTATTTATATATTTGCGTTTTTTCATTAAATGTTCACTCCTCCTTGTTATATTTCATATTTTCATTTATCGAATGTCAAATCTAAAAAGTTAACCGCAATCGCAAAAAATTCAGAAAAAAACGACTAATAGGAGAGAAGATCATTTGCCTATGATTTTTCCTCACGTGATCCACTATATCATTTGATGATGATTAAAACTATTCATTTTTAGATTCCGGTGTGTCAATAATTCATTCAAAAAATTTAAGTGAATCGTATTATTTTCAAGAGCAATCCAAGGTCAAATTACCCATTGGTCTTGAGATAAATGTAATTTAACCAAATAGATACTATGTATTTTTTTTTTCCAAAACGATAATGGGTGAAATTATAAATCTATCAAATAGCACATTAATAGGAAGACTCGTCCTTTAACAAAGACCAAGTAACCAAAATGGAGGAGATTCAATCCACTAGACCCCATGCCTACTAAGAGTACTTTGGAAAAGTAAACCAAATTTGATTATTGGAATATTTTTGTCTTTATTCACAAAAAACTACATTTGTTAGTTTTGCGTTGATTTCTTGTGGATTATTGGTTCGTCACGATGAGAGTAATCTAAAAAGTAAAAAAAATTATAATTTTTTTTTAAAAGTTCGCTACAGACAAAAATAATCCTAATTTTTGTGGATTATTGGATTATTTTTGTCTTTATTCACAAAAAATTTAGTTTAGTTAATCATTTTTTACTCTTTAGATTCCTGTTGTTCCAGGTCTAGAAGCCAAGGTCGGTATGAAAGGCTTTAGTGCCACGTGAACCAATAATCACGAGACAAAATTAACAAATGCAAATTTCTTTTGAATAAAGTCAAAGCACTAACATAAGCAGCTTTGTTGTTAATAGACCACCTAATAAGAAGAAAGCCATACACTGGAAACTCCTATCCAGCAGCTCCATATCATGAATCATGACCCTCGTGTCTTGGTTCACCACAGAACATGAATGAAGAAACCAAATACCCGTGGCAGTAAGAGTGGAAAGCCAATTAGTCCGATTCATCTTTGAACTGCCACTTTCACCACCTTGCTTTATTTCGAAATCTGAACCGACACTTCAATGATGAAGAGGAATTTGAGAGGAAGAAACATCGGATTTGAGATCGACAGAGAAATTAATCCTCATTGAGAATGACGAGCTATTGAAAGCAAAAAAATGATAAAACCCTCACTAAAAAGGAGAAGCGAGGAAGGAAACACCCATCAAGGATAAATCCCTCCCTTCTACCACCTTATAACAGAGGTGAAGATTTTTTTAGATAGAGATGCTTTGAGTTAGAGATGGAAAGGGGAGTCATTGACTCTAAGTTAAATAAATACCATGTATAACCAACATCTTTTTTTTTAATGATTGAAGAACATACCAAACTTTATAAATTGAACAATAGCAATCTTCAAATTTAGATCATTTTACATACTAGGCGTGACACGCAAGAGTATCTCCAATGACATTCTATATTAATGGCTTCTAAGGGAGGTTCTTAATGTTGGTCCTATTTGCGTTTATAATCCAACTTATTTGGTTAAAAAGTTGATGAATGATATTTTGTATCAGTTATAATACACCAGGCCAAAGAGAGAGCTGAAATAATCTCTCTCATAGAGAAGACCAAAAGTGGAAGCAACCATGGTTTGAATTTCTTATCTTCTACTTTATTGGCTCAGGCATGTAGCTTTTTTAGCTTATTTGACCAAAAAAAGAGAGATTATGTTAAGTTCCAATTTGTAGTTTTTTTTTTGGTCTTATTCGAGGTCGTAAAAACATGTTCAAAAGCACTTTTATTCCAAAGTGATTCTGTAGAATGATTAAGTGATCAAAAAAAAAATTCTGTAGAATGATTAAGGTCAATTTATAGAAGACATTTATTTTATAATAGATTATGCAAAAAGTTATTTAACAAACAATTTAAAACTTTATTCGAACTTATAAAAAGCTGCACCAAACACATCTAGAACTTGTCTTGAGTTTTCTAAGTAAATAACCAAAAGGAAAATGCTAACGTCTACCCAATAGGTGGAGGATAACGTATACATGAAGACAAATGGGTTTCAATTTCAATATATATTTCATGGATAACAATACACTTTTACGGATATTAATACTCTTTTCTCGGATAGTGATATACTTTTTACACAATATCTTCCACCCATTGGGTGATGTTTAGCAAGACCCTAATCAAAGTAATCGTAATCCAAAAAACTAATTTATAAGTGATTACAAATAGGGCCATATGGCAAATCATTTCCACCACTGAGGATGACTCCTACGTATGGCTGCCAATATAGTATAATTCAAGGTAGTGAGATCATTTTCTTAAAATAATGAGTTTTATTTTGTTTACAGCTATTTTTTCTCAAAATAGCTAATGGTTTAACTAGTCCATTAGAACACATACATGCTCCTAAATTAGCATACCTTTATACCCTGTTTAGTTTTAGAGACACGAGAAGCAAGTACGGAAATGTTTCACGTTCTTGCATTTTTTATGTGTTCAATCAATAGGAAAGTTGTGGGACCCATGCCTCTAACTTTCTCACTTAAGATTAAATTTCCCTAAAAATATGTTTAGCAAAAGACACAAGATTTTGCATCTCCATTAATTTCTACCTAACTAAATTACTGTTTTCCAACTTTCTCTTAAATTTCTTTTATCAAATGAACGCATAAAGGAAAATACTTTACTTTAATTCACTTATTGGGAATGGTTTTCCTTGCACTTATTTCTTGATAAATGAATGGAGCCTTAGGATTCAAAATTGAACCCCATCCTCGCTTATGTGGGCTTTGGGAGATGCCATTGGACATGTTTTAAGGATTTATTTCTACTTAAATTATAAGCTTTATTGCGAGAGTCAACTTCCTCTCTTCAGGAGAGAAGTGAAAGGAGAGTTCTAGAGAGAAAGCGTGTGAGAAAGAGAGAAGTGGGTGGTGGCCCCTCCCCAGGCTTCGCCCCTAGCGGCTGATCCACACCCCTCCCCCTCCGCAACCCTTCCACCTGCCTACCCGACCTCCCTTCTGACTCGCCGATTTTCTCTATGGTTGCACTTCTTTGGCGTTTGGAGACTCCCCGTGGCAGACGATCCTCTTTGTTCCGGTATGGGTGACCACGTCCGATTTTTGGATCAAGGGAGAGCCGGATCTGGGGTTTCCAGATTCGGACTCCTAATGACGATGGCGGCAGGTGACAGCTCCGACGTTCTTTGTTTTCCTGCCTTTTTTGTATTTTGTATTTTTTTGTTGTTAGTTTAGTAAGCGGTTGGGGCCAGCTGTTTGTTTTGTAGGCGGTTTTGCGGACGTTAATTTTGTTGGTCGGCGGTTTTCGGGGCTGTGGTTTTTGTTTGCCTGTTTTGGCTGGTGGTTTGGTTTAATAAAATTTCTTCTACCTCTTTACCTAAAAAAAAGCTTTATTGCAACTTTAATTTTGCCATTGCTGATGAACGTTGTGACTGTTTTCCTATAAACTAGTCAAGGGCCAACTAATTAAGGGCAAAATAGTCAAGGTATTTGTGAGTTGGTCAAGACACTCTAATTTTCTTCTTGATCAATGGCAATGATATTTATTCAAAAAAACCCAACGTCATTTACAACTTATATGGATTCCATCTAAAATATAATGATAAGAATTAAATACACCCCAATTACACAAAGAGATATACAAAATTACATGTAAATAGGAAAAATTTGTTCCTTTCACCTCGATACGAGCCTCAAGCTCTCTAGCACATACCGCAAAAGCAGACAAAAAAAAGTTTGACAATTGAGCGAGTCAACAATAAGATCCTAAGGATAGCAAATATTCAAATTAGAAACATGAGCAAAAGTGGGGTCCAATTTTGTGTGGTAAGGATTTGCTTATTTATGAGTGTGAGAGTACTCTAATGTGGACTCTCTAAAATTGGCTCCTAGACTATGTTCTACAGATTATTTATGCACACAAAAATGTAAGTGGGTCCTTGATGCAAACCGGAATATACCATAGATACTCTAGAGAGAGAAACTCCCAAAATGGGATACAAAGAGTTAAAACTCTTGATAATTATATTCTTAAAATGATAAAAGCTACCAAATGAAAGACTCACACCCCTATTTATAGACTCAAGACCCTACTAACTCTAAAGACACTAGAAATGACAATAGTACCCTTAAATTGTATTGCATCAGGACTCCTCTAAAGAAAACAACTTGTCCTCAAGTTGGACAACACGACTCAAACAACTAAACAAAGAAAACATGGAACTCTAGAAGTATTTATTATGCAGCTCTGAAGTGGGCATGTGGCTGCATTTCCCTGATCCGCGTCATCCTCATGCAATAACCCATCTTTAATACGAGCTTCCCTTTGTGTACATTCACTGCATCCATGCTTACGTGCCAAGATTTCACCCATTTGCCATACCTCTTACGGATCAACACTTCGTCAACATATGAGGCAATACTTGATTCCACAACCACACAAGAATTATCAACCGTAGTATAGAGGACTTTCAACTTCACATCGTGCCCAAGATTATGCCCAAGACTTTCTTGAGTGAACACCATCCCCAAGGGATCTTCAAGTTGCTCAAAGTAGTTGTTGCCCTCTTTTGGTATCTCCACATGGGAAGGTCTAGGAACAAAAGTTGTTTTCGGCACGACTGCCACATAAACTTGAACATCTTGCAATTGGAGCAACTTGGGAGGCATCATCTCATAGCAATCTGCATGTTTTGGTTCAACCGACACTTCATCTAATAATAGGGCTTCAAAATCATTCCCATACCTGTAAAGTTATGTATCATCTTCAATTTCGAAGTCACAATCATCAATCTCCCTATCATAACTCTCATCTAAGACTTGCTCACTATCTTCTCAAAAAATGCAAGGCTCATACATCGAAAGACTAGACATTTCTTGTTCTTCATGACTACCACCACCGTCTTCAAATCCTTCTTCTTCATTGTTACCATCGTTGACCTCATTTGGATATTCATCATAAATGGAAACATCATTAAAGTTACCTCTAAAGTCTTCTTTTGGAGACTCATCAAAGACGGGCACATCTTCATACTCATCTTCAATCTCAAATACACAATCACCTTCAAAACCACCTTCAAGTTTTTCTCTTGGATATTCATCAAACATGGGAACATTCTCATACTCGTAATCATCATCACAACACGATTCTCTCACCTCCTTAACAAAGAGGGAATTAATAACACGCTCACAAACTTTTTCACCAACTTGCAACTCGAGAATTGGTTCTCCATACTTGAAGCACTGGAATATTCCACTGGGTGACGGTTTTCTAGCCTTCAAGGTATCGATTAAAGGTTGACTCCCCGTTGGGACAGCCCCTAAGGACTTCTTCTTACCAAAACTAGTCGAAGAATAGGTATTGGGATTATGATGGAAAGGGAAGAATTCCTCCTTGAGTTTCTTCTTCATCTTATCCCAATCTCTAATCCTTTCTTTGCCTCTCCCTTGTCGACTAACTTTGAGTTGTGTCCACCAATCCGAAGCTCTCCCTTTAAGGCAACTAGATACCAATTTCATCTTCGTTTCTTCGGTAACATGATAATACTCGAAAATACTCTCAATGGAGTTTAACCAATCAATGAATTCTTGTGGCCTCCCACAAAACTTAGGAAGTTCATTATTACTCAACTTTGCTCTACGCCAATGTGGAGCTAACAAAGAATCCTCAAGTTGAATTCGAGAATTCTTAACATAATCACTCTCTTTGGTTGGAGGTTGCAAGTTACGCACTCCTTCAAACAAAGTAGTAAATTGTTTACTCAACTCATCGATCTCATGGTTTCGATTGCTAAACTCAACATCTTCTCCTTTATTCACCAAGAATCTTTCACCTCTAACTCCTTTCTTACCTTTACCTTCTCTATGAGCCATAACAACACCAAAATCAACTCCAATAACCCAATGCAACCTCAATCAAGCAAAGCCCAATCAATTGGGACCCCAAACTACGATAAAATCAATTCCAAACAAGCAAATCAACCCAAAAGAAGCTGCAACTAGTCAACTCAGTCACATAACCCAGTCAACTCAACAACTTTAGATCCGAACTCAGTAAACTCAGTACCCAACAACCTTAAATCACAAGGAAACCACAAAAAATCAACACTAGTCACAGCAAACTTCAACAAATGAGAGAAACCCAGTTGAAATATGACCTCAAACAGTGATTTCGAGTGCTGAATAGTGATTTTGAGTGCCACACAACAAGATTCAAGTCCAACCGAAGGGTATACGTACCTTAAAAGAGTGATTCGAGCACTGTAGATACACTGCGCAAGCCCAGGTAGCAAAAATGAGGTCGATTAGGGTCTAACAGCCTTTAAATCTACAGATCGAAGGTTGAAACAGTGACTCGACTGTTGTGGCTCCATGCTCGAGCACCGAAATAGGGTTTTGATTGCTAGGTTTTCCTATTTGAGCACCGAAACAGTGATTTGAAGCTTGCAACAACTGACTCGATTGCTATAAGCAAGATTCGAGCACTGGGTTGAACTTGAAAGGGCTCGAAATGGTCTGAAATGGGTTAAAATAGTGCAAAATAGGATTTTGATCGAACAAAATAGAAAAATAAGCTTCGAAAATGGTCCATCTATGGGTTTTGAGGGTCGAAATAGGTCAGATATAGGTAGATCTAAAGATTTGGAGTGGAATAGGTCAATGTGGGTTTTCCGGCGAAGCTCCGACGAGTTTTCCGGCGATGTCTAGGTTTCAGGCGAGGTTTCGGCGAGATGAATGGTCAGGATCTGAGCTTAATGCTCTGATACCAAATGATGCAAACCAGAATATATCATAGATACTTTAGAGAGAGAAACTCCCAAAATGGGATACAAAGAGTTAAAACTCTTGATAATTATATTCTTAAAATGATAAAAGCTACCAAATGAAAGACTCACACCCCTATTTATAGACTCAAGACCCTACTAACTCTAAAGACACTAGAAATGACAATAGTACCCTTAAATTGTACTGCATCAGTCCCCCATTCCCCCTCCCTCTTCTTCATCTTTTTCTCTCTCTTCTCCGCATTCCCAACTCCCTCTCTGAACTTAGCTAATGTGATAGGAACCATGCTAAGGAGTCATCCTTAGGAGCTTCTATGGGGAACTCAGCAAAGAGCACAATTGAGCAAATGAGTTACAATGTTACGAGTTTTACCTATGAGCTATTTTAGGGCATCCACAGTGGGCTCTTAAAATGGCTTCTAGGTGGTACTCCTAAAATTTAGCAAGCCATTTATAAATTATGGTCTTCAATGGGCTCTCAATACAAGCTTCTAAGGGAGACTCCTAAGCATGACTCCTAAAACATTAGCTAAATTTAGGTAGCTTTGTAGCTAGCTTCAAATGGGACCTAAGGCCTTTTAATCTTTTTTTTAATATGAAATTTTCAAAAGATAAATGATTTTATTTGAAAGTAAAGAATGCTCTTACTTGCCCATTGAGTGCACATATACTTTCTAAATTTAGCAAGCTCTAGCAGTGAAAAATGGACCCCAATTGGGCTTATGTGAACACCTTAGGAGTTAACTTAGGAGCTATTTTTAGGGAGCCCACTGTGGAGGCTAAGGGTGTCCACGGTTCGGTTCCGACCGATTGGTTCCAGATTTGATTCGATCTGATAGTAATAGATATATGTTTTCAAGATCTGGAACCATCCGTGGATGACATACAGATGGATCGGTTCGGTTCCGGATTTGACGGATCGGTTCCGGATGATTTGACGGATTGGGCTGTGACAAACGGGCCTCTAACTTGAGCAAATTTAGGAAATTTTGCAATCATATTTGTAACCCATTTTTCGGCTCAATCATTTTTCCAGACTATTTTTTCAGCTCATTTGGGAGAATCAATGCCGTAAACTTAAACCTCCACAACCCATCACATTTTTATAGGACAAAATTAGCAGCAACATCCTCCAAAATCCAAATCACATACAAACAACAGCTTCCATGAGCAGCAACAATAACACTACACAAACTCAGCATCACTTTAACACAAAATTAGCATTTTTATAGCAGAAAATCAGCATCACTTTAGGATTTAGGATTTTGGCCGGCCCTAGTGGAGTAGTGGGTATTGGGTAAACATAGGTGACGTGTTGAAGTCTGGGATACACGATTACACGTTTTTTTTTTTGGGGCAAAGGGTGGTTCGGTTTTAACCAGAACCGAACCAAATCCGATTCGGAACTGTAAGATTGGCAGCCTCAATAACTGTTATCCATCCATACATACCTTGGGTGGATCAACGGATGGTTCGGATTGGTCGGATGGGGCGGATCGAGCAGATCAGATGATCCGCTGGGCACCCCTAGTGGAAGCCCACTGTGGATGTCCTAAAGATGATATCAAATTGAAATTTTCTTCATTTTCTTTCTTCAATCATTGATAAGAACTCAGAAGTCGCGTATCATTCAAATTTATTTTATGAATATGAATTTTTAATCATTTTGACTGACTGTTTTTACGTAAATAATAAGTAGAAAAGCAGTAGGAATTAGAATGAACGGTGCAGTAGCAATACATGCAAGCATATTTACTTTCATAATCTCAGTGTTTTTTACTTCACAATAACTCGGGATTTAATCCCATATAGATGATAAATCTTTTGTCTGTAAATACAATGGATTAATTCACCCTCTCAATGATATTAAATCGGATCAATATCATGCGATGAGTAACAATATCAGACCTATCAAATCAATTTATCGTCGAGAATTGAATAGTATATATATCATAGGGTGGTCTTTCATCCATACCGAATCCAAAATAGGATTCCTGATCTAATCAAGAATTCTTTTATTTATTATTCTGTTACATTCTTTCTTTTCTATTGTTTGGCCTACGCCCGCCTTGTATCATCATTTGATGAAGTATCATCTCATCACCGTTCGACATCCATTAGTCACAAACCCAAAGAATGAATCTATTATTCAGTGGGATCTGATAGTATGGTGGAAACAAATATATGAATCGTTATTTCTTTCCACCATGCTACTATTAAATGTAAATGTATAAATGTATACTCGATAATAAAAGCTTAATATCATCACTCTCCAATATTATCTCATTTTCTTTCTACCATGCGACTATTAAATGTAAATGTATAAATGTATACTCAATAATAAAAGCTTAATATCGATCACTCTCTAACATTATCTCCCTATATAATATGTTGATATCAATTTCATATATGGAATGCACAAAGGACTCAATTCGGTTTTTTTTTTTTTTTACATCTTTTTATTCCGATCAATCTGAAATAATTGAAAGAGAGCTCTTACTCTTGTGTTTCAAATTCTTCGATTTCTTATTATTTTCCAAGATGAACCTCCGTATCTATTGAAATAATCAATCAAGGAAAGCCTCTTAATACTAAGAAAGTGTTTTTTTCATTTAGCATTTCGAAGGAGTAATTGATTTTATTGTTAAGTAAAGAATACATGTGATTTGGTCCCTGCGTCAAAATCTTGGCTGCCCCTGATTCCTGACTCAGCTGGTGAAAACGAGATCATGACTCAGCTGATCAGCTGAAGGGTTTGGCACAGCCCAACCATCGCACGCCCAAACTCTCCACAAATGACCAGAGGCGTTACCCTCCTCTCTCACTACCTCACCACATAATCCCTCCCTCCCTCTCTCTCTCTCTCCTCTCTCTATACGTATATATACTTACAGAGAGGGAAACCTAGACACCACACAGAGGAACCCCCCAACAACAATGAAGCCACCCCAGCCCTCATCCTCATCCGGCGCCGTCTCCTCCTCCTCCTCCTCCGCCGCCGACCACCAACCCCTCTCCTCCGTCCGCCTAACCCCATCCAACTCCTCCTCCTCCTCCTCCCTCCCCGACAAATCCAACTCGGCCGCCGTCTCCATTCCGACCGCGGCCGAGGACCCGGCTGTCCCCCGAGACGCCTCGGGTGGCCAGGAGTCCGTCATAATCGAGCGGCGGGGCGAGTACGCCGCGGTTTGCAAATGGACCATATCCAATTTCCCCAAAGTTAAAGCTAGGGCGCTGTGGAGCAAGTATTTCGAGGTCGGTGGCTACGATTGTCGGCTACTCGTTTATCCTAAGGGTGATTCACAGGCTTTACCAGGTTACATCTCGATTTACCTCCAGATTATGGACCCTAGGGGTAATTCATCGTCTAAGTGGGACTGTTTCGCGAGCTACCGGCTCGCGGTGGTTAACCATATCGACGAATCGAAATCTATTCATCGGGATTCGTGGCACCGGTTCTCGAGCAAGAAGAAGTCGCACGGTTGGTGCGATTTCACTCCCTCGGGTTCGATTTTAGATCCTAAGTGTGGGTTTTTGGTAAATAATAGTGATTCTGGGATTGTTATTACTGCTGATATATTAGTTTTGAATGAGTCTTTTAGCTTTACGCGCGATAATAATGAACTACAATGCAGCTCGAGTATTCCGCAAGGGGCGGTGTTGGGTGATGTGTTGTGTGGGAAGTTTACATGGAAGGTTCATAATTTTAGTATCTTTAAGGATATGATTAAGACTCAGAAGATAATGAGCCCTGTTTTCCCTGCGGGTGAGTGTAATTTGCGGATTAGCGTTTATCAGAGCTCGGTTAACGGGGTTGATTATTTGTCCATGTGTTTGGAGAGTAAGGATACTGAGAAGACATTGGTTTCGGATCGGAGCTGTTGGTGTTTGTTTCGAATGTCAGTGTTGAATCAGAAGCCAGGGTTGAATCACATGCACAGGGACTCGTATGGCAGGTTTGCAGCAGATAATAAGAGTGGGGATAACACGAGTTTGGGTTGGAATGATTACATGAAGATGGCCGATTTTGTCGTGCCAGAGTCGGGTTTTTTGGTGGATGATACTGCGGTGTTTAGTACGTCATTCCACGTGATAAAGGAGCTTAGTAACTTTTCAAAGAATTGCGGGGTGGTTGGAGTGAGGAGTGGAAGTGGCGCGAAGAAGTCGGATGGGCACATGGGGAAATTCACTTGGAGGATTGAGAATTTCACAAGGTTGAAGGACTTGCTTAAGAAGAGGAAGATTACTGGTCTTTGCATCAAGAGCAGGAGATTTCAAATCGGGAATCGAGATTGTCGACTTATTGTTTATCCCCGAGGTACGCAAGATTGCTGGCTGCTAGAGGCTTCTCTGTTGTATGAGATTGTAGTTGATATTCCAGCTGTTGATTATGCCTAGGACAATACACTATGTGATCTTTTGCATTGAAGATGTAAATGTATGGCTGCCATGGCATGGTTTGTGCATATATCTCTCTGTTTGGGAATTATTTGTGCCACATATGAAGTTGCTTAATCCGTTGATGTATGGATTGTTGAATTATTGTTCCAAACTTTAGGGGACTGGCTTATCAATTGTGTATTAATCTTGCTTGGAGTTTACAGTTGCTCGTATTTGCATATGACAATGAAGTGATCAATTACATGGGTTCTTTTATTCGGTAACTAGAAAGGGGACTGATATCATTTTATACTGAACCGTGGATTTGAACTTTATTTGCTAGGGTAGTAATTGCTTATTCATGCTTACAAAACTGAACTGATGAAAACTACACTATTGCTTGCTGGTATCAGGGCAGTCACAACCACCGTGTCACCTTTCTGTATTTCTCGAAGTCACAGATTCACGAAATACTTCCAGTGACTGGAGTTGCTTTGTGAGCCACCGATTATCGGTAGTGAACCAGAGGATGGAGGACAAGTCTGTCACAAAGGAGTCACAGAACCGTTACTCCAAAGCTGCAAAAGATTGGGGCTGGCGTGAATTTGTGACACTGACTACTCTTTTTGATCAAGATTCTGGATTTCTTGTTCAGGATGCAGTTGTATTCTCCGCTGAAGTTGTTATTTTGAAAGAAGCCTCTATAATGCAGGATTTTACTGATCAGGATACGGAGTCGAGCAGTGCAGGTTCCCAGGTAGATACGGTCGGGAAAAGGAGTTCATTTACTTGGAAGGTGGAGAACTTCCTCTCCTTTAAAGAAATAATGGAGACCCGGAAAATATTTAGCAAATTCTTCCAAGCTGGAGGATGTGAGCTTCGGATTGGTGGGTGGCCTTTATTTTATCACTTCCCATCTCCAATGAAAGTACCTCTCCTTGGCTGGTTGGTTTATTTGTTTCTGGTTGTATACTGCAGGTGTGTATGAATCATTTGACACCATCTGTATATATCTGGAGAGTGATCAATCAGTTGGCACTGATCCAGATAAAAACTTCTGGGTCAAATACCGGATGGCTGTGGTGAACCAAAAGAATCATGCCAAGACTGTGTGGAAAGAATCTTCTATCTGTACAAAGACATGGAATAATTCCGTTCTTCAATTCATGAAGGTGTCCGACATGCTGGAAGCAGATGCAGGTTTTCTTGTACGTGACACAGTTGTTTTCGTCTGTGAAATCTTGGACTGCTGCCCATGGTTTGAGTTTTCAGATCTAGAGGTTAGTTTATATGAGCCAATTCATCTCACTATGCCATTCCTTTAAGTCATTTTTCTTTAAGCATGCATTCTTGTCATTCACAGTTAATTGGTACCAAGGTTGTCAAATCGTGAATCGAAATGGTCCTTTTCCGAATCGTGAATCGAATCGAATCGTGAATCGGATCATGATTTCTATAATGCATGGAGACCTATGTATATTGATTAGGGTAACAAAAACATATACTACAAATGAAAGTTTTAGGCCTAAATCATTAAAAACCTTCTTCTAAATTATGATTTGATAAAGATGTGGAGTATTCTGGAAGCTACTTCTATTGCAACTAGCAAGAGATGACGATTCGTGAATCCTACTTATGTTCTTTTTTGTAAAAAAGAGTTAAAAGAACAAAACAAACCTTTAGAAGGTCTATAGGGTGGTTGTATTCCCTTTATCTTTCTCATTTTCGATTCACTCTCGTAATAAATCTTCCTTTCTTATGACCTATAATATTACATAAGGAGAAACATAGACAAAAGATGGCAGATAACAATACTAAAGGCCTTAAAAAAATAGTTTGAGCCCTTTTTCAACAACAAAAAGCAAAACAAGAGTAAAAATAAATTTCAGAAATTTTAAGTGAATCGAACGATTCCTGATTCGGATCACTGATTCGCCTATTCACTTACGATTCACAACTATTTCCAATTCAGGCAGCCTATTTGTATCGATTACCCACAGAATCGTATCGTATCATACAATTCTAACAACCATGATTGGTACCAGTTGTCAAAATTATGCGCTGAAGTGCCTGATCGTTCCAAAGTACCTATAATGGAGGTTTACTCTATCTCGAGTTTTGAAAGTTGTGGCTTCCTCATTTCAAGGCACTTTCCTGTGGCTTTTAATTTCACAATTTCATTCCTTGAATTATCCTGCTAGTGTGGGTATAGAATCTTGTTAAAAGATCTATGTGCCTGCTGAGAATACTTATAAAAGCACGATAAAAGCAACTCTGTAAACATGTACTATCGATGCCTCATGATAGGAGGAGTAAATTTACGAGGCTTCTTGGAATATCCTAACTGCTTTTTGATTGTTGATCTTGTGGGATTTATTTCTATAACTGAACTAGCAGTATTGGCAAGTGCTTCGCATGTGCCAACAACATTATTCACTAAATGATAAAAAACGATTTTCTTCTCTATTACCGTCAATATTCTGTATGATATGCAATATCTTTCGTTTTGATGGAGTTAGTCTTTACTCTCTAATATAATTGTCACGTTTGTCTACTTACATGGATATTGGAAAATATATGCAAAACATAAAGGAGAGTTGAGGAGCCTAAAACATTTGTCTCCCTAGGTTTATGCAGCATGCATGGTATGATTTTGCCTCTCTACAATTTAGTATATTATCCTTAAATTTGTATGGCCCTTAGTGAAAGACGAAGGAAAAATACAAAACAAAAATAAGCAAAAGTACAATGTGTGACTTGAGGTCTCTCAAACCTGCTGTTGTACCAATGTCTATGTTACATTGATTTAAGGCAACAATGAACATCAGGTTAAGAATTCCAATTTGAAGCTAGGCTGTGGTTTGTCGGTTCTGCTAATCCAACCTTGACGGGAAGTTGGAATCTTAAACCATTGAAGAACAGAGCTTTTAAGAGCCCAATAAAAAATGCTTTGTTGACGCTCGAATAGAAGAACAACAGGTAATTGGTTGAATATATGATATCACTTCGGAAATTATGGATTAAGACAGTCCTAACTGCGTTTACACACAGAGCACTTGAAGAAGACCCTTACCAAAAAAATGAAGAGAAGGAAATGACACCCTGATCCTAGCAAGAAAAAGCGTGTCCTTGCGTTTCACGTGTCCCTATTTGTCGCGGGCATTTTTGGACATGCTCCGGGCGGATGTGGACAAACTTAAAAAGGTGTTTGATTTCTTCATTATTCTTTTTGTAGCGGACACGATATGGACCTGTGGCAGGAGAAGGTCAGAATTCAATTTTAAAGTGTTTGGGAAGGACCAAGATAATCACGGATATTAGTTCTTGAAAATTTACTCGGTTCCTATATCTTCACAATATTAATGCTATGTGGAAGTTTTTGTCATTGATTGGATAGGATTGATACTTTTGCATTTTATTTGAATTTACAATGTATGCCTATGATACAAAATCTGTTGTGGTATATGGTATATAATGTGTTCCTTAACATGTCCATCTCCTAATTTCTGGGAAAACAGCATGTTTGTGTCATCTTGGTTTTTAATCTCTCCGTATCCTTGCTTCTTGCACAAAGTTTTTGAAGGCGACAGCCGAAAGCGTGGTGTTTTACTTAACCCCCTCACGGGAAGAAGCATAGGCATTGAGGCATTGAGACTTGAGATATGAACATTTCAAATGTTAATTCTAAGTTTAGTAAATACTTGGAAGTTGGAACATGATGCAGAAACTTGGAACATGATGCAGAAAGTCGAAAGCCCTGAGGTATTTTCTGGATGCATTGTGTCGAAGCGTGCCCAACTATGACTTTAAAACTACTTCTTAACCCGTCTCATCCATAGGTTTTTGGGCCAATAGAGGTTGTGAGGGAACAATGAAGGTAAGAGTGTTGCCGTTGTCCATGGGCTGCATGTCTCTGGTCTTGATTAAGATTGCCTGCATTTCCAAGATGCTATATATGAAATCTGTTTGTTTTTTGCAACTTAGAATACACCTAACTGTTGGCGCTGAAAATTGACAGAAAGTTAAATCTGTAATTGACTTCCCTTTGGACACATAATAGTGGACTAAAAAGTTCCAGTTTTCTTTTCTGAATAGCAGATATGCAAACGCTGATGTACAATATTAAAATTCCGAATTTTCCATGCAGGGCTCCAACCTGTGACCTTTGCGTTATTAGCATGGCACTCTAGCTAGCTGAGCTAAAAACTTAAAGTTTAAACACGTAGAATTAAAAATTCATTCCAATCCTCGACTTTGTACATGATTGGGAATTGTTCTTTTCATGCAGCATCTTTTTTTTTTTCTTTTTCTTTTCTTGATGTGTTTTGTTTGTCTGCCCTCCTTCAAACGTGGTCCTCTATTTGTCAGGTATGGGCTTCTGAGGATGATCAAGATGCATTGACAACTGACCCTGATGAACTCCTCGATTCTGAGGACAGTGAAGGGATAAGTGGAGATGAAGAAGACATCTTTAGAAACCTTCTTTCTAGAGCAGGGTTTCACCTCACATATGGGGAGAATCCTTCACAGCCACATGTCACTTTAAGAGAGAAGCTTCTCATGGATGCTGGCGCCATAGCTGGTTTTCTGACTGGACTTCGTGTTTATCTTGATGACCCTGCTAAAGTAAAGCGCTTGCTTCTTCCGACCAAACTCTCTGGTGGTGACGATGGCAAGAAGGTTAACAGGAACGGGGAATCTTCCCCCAGTCTGATGAATTTGTTGATGGGAGTCAAAGTTTTGCAGCAGGCAATCATTGATTTGCTCTTGGATATAATGGTTGAGTGTTGCCAACCTTCAGAAGGAAATTCCAATGACGATTCCACTGATTCAAATTTTAAACCATCTCCAGATGGCAGTGGAGCTATCAGCCCCTTGGAATCTGATAGGGACAATGGGGGAATAGAACCTGTACATGTTCCCGTACAGGATCGATTGGACCCAGGGATAGATGAAGGCACCAATGCATCTGCTGTACAAAGTTCTGACATGAATGGGGTTGTTATACCTGATAAAATTGTTAGCGGACTGCCTATTCGTCCACCTGAGACATCTGCTGCTGGTTTTTCAGAAGGTGCTTCCCTTCGCTCCAAGGTAAATATTTACTTTCACATGTAATATTGAACTAGTTCTTGCTGTTGACTAATTCAAGAAAATGTAGTCTCAGACGAAATGGCCAGAGCAGTCTGAGGAGCTTCTCGGGTTGATCGTGAACTCACTTAGAGCACTAGATGGAGCCATTCCACAAGGTTGTCCTGAGCCAAGGCGAATGCCCCAGTCTGCACAAAAGATTGCTCTTGTTTTGGATAAAGCTCCCAGGCATCTGCAGCCGGACCTGGTTGCTTTGGTACCAAAATTAGTTGAGCATTCAGAGCATCCACTTGCTGCTTGTGCTCTTTTAGATAGATTGCAGCGGCCTGATGCAGAACCTGCATTACGAGTACCTGTAAGATATTTGAAAGTTTTTCTTTGTTTCTCGCTGTTGTCTTATTGGGATGTTCTTCATAAATTTGTGAGTCCACACAACCACACATGCACGGTGTCGCACGCGCACAGGTATGAATTTGGAATCTGAATATCTGGGGAAACATATGTAACAATTTTGAATGTCTTATCCTTTGAATTTGCAGAGAATTGGTTGCTTGTTTTTTACTATTCATATTTTACTCATACAATCTTCATGTGTGTCAGGTTTTTGGTGCTCTTAGCCAGTTGGAATGTAGCACTGAAGTTTGGGAGAGTGTTCTTTTTCAATCTTTTGAACTTTTGGCAGGCTCAAATGATGAACCTCTGGCAGCCACCATAGACTTTATTTTTAAGGCTGCATTGCAGTGCCAACATCTACCAGAAGCGGTGTGCTTCAAAATCTCTTGAAATTTAAATGATTCGCTTCCATATTAAGTCCAAATATTTATGACTTTTTGTTGTTTATTTTGACGGCATTTAACTTCCTTTTCTTCTCCTCTGTAGGTTAGATCTGTTCGTGTAAGGCTAAAAGATTTGGGCTTTGAAGTGTCACCCTGTGTTCTTGATTATTTAAGTAGAATGGTAAATAGTTGTGCAGATGTTGCTGAAGCTATTTTACGAGATATAGACTGTGACAATGAATATCCTGATAATGGCTCGGCATCGCCTTGCGGGCTCTTCGTATTTGGTGAAAATGTGCCTATGTCTGAAAGATTGCATGCACTGGACAAGCATGCTTTTTGCATTAGTCGTTATTTTTCTGATACACATATTTTGATTGAAATGCTGTCTATTCCTTCCCTTGCTGTTCAAGCTTCACATGCTTTTGAGAGAGCTATAGGTCGAGGTGCAATAGTTGCTCAATCATTGGCTATGGTACTAGAAAGACGACTAGCTCAAAGATTAAATTTTAGTGTTGCTGAAAATTTTCAGCACACAGATGGGATTGTGGAGGGACTCGAGGGAGATATTGAGCAAACAGGAGGCCAGAGAGATGATTTCACTTCTGTTCTTGGTCTTGCTGAGACATTGGCCCTTTCTGGAGACTCTCGTGTGACAGATTTTGCGAAAATGCTTTACACTATTTTGTTTAGATGGTATGCGGATGAGTCTCATCGATTGAGGATGCTTAAGAGACTTGTTGACCGTGCCACCAGTGCAACTGGTAGTAGTCGTGAGGTAGACTTAGATTTGGAAGTTTTGGTAATTTTGTTGTGTGAGGAGCAAGAAATTGTTAGACCAGTTCTGAGCATGATGAGGGAGGTTGCTGAAATTGCGAATGTTGATCGGGCGGCTCTTTGGCATCAGTTGTGTGCTATTGAAGACGAGATCATTCGTATTCGTGAAGAAAGAAAAGCTGAGGTCTCCAATATGGTTAAAGAAAAAGCTACCATATCACAGAGGCTGAGTGAATCTGAGGCAACTAATAACAGGCTTAAGGTAACTTTCTGTTGATTTTTCTTCTGATTAATTGTTATGGGTTTCTTCGTATTGACATCCCCATAAAATGGCAGTCTGAAATGAGGGCTGAGACTGACCGTTTTGCCCGGGAAAAAAAGGAGCTCTTGGAGCAGTTACAAGAAGTTGAGAATCAACTTGAATGGCTTCGCTCTGAGCGGAAGGATGAAATTGGAAAGCTCAACTCAGAGAAGAAAGTTCTTCAGGATCGTTTGCATGATACAGAGACCCAGCTTTCCCAATTGAAGTCCCGGAAACGTGATGAATTGAAGGTGCGCAGATTTCATTTGTAGTTGCCAATCATTTTGTGCTCCCATGTTTATTGGAAAGAAGATTCTCGTCTAACCACTTGGGCTAGCTCAGGCCGCCAGAATACTTGTTCCTCATTATGGAGGTCAAGGGTTCAAGGCTTGCTTGTGGCAAGATTCCCCATCTCAGGCTATTGCCCCTAATTTTACTTAAAAAAAAGAAAGAAAAGAAGATGCTATGCTGCATTTAATGTTTGAAATTCTGATCTATAACAATGAGAGCCTTTCACCAAAGTTATTGGTCTGGGAACTGGTTTTGGTGTTTCTTAGGAACTCTCTTTACCAATTTTTCCCCTTCTGGTTTGTATTTTTTCTGTTGTTACATGGGTGGGGGATTCTTCATCAGCATTCAGACCCTTTTGAAGAGGATGGCGTCCATGTTAGCAATATGTTAATGTAATATTACAACTGATTAATACTGCAAGTTCTTTGTATTCTGAACTCATCTGTACATATCAGATGATGATTTGTGGTCTCAAGATTCTCAACAATGCAGAAGCAAATAGTTTTAGTATCAGACTTTGTTGATGATATGATACTTTTGAGTGTTTGAGGTTTTCTTCCTCGCAAAGTATGTTCCTTGTGCCTTTTTCCTGACAATGTTCTTTTGATGTCTCAGAGGGTAGTTAAGGAAAAAAATGCTCTTGCTGAAAGGTTGAAGAATGCTGAAGCTGCACGGAGAAGATTTGATGAGGAACTGAAACGCTATGCCACCGAGAAGTTGACTAGAGAAGAAATCCGGAAGTCACTTGAGGATGAAGTTCGACGTTTGACGCAAACAGTTGGACAGACTGAAGGTGAAAAACGGGAGAAGGAAGAACAAGTTGTTCGCTGTGAAGCATACATTGATGGGATGGAAGCCAAGTTGCAGGCTTGCCAGGTTTTTACCTTCAACATAAAATGCTTTTTTTTTTTGTTGTTGGTGTTTCAATGATATACTGCTGTTTTTTTTGTAGGGCTAAACATCTGCATACATGTTGATTTGATCAGACATCTTGTCCCGTCTTTCTCTCTTATCTATCAGGGCGATTCATTACTACTTAAATTTATATTTGAAGTTGTATTCAACTTTTAGGTGATCTCTGAAGTGACCTGATTTTGAACTTGAGTCTTGTCGTTTGTCCGCTGTATTGATTCCATCGATGATTTTGACTATCAAGTGTAAGTGCTTGATGTTTATTGGTTGGACCCATTCTCTAAAATCTGTAGTTGTGGAAGAGCAAAGACGGCCCATTCACGCTATCAGAAAAGCTAATACGCTAGTAATTTCTACGCTTTGGGACGCATGTTCTGAATTACTAATTTAGCAATCTAAAGCAATCCCCAGCCTTTTCCCCTTTAATTTCCTGTGGAGAACGAAACCCAAATACATTACTTATTATATGTATAGAGACGAACATTGGCAACATAAATGGTATGCAATGCTTTCTATAACTGCGTTGTCCATGAAATATATGAGTAATACCAAAGCAGCACGGTCTACTTTTGTCAGTTTAGGATATTTAGTGTACCACGGATTAGTTCTCCTTCCTTGTACGAGGATAGTTTGCTCGCTCCAGGTAACTAGGGTCCATCATTTGTTCAGTAGATGAACTTGGACCTCATCATTTGGTCTTATGTTGAGTTAATGTTTTTGGTTCCTACTTCCTAGTGTAGCCTTGTTCGTTAAAAAATCACCACATTGTTCCCAAGTAAACATTTTTTTTGATTCGTTAGTCTCTCTTAAGTTTATGTTGTGGAGAATCCTAAAGCAGAGTATGACTAATTGTTCTCGTCTCTTTTCAGCAATACATTCACAGCCTAGAGGGTTCACTACAGGAAGAAATGTCGCGGCATGCCCCTCTATACGGTGCTGGCTTGGAAGCTCTATCCATGAAGGAGCTGGAGACCATTTCACGCATCCATGAAGAAGGGCTGAGGCAGATCCATGCCCTTCAACAGCGTAAAGGTACTACTCCTGCTGGTAGCCCTCTTGTGGGCCCCCACACCCTCCAACACCCTCACGGTTTTTTTTGGTGCTGCTCCTGCGCCACCTCCTGTGGCTGTCGGATTGCCCCCTTCTCTCATCCCAAATGGGGGTGTTGCGATACACAGCAACGGTCACGTGAATGGTGCCGTTGGGTCCCCATGGTTCAACCATGCTTGAACCCTCCCCCACCCCGGCTGGTTGTCCGGTTGACCCCTTCTATCAATTTAGGTGATAGATGTGGGTTTCTTCTATATTGTCAAATTTTTTATTTATTTTTATCTTACTTAGGCATTTGGCTGGTAGTGCTGTTGGAACACTTGGTTAGAAAAATGAATAATGCAGAGGAGATTCCTGGAGATAGGTGGAGTAGAATGGGGCAATGATTTGGTGAAAATTTGGCTGTTGTAACGAAGTGAGTCCAATAGTACTAACAGTTGCAAATGCCATACTTCATCTCAATTTTTCGACATCATATTAACCAAAAGCATCGCGAAAGTTTTCCTACTTCACCTCAAAGTTTAATTCTACACCTTTTAGTTCTTTCTCCCTTGATTGCATGCATGTAATTTCTTTGCGCGTACAAACTCAAGTTTTAGGAGCAGCTGCATTGTTTGATTTCCAGATTCGAGTCTCGTTGCTGTCATCCGTTGTCTTCTGATCGTTGCGGGGTATATTTATTAGTGTCTATTTGCATTATGATAGATTCCTTAGAAAGGACCTGTGCAGTAGTGTTTTTGCTTTTTTGGTTGAATGCTTTTAGAATGCATGACTGACTTTTTGTTTAGGTAGTGATCGGGCTTTCAGATAACTTGATTAATGTGAATTGAAAATGTTTCAATTCAAATATGCCATTCAAGATACCAAAGAGTTGTAGGAGTATCATTGTATGTGAAATGTGGAGCAACGTTATTTTTTTCAAAATGCCAAAAAGATTAGAATCAATCAATCTATCTGATGGTATTCTTGAATGTTTTTTTCGTAAGCAAACAAAACTGTGAATGCGACAAGTGGCATTAGCTTGCATCTTGGGGGAAAAAACTGATTTTTGACCATTTTAAATTCAATTGGTCGAAACAATAAGATAACTTGGATTTTGGGGAAAAAATAATGCTACTCCCTCTATCTCTTTTTAAATGATAGGTTTGGGAAACGTGTATTTTTTGTTGCCGTTAAAAAATGTACTTCTGTAGCATGTTTTTAAAAATTTTTTTGCACCAAATTTAAGTCCTCAATGAGCACTTTAATTTGGTATTAAAAAATTTAAAAATTATATAAAGAGAAATATTTTTTAGGGGTTTGAAATTACACATATTCCAATAGTGATCACTTAAAAATAGACGGAGGGAGAACCCGTTACGAAGGGATCAAATCTAGAGCGCGTTTGGGCGAAGTCTTTTTTTCATTTTCCCATTCTCATTTTCTCCTTCTAGGTGTTTGGGGGAGAAAATCCAAAACACATTCTCTGAGAATTCATTTTGCATTTGCACAATCCAAGCCAGAAGTGAAAAAGAGGTTGGAGGCTCCTTTTCATTCTCATTCTCATTTTGGATTCTCTCCTCCAATTTCTCTCTTCCATTTGTCCCTTCTCGGCATCGCTATGTTCAGATCTTGACCTCGTCATAAATTGATTTGAGTCACCAGACACCAAATCTGCACCTGTTGCCTTAGGAGAGATGAAAGCTTAGGTAGAGAGAGAAGGTAGATCAGAATTAGAGAGGGAAACTTATACCTGTCATGCCATGTCTAATTTGTGTGTGTGTGAGAGAGAGAGAGAGAGAGAGAGAGAGAGAGCAGTTAGGAAGATGAGGCAGTTTTGGAAGAGAAGCTTCATATTATGTGAACTCTAAAGATATAGACAATGACCAAATTACCCCCATTAATCTCACGTTTTTTTTTTTTCACCCGTAAGTAAAACTATCACACTTTTATAAAAGCATCTCTAGTAGCCTCTCCATCCCTTTCGTTTGGGTGTTTTGCTGAGCCAAACTTCCATTTCCATTACCCAGTGGCCTCGGCAACCACCTCGCCAACGTAACATCCATTATAGTACCTCGCCACAGGAGGCGAGGTCTGGTGAGGCACTGTAGCCCTTGCCTAGCCTTCTCTCTCTCTCGCGCCTGGATTTTGGTCGGATTTCATGGCGGGGCAACCCGGAGGGCCCACAAGCAATTGTGGTTGCAGTCACGACGGGAGGCGGTGATGTTTCTTATAGATCTGAGCTATATTCTGTGTGTGTGTGTGTGTTGATTTTGGCCGGATTTTGGTTGGATTTGGGTCACGATGGTGGTGGTGCGGCGATGGTGGTGGTTTGGCGCTGGTAGCGGCGGTGGGTCTGGCTGTGTATTTATTTGTACACACACACATGCGCGCACATATATCCGTGTACATATACATGTGTTGAGGTTTTTTTTTTTTTTTTTGGAGTGAAATGGCTAGTCTGTTGAGAAGCGCTACTGGTGTACTGTGTGACAAGAAGGTACCCACAAAATTGAAAGGAAAATTTTATAGAACTGCCATAAGACCAACGATGCTTTACGGGACAGAATGCTGACCTATTAAGAAACAGTAGATGAACAAGATTAGTGTTGCAGAAATGAGAATGTTGAGGTGAATGTGTGGTAAGACCAGACGAGATAGGATTAGAAATAAAACAGTTCGTGAGATGGTAGATGTAGCACCTATAGAGGAGAAGTTAAGGGAAAATAGGCTAAGGTGGTTTGGGCATGTTTACCGTAGACCAGCAGATGCAGTAGTTAAGAGAGTGGATATGATAGCTTTGGGTAGAAACACACGAGGGAGGGGAAGACCCAAATTGGCATTAGATGCGGTAGTATGCAAAGATTTGAGTATACTAGATTTAAGTGATGAAGCGGCACTTGATAGAACTCAATGGAGAAAAAAGATTCATGTAGCTGACCCCAATTGATTGGGATATAAGGCTCGGTTCGGTTTGGTTTGGTTGGCTATATCATTGTATTACACATTTTCTAGGCAATTTGTTGAGGGTGCAACTAAGGCTGCTAGAGATGCTCTAAGCTGCAATTGGTTTCCTTGAGAAGTTATTACGTTCTTGAGCCTATTAACTTGATTTTTCACTTTTTTATACTCCTTCCATTACATAAAGTTAGTCCCTTACGAAATTATGTGTAATTTTAAAATTAAAAAATTAATATGTTATGAACATAATTTTTGGATTTTTTTTTGGCACCGTTCAAAAGCTCTCAACGAGATTTATCAAACAAGATCATCGCTCACCAAATTATTTTTGTAAGTACATTATATTTGAGTTTGAAATTGCACGTTGTTTCGTAGAGGACTAACTTTATAGGACGGAGGGAGTATTATGAAAGGGGATGTTCAGCTTGTGGATAAAACAAAAACTCTCAACTTTTGGCAAAAAAATGGGATTTAGATTGACTATTTCGGATTAAATAGAGTTAATTTGATGAGAGTCAAGTTTTTTAGATTCAGGTAAAAATTGGCTGGTACACGTTTACAAAAATATTTTTCCCAATATTGACTTAAAAAAGCCTGCAAACAACGATATTCGTACATGTCTTAGAGACCATAATAAATAAACAAGAGCAAAATTGTGAACAACCAATTTATAACTCATTCTCATTATTATTATTCTCCCAAATACTACTCCTTCGACAAAATGTATTCTGTACATTTTTCCAAACACTCCTCCCGGACTGAAAACATATTCTGATTATAATATAAAAAGCCAAAAAATTTAAAAAGGAAAGTTGAAAAGTAGGCTCTCAAACACCCTCTCGAATAAAAAAAACAACCCCCACCACCCACCCACACACATTCTGTTCACATAGGTAAGAAAATACGTTCTTCAAATCTTTTTATCGTGTTTTTTCCTTTCGATTGGCGTGCATGGCACGGTTATGAGCATGACCAAATGAAAGCCAAATGGAAAATGTACGTTGTCATATTTAGGAGAAAAACTTGCGTGCTCAGCACACATCTCGGCCGTTTAAAAGTATTTTGGACGGTTCGAAATTTAGAGACAGAAAAAGAAGAAAGAGAGAGGGAAAAATCTGAACCGTCCAAAACACTTTTAGACGGCCGAGATACGTGCTCAGTCACCAACGTAATGTCCTATTTGAACCCAAAAATTTATCCTTGTATGGACTTTCTATCATTTAACGGGCTTTACCCGTCATAAAGACTCAAGAAAGCCAGAAACTGTAGCGTGATGGAAACGTAATAATCTTTGACTGTTGAATACTCCATTAAACCTTAGTTTCATTTAAATTTATTTATATATATCACAGTTTCAACAAACAATAATTTAAGTTATAGTAATTCCTCGTCCACACAACACTTCAAAAAATTGATTATATTTTCAAATATATAATATTATTATATATTTAATATGGATCTCGTTCGATAGCTCTCGATGCATGAGTTCTATTAAACAAAATTTTCAAAATTAGATTGAAAGATATAAGAAATTGAAAATAGCACGCATGCCCGTAAATGAACAACAAGTTCGGGACGGAGAGAGTAAAACATTTTTCTTGCCCCTAAAATTACTTCTTTTATCCAAAGGTTCATGCAATATAAATTGGAAAAGTCAAAACTGTTTTTGGTAATGCAAAAAATTTCAATTTATAAAAGGCTTGTATCATGTATAAAGTACAAATTTTTTATGCACTGGAGTTTTGACATTAACAAAATTTGTTTTTTTGCGTTATCACCACCCAAAAATTTTTGTTCTGTTTTTCATAACACTCACTGCCTTCTATTCGATTTTGAATACAAGAATCTATAGGGTAAAAAATTACTAGAATAGAAAATAGAGAGAGAGAATTATTTTGGCTGTGAAGAACAACAATATAGTTGGCGTCAAATAAAGGCAGTCAAGTACAACAACATAATAAGAATTGCAATTCTTATTCATTTTTTTGAATGGCAAATTTTTTTTTTATTTATCTTTGGTAACCAATTATAAAGATTAAAGGGATCAAAAAAAAAAAAAAAAAAAAGGCATCACAACGCAAGGAGAAATCACAACTAGGTTGAAACTCCTCCAAGCTGACAATCACATGCCCTCAAAGACCCCAAGGGAAATAACAAGGATAGCCAAAGGTCAACTATTACAGAGCTACAGCTCAAAACTGATACAACTTGCAACAACCATGAATAAGACTAGAACAATCACCACCCAAGAATTTCAAAAATCAACATCATCAGCAGCTAGCATCCACCCAAGAGAATCTCCAAAGGACAACCAATATCATCGGACAGCAACCACAACACCAGGACATTCTCCATTAGCAGATAGCATCAGCAGATATTAAACCAAAATAAGAAACATTATCAACACCAGCAGACAGGGACCAACAGCTTTTAAGGTTTTAGATACAGCAACAGCAACATCCAAACTTGAATAATAGCTTCAGGAATCAGATTTTAAACTTCATCAACTTAAAAAAATGATCTCACTAACATATCAAGAAAAGGAGCAACAATACCAGTGTCTTATTCATATCACCATTCTCTTCTTATTCATATCACCCCACCAGTACTAGTGTCTGGTCATTAGTTTTGGAGGCCTAAAACGGACTCCGTAGATGAGGCCCTCCATGTATTTTGAATAATAAAAATTTTCAAAACATATATTCATAAAAAACTACTACAAAATACTTATCATTGCACAAATTTAACCATATAGGCTTTGTTCGGATACAAACTTGAGCCAAACTTTTGAAAAGTCCAAAAACCTTTTTTCTTTTTTTTGGAAAGTCCAAAAACAAGAGGCCCCACCGCAGAAACTTTTTGCTTCCTCTCTCGGAGCCCTCTTGAACTGTTGACTGCTAGAAACGGGGCCCACTGGCCCCTCACCCCAAATTTTCTTTATTTTTCCTATGTTGAAAACAAACAAAGATGTGGGCCCACTGACGCCAGAGTGAGGTCACCATTTTCTTTTTGACCACTTTCAAAAAATGTTGAATATTTAGTGGGCCCACTGGCCCCGGTTGTTTTTTGGACTTTCTAGAAAAAAAGTTTTTGGAAACTGGTTCAAGTTTGCATCCAAACACAACCATAGTCATTAAAAATAAACAACCATTACAATTTATAAGAAGCTTGCATATTTGAGGCCCCCTATTTTTATATTTTTCGGATGGCTTAAGCGGTGACTTCCTTTGCCTCAGCAGGATCTGGGGTTCCCTCCGCTTGTCTTGGTCCTTAAGCGGAATTAAAGTCCATAATATTCATTCCCTGGTTACACCTCTGATTCTTCTGATTTAGAGTTAGCGCCGATCCTTATCTAATACGTAAATCCCAAAAAAGCCAATTCTAAGGCTGGTCTTTGGGCTACCAATTGCCGTTTCAGTTTCCTCTGGTATTGTACCGGGTGAGATAGCTTGAATAGCGATCTTATGCCATGAACCGGCCCTACACCTACAATCGTCCAATTCTTGTTTATATAGAAAGAGAGAGAAGCATCACACCATTAGGAATAACATAAACATTACGCACAACCTAATAAAAACCATTAACTGGCATAACCGTAGAGTACAAGTAATACAAGTTTACATATGATGGAGTCCTAAAAATACAGCCTCATGGAATACATCATTATGTGCCTTATAATGTCGACCCTAACATGTCCAAAGTCTAACAAAACAAAAATAAGTAGGGAAATGATACATAATCACCAAAAAAAAAAATCCATTGAGGACGCTTTTGTGGACGATCTTCTGGTTCAACCGCTATGGGATTTGGTAATGGCCGTACTTGTTTCCGAGCTTACTCCTTATAAAGTGGCATCTCACCTATAATACATTGAAACTCACACAAAACGAGGAAAATCATTTGCTAAACGAGGACGCTTTTGTGGACAATCATCGGGGTCGACAGCTCCGGGATTCTGTGATGGCCCTACTGCTTATTGTTGGGAAAAATTACGGCAGCAATCATAAATTCCAAAGAACAATTTCCATTGATAAATATACTAGAACAGATTACAATGTATAGAAACAAACTGAAATTACAGTAACGGGAAATCAGAATTACAAACCAAGTTGTGTGAAACCACACTCTCCTTAACAAAGATGCGCCGCCTACCGTGGGTGTTGTAGGGTGCACCGACGTCTTCGTCCCAGGATAAAACGGCTAAAACCACTAACTACCGGAACACCACCGTTGGTAGCCTTGGCGAACTTACTAGCGTCTTCCTCTCTCTCTCAAAGATGAATTTCTGGAGCTTGAAAGTGACCCGAATTTTTTGATACAGAAGCAAAGGCAAGGCTGCCTTTAAATAGGTGAAGGAGGAGCCTCGGGAATTGAATAGGGGAGCCAACCTATTCAATAGAGCCATTCAAAACACAATTGAATTCTGTAACATATAATTACTCCCAACATGAATACGTGCCATTAACCTCAATTCATGAGGGGTATTAACCACTCGAAGGCGCTATAAATTAAACACTTCGTCCAAATTCATCGAACCCGGAGTAGACCGTTTGGTTGCCTCGTTAGACCTTCCGAAACGCCCTGGTTTCATTCATCCGAATTTCGTGAAATTTCCAACACTTACAATGAATTCAACAAACACTCAAATAGATGCCGCAAAATAAAACCATAGTCCTTAACATTCGGTCAATACACGACACGATCGAAGAGCCGAAGCTCGACAAACATGCACTCATACAACCAAAACATCAAACAGATGAGTTCTTGGAATGTGAAATTTTCTTGGCATAGTATAGAAAATAGAGCTGAAAATGATAACATTTTTGGATGGAGTCCTAGCTTTAGCTTTACATTGGTAGTTTTTGCAACATTTTCATCAGATTCTAGTATCAATGCCAACGTTTGCTATCAAGTCGTCTACGAATGTCATAATTCTTTCTTTTTTTTTTTGATCGGCACGAATGTCATAATTCTAAGTAACTGAAAACACTTAATCCCCTCGTTTTACCATTAACTTCCCATATAACTGTAAGGCTAAAAATGCCAACTTCAAAAATACTTCACGCTCCACGAGAAATAACTGCTCCATACGTACCAACTCACAAATTCAGTTTTTCATGTCTACCACTGACTATACACGAGAGAGAGAGAGAGAGAGAGAGAGAGAGCCAACAAAAGCTCCTGCAACTTCTCATGCCCATGGATTACTTCAAGAATTTGCATTTTGTTTTGCTGGAAAAAAGGTACGTCCTGACAGTACTACTTCTGGAAGCGGGGCCATGTAGTGAGTGAATCTCACTAAATATCGGTCGATATGGCGACGTATATAAGTATCGGTTTTTCAAGAGACCCATACCGATATTGACCGATATATGGTCCGATACATGCCGATATCAGCCGGTATTTAACCATATCACCGATACTATTACGTATCCTGATAACACTATTTAAAACCTTCTGATGATCTCGGCCGCCCAATCTTATTTTGGACGATTTGAATTTTAAATAAACTATTCCACTCACTATATCCTCTAGTGAGATCCACTCACCACATGGCCTTGGTTCCTCTACTTCTATGCCTTTCGTATGCTCTCAATTTTGTCAAGCAGCCTTTAGCTTTTTCTGGGTAAACTTTTTTGCCTTTCCCATCTCTCTCAATTTTGTCAAGTCGCCTTCACTTCTTTTTTTTTTTTTTTGTGTAAACTTTTATGCCTCTCCGATCTCTCTCAATTTTGTCGAGTGGTGGCATTTTTGCCCACTAAGTAGTTTTTTATGTCGGTGATTCCTAAAGTGTGTTTGTTGTCTTCACTTGGGTTCTTCCATTCAAAGGTGATTTTTAATAGTGAAATCTTTAATAGCAACAATAACACCGCCAAATGCTATAAGCAGTACAAAAGAATTGAGGTTTATAAGTGACAGCGTGTCACTAAAAGTGTGTTGCTAAAAAGTATTCAGTGACAGTTTTTTGTGCTAAGTCTGTAATTAGTGACAACTCAGTAAAAAGTTGTCAATGAATAATTTAGCAACATATTTTTAGTGACAACCTAGTGACAAAATTGTTATCACTAAAGATCATTTTTTTTTTTGGTAGTAGAGTGCAGGACGTCGGATTTCATACAACCATTATATATCTCTATTAGAGCTAACACGGTTGATTTACAAAACTTGATAGAAGAATACTTGGGTATTAGACCGTTTAAAACCGGTGGTGACGGCAGTGTTATATGATAATGTATGATTTGATTACATGCAACTTGCCATGATGCACTACATAAATATGGGAAAGTAAGAATAGCTTAGTTGATATAATATTGATTCCTACCGTTGTTTATTTGTCAAAAAAGATAATGCGACACACACGCAATCAAAAGATAAGCCGGAAGTTTTTGTGCACGTTTCTTCGACAAAGATCGACTTGCACATTCATCGCGTGTACCCCAGCCTCTAGTTCCATGAATCCGCCATTATTTTCCCTCTTCCCATCCAGCAATGATATCCAAAAACCATGTCATGTAAGTGTCATTGGTTGCCCCTTTCCCCACTCAACAGTAATTTCCCCTTTTATTTTTTTCAAATAGTCAATGCCCCTTCCTTTGGGCAGAGGACAGAGACAAATTCTACATATTAATTTCAGGATGAGGTTTTTTTTTTTTTTTTTTTTTTTTAAAGAAATGGCTTTCCAACCAAAGTTACACTCTAGCTAGCTAGGCACGCGTATTTGATTACGTGTGATCATCTAAGAGGAGCGTTGATTATATGCAATCAACAATAGTATATATTAACGCTGGTTACACAAGTATCTAATATTAACGCTTACATATATACTATCATGAACCCTACGAAGACATGAATTAAAATGTTCTGCACATAAATGCACAAGATAAATTGTCGCAATCAAGTTCCTCCTTACGTCGCATCCAAGTTCCTTCTCATGAAAATATAAATCGATTTGACTGTGCAAATGTTGCACACGATTAATATAATTTTTTATCAAACAAATTCGTCTTTATTTAAAGTGTGAACATTCATAAACAAACATCAGAATGAGGACAATTGTATCTATTACCTTTGAAAAGGTGCAAACATTCTTCTGATCAGTCTACTTCAAACACGAATGTCATTACATGAGTACATTGTTCATGATATAGTGGTTTTGGAGGGGTACAATAAATATGTATGCACGATCATGATATTGATACATTACACGTCATTTTTCGACATTCAAAATTTATGAATGGTATAACCACTGATATTCATGAACATATTCATAAATTCTGATAAACAGAAATAGCAAGGGCGTCTGCCTGTGATAAATTTTACGTCGAAGAGCAGATGAGGAATCAGAAAAATTGTACTAGAATAATCTTTACAAAAGATTTATCTTTCAAAAAACGGATGAGGAATCGAAGCTGCTATCGTACTACCCCTGATCTTTTCCTGAAGATGGCCTCTGTCCCGAAATGATTGCCTATCACTCTTCTCTAATTCTTGACCACGTGATTATAGATAGAATTTTCTGCAAAAATCAACTTATTCCGCAAATCGTAGAGTAGAAAATTTCGATTATGTAATCTCTCGGTTATGCAGTATAAAATTTTTGTTATGTAGAATTTTTTTCAATAATAAAATAGATTCCCCAAATGGTTTCCAAAAGGTTTGGTATTGTTTCCAAAATGTGTAAAAACTTTCGGTTACAAACTAAGAAAATTATTCTTTTGAGATGTGAAAAATCTCACAAATCCAGTGATATATAGGTTCAGATCTTCAGATTTTCTTTCTGAAATTGTTCATTTAAAAATGTTCAAAAGTCTTAAAATTGATCTTTGCTATTGTTTCCTTTAGAGACAATGAATCATTTAAAGTTGTAATGGTTCAAGTCTTAAGATTTTCTTTCTAAAATTTGTTCCCCTAATGAGAAGGCAGCTAAAGGAAATGATGACAGTGACTAAAGGAAACCATTTTGTTGACATACGCACCCAAAGGAAGCCATTTTGATGATATACGTACTTTCTTAAATTTGGAATAATTTAATTTGGGAATTCAGTAAAGAATTATTAGAGCAATAATTGATATTGTTTTTTGAATTTCGAAAATGACCTTTGAATCTCAATTACCATTTAGGACTTTGCTAGAAAAGTGCAAAAAATTAGGGGACATGTGGCAAGCTCAGGAAGCTCTCTTCACCAAAAGTCATTCTGCAATAATATAATAGATATGCACCACAGATCTCATTAGGGATACTGGATTTTCTTACCTTGCGGACTCCCATTTTTCAATAGATTTTTGACAATTTGAATGGCTTAATGTGTTTAAATCTTGTTTTCAATGGTCCCCACGAAGAATAAAAAAAATGACCGAAAAGGGCTTAACCCGACCAGTCTTTGATAAAACTCTACATATAAAGTTTTTTTGTTTTATCAAAAACTGATCGGATCAAGCCCTTCCCAATCCTTTTTTTTTATGATTCCTAGTGAAGACTCTTAAAAACACGTTTTAAACACCATTGAATGGTTCAGATCGTCAAAATTTGATTGAGAAAATTGAGAATTTGGCGAGTCGTGGATTGAAGCAAAATCCGAAACCCCTGATGGGATTTTGACTGATATCTATATATACATATACATACGAACACAAAAAGAAACACTCCAACGCCCTTGGCCACTCCATCTTAACCATTTCCATATCTGGTGAAGGTCGACGGTGGCGTCGCCTTCGCGGGAAGTTGCTCCGACGAGGTGCTTGCGTTTTGACTATGCCTCCCGCATGTCGCTGCTCTACTGAACCCATAGTGATCCGATGGTGCCGAGTGGAAGGGCCGTCGCTTAACAGATAAAAGTTACTCTAGGGATAACAGGCTGATCTTCCCCAAGAGTTCACATCGATGGGAAGGTTTGGCACATCAAACTGGACCATTGTCGCCTATTTATCTAATGGTTATGAGAACAATAAATCGTAACTTGGTTGCCCCTGATTTTCGACTACTCTACTGACAACTATTCAATACCAAATCCAATTTTAATTTTTAACACCTGGGTTTGCCTCTGTTTACGCTGTATTCTCCATGTTGTTTTGATTTGGTTTTAAATGCACCTTGGAGGGTTAATAGTTTGCCTCTGTTTTCCTACATGACTCTTAAGGAATATTGATTCTGGCGAGGAGTTCGTCGATTATGAATCATTTTGCAAGGAGTTTTGTATTCAAAGAATTCAAAATCTTATGAATATCAGAGAGGGCAAGGGAGGAGGATTGAAAACAGAGGGCATTGCCGGAGATGGGTTCACTGGTGATGGAGTCACCAGAGTTAGAAAAAAACCAGGGGTTTGTCAGTAAGGGTAGGGGGAGAGAAAGTGAGATGGGAAGGGGAGATGGGGTACAGGGTCCTTGTAGTGAGGGGCTTACTAACCCTGTGATGAGCCTATTCGGTCGTTCATCTTGGTAATGAACGCCTGGATTTTAATCCAAATGATGAATGACTCGGATCATTTGGAGTTTGGATTAAACCCAAGCTGTCGGTGCTGAGATAGACGGTCGGATGGGGCTCACTACAACCCTGTAGATTTACCTCAGTACAGGACCCCGGCTTCCGGGGAGATGGAGAGATCAGGTGAGATGGGGAGTGGGAAGAGAGTGCAAAATTTTACGTCCAGTTTGACGACCGGAGATAATTTTGGGTGGATTTGTAATGAAGGTGGACCCACCTCCTAAGAAGGATGGATTTGTATATGAGGTGTTTGGATGGTTTTTTTAGAAGGGAAATTTGAAGGGTGGATATCTATATTACAATACAAAGCGGTTTTTGTCTCAGTCATATTTTTTTTTGTCTCAGTCACCATATTACATTTTATCCTCTCTCTGCCAACTCACTCCCTCTTTCTCTACCATTTTATTCTGCCGGCCTACCACACTCAAAATTTCAAACCACATTCTCTCTCTCCTTTTCGAAATTCAAACCACATTCTTTTTCGCTACCTCCTCTATTTCCCCCCTCCCTGAAATTTCAAGGACCATAAAGAATGGGCACAAGCATGGGGGTCGATTGGTCAAGCCGTGTCTTCAGGCATGGGCACAGGCATGCACTAGTGATAGAATAAGAGGAAAAATGACTGAATTGTCCCCATTTTATTATTTTAATAAAGAAAATGAATTAATTTTATTATAATAAGAATAAATACATAATAATTATATTCAATACAAAATAAATACATAAAAATATTTAAACTATATTAGAAGTTAAAAAAATATTTCTGAATAAAAAATTAAAAAAAATTAGGAAGGGAAACGAATAAAGTCTACGTTTCAATTTGCATTATTTGAAGAAAAAAAATTATCACACCCAAACCTTATTATGTGAGTTTTTTTTAAAATTTATTTATTTATTATTATTTTTTTAAAATTTTGAGCCGTTGTACTAATAAAATTAAAAAAGGAGCACTTTGACCCCCCTCCCCCCCAACACAAAAAAAAAAAAAAAAAAAGAGAGAGAAAATAGACATGAAAGTGGCCCAAAATGGTGGGCCCTGGACCGGATGGAAAGCAAGATAGATGGGTGGCTGACCTGCCGATTGACCGGCAGGCACTCCGGAAAACTCCATTTTTTACGACGGAGAACTCCATTTTTCTCTAGGTCTCACCATTACTTACTAAAAAAAAATATACACATGTATACAAACATATTTATATTTCAGGTGGATTTACCTTCTGAAAATTAATTTGCAGGTATGGCATTTCGACCACTTGGTGGATTTGCAGGTATGGCATCTGTGTGTGTGTGTGATTTGCTAACAATAGGGTAGAGGCCGTCGTTGGCCAACGAAGGTGAGGGGAGATTTGTAATCCCAATAGTGAATCAACCCTATGTGCGAAAATGGCATCCCAAACGGAGGCTTGGGGTAGGTTTTGGATTACAAATCCAGGTCCTAACGACGTCGCCAAACAGGGCGTTAATTTCTAATCTTAGTCGCTAGATTTATTAATGGTTGAGATAAAGTTTTCTTTTTGTGTTTTTTTATGCATGTCTCTTCGAAACCGGCCTGTATACACACCCCGCACTTTCATTTGTACTATATGTTATGTAAAGGACCATGCTACGGGTACAGACGCCCGCGTCCAGAAAATGCAGAAATAGTGCTCGGGGACCCACTTTTGGGTCTCACACGAGTGATCCGAACCGTTCATTATTCTTAAAACATTTTTTCAAGGGACCCTACAAAATTTCAGCTCAATCGGATGGTTAGAAGTGCTCAAACCAAAGTCCAACTGTTTCAAAGAAAAAAAAAAGGTTTGGATCACTCGTGTGGAACCCAAAAATGAGTTCCCAAACACGGTCTGTACATTTTCTGTACACGGGCGTCTATACCTGTAGGTGTATCGATTATGTAAATCACGTTTCTTGGAAGTTTCCGCTGAACTCAATTAATTTCGGGGCTACATCAATTAATTACGGGGCTATGAAGTTAAGGATCAGAGAATTCTCCAAAGAATTTATGACTTGGTATTATGGTTGTCTTTTTCCGTTTTACTGATAGGCCAACCAAATTTCAACTGAAAATTCTCCAAAGAATTTCTGACTTGGTAGCTAGTCATGGTTGTCTTTTTTTTCTTCAATCTACTTCTATTGCATTTTCTCTTTAATCATCATGTGTATATCACATTAACACGGGTATTTCGCAAGAATAATTTTGCTTAAAACTTGAGAATTATGGCTGAAATCTAGGTATCTGTAATTTTTAGGTAGCAATAATTTTCAAGTATTGCTACGGTAGTTCTCTCATGCCATGCATTGCATGGGGTTTCTGCAAACACCGGACAATTAACTATTCTGTGAAAGTTGCGACATAATTTGCGTGCTTAAAGATGTTAATCTTAGTTATAACTTTTATATTTCTATACTTCTCCTAATTTTTTTCAAGGTTTTTAACCAATTATTTTGTCGAAAAGTCACACATATAGATTATGATTTTATAGGAGAATCAATCACCATGGAAAATTAGAGTCAAGAGCAGCGCATAGAAAATAGAATTGTTATACTTTTTTTTTTTTATCTAAGTGATCCAATAATTAAATAAACTTTGGGCTTGAGAGTACAATTTTTTAGCTAATCAAAAAAGAAAAAACACATCATTTTATTTCGTGTCTTCGTGCATAGCACGAGCTAATGCTAGTATAGTAAACGTAAGAAAAGGACAAAGAGGAAAGATAAAAAAAAAATACCCAACACATCCAAGAGTTAATTAGCACAAGCTGGAGATTTGCAGTTTAACATTTTCTTCACACCATTTTTATTTAAATACTTATGAATGATGAACAATTTTTGCACTCCATTTCTTTATACTCCTTCCGTCCCTTTTTAAAGTGTGTAGCATTGTAATTCTAACTTATTTTTTCTCACATCAATTTGTTTTAACTTTTGCATCTATTTTCCACTACTTTCCCTTATCAATATAATAATACCCATTTCAACAAGGAATCTACTTTTAATGATAAAATAGGAAATGTACCCAGTACTTTTTCAAAACACACTTATTAGGGGACAATCCAAAATGAAAAATTAAACACTGTAAAAGGGACAGAGAGAGTATATAATTTAATCTTTGAATGATAAGAATTACAATAAAAACACGAATTGTGTGGAGTGCATTCGAGTGCCAAAACTATAAATGTTCCCAAATTATTTTTTTCATTATTGGCTTCCATTTAAAAAATAAAAAATAAATTACTCAATTTACACTAAAAAACACAATCAGGGTCAAAATCGTAATTCAACCTCATTTCATATTAGCGCTCACTACTACACCCTTTTCTCCGCCATAAATTTCCACATATATAGACTTGAGAGAGAGAGAGAGAGAGAGAGAGTCGTCTCGCCTCATTTTACCCGCCTTTCTACTTTTCCATTTTTCCAAATTTCTCATCCAACACATTCCATACAACAATCCTTTAGAGAGAGAGAGAGAGAGAGAAATCGAGGAGAGAGAGAGAGAGAGATGAGGATGAAGACGACTTACGGAGTCTCTGCTTCTGTGACTGGTTCTGTGTTCATCATCTCAATCGTTCTGGTTTTGATCGTCTCAGGCAAATTCAATTCGTTGACGCACTTCGGTGATTTTTCGGAACAGGAATTCATAGTGCAGATTGTTGAGTTACGAACGAAGGTTAATGAATCTCAAGGTCCACTTTCCTCCGATCGATCATCCTCTGCTACTACTACTACTCGTTCCTCCGTCAACCGTAGTTTCAGAAATTTAAATGTAATTAATGTAAGAATTCCTTCACCGATCCTTATACTCTGTGCATTAGTATATATTTGTTACGTATTTCTTCATCTCTTCTGCCGATTTTGCGGTTCCATAGTGATTAGTACGTAATTGAGAAATTTCGAAGCTCGATTTTGCTTCTTCTACGATAATGTTTGGTGATCAATTGAGTTGAATTGTGCAGAGAGAAGATTACGGAGGGCTGGAGCTAGGACTAGCTCGAGCAAGGGCTTCGATTCGAAAGGCGGCTTCTAGTCGAAACCTCTCGCTACACGACGGCGGCGACGTACTCATTGGCCGAATCTACCGTAACCCTGGCGCATTTTATCAGTACGCCTTCCTCAACCGTTTTTTGAATTTTCCTGAAAAGAAAAGAAAAGTAAATTCAGAAAATTAAATAATTACTCGGAAAATGGTACGATACACATAATATTTGGAAAATTCAAAAAAAAAAAAAAAAAAAACTATCAACGCACCCAGAGCATGTCCCCATACCCTTTTTCTAGCACACATTAGTGTGGGGTCCAAGTAAATGTATAGGCCCAACACAATGTGTGGTGTCCCGGACTCCCGAGGCATACACAAAATAATCTCTCGAATATTTGAATGCGTTGAGTATGTACCCCTTGAATCATATTGAATGATAATACTTGAATTCATACTCCAAGATAAATTTAGAAACCAATAGTAGTTCGTATAGATGTCTAATCAATAGTTTTGAAGTTAGTTTGTACCGAGCTTTTTCTCGATGCAATTGATTATCTTCTTAATCAAAGTGTACGTAAACTGACTCACACACCTAAATTATAAAAAGACATATCTGTTCGTAAAAGTTCATAACATATAAGTATATAAAGTTCTTGAATTTTAATGATTATAAAAACTTACGCGTTTGCATGTTGGTGTACATAATTTGGGCTGCTTTTTGGTTACCTTTCCTTCTAAGTCACGAACAGAGGGGAAATTCCACTCAATTGTACCATTCCCCTTTGAAGTCTTTTCTGGGGTTTTGAATTGGAATGGAAGTCGTCTAGTTGACGCATGGGGGTGTACTAATAGCTTTCACCTTTCAGAACGGAAAGTTGCCAGTAGATCATCATACTCCTGCAATTGTCTGCTCCTATTTTAGTCGAATCTTACATTACTTAACAGTACAAGTTTTTACATGCAATATGCTTGATATATTTGAAGTAGTTCTATTCAACTAAAATTTCTAAAATTGCATAAAGGCAATTTAAAAATGATACAAGTCGCAAAAGGACTAACAAATTGAGACGGAGGGTGTAATTATCAGAAAATTTCATGCTAGCACTTGAAGAAGTTAAGGTTTTATTTTTATTTTTATTTTTTTAAAAACTTTTTGTGTGTTTAGTTATTAAGAAAAATGTAAAATCCACACCTTTAATTTTCTTGCAAAACATGTCATGTTAAAGAAAAGGAATTTTCGTTTTTCTGCTAAATTCTTTCGCAATCGTGCACACCAGAAATTAAATATGTTATTTTCCTTTACCTTACTTTATACTTTTCCGAGAATATATTTTCCACGCAACATTCCTGAAACAATGGACGGTTGAATTGTTTGACTGTCCATTTTTTTCAAGACAAATTAGAACTTTCCAATATATATATATATATATAGATATATCCGATTGACTTGAACTTTTTACAAAAATGATCTACACTTTATTGTTTACAAAATACACAGTTATTACTTATTAGTGTTTTTTGGGTGTGGATACTAAGAAAAGAGGGTGTGTGTATAGAATTTCTCCGGTGATTCTTCGTCGATGTTGAAATGTGGAATAACTAATTTACCCTTCTGCTCGTGATAAATTTCCAGGAGTTACATTGAGATGGAGAAACGATTCAAGGTATACGTGTACGAAGAAGGGGACCCACCCATAGTCCACTATGGGCCCTGCAAGAACATATACACTTCGGAAGGGAGATTCATAGTGGAGATGGAGCAAGGGAAGAGTGGGTTCAGGACAAGGGACGCGCACCGTGCGCACGCTTACTTCTTGCCATTCAGTGTCACCCTGATGGTCAAGTACTTGTACAAGCCTCTGTCTTACGACGTCAAACCGCTCCAAGATTTTGTGGGCGATTATGTAAGAGTGGTATCCACCAAATACCCGTTTTGGAATCGGACTTATGGGGCTGACCACTTCATGCTCTCTTGTCATGATTGGGTATGTCTCCTCTCCTCTCTCTCTCTCTAGCTTTTCAGTTTTATAAAGGGTATCTTTTTTTTATGAAGCGTAAAAATTTCATTAATAGAAAGAAAAATATAACTGTGTTATCGTCATATCAATAAATGGCTTCTTTGGATCCCAACTGATTGTTAATCTGAATCCAAAACCGGATTGTTTGGAATGGTGGCATTGGTAATTTTATGGGTTTAAGACCCGAAAGGGACGGCATGCATGCAGTCTCCATCCGAGCCATTGATGCTTGGCGATCAACAACCCAGATCAACTCGGCAATCAATGATGCAGATCTGTGTGAGTCTAAACACATCTGGACCGTTGATTGTCGAGCATCAACGGCTCGGATGGGAACTGCATGGATGTTGTTCCTTTGGAGACAGCACCATCCCCAATTCATTAATCTTTCATAGCCCTCTAAACTCACTTTTTGGTCCTATCTCGGGTCCAAAAAATAATTTGAATCCTTTCTCATAGATATTGGTGAGAAGAATGTTTTCGTAAAAACTAGTTTGATGGAATATCTTTGTAAAAAACTAAAAATTACGGGAAAAATCACTATTATTATTTTTATTTTATTAACGTATCCGTTAGGAAACATTAACAGATCTTTCTTCTTTGTTTTGGCACGGGAGAATAAGAACAATAAGAAATTAATAAGAAAAACGACTAGAAATACACCTTTGGACACAACTCGATCGTGTTTCAAAATTGTGTCCATATGATCAGTAATTTCTCAATTAAACCATTGTTTCACCCAGCAGTGCTACCCATAAACAATACCTAGAAATTTGCACAAAATTTGAAATCAGTGGCTCAGATTTACTTATTTTGGATAATTTTCTGGGCAAACTTTGTGGGTACTTTAGCATTTTCGTTATTTCACCTCTCAATTCCCAAATAAAAATACTATAGATTGATATACTCCCTCCGTCCCAAAATGATAGTCCCTTTTTGGATCATACGTGCCAGTTTCAACGGTTTATATCTTTTAGTTTGTAATATTTTTTTTATGATTTTAAAAACTTTGTATAATAAAACTAATTAAGATATATCAAACAAGATATATAATACATATTAAAGATATAAGTCACTGAAAATGACACAGTTCTAAAATGGACTATCATTTTGGGATGGAGGCAGTATTATAATATTTCATATTTCATTTCACTAATTCTCTTGTTCGGACAAATCACAGGGCCCACATGCCTCAAAAGGCCATGCCCAACTCTACAACAAATCCATCCGAGTCTTATGCAACGCCAACTCCTCCGAAGGCTTCCGCCCACAAAAAGACGTCTCCCTCCCTGAAATCTACCTCTACAGCGGCGAAGTCTCCCCAAAACTCCTCTCCGCACCGCCCCCCACCGCTCCCCGGCCCCACCTCGCCTTCTTCGCTGGTGGGGTCCACGGCCCCATCCGCCCCGCCCTTCTCCGCCACTGGAAAGGCCGCGACACTGACATACGCGTCTACGAATACCTGCCAAAAAACCTGGACTACTACTCCCTCATGCTCGAGTCGCGGTTTTGTCTGTGCCCGAGCGGGTACGAAGTGGCTAGCCCTAGAATAGTTGAGGCCATTTACGCCGAATGCGTCCCGGTGATACTGTCCGAAAACTACGTGTTGCCGTTCAGTGATGTGCTGAGGTGGGAGGAGTTTTCGGTTACGGTCGAGGTTTCGGATATTCCGAGATTGAAGGAGGTTTTGATGGGTGTGGAGGAGGAGCAGTACTTGAGGTTGAAGGAAGGGTTGAGGGCTGTGAGGAGGCATTTTGTGTTGAACCAACCGGCTGAGAGATTTGATGTGTTTCATATGATTTTGCACTCTGTTTGGCTTAGGAGATTGAATTTGAGATTTTGATAGGTGTAGTTTTTAGGGTAGCGGAGATGGCCAGCGCACTTAATTCGCTTCACCGTGCAGCGCATTTCACAGTCATCTATCTGGAAAATTAATGGTCCGAATTCGCTGAATCTTTCTTACCGGTAAGAGTATACTTTGACCGGTAAGAAAGCGTTTTCGAATCCGAACTATGGAAAATGCTTTTAGACAGGTGGGATGTTGTGCTGCACGGTGCGATTTAGTTTTTAGATACTTATCAAAAGAAAATTCTTTTTTTTTCCTTTTGTTTGTTTTTGGTTGAGCTCAAGAATGGGGTACATGTGGATATGAAAGTTACTTTCATTTTGTGATTCTAAAGAAAGATGTAAATGCAACATAAAACAATTATTCAAACATTCAAAATGATAATGCAAAAACTGTTTCGGTGAAGGAATTGATGTCTTTTGACTCTCCATGATTTGACGAAACATTTAATTCTCCATTAATTTTGTGTTAATTTGATGAAAGAGCTGGCCGGAGTTGCATTTTTCCAATTTTTTTTTTTCATCAAATTTGATTTTGATGAAACAATTGATGAAGAGGTGGAGATGGTCTTAGAAAGTACACTCAAAAGAGAGTTAAGAAAAAAAAAAAAAAAACTTTTGAGCTTTTGGATACTCCCTTTCAGGAAAAAGTGTACGAAGAACTTTTGAACCTGAAAAACTTGACACAGTTTAATGTTGTATTGATTTAACAAAGATGATATGTGCACAGAGCCACAGATTGTGCACTGATAGGTCCGTAGGACTCACTCGGAGTCTCACATACACGATTCAAGCTGTTCATTAATTTTAGAATAATTTTTCATTAATTTTAGAATAGTTTTTTTAGCCACTCCAAAAAAAATTAACTCAACGAGATAACTGAAATTTCTTGATTCAATCTTGGTATCTTGAATTCTCAAGGAATTTTGAAAAACATGAGACAATTGGATCAGGAAATTATAGTTATCCGATTGAGCTGATTTTCACCACGTGACTTAAAAATTTATACTAAAATTAATGAACAGCTTGAATCGTGTATGTGGAACTCCAAAACGGGCCCCATTAACCCATTTGTGCACAAGCTGTCCAGGGATCATTTGTGCGCACATCATTTCTGTTGATTTAAATCACCATCTCTTGGACTAAAACATGACCATTTAGAACTCAAAGTAGTGTCATGTTTAATTGCTTATCTACGTATAATGGTTATTTTAGGGGTATGTCAATACAAATTTACGAAATTGTGCATGCAAAGCTCACATATTGTGCAAATGCGACAGAATTACTCCCTCCGTTCCTAAATAATGTCCCCACTTTCTCTCTCTTACCTTTTTTCAAATCAAAAAATGAAGTACTTTCGTGTATCATTTTTCGAATTTTTTCGCACCGAATTAAAGTACTCGTCAAGTACTTTAATTCGGTGCGAAAAAATTCAAAAAATGATTTACGGAAGTAGTTCATTTTTTGATTTGAAAAATGGCACGACTTTTCGTAGTGGAACATTAATATGGAACGGAGGGGGTATAAGTCTTCAAAATCTTGAAAGGCTCCATATAGCGAGGACTCAACTTCCAGTTTTGGGCAGACTGAATTACACCTTTCCCGGGAAATACCCGAAGAAATACCATCTCTCCTATTTTGAACTCCAAATCTCTTATGATTATTCACATAACATTTTGATCGGCAAAAAATTTATTAATCTTTCAAAACATATTATAAAGATTAAACAGGCCCGAGACTAAAAACGCCAAAGACCCAAAAGGGAAAAAACTAAAGACACTATATGGAATCATGGATGGCAAGAAACCAGCCAATGCACAGAAGAAACACAACAAAAAACACCCCAGACAACCAAAAACACCCTAGAAGCTTGTCCCCTAAAACCAGCTACGAAGAAAGCAAAACCAGCAGCAGCAAAAAAAAAAAAACCCTGAGCTGTTACATGTTAGAAGTAGTTTGGTTTGGATCTCCTACTTAAATACCTAGCTATGTAGTCCTACGTTAAGCCTCCGGAGCCACACTGAATGGAGTACCATATGCAAGAAATCGAACGGCTTTGCCGGTCGATTCACCACGAAATGCCATTGAACTTGCTTGACCCTTTCTTGCATTTTCAAGTACCTGTCCATTGAAATCCCAAGCAAAATCTTCTTGATTTCCGGTATCTTTGACACCGGAACATGAATCGAAAACTCACTCCAATCAAGAACATCACTAAAAGGGAGAACGTATCCATCAGATATGATCACCGGAACACACTCTGCGTATATAGATTCAATCACTCTTGGGCTTGCCACTTCATATCCACTTGGACACAAACAAAACTTGGCTTGACCCATTAAGGCGAAGTAATTTAGGGTTTTGGGGAGGTACTCATGAACTTGAATGTCATGGTCTTTGCTTTTCCAAAATTTGAGTAGGGTTTTTCTCACATGGCCGTGTTCACCGCCTGCGAAAAAGGCAAGGATGGAACGGTTGTTTAGTGGTTGGCCGAGGTGGGGCGGTCCGAGTTCTTCGTATGGCATCTTGATTTCCGGCAAGGAGACATCTCTTGATGGTTTGAAACCTTCGGAAGTGTTGGCATTGCAGAGGACTCTTATGAAGTTTCTGAATAGCTTGGGGTTGGAAGTTGATATATATGGTCCCTGGCATAACAGATAGAGGGGGGGCAAGTGAATGGATTAGTAAGAATTGGAAAACAAAATGAGATTTTTCTTTATAATATGAATTTATTTACTCGAGTAGATACGTAGGAGTATAAGTATGAGATTATTTTCTAAAGAACCATAAAAGTTGGAAAATTAAAAAGTATGAGCTTGTGAGATTATTTTTTTTATTTTTTATTTTTTGTAGAAATGAGAATAGGTTTAATAAAGAAACTTGACAATGAGTACATCTAGTCAGGAGAGGAAAAGGGTAACCAACCAAAGATTGAATATTGAAAAAAGATACAAAACAAACGAAATTAAAACACCCGAACAACAGCCACCCAAATGATCTCAGCCTCACCGCCGTCATCAATGTGGGATCATGCCATGCCACAACCACACCCCACCATTGACAACAAAGAGATCATGACATGCCACTGTTGACCCCAGACAATAAGGCCGGTGTTGAAACAAATCACAAAAAGCCAGAGCATCAACCCTGGTGGTGACTAAAAGTAACCTTCATCAAATGATGACTAAACTGGAGAAACCCTAAACATCGGCAGACCTGGCTACACTATCGACTCCACCGATTCCAAAACGCCCACCGCCACCATCGTACCCACCACCACAACCTCCAAACCACCTACACCGCCATCGTACCCACCCCCACACCAACTCCAAAACCACCACCACCGCTGTCATTTGACACGCTCCCCCAACCCAACAACCACCACCATTGCCTCGAAACCTTGTTCATGCCAGAATCAATTAAACCCTAGCACGGATCCGGGGTGGGTGCTGTGCAGCAGATGTTGTGCAGCAAAATTATGGCATTTTGCTTGATTTTTGGGCACACCTATGAAGCTTTCAAGGGCCTTGTTTGGCGGAAGAAAAAACTACTATAAAGTGGCTACACCAAAAGTGCCAAAACCCTAAACTCAAAATGCATAAATCCAAGTGCCTAAACTCACTGTACCATACCCCAAAGAGTCTAAATCCCCTAAAATCGAATCCTAAAATTAACTCTCCAAATAGAGCCTTTCGAAGTTTTGGAGGTGTAACTAAAAAATGAACAAAACGACATAGTTTTATCGCACAACACGGTACACAACACCTACCATACAAAACCTTCCCTGGATTAATTTGAGAGGGTAGTACTACTATTTTTCTTGTTATTTGCTGAACCATTAAATATTAGATTATGTAATAACGTTTTATTCAACTATCTCCAATCTGGATCTATTGATTAGAGTACTTTTGACGAATCGTACATATATAACTACTCCCTGTTGCTTCACCAAGTCAACATTTTGATATTTTGTGCGTTTATGAAAAAAAATCAAGGTAGGAGTAAATTTTGAGATTCTAATTTCTAAAAAGTAGTAGATAATGCTAGTGAAAAATTCTACTTTGGGATTGTGGAGATTCCTAGAAGATAAAAAATAACTTAATTTCTGAATCTAGAAAATATGGATTTGAGGTGCTGTGGAAACCAAATGTTAAATTCCAAGTTATTTAATAGTCATAGTTTTAGCTTTCACGGTAAACAATAGTACAATAGACACACGTTAAAGGTTGTATACCATATGCACCTATTGCACGGTCCAGATTATGTCACCTCATCTGCAATATATAGTAACATTTTTTAGTTTTTCAAAATTTTTAGCAATATGATTCGTAACATTTTCTGTGATTCGTAACATTTTGGTGTGTCTTATACCTTTTATAAAAAAAAAATCGTAACTTTTACCGGGGTGTGTATCATACACACCCAAAGTATCATACACACCCAAATAAAATGTGTGTATTGTAGCCTTTTCCGACACACTTATCCGGTTCAATGAATTACAAGCTAAATCACAATTTGAAGAATGAAATGCATACCCAGTCATGGCAAGAAACGAAGAAATGATCAGCCCCACTGCTTCTATTCCAGTACTCGTACTTCTTCGATACGATAGTCACATAATCGGTCACAACATTCTGCAAACGATCCAGAGCGAAATCGAACTGAGGTTTGTAGAGATATTTTACGATTCTAGCGATGCTAACCGGGAGAAAGAAGAGAGTAGCTTCGTCGGGATGTTGAGCCCGAAATGGGCTCTTCTCGCTCTGGATTTCGTCGATGAACTGCCCTTCGATAGAGTACATGTCCTGCATTGGTCCGATGTGAAACAATGGAGGCTCTCCCTCTTTGTACGTCCATACTTTTAATCTCTTTTCCATGTCTATGTAGCTCCTGGTGAAGACTTGCATGTTACAATGGAAGTGGTACACTACTATAAAAATGCATAACAATGGCATATAATTCATACTTCTAGTAAGAAGAACTGCAGTGATTAGTTCAATGTGCGTGTAAGCTGGTCCGAGACATCATGCATTATAAAAAAAAAAAAACTCATACTATGATACAGGAGAAAATTTTGGGTGCGGATTGGGTAGGGACATGTGGTGCCCGACACCCAATCCGAGCCGTCCAGACACGTTTTGGACGGCTCAGATCCGAGGGTAGCATTTTTGTAACTTTTGGGAGCAAATTTACCCCATCAGATCTGAGCAGTCCAAAACGTGTCTGGACGGCTCGCATTGGGTGTCGGGCACCACGTGTCCCTATCCAATCCGCACCCAAAATTTTCTCATGATACAGACATAATGAATTCAACTTTGATGTATTGAATTTATTTGCAAATGTTGCGAAATTTCTACAAAAATGTCATGAATTTTTTGTTTAATAGAAGGAGAGTACCATCAGGGCCGGCTCAACTGTTTTTGTAGCCGGCCTCAAGCTACATGTCAAAACAAGGCTATACTTACGTTCAAAAAGTTGGCAGCACAATCTCTTACTACTAGTAAATTTCTTGCAATTTCATTACGAGATTAACTTTTTTACGGGTGATCCGTAAAGTGGGGGTTTGTACCGACAAAATTCTCGCCGTCCATCCTGAGATTCAATGGCTCGGATAACGTGCGGTTTTTTTCCCCCCCTAAATCCAAGATGCTTTTAATGAAAAGATGGAGAGTGCATTCATCCGGGGGTTGGATCTCGGGATGGACGACGGGGATTTGCTCGGTGCAAACCCCCTCTTTGCGGACCGTCCGTAAAATTAAAGGACAATCTCATTGATTACTGTTATCTTAACTGATGAAAAGCATAAGGGTTTCTGTAAACGGATCCTCTAGGGATGAAATTCTCATCCTTGTATGAAGAATAGCTCCGAGTCCTGACTGCTTTACGGATGGCCGCCCGCGATCTAGCCAAACCTTCTTCTATTCTCTCAAAACGATCGCTCTTCCGATCCTGTAAAACCAAAAAGAAAAAAAAAAAAAAGTACACATAATCGCGACAGGATAATACAAAACATTATAAAAACGGAAAAAAAAAAAAAAAAAGTCCCGGAAATACTTACATTGCTTCTATTAGCAATTGGGTTTTGTAAATCAACCATATGTTTTTTAGAAGAAGAGGGGAAAATATGGAATTGGTTGGTAAGGGAAGGAAAGAGGAGAATGAGAAAAAAGCATAGGGAATAGGAGGATCAAGATTTGGGTGCTATTGAAGTTGGCCATGGCTTGTAAGAAACTTAGGAATGATGATTATGATGAGATATATATATCCAAGGCAAAGAAATATAGTAGAAGTTTATAAAAGGAAAAGTAATAAAAGTTAAGGGAATAAAATTAATGAGACAATTAATATGACTTGCTTTCTATCTTTATGGAAAAGCATATGATATGTTGTTTGACTTCATAACCTATAGATTTACATTGCATTAATTGACATGTTGGGCTTTTGGATTTTTTTCTGATTTTTTTTTTTTTTGGAATCCATGAACAAAACAAAAATAGAAATAACTTAAATTTTTTTTTTTTTTCTGATTTGGAGTTTGCTTCAAATCTATGTTTGTGTTTACGAGAATGAAGGACAAACAAGGAAATAACTTAGATTTTTCTCATTAACTAGTTAAAATGGACAAGAATTTTGGAATAATGAAAACTAGAAAGATGGACCAATATTTTGGGACGAAGAATAATAAATATGTTTATCCACTTTCCCTCAAAACTATAATCTATATATAGTCAAAAGCAGAATCTGAAAGTGTAATTCAAAATCTTCTTTCACAGCTACAAACTCCCATAGATTGTTTTGTTAGAAGGTTTCAAAAAAGTAATTTTCCTTTCTACAAAAGCAAGTTTACAAGCCGAGAAATTTCACATCTTGAATTCCTTAAAAATAGCTACCAAATAAATTTGGAGACGTAAATAATTTTTTTAGACTATCTACTCATCGTCCAATTGATTTGGAAGAATAAAGTTGAAAAATCCTTTTTCTTATGATATCAATTACTCAATAAACAAACTAAAAGGAATTAAAAAAAAACAATAAAAAATGAACTCAACGATATACTTGGAAAACCCCATTGGGTAAAACCACGAGGAGGAAATCAACGTACTAAAAATTACCATTGTGTAGTTACAAAACAATCTCAATAATCATAATCCTGAATCCTCACCGACTAACCAAAGATTGTTTGCCAAATCTACGTACACAGTACCAAGTGGTTGATTTCCGAATGCCTCGAATCCTCAAATCCTCCGAGATACTGCCAGAATCCACAGGAAGAGCAAGCAAAGTAGTGGTATCAAAGTTGTTAAGCACTCTTAGAATTATCTTGAAGCTTAAAAAGTGATCAAATGCCATGTATATACCCAAGAGTCAAAACCGATCTCCCCCTTTGTAATTGTTAATTTGATGAGCAAAAAGGAACCACGTTGTTTTTTTTTTTTTTCAATAGTAAATGCATCCACATATAAATACCAAAAATCCGCATATCATAACAGCCGCATATATTGCCTTGATATATTACCGAAAGCGGCAATTAGTTCCTTTAGAATTACTTCTCTTTCTTTCTTTAGCCCCTGATTGTCATATCTTCTTCCTTTAATGAGCGGATCTGGGGGATGCTCCTTTTCTCTTAAACGATGTCGTTTTGTTCATTTTCTTAGTGTACCCCCAAAGCTTCCAAGGGCCTTGGTTGGAGAGTTAATTCCCAAAGTGCATAACCCCTAAACCCAATGCCTAAACCGTAAATCCGAAGTGCCTAAACCAACTATACCCTACCTTAAAAAGCCTAAATCTCCTAAAATTGAACCCAAAAATTGAATTTCCCAAAGTGCCTAAACCCTAACCTCAATACCTAAGCCTTATACCCAAAGTACCAAAACCTAGAGTGCCTAAATCCAAAAGCCTAAACCAACTATACCCTACCCTAAAGAACCTAAATCACCTAAAATTGAACCCAAAAATTAATTCTCCAAACAGAACCCTTAGGCCCCGATTGGATGAGGGATTATTTTCAGAGGGATAAGTTATGGAGGGGGTATTATTTTTAGAGGGTTGGCCCACATTGATGTGATGTTTATGGAGGGGGATGAAAACATAGATGGTTTGGATGAGGGATTAAATAGGGGGATAACTTTTGACTTGGTTTGGATATTTTATAAATAAGAGGAGGTGAATGATGGAAAAAGCTGTCAAATGACTCTTTTACCCTTTGTCCTGTCCCAAACTTGATTATGCATTAAATTAATGATATAATGTAAAACCTAATCCATTTAATTAATTTTGGACAATTTGAAGCTATAACAATTTATTTGATTGAAAATTTATATTTTTTATTGAATTTTTTTAAAAAAATGTTTTTTAAAAATTTAGTACATTTCAATGGTTGGTTATCCAATTTTAATTTGTGAATTGTAAGTACCCAACTTTAATTTTTCATTTACCCGTTAGCCTACATTTGATTTGTTTTTTTTTTTTTTTGTTTCTATTTCATATATTTTGGTACTACAAAAAAACAAAACCATCACATTTAATTTTTTTTAAAAGATGTGATTGTGTTGATAGTTTTAATCATACTTTCTTTGTAACTAAATTAAGCTCCAACTCAAATGATTAGCCAAATTGAGCAAAAGTTAAGTCATTTTATTGCCAAGTTCTATACTTTGTACTCAGAACCAAGTTCAGTGAATAAAATGTCTTGATTCTCCATTCTACTATGGACTATGGAGCATTAATTCCAAATTGTCATTTGTCAAGATGTTCGGGGAGGTATACAGAGAAAAGACATCGCCGTACCTTCCATTTTTTTTTATTGGTAATAAGAGTTTGTCAAAAGTTGACAAAGGATACATTGAGGATATGGCCAAGCTAACATATCCATCAAAATGCAATTACATAGTTGCCGAAAGAAAGGAAAAAAAAATGCAATTGCAAAAATAAAATGGCCAAAGCCATGATCAAGTCACAAACTTAGTTTTTTGAGCAACAGGCTATTATTCCTAACTAAAGAAGAGGGCATGACAGAAGATCCAGCAGCAACAATTCCTTTTAGTCCAAAGCCCCTTCTATTCATTTCACATTTGCTTCCTTCAAATAGATAGAGAGAGATGTTCATAGTAAGCATAATTCTATCCAAAGATTAACAGGAAATACTAAAGAATTCAACTCACTATGATGATGAAGCTTCTTCACAGGGGTAATAAACCTGGTTCCGATGGTATTCAACAGCTCCATTCTCGCCATATGAGATACGGTTGCACAAGAAGTTCACCATGGTGAAAACAAAAGGGCTCAGAAATAAAAAAAATTCAGTACAAAGGGCTCAGAAATAAAAATTCCATCCACAAGGGTATGCATGGTTGCAACTACCGTTGCCCTGCCAAGAAACTACCTTCATTAATATTTGATTTCATTCTTCATCGCCCAATGAAAAGTCAAGAACCACCAATAACAGGTGTAACAACAACACAGTAACTAGCAGCAATGACACAATTTTAGCACCGCTTTTGCACCAATTAAGCATTTCTAATGGACACAATTAGGACACAGATTGGACACAGATTTCCTACACAACAACCACAAAACAGTCACCAAACTAGCTGCCAAGTGTACCAAACAGTTCCACAATATACCATAAATAGGTCCACCAGCAACACAACTATACAGAAACAGGTGTACTCTAATAATAGAACAGCCCAGATTAACTATTAAATGTAACCAAAATTAACAGAGTTCAGAGAGCACAACTCATCACTGGCCTTAACACACAGAAACACATTGCACTGTCACACACATGCACTCCCACAAACACACACCAAAGCTTGGAACCAACACACACACACACACTCCTGCACTACAAGTCCTTCAATATAATTGAATAAATGGGCTCAGAATTTACATTGTATCCAGGTAGGGGTACTACTTGGCTGCAAATATGAGTGCCCCGCCAAGGTAACACCTTCATAAGTTCACATACATTAAAAAAAATTCATCATTGCCCTTAAACAGCAGGTCACTGTCCTATCCCAAGCAATTTCAGTTACATAATTCCCAAAACATGGCTCAGTTAAATTTAGTTTAACTGCCCAGAATTGCACTTGCACCAACCAACACACATAATGCACTTGCACTGCAAAGAATTGCACTTGCATCAACCAACAAAGAACCAAAACAGATGCAGCCCAGATTTTAACACAAAGTAACCCAGTGAACCCTGAAATTGAAAGCATAACTCGATCAGAGGCTCAGATTAACATCATCACTGCCCAGAATAACATCAAAACTGCCCAGAATCGGTGGCTCAGAAATGCTACATCATTGGCCAGAATTTAAGTGCCCATTGCAGCTATAAGAGTCTACAAGTATTCAACTCAAATACACACTATAATTAAATTCACTTTCACAGGTCAACGTTAAGGCATAAGTAGCCATAAAATGGTGAAATGTGAATAACTATAACATAAATCCAGAGCTGCAAATGGAAGTGTTCAGCATCTAACAGAAGGTAAGACAGCACTAGCCACATTTTACAATGGACCAATAGAGCAGTACACAATAGAGCAATGGTACCATAGAACATAACTGAGCACTACACAACAGAGCAATGGTACCACAGAACATATTTTCAGCACTACACGTACCACAGATACGAAAAAGCAAGACCATAATGACAGGTTTTACACATGCAATTGCCCAAACCACTCATTATCAGGCATAAGCAGCATGGGCAGCAACATGCAATTGCCCAAACCACTCATTATCAGGAAAAAGCAAGACCATAATGATAGGCTTTACATAATGACAGGCTTTACACATGCATGGGCAGCAAACCACTCATTATCAGGCATAAGCAGCAAACCAGTAATTATCCAAATTGATAAGCACATGCACTTGGTAAGGCTCAGAAATGGGACAAAGATACACCACTAATCAGACTGTACTAACTGGGCTCAGGATTATCCAAGACACATCATTGCCCAAATGTATTAAATGGCTCAGAAATACCTCATCATAGCTCGGAGCAAATGCACAAAAACTGATTCACATTTCCACTGCCTCAGATACAACAGCAGCCCAACAGTAGATAAGAAACCGTCACACACCTATTAAGATAGTGAACCACCAACACCTGCACTAGCCAGAATTCAGGTGCAAGTAATAGAAAAGGTCGAATTGGCTGAACCATTGTTGTAAGGCTGTACAAAGGTGCTATAATCATCACTGGGCTCAGATACCACCAAAACATCATTGCCCAGCAAAATAGGCCACAAATGAAGTAACATGTTCAACCACAATGGGTACTCATATAAGTGCACCAACATACACATATAGCACAGCCCAGATTTGAATGCAGTACACAACTTACAGAGGCTCAGTTTTGTAGCCATCACTGCCATAACAGAGCCTTATTTATGCTCAGACTATAATCATCACTGCATAACTAAAACATCAGCTCAGGAACATCACAAAAATAGGTGACAAACAACACAAAATTAGGCCAGAACAGGTCACTAATAAACACATGGCAGCAGCAACACAACTACACATTGGCTTAACAGCAGCAGCATCAACAGAAAAACATAACACAGCTGCAATTCTACAGCAGCAACAGAATGCACAGCAACAGAATGCACAAGCCTCATATACAACCCAAGGCTCAGAAAAATATCATCACAGCCTACAAAAACAGTTCAGAATTAGCCAAATGTCTTACAATAGCTCAACAACAGGATGCACAAGCCTCATATACAACCCAAGGCTTAGAAAAATATCATCACAGCCCACAAAATTGTTTAGAATTAGATAACAGGATGCACATAAGGGTACTCACTGGCTGCAAATATGATTGCCCCGCCAAGGTAACACCTTGATAGCTACACATACATTAAATTTGCTTCATCATTGCCCTGCAATAAGTTGATGGTTGTTAGACAACCTGCCATTAGATAATAACCATGGAATAAGTTCTCAAAGAAATGAACAGAAAGGCATTTACATAGCCTGCCATTAGATAATAACCATCGAATAAGTTCTCCAAGAAATGTACAAATAAGGCATTTACACTTCATATGCCATTCATTATACAAAAAGGCGTTAAATATACAAAAAAGGCATTTACACATCATATGTCATTCACTAGGACTTAGTTAAAGTGTTTGATTACATACCACAAATGGCTACAATGAATAGGTCATGAATAGTTAGCCATTCAAAAAATTGTCCTAAATTTTCCCACAAGTACCTAAACGGGACCAAAGACGTGACCGTTGAGGACCGCCTCAGCCCAAGTTTGCTTGACCTCATCCCGGGTGTTTAGAAATTGGTCAACTCTCTCGTCTTTCTCACCAATAATGGCAGCTAGCTTGAATTGTTGTGTCAATGTAAGGTCAAGTTTTTCTAGCAAGGATGGAATCGTTGACCGGCGAGCGGATATCTCTTTCTCATACCCCAATTTGTCTGCCAATTTGTCCATAGTCACCAAACTCTTCTCGCACCACATGTCCAATTTGTCCTCATCACCCATCCTTGTTCTCTTCTTTCCCTTTTTACTTGCGGCATTGGCCGGAGGCGTGGTGGACGTTGGGATTGACATACGCCGTACGAAGTTTGTGGGAGTTGAACCCGGAGGAGTGGAACCCATGTTTGGGGAACCCGAAGCCGTGGACATGCGGGGGGTAGATCCCGTACGAGTGTTACCCATGTTTGGGGAATCCGAAGCCGTGGACATGCAGGGGGTGGATCCCGTAGGAGGAGTGCTACCCATGGTGGCATATGGTGAATTGAGAAATTGTTCATCGAACAATGGCTCATAGAAATCGCTTCCCATGCCATCTCCACCACCAACATCCTCGGGCACCCCAAAATCTTCTTCAATTTGAGTACGGGGAATTGATTCCTCCATTTGTGTTGGATCCTCCGCCCCAGCCCCGGTCGCCCTATCCTTTCCGAAGACAATAACCCATTCATCATAGTATGGGAAATGCTTCCCGTAGACCTCTTTGGCCTTCTTCGGGTGGGCCTACACAAATATTTGAAGTTTAGCGACGGTGTGACACAATTGATAGTGTGGAATGATTACGCCTTAAAAGCCTAATGAAACAAATTAGGCCTTAAAAGCAAATTGAGTTACCTTTTCAAACTCATCCCACACGCTTTGTTCCATATCCACCTGTTTGTTGACGTTGTCCCAACCGAACCCACTAAGTGCCACAATGTCAGAGATTTTGTGATACATTTGTCTCCAATACTTGACCTTGGAGTCAATGTGGGGGGAGGCCTTAATGTGGCTATCCGGCAACAATTTCTCCAACTCCTTCTCCACCAAGGTGAATAAACAGGGTCTAAAGCCATTTTCGGCAGTCCACTTGTCCGAAATCTCATTGACCATGACTTTGATTAAGGCATCCTCCTCCACTTTCCTCCACACCCTACGGGTCCTCTTTGTGGTAGTTGTAGACACATTGGCTTCTTGGGTGTCTTGTTGGCTATCCATAACTGCAAATGCATTTTATGTGGCCAACATTTGTAAAAGTACGACATGAATTATTAAGTAAGGAACATAAAGCCATTAGAATTACAATGTTTCACAATTCAAGTTTACGAAATTGAAATACCATAGACATCAGAATGTATAGAGTACAAGTTCTTCAAACACTTAATACAAATTGTCAACAACAAGTTCTTAGTACACATACTTCTTAATACAATTACATTTAATACAAATCATGGGGGGTGCACCTCTTGTCCCCCACCATTTGCTACCCAATGGTAATACATGGTAGTAGCCAACGCATCCCTCTTGGCTGTCCATTCATTGGAAGTCTCTATTTCTGTAACTCGATCATCATCTACCGCGACATCGTGGAGGTGATCTTGTTCCCATCGCGTGTACTCCAACTCAATCGGATCATTGGGCATCTCTCTTTTAATGAGGTTATGGAGAAGGCAACACGCTGTCACGATACGACATTGAATCCGGATCGGATAATACGATGGAGACCTCAATATTGCAAATTGCATTTTCAAGACACCGAACACTCTCTCAATGACATTTCTCGCAGCAGAGTGCTTCATGTTGAAGTACTCCTCTTTGCTAGCCGGCATGTGACCTTGCCTCCAAATGGTCAAGTGATATCGTTGGCCACGGTACGGTGCTAGGAAACCCTCCCCGTTTGTGTATCCGGCATCCACAAGGAAGTAATGTTCTGTAACGAAGGGAAGTTACGACATTGAAACAGTTTATGGGAGGGGTCATAAAAGTAGTGGATTTGAAGGACAACAAAAGTCACCATTGGAATTGTAACATACCACGGGGGACTTTCAAACCATTGGGTCTTGCGATAGCGTCTCTGAGGATTCTAGAGTCAGTGGCCAACCCTTCCCATCCAGACAAGACAAACACAAATTGGAGGTCTCGAGTGCAAACACCTAAAACATTTGTCGCAATTTCACCCTTCCTCTACCTATACCGTGGCCTATCAGCTGCCGGGGGGTAAGCTGGCACATATGTCCCATCCAAAGCCCCAAGACAATTCTACGACAAATTCAGATTGTGTTATTACATAGGGTGGAGTTGAGGAAACAAAAAGGAATAGCTAGGATCATAGTAATACATAAGTGTACCTGAAACCAACTCCATCGATTGTCATGGTACCTTGAGTCCACTAACCCAACACTTCGAACTGAACAACACAATCTAAAAAATGTACGCCTATTTACCCTCAACTACTCGTGGCATTCAACCTCATTGCCATTTACGAGCCTATTGACGACATTGACTTGTGTTTGGTAGTAGTCAGGATTTTGCGCACACTCGGGGCGGGGATATTGTGCAGTGTATAGGATGAATAAGTATAGGCGAAACATCCCCATTGCAGCATGAATGAAGGTTGTTAATGCAACGACTGCTTCTTTCTCTTCTCTTCTCCTTAATTGTTTTCTGTTTAGTCTTGCCATACTAAAAACGTAAAAGGGGGTTTAATTAGTAAGACTTGAAACACACACACACACACACATAAAACCTAGTTTTTTTAACGGTTTTTTATGTCAACTTCTATAACAAGTTATTAGGTTTTACGAGTTTTCTCTTCGTTATTAAGTTGTCAACATGAACCATTTCAAAACACCAAAATTATACCACAAACACAACGGCTTTATACTTGGTTTTTTAGATTTATTAACAGCTCACCTCAGAATATGCCTTTTTGAAGCACTAAAAATATGTTTTTTACATCTAACTAAACATATGCATGAACAAGACTCTTTTAGAACAAGAGTCAGCCCTATTAATCAACTTATTACTGTCATACTTGCAGATGAGTTTGCTAGAAAATCAAACACTTTGACCATAGAACATAGATCGACATAAATTTGTCAAACATATAAATCAAACAAACGCTATTGCAGAACATAGATAAAAAAACTATAGAATCTAACAAACACTGTTGCAGCTTAGCCAAATCTGTCAAACACTATTGAAACTAAGCAACCCATACATCACAAACCCCACATTTTCTGTCAAAGACTATAAAAATCCAACAAAATCACCAACACAAGCAAACCAGATCAACATGGGGATGTATCGACTGAACCCCAGGCCCATACGAAACCCTAGATTGACAGAAAATAGATCAAAGGCTACGAAATCAGTGGTTTCCCATTCAAAAAATGCAGTTCAGAACCCATACCTGAGTGCTGAAACAAGATTGCAACGATGGACTTGGAAAATCGCCCAAATCGCACACTGTAACCCTTCTCTGGTCGAACTCGGGCACAACTACAGAGAAGGAGCTGTGAGGGCTGCTCAAGGGGGATAACAAGGGCTAGAAACGTCAAAAACCAAGGGGTTTTAAGCCGGATAAGTTTTGGGGAGCCCTAGAGGTGCCCAAAATTTATCAGGGAGAAGAAGGCGTACGCGATAAACTGAAGATGGGGGGGGGGGGGGGGGGGGGGGGGAACGAAGAGGGGGAGTAAACTGGGTTGCCAAACCGTGGTAATGGGGTGGGACCCAGGGTTTTCACACGGTATAAATTTTGAGGGGGTGTTTTAGATCCATCCAAGCAAGGCCTTAGAATCTTTGGAGATGTACCAAAAAAATAAGCAAAAAGACGTTGTTTAGGATAAAAAGAGGGAGAAAAGGTAATAGTTTCTTAACTTCAGTCGGTAGACTCTGTACACTCTTTATCTGTAATCAAAACTAGTGGACATGCATCAAAATTATCTCTAGGTGATATAACTGTGTCTGATCATAAGTCCATCATACGGCTACACATTTGCTTCAAGCTGCTCTTAAAGAAGGTCATGATAGTCGAGGAAACATCACAAGCTGGTTCATTGGTAGCCTTCAATCGTCTTACATTTGATTTCAACTGCCATCGGCCACTTTCGGATTTAGTGGCGGAGCTAGGATTTCCAATCCGGGGAGGCCATTACTCATAGGCATTTGATAGCTCCGCTGATGCCTCTGACGAGGCCAGAATTGCACACTCATGGGTGGCATTATGGAGAGAGAACTAACCTTCGTCCTCGATCCTTAAAGAGATCAAATTTTTTTGGTACGATGTATTAGATTTTTTTTTTTGTATACCCGTAAATTCAAAAGTTCGGGTGACGCTTATTCCCCCCTCTATGTTAGTACCGTCACAAAATAAAATTGACCATTAGCTACATCAGTCGCCGCCACTTTCTACTTTTTCCTTTGGCAAGCACCACAAAAAATAAATAAATTGACAAGTTTCATTTATGCCGGAGCCAAGGAGAAATCTCTCTGAACTCTTCATATAAAAAGATGAGTAATTCGTAATTTATTCATACAAATATTTAAATCGACATGTTTGTGATTTCATTTTCATTGTACATTAATTCTCACCATAGTCTACAAAGAAACATGCAATAAAAATGCTAAACTTTGAGAAAAAAATTAATGTTCAAAGGTATCACGTTTCTCTCCATTTTGTAAAAAAAAATTGCAAACCTTTATAGAGAGAGAGAGAGAGAATTCATTCTAGTTGGCAATAAAAAAACAAAAACCACTACTGCTTTAAACTTTCCCTACTCTATAATTGATCGTAGCAATTTTTTTTTTTTTTTTACGGAGTGCGGGGGGCCAGGGCCCACCCCAGTCGCACTGTAGATCCGCCCCTGTTCGGATTATAACGAGCTCATGGAGATTGAAGATATGATCAGTAGCTGGATTGCTGATGCTACACTACTGCAATGATGCCTCTAGCTGATGCAAAAAGTGCAGGGGCCATTGTGATGTTTGGAGGAAAATATGGAGTACAGGTTCCAGTTCTATAGAAGCTCCTTTTTAGTAGTTCTGGCTGAAAACGTGAATGCATCTGTAGATATAGCGAAATTTTTTCAGAATGTAGAAATTTTGGATGCTCAAAGAATATGATTGTGCAACAGGAGATCATTTATTTGAGTTTTTTTTTTTTTTTAGGTGCAGGTTGTAGAGGGGCCAGGTTTATCCCTGGAACTATATGTGGTGGCACCCATGTCAGCAATACTTCTTTTTTTTTTTTTGGGTAGTACGGAAATTATATAAAACTAGAAAGTGTTATAGTGCAACATCAAAGTGCTCAAATAGGTCACAGAAACTAATCTAAGATGGATCTAGTTTCCAAACGGTCCATAATAATGAACTCTCGGATCGAGATAGGCATAGCCTCAACGACAATCAGATTACCATCTTGCTCAGCTCCCACGTGTGCTCGATGTTCGGCACATTCATTAGCTCCTCGGTAGATATGCATGATTGTGGTTTCAGTTTTTTGCATGAGGATTTTGGCTTCCATAATAATACTTCCTTGAGGGTGAACACCTCCAGCATCATTGTTGATGAGATTAACTTCCAACATTGAGTCTGATTCCAGAGTCACATTACGCATTCCTTTCTCTAAAATGATAGTCAAGCCTCTGTAGATTGCTCAAATTTCGGCAGCCAAGCTGGAATCACAGTCTGATTTTCCCTAATAGCCCAGCACCCATTCACCATCTTTGTCCTGAAACAGCCCTCCATAACCTGCCTTCTTTGAAGATTCGTACCACCAGCAATCTGTGTTAAGTTTTAGACTTGAAGTTGAAGGAAACCAAGATGTTAATTTCTGATTTTTCTGCCACATGGTTACCAAGGATTTGAATGCCCCCTCAATTTCTTTGGAGTAGGAAATGATATTCTTGAAGCTCATGCGGTAAGAGGCGATTCAATATTATTGAAACTTTTTCTATATATTTCTGTCTTTCCAAATTTGCCAAAGTATCGCAATAAAGGTATTGTTCCAAGGAATCCAATTTCCTACTGCCGAAATTTTTTTAGATTTAATATTTCTTGTAATCCAATCCAAAATGGGTCATTCAACATTGGAACTTAACCAGAGGCTGCTACGGAAAAAGGCCTGGGGTCTTGGGCATTCCCAAAAAAGGTGATTTATACCGAAAAAAGACCAAAAGTCCTGGGCTCTTGGGCGATCCCGATCAAAGGTGATTTATATCGTCCGTACCAAACTGGCATAAATCAGAGGGGCAAAGGGGGTTGGTTTTAAGACAGAAGTTACGATTTAAAATTCAAAGCTTCAAAGGGTAACCGGGCGCCCATATAGGTACCCGAGCACCCCCAATACGTATCTGGGCGCTTGAATACCTATATGGACCCCTCTTCACCAAAATCACAAGTTTCTCCAGCTTTTTTTTTTTTTTTTTTAAAGATTTGTCATTTTAAGTCTTGTTCCTATGCGTTCATGTTCAAGATTTTTTGGGTAGCAATCTGATTAATTGCCTCCGCCAAGTCACCACAGTATCTCAAAAATCAATTTTCAAACAGTTAGAATAAGAAGAAAATATTTCCGAACCCATTCCCAAACTCTGAAGCACAAAAAAGAGGTACTTGGTTGTATAGTACCCGAGCGCCCGGATTAGATATCCAGGCGCTCGAATACTATACAAGCGTTCGGTTACCATAATGGGGCGCTCGGATGGTCTGGCAATAAACACGGCTGTGGTTTTGTTAAGTATTTGAATGCTTCATCCGAGGCTTGCATAATCATCAAATGTCATATCACTACACAAGCAAACACCCTTACTGTTTTAAATCGCTATTTTTTTTTTTTTTGCACGGCAAAAAAGAATTTTATTAATCAAATATCAAAGATACAAGATTAAACGGGGCAAGAGAAAAGCAAAAAGCCTCTCGAGACCCAAAAGATTGAAAGGCTGACAAGAAGACAACCAAACAATCAAAAGGAAAACCTAAACCCCAACGCCTAGCCAAAGAGCACCAAAACACCCCAAAAAAGAAAAGCCACTCCACTCAAACCAAACCCGATAGCAAAACCCTCACTAGCCAAAAACAACCAGGAGCCAAGGCACGAAACACGTGAATCAACTTCCAGGAACAAACAAAACAAGCAAAAGAACCGAACCAACCCAAAAGCAGCAAAGCATCAGAGTTGACAATTAGCTCTTTCGATGTCTTGCATTCTCATTTCAACTAGTTTACTAATAACTTCATCCTCATCCCCTTCGTAACCAATACCCAAGGCCTTGTTCATTTCCCAGATGGCTTGAGCTTCGTTAAGCAGAATTTTATTTCTATTTGTAATACCATCAGTTGAGACTGAAGCAGATAGCGCAGCGGTAGCCACGGCTGATCTAAAAACCACGCATTTTTGTTTGTTTCTCCCACCCTTATAGTTTCCTGGATTAACCTTAGAGAATCCCAGAATCTCATCAATCGTTTTCCTCTTCTTTTTCCTTTTGATACCTTTTAAAGCTGCCTTGACTGGAGAGAGTTTGATGGCTTCGAGTTGAACAAGTGGTATACCATCATCATAGTCTTCAACGTGGTGCAAAAGAGCTAATTGGGACGCCGACACATCAGACTTCCTATTAGCCCTAACTTCTGAATCCGCCACCTCTTCAACATATTCCATAGTATTATCCAGCTGCCTCGCAGCTGCAATATCCTCGAATAAATCAATATCCTCTTTCGAATCGCCCACCATTGAATCACAGGTGGAAAGCAAATCGTCGGATCTGTTCCCGATTGAATCTGGCTCCAATAAAGGGTCATCATCAATTGGAATCTCACCCTTTAATTCTTCAACCCTCTTAGGGATCTCCAAACCATCATAACCATGAATTGGAGATTCCTCCACTACAGATACAAAACCACCTAAAGATACCTGATTATTGGATTTTTCTTGCAAATTGCCAGCGGTCAAAGCATCCACATGATCCTCTTCCTCCTTATCTTCCAATAAATCATTTTTGTTTGCCATGTCCTCTTGCCTTTCCACATCTACATTATCTGAATCCATAGCATCATCTTCTTCCTTAGACATCAGAACTTGATCATTGGGATTTTCGCTAGATTCCACCGTTCTAAATGTTTTAAATCGCTATTTAATTGTTCCCCCTTCCCTTTGTATGAACAAAGTTGTGCAATAAAATATTTTTCGGAACCCCACAAACATTAAAGAAGAGACCGGCCCTCGCGTAGGGCGAGGAGTTGTCATAAAACCCTTCCTCTCTCATAATGTGGCTCCCGAACTTAAGACCAGTGGCGGCTCCAGGATTTCTCGTGAGGGTGTTCAGAAATTCTACTATAGTCCTCTAAAAATAATAACTGTGCATATGCAAAAAAAAAAAAAACTTCTAATATAAAAAATGCCACCAAAAAAAAGCAAAATATTTAGTATATTAGAATTTTTCCTCAACGACTTTTCATATTTTGAAACCGTTCCATAATAGCATCAGTATCAAATGCATCACTCTCCATATAAGTAATCATGCAATCGTTTATCCACTGATCTCCCATTCAATTGCTCAGAATTTCAAGAATGGAAGATCTTCACAACTTGGTTATGAGCACACTATTGTTGCCTCCCACATGAGATTGCAACCTCTCGCTTGCTTACGGAAATCAGGATGAAAAAATAACAACGTAGACAAAATGTTGCATCCTTTACTGTATTTCAACCAATTTTTGTACTCTTTGAACCAATTGGGATTAAACTGACGGAAATTAAATGGACATCCCATAATGTTAGGAGGATGAGTTAGAGTAGATAAATATTGGTGAATGTTGTTGTAGACTCATTTGGTGAGTGTCACATGCACATTTCGTGCAAGTAATTTGTATAATAGTTAGTATCTATAGTATTTCTCTACAATTTTAGTAGTTGAGATGGGGTTAGATTCAAAATTGAGCCATTTAGAGGACCGGAGTAATTAGACTATTTTCATACTCCAATGAAGTACCAGAATAGAATAGTTCCAAAATGTTTAGGAGGATCTGGGGGTGACCACAAAGAATTAAGGTAATAAAGTCGATGTGTGTGTGTTGACTGATCAACGAATCAATTGTTCAGAGAGAGAGAGAGAGAGGAGAATAAATCCAAGGGGAAGAGGGGAATTGAAGAAAGAAACGGTGGCAGGGTGGGGGGAAAGAAAAGAAATGGTAAAAGAGTGTGTGAGTCTTGTGGGAAGAAGTCACTTTTTGAGATTGGGTGTTCAAACATTTTAGGTAGGGTGTTCAAAATGGTTCAAATATATTGGTTAGGGTGTTCAAACATTTTTTTTAGGGTGTTCAAAATGACAAAAATATTGAAAATAAATTTTTTTTACATGTATTTCTAACAAAAAAAAAAATTCCAGGGTGTTCGGGCGACCACCCTCAGCTGAGGGTGGAGCCGCCTCTGCTTAAGACATTATGGTGACAACGGTCCAATAACAAAAGCCTTTTTCAAAAATACAGCACGAGAGTCATTCTAGTTCAGTTCCTCAGCAACCCTCAAACCCAAGTGGCGGTTCCAAATGGAATCAATGCGTGTGACCAGGCGTGGCGCGGGGTGTCCACAGCGCACATGCACCAAATAGGCACTAAACAAACACACCTTACTGGAGATGAATAACATACTAATTCCTAATATGGAACTTACAAATAAAATCAAATGAATTAATAAGCTAAATGAAAGATGAAAAGCAAATGTTATGATTATGCCTTTCCGAATAGAACTTGAGCAAATTGTGTGCCGAGACATGTCGAACTCTTTTTGATTCAAAGAGTGGAGGTCTAGACTCCAAATACTATAAAGACTAACTCCACAACCGAAAACAAAATACGGACGCAAATGGTTTGTCAAATCCAAAAATCGCCAATAATTCTAACAATCTCTCCCTTTGACATTTTTAGGACAAAACCATTAAAACAACAAAGTACAAGGAAACAAATCCTGATTAGCCTAAGAACCTTCAAAACTTAATGTAACAATAGACAAGAAGCTTCCTTGATACTTGACAAAGCACTGCAAAGATGAAATGATGAATCATGCACGAGAAACGCAAGCATAGATGATACATATATGATAGCAAAGACCAATTAGCGCAACGAAGACAGAGTGATAAAACAGTCTAGCATAAAACAGACCCCCTTATCTATTTCCATTTTCCATGAACACCCCCCAATCTATAAAAACGTCCATACTGATCACCCCCTCGTCTATGACCGCTATCCAACTTGACCCCTTTTGTTAAAATTCCATTTGCAAATAGAAGAATATCACATTTTTCAGACTAAATTGCACTTCAACAGCTCACTCCTCCTCTGGAGCTGAGAGTCATCGACATCTTCTTCGGAGCAATCATCGTCTCCACTTCCTCTGCATAACCTCCGCAGCAAAAGCAAATCCAGATCTACGTTGGCAAGGCCGAGCACAGGGTTGTGTTTGCGACGGCGAACGATTGTGCCGAAATGAGAACAATGAAGGACAGGGCCTTCTCGAAGACAGTGGGGTTGGTGATTCCTCCAATTACGTGAATTTGTTTTGTTTTCCAAAAATTTAAAAAAAAAAAAAACCCTGTCTTTGTTTTGTTTTGAAATGAAACAAATATACATATTTAGAGAAAAAAAATTCAAATTTTGAAAACAAAATAAGCACACTCTGATTTTGAAATTAAAAATAAATTCACCTAAATTTTCTTTCTGAAAACAGATTTTTTTTTTTTTTTTAACAAACACACTAAGAGAGAGAGAGAGAGAGAGAGAGGGAGAGAGGGCCGGGGTGACTGTGGATGATTTTCATAGATGAGGGGGTGAGTGTGGGTTATTTTTAAGGGGTATTATAGTCATTTTTCGTCATTCTGTTAACGGAGTAAGGGGTATTTTGCATTTTCACATAAATGAGGGAAGTGAGTATGGACGTTTTTAAAAGTTAGGGAGTGTCCATGGAAAATGGGAATAGACGAGGGGGTCTCCATGGAATTTAACCATAGTTCAATGCATGAGATATAACTAAGCCATCAAGAGCAAGATATAAGCGTAGGCATATCCAGAACACCTAGCCACTGGCGCCAAAACAAGTACTAAGCAGCAAGCATATGCTAAAGAGGAAAGAGCCAAGCATGCACACCCGTCCACGGGCAATAGTACCAAGTAGCACAAAGTAGAAAAGTATTTAAGTGAGTACAAGGCAACCTCACTACAACCCTCAAGAAGAAGCTGATAGAGCAACAAAAATAAAGAAGACTTGGGTATGTCCTTCGGGTTTTTGGGCATGTCCTTCGGGTTTTTATCTTGGCCGATTTAGGTGTTTTTTGGTTGGCGTTTGGTTTCTGTAGTTGTTTGGGTGTTAGGCTTGGGTGATGTTTTTCTATTTTATCTTTGGGTTTGGTTGGCTTCTTGCCTTCCGTTGCTTCTCTTGGGTCTGGGGTGTGTGGCGTTTCGCCATTATGCCCTTGGTCCTTTTAATCTTTATATCTCTTTGAAGAATTAATTAATAAATTTCTTTTGCCTAGCTAAAAAAATAAAATAAAGAGGACTAGCATTAAGGGACAGCCCATTAACTTTTTTTTTAATCAGCTGATTGTTTATCTAGGTTTTTTGATCCATGGGGGTGATGGGCTTATGCCTTTTAGGTTGGGTCACCTCGATTGATTCCTTGCCAATCGTTGGTTTGGGTCTCAAATTGGGCTGACATCTTCTCTTTGAGATTGTTTGTTGTTTCATTGTCCTATTAGTCTTGTATCAATTTCAAGATTAATGAAATCTTTTTTGCCTTTCAAAAAAAAGCTTTTTTTTTATCGGCCATCCATTAACTAGTTACGCATTAACTTTTCATAGGGGCAAAACAGTAATTGTACAAACTTTACGCGTTAAATTTTTCATAACACATTTATTTAGGGACAATTCAAAATGAAATACTCAACAATTAAAAAGGGACAGAGGGAGTACGTACATGACAAGTGGTCCTACAATACTACCTTTGCCATAAAACAAATACAAATATCATAAACAAAATTCAATGTCATATTAACCGTGTATAAATGTACACAACTTTCATCAAGCAATATTACATTGGCAACCTAATGTTAAGCCTCCTAAGCCAAACGGAATGAAGCACCATATGCATTAAATCAAAAGGTTTAGCAGGTCGATTAACAATGAAATGTCGTTGCACCTCCATAACCCTCTTCTGCATCACAAAGTACTCTTCCACCGAAATCCCTCGCAGTATTTTCTTTATTTCTGGTATTTTCGACACTGGAACGTGAACCGAAAACTTGCTCCAATCAAGAACGTCGCTAAATGGCAACACATAAGAATCCGAAACGATAACCGGTACACACCCTGCATATATGGACTCAACAACCCTAGGGCTTGCCACTTCGTACCCGCTAGGGCACAAGCAAAACTTGGCCTGGCCCATTAGTTCAAAGTAGTCTAGGGTTTGCGGAAGGTACGTGTGGACTTGAATGTCACAATCTTTTTCTGCTTCCCAATACTTGAATAGTTGACCTCTTACGTAACCGTGTTCGCCTCCAGCGAAGAAGGCGAGGATCGAACGGCGATTTGGGGGTTGGCCATGATGCGGCGGGCCTAGTTTTCCATAAGGGATTTTTATTTCTGGTAAAGAAACGTCGCGAACTGGTTGGAATCCTTCGGAGGCGTTGGCATTGCAAAGGACTCGGATGAAGTTTTTGTATAGATTAGGGTTAGCAGCTGTGACATCAGGGGCCTGAAATTTGGCAGTTGAGAGAGATTGGACATCAAATTGATGAAATTTTATGAGAAAAAAAGGTACATGGCAAACCCTAATCACCTCATATGAATTAACTAAATATATGCTACTCCACGTCTAGTAAATTTTGTAAAATACGAATAAAAAAAATAAACCAATCGTTAATTTTTTTACAAATTTTCTTGCACTAATTCAAAAGAACTCATCAGGACGTTTAAATTGGTACAAAATAAAATAGATCATTTATGCACGAAAGTGTTTTATTTTTTAATTAAAAAATAGCACAACTTATAGCATGCTCGTAAGGTATATATTCCCTCCATTTGTGTTTGTTGGTCTATTCTTAGCATTCTGTATCTTTTTTTAAATTGTTTATATCTTTCAATTTATAATAGGTTTCATAATTTTGAAAATTTCGTATAATAAACCAAATGAGATCTATCAAAATAAGATCCATATTGCATAGTTTAGAGATTCAGATTGAATGATATGAACAATTTTTTAACGGGTGTGAAATAGTGAAAGTGGACAAACAAACACAGACCGAAGCAGTTTGTGTGAAGATTATACATACCCAGTCATGGCAGGAAATAAGAAAATGGTCAGCTCCACTGCTTCTGTTCCAATGGGGATACCTACTGGACACAATTCCAATATACTCCCTCACAATGTTCTGAAGCCGAACCCTAGAATAAGTGGTATAGGGTCGATAAACGAACCGAACAATATTGGTGATGCTGACAGGAAGGAAGAAGGCTAGGGCCTCGTCGGGGTGGGCAGCCAGAAACGGGCTGTTGTCGCTTACGCTCAGCTCATCTATGAATTGGCCCTCGATCGAGTAGATGTCGTTGATCGGCCCGTTGTGGAATAGTGGTGGCTCTCCTTCCTTGTATGTCCACACTCTGAATCGCTTCTCCATCTCAATGTGGCTCCTTTTTGTATACAAAAATCAAATTTATGAGCAATCCCATAGAAATTAGAAATGAGAAAAAATGTACAAAAGAATTAGATTTTAGATTTGATCTCCTAATTTGAAAAATTATGTTCATTTATCTGATTTCGTGACCATCATATCTCTTTATATAACGTTACTTTATTTACTGGAATCCGCAAAAAAGTAAAAAAAAATAATAATAAATTTGTATATCAACTATTATTAAACCACCTAAAGTCCCGTATGAGAAATGTAAAGTTTAGATTTACCTATTTTCATTGATTGTGTATCATATAAAAGTAGCATTTCTTAATATATCAAGCTTTTGGGGCATTTTTTGGGTTTCAATTTAGGATACATAGAATAACCCACAACCAAAAAAAAAGACCCAATAAATGTAGAAAATTGGGTCACAATCGTGTGAGAATCAAATAGAGTAGTAAACTCCAATCACGAAAAGAGGAAAAACATTCCAAGTACCAATATTAGGGATGCTGGTGATAGGCCCCTGGAGAGCGCTCCTGGTGATTGCATTCGAACTGTCCAAAATACTTCTGGAAGGCTCAGATTTTTCCTCCATGAAAAAATCCGGACCATCGATTGCCAAGATGGAAGGCTCGGATGCGAACACCATGAGCGCTCTTCAAAGACGATCGCCAGCACCCACACATATCAAAACCTTAGTAACTAGCATTTGAAAAGAGATAAGGAGATAAGGCAAAATGTATCCATCACATCTCTTCGTGATAGTCTCTTATGTAACTGGTATATATCCCCCTCCTATCACATTCCTCTCCATCTCCTCAGTCAACGACAGTGAATTTCCCAGTATTTTTTTTTTTTATTCACATGCTTTTTAAAACGTCTTTATCAATTTTGAGTTACCAAGTTTCTCTTTATTTATTTGGGTTGTACACAAATAAATTGTCAAATAATAATGCTCTTTAATAAAGACAAAAACATACGATTGGTAAAAAGGAAGTACAAAATTCATTTTGTCAGGCCAATTATATTGGTGTTTACTGGCCCAATTAATTACCATGCCACTTTTCTTCATCCCTCCCATGCCTATCCTTCAGTCAGTCCTCAAGCCCATCATTCAATCAACACCGTCCAATTAATGGGGTTGTACTCTTGGTATATGATTGGCTAAAACTCTTTTGACTTCTTCTTTTAATCATCCTGTCAGTGTTTAGTCTGGCTCCCTCCATGCTGCTTGCAATTTTCTGAAATATTTTTTAGATCTAAATCGTTCATTTTTTCAGGAATGTTGAGCGCATTATGGGTACAAAAATTATGATCATTGGATATTGGTATACACACAATTAAGATGAAATTGTCTTACAGTTTATTCTTTAAATGATATTGGCCATTCATTTTCGTGTTATTCAACCATATGACTACCTATATCCAAGAGTTAAATAAATTGTTGATACCATTTTTTAAAAGCATAATTCCCTTCAGGGGGCTTGTAGTGAGCAATCACAGCCGTTTGTTCGGAAATCAATTGTCCGAAATATTCTTAGAGGTAAGAAAGTTCTCTGACCGGTAAGAGTATTCTTTCATATCCGGACTATTGATTTCCGAACGAATGATTGTGATTACTCACTACATGAGTGCAGTGATGCCCCCTCTTGAACTTCCTTTTTCCAAGGAATTTTGAATTGTGAAAGCTGACGGCATCTTAAAAAAAGGGATAGAGTTTAGGAAATCGGATTTGTTCAATGTTGGACATAATCACATTGCACCACTGTTTCGCACAAAATATAGAAATTTCCTCTTAAAAAAAAATGCTCTGCATATTAAATGTGGATTACACATGGAAAAACGATGTAGAAGAAAAGTTAATTTTGGACATATAATCACAGTGCACCACTATTTCACACAAAATATAGAAATTTCCTTTTTTAAAAAATTCTCTAAATATTAAATGTGGATTATTCATGGAAAACAATGTAGACGAAAAGTTAATAGATTTTGCAGAAAGATTGTTTGCGAAATTATAATGAGAATCCAAAAAGCTTATCTGGAGATAATTTTTTATTTTGGCATTCTCCAATTCATTTTTCCAAAATGATTTTTTTTTTCAAAATGTGTCAACTAATTCCGCTCAAAACCCACAAAATGTAAAAAATAAAAAAACCTAGAATGTGACAAGTTGGCGGCCAAACACCCACCGGAAGAAATTTTGATGGAATAAGTTGATTATTCATCTCTAAGCAGAAAATAATCGATGCAAAAAATTGGCGCTATTCTACTAGATAAACGTTTCGGTTTTACTCTTGTTGGCTCTATCGGGCCCAAAAAAATAAAAAATAAAAAAAATAAAAAGCCAGCGAAGGATACCTAGCAAACTGAAAGGGAAGTTTTACAAAACTGCTATACTTTACGGGACAGAGTGTTGGTCTATCAAGAAACAATAAGTGAGTAAGATGAGTGTAGATGAAATGAGGATGTTGAGGTGAATGTGTGACGAGTAGAAGTGATATAGAATTAGAAATAAAACTATTCGTGAAACTATAGAAGTTATACCTATATAAGATAAGTTGAGAGAAAATAGATTGAGGTGGTTTGGACAAATCTACCATAGACCTTCAGACGCAGTAGTCAAGAAGAGTGATATGATAGCAAAGGATAGTAGAGCTAAGGGAAGAAAAAGACCTAAATTGACTTTGAAATGCCACCAAACGAAAAGACTTGGACTTGCTAAACCTAAGTGAAGAGGTGAATTGGAAAACATGATTCATGTAGGTGACCCTAATTGATTGGGACATAAGGCTCGGTTCGATCTAGTTTGGTTAGACTCGGGCCCACGAAGATCAAAACTGGATGAACTGGACATTAGCAAACTAGACGTGAGCCTCATTCTGATTTATGATTCCTATTTCTTCGATAATTCGAGTACAGTCCGAGCCAACTTACATACATCTGTACTAATTTTCTAAGATTAATTCTATCGTTCACTAGTAGAGGCTCAATTAAAGTCGAGCCAAAACCCTTTTGTACTGACCCCATAAAAGATAAAAGCTATGAAGAAATGGAGAGAGAGAGAGAGAGAGATTCTCAACTGATGGAAGGCATAAGGATTTCTGTAAATGGAACCTTTGGGTATAAAACTCTCCACCTTGTTCGACCTATACCTCCGCGTCCGAATCGCGTCCAATATGGCCGCTCGAGCACGTGCTAAACCTCTTTCTACTCTCTTAACATCCTTCCTTTTTACCTGCAAATTTTCGAAAATGTTTAAATAAAAGAAAGAAAAGGAATTGAATTGTATCAACTCTTAATTAGTTCCTTTTCCAAAAAGGAAACGAATCTCAAAACATTTAATAACATACATTCCTTATTAGTACATTGTATTGTGACCATCGAAGATGGGCTCGGCTGGGCATTGATCGTCTCCAATCCATGAAAATAGAATCGACAATCCAAATTTTGATATTCGTGGATTCTTTTCGGGTTCACTTTGATAATCCAACCAATTCAAAAACTCAACTCTTTGATGTTTTCCAATGCGAGAAAACCTCAAATAGATAGAACTTTTTCATTTTCTCAAAATCTATTTTCTCTAAAAATAAAGAGTTATAACGTGAAAATATTATTGTCGTCTTCCAAATAAAAAAAAATTCAAATTTTTTTCACAAACCCTATAATTTCCAAACCATTAGCATGTTTTGACTTGTACAGAAGCTTGTATGTATACAAATATATTCATATAGCTGTACTTACAGTTTGAGTTGTGCCGGTAGACAGATCTTTGACGCCGGTAAAGTTTGCAAAGATAAGTCCCTGCGAGCGGTCTTTCTCCGGTGATACTTCTCTGTGAATGGAAAGATTGATGGGAGAAGAGAAGGCAGAGACCTGGACAGTACTGATTTCAAGAGAATAGAAGAAGAAAACAATAAGAGAGAGAGATGTGTGTAGAGAGAAGATGGGATGAGTTTTGCAGCAGCCCATGATGATGAAGGTCATGAGTGAGGTTTTTCTGTGTATGGTTTTTTTTATCTTCTTGTTTGAAAATTGTGATTGATTTTGTTGAAGGTGCAACCGAGGCAAACCTCTTGTGCCAAAGTATTTATTCAGTGCTCCTGGGGCATGCTAGAGGCTCCTCGACCATCGCACATAGATGTGGGACCTATGGTATCACGTGATATATACTGGATCAAAAACCATTTATCTCAAGATTAAAGTCTTTCAAACTCGGTGCCGGATCCTCTACCCCCATTGCTGTCCCACCCTTCTCAGCCATCGATCTCGGCAACTGACGGTCTGGATCTTATGCCGGCACTCTTGATCTGAGCCATCCATTGCAGAGTGAAATCCGGATTGTTAGTTGCCAAGATCGATGGTTGAGAAGGGTGGGGCAGCAATGGAGGCAGAGGATCCGAGTCCTCCAAATTCATACTGATCGAAATTCGATCGACATGATTTTTGAAATGTAGGAGCTCTAAAAAAAAGTGAATACTATCGTTTGTCAAAATACAACATCCAACCATTTACCTAGCAAAAAATAATTTTGTAGGGACATTAACATTCATTTTTGTCAAATGGTTGCAAGACAATGACGAATCCACGTGGTACTCTAGGAGTGCTCAATAATCTTTCCTTTTTATAGGTGGGTTTAGATAAAGTAGTTTAAAAACAGTGCATATCCGAATTTTTCTTTGATTTACTGTTATCTATGGAATCTAGGAGTATCAAGGTCTATGTAAAAGGAAATTAAAATGATGATTAGATTTTCTTTTGATATGAGTACATTTCGCTTTCAAATTTCCTTTGGCAAATTATTTAGGGCTTTTTTTTGGCCTGGAAATTCTCAATATATTTTTTCTTTAACCACCATTTCAGTTTTCAATTTTTAGTGCTTAATTGTTTTGTCTTTCGCCTTCAATTTAAGTTTCATCAAACAGCACCAAAATCCATTGTCTTCTCATTTTCGCTAATTATCTCTTCTTTTAAGAAAAGAAATTATTAGAATTGATAAGCCCCTTATTGAAACTAGAATCCCGAGTTTGACACCGGAGAGATGGTTTTGTCATTTTATGCAGCAATTTTCGATCACCGGCAGATGCGAATTTTGTCAACAAATCTAATAAATAATGACTTTGAGGGTCAATATAACAACGGATGGACTTGCTCTTTGATGACTCACGAGCTGCTCTTTTGCAAGATCGTGGACCATAACCTAATTCATCAGAGGCCGAAACCATGAGCCAGATGCATGCTAACAAGCGAATTAGGATTGCTTTGCTGTATTGGATGGTGGAGCTCTTTGATGGTTCATGGCCCGGAAGATCTCGAAAGCATGACATATCATGCGCAGTTTTTTTTTATTTCAAAATGGATCCAACTCAGAAAGTACAGAACCTTTTGTGTTTGCAAAATGGAAAAAAACAATGGCCAATGCACAAAATTGCTCCTTGCAGTAGGATCTCAAAAAGGCAACTTACACACATCTCAACTAACTCATGGAGACGTAGTGGCGGAGCCAGGATTTCTACTTGGGAGGAGCTGAAGTAAGAGGATTTTTTTTTTTGGGGGGGGGGGACAAAAATGAACTTTTGAGCAACATAGATTAAGTAGATTAAAAAATAGAGTTCAGAAATTAATTAAGCTAAAAAAATGTTCTAACTATTAAAATCCCAAAAGTATTTTTTGTTTTGTTTTAAAAAGAAATTTTTTTAAAGTGACCATGAGAGTGTTATTCCATTTAACATGTGGCCAATTGAGTGACAACCAGTGATGGACACACTATACTTCTTGCATTGGGTCATGAGGTTCAAACCCTACCAATTTCATTCTTTTTCTCCTTAATTACTAGCTAGTAGAATAGAACTTGTTTAGTTTTTAGAATTAGGGAGGGAAAAAAAAAAACTTCACATGCGAAACGTGGGGAAAAAAAAAAAAACCAGGGTGGGGCCAACCCCTTCATTGCTCCACCGTAGGAACCCAATCATACCATCCACTAGTGGGAAGTAACAAGCTCTTATCATTCAGTAGCGAAACGCGGCTAATTTCCATGACTCAAAACCCAAACACAACCGCTGTGAGAACAAACAAAACTTGCAAATCCAGGCTAAGAATAAGAAGTAGCATTACAAGATCCCGAGGTGCAAAAGCTTATCACCACAGTAAAACAAAGGGAAAACCATTGTTTGCAACAATGGCAAGGTACCAAGAAGACATATTGTCCAGTACTGCGTATGACAATCGTGTATTATGCTTCCCATGCACCAAGGCATCAACAATGACTACTTAGATGTAAAGATCGATCACATTTAAGTCATTGTGACCAAAATTAGCAAACTGGACAGCAAGAAAACAGCAAACGAAAAAATCGGATCCACCGGAGGCACTCTAAAACGTTAATCAAGATGGTGCTTGCTAACGGGCAAACGTCCAATGGAAATTCAAATGAGTGATGCAATGTATCATGAGGGTATCCATTCATTCTTACTTCAAATACAATATAGTGAAATAGAAATGTCCATAGCCCTTGTACTAAACAAAGGGAAATTATTAGGCAATACTAAAACACTGTACTTTGATAAACAAATACGGGGATAGATTGCGAACTGCTTCATCCAAAAATGGTTCCTTCAAGTTAACGGTAAATGGATTTTTTTGAAGTTACTAGTAGTTAGAGCTGAGGATCAAATTGCCGCACAAACCTGTGGTTCTTATCCCTTGAGAACCCCGAGCTTTTCTAATGCTGCTTTGATGTTGCTGCTGTTGCATCCTTCAGAATTGGCAAGATTGGGGCTGTCGACTGGCACAACATGTTCGAGAGGATAGTTTCTGTTTGTATGTAGTTTACTCGCACCGTTGCAAACCCCCCTCAATATCACAGTTCTATGGACTCCACCAAGCAATTGTTCATAGTCCGTGTCCCCAGATTCTCCAACAAAGACCACCATTCTTGACAAATCTACTCCCCATCGAACGTACAGGTACCTGGAAGAAACCACTTGTTATTTCAAGGAAGATGTGCTCCTTAGATAAATCGTTAAAGTAAAAAAGGGAATTTGAATTCCGTATCAAATTCAATCGATAAGTGTTAAACACAAATGAGCAAAACATGAAGAGATTATTGGGAGCATAGGAATGTAAATCTATTATTAGCTGAGTGCACAAAGTCCCTACAAAATTATAAGTGATTTTACTTCTATTGTAGTTTCAAATTTCAACTCTAGTTGCACTAGATGAGCAAACTTATGGTTCGAATCCACTGCAGGTGAACCTTAAACAAGCTTATACACTAATCTCGTTACATAGAAAGCAAATAAGTGATACCTCTCCAGCAGGATCCTGCTGATTTCTGTCATAATCGAACGCAAAGTTTGATGTTTCCAATAGAAAACCAATTGAAAAATATTTAGGAGAATAGATATGTAAAATCACACCCTTCTAGAAGATTTAGCAGAGCAACTTCAGTGGTAATAATATATGTTAAGTTGTTAACATCAAATTGTATTATTTTTTAAACGATGCGTGTTGCAGTAGATCAGCAAATTCAGGTCTGAGTGCTCTAGCAATGAAATTTCAACAGGGTAATACAAAAGTGCATCACCAGTTAAGCATATCAATAGAAATCTCCTGCATGCAACAAGCGAGCTCCGACATGATCAATGCAAGTCATAAATACTTAACTAACACGTATTTCTGTAAAGGATGCATGAGTTACCATTAAGCATTTTCAAGGTTACCTTTTATTTCATTTAGACAAATACAAACATGGCTTCAAAAACTTTAAACCGAGAAACGGACATCAAAAACTTTGAATGACCTAGCAACTGTTGTGTGATATATTGACAAAATTAATTAAGACGACACCGACAAAAAAGGAAATCAATTAAGAGAAGACAGAACACAATTGATTACCATTGAATTTAGCTTGACCTCTCACATGATGATGGGATCCAGCTCCAAATAAATTATGTCAAATGCCAAGAACGTGCAAATGCATAAAAAAGTTACGCCATGTGTTTGACAAGTGATAAGTGACAACTTGAAGTGCAATTTAGTCTCTACAGAAAAACTTAAGCATGGTCAGCTATGAAGCACCGACACTTCTAGAGGTAGCCGTATCGGCGTGTCGGACACGGGGTCACGGCCGGATACGTATGGGCGCCACGTGGCGTGTCCCCCAAATTTTTTGACGGGGACACGGAGGGGACACGTGGGGGACACGGAAGGGGGCAAATTGTATTTTTTTTTAAAATGGGGTCAATCTGTAATTTTTAATTTTCAGGGGTCAAATTGTAATTTTTTTAAAAAATTTGGGGTCAAACTGTAATTATCAATCTTTGAATTTTTAAGCTTTTAAATTTTTTTTATAATATATATATTGCTGTGTCCCCCGCCGTGTCCGTGTCTCCTTTTTTAAGATTGCCGTATCCGTATCCGTGTCCTTGTTACATAGATGGTCAGGCTTTTATCTAAGCACACCATCATCCCCAGTTATGATTTTTGCCTAAGCACATCATCATTCCCAGTAACGAATCTAAATACCTCCTGAGTGCATAGAATTGTGAATTCTGTCTCTTAAAACAAGTCTAGAAATGCCATCAATACTAGACAGAACTAAGTTACAAATCTTTCCCAGAAATTAGTGCCCAGATAGTCATATGTCACTTCCATATGATGAAATCATCAAGCTCCAGTGAGACAGCACCATCAACATACCACCAAGACATTGTATAAATAATACAGGAGGATCCTATACATTGTATATCTAAACTTCAATTAAAAAGTTGATGCCTTTATACGTATAACAACATATGCCAATACCTCTGTTCTTCCTCCCTCCCCCCTTGTCCCTTCTGTGCATTTCACTGAGAGCAAAGGGGGATGGTTTTTTGTATTCGGTCAATTAGGGATGGACCACGTAGGGAAAAAGAATATCCCAAAAAAATGCAAAATACCTGAGGGCTTGAGCTCGCGAAGCCAGCACGGGGATCACGTTTATCTTTGCGCCATTCTGACAATAAATGACATGGCATCGAAGACCCTGAATTCTCAACAATTTCCGAAGTTCCTTAGCAGGAGGAACCTACAAAAACATAGTAACTATTAATGTAATAAAAGTGCACTGCAACAAATTAACAGAACTGTCAAATTGGGAGGAGCAGAGTACCTCCCTCAAACAGATGTAGAGAGAATGTCCATACCATTTCTGGGTTTGTCAATTTGAATGCACAGCAATGTGTAGCCGATCCAGATTCAGCTTCAACAATTTGCCCCCCTTCTACTCCTTTTTTCTCATTGATATTAGCAGCCCAGCGAACCAATGTTTTCCGCAAACCTTCTCCACCCCAACGATAACCAATATGCGAATGATAGTCAAAGTCTGGAATGACAGGAAGCCCGGAAGACCCACCTTCTGAGTTTGACGCTGGATAATAGAGTTCACTACCACTGTTGCATATAAAAGCATCAAAGTCCATAGGATTAAAGCCTCCTGACTCCAAAAGTGAGATTATTTCAGATATGCTTGAGGCTGTTGACAATATGAAGCCTATGGAGCCAGCACTATTGTCCGCTGCAGCCTCAAGAATGACTTTGACGTTATCAAGAAAATCAGAATTCATATCACAATCCACAGCAATGACAAAGATGAACTTCCTCTTCCGTAATGTTAGAGATTTGCTCGTGTTAGAGTCTCCCTTCTCCATGGAGCCAGCCTTTGATAGTTCCAAAACTGCATTCTCTAATCCGTTCTTTCCATCAGTAGCATTTTCTTCAGAGTCTAAAGCATTATCAAATGTGCCACTTCCTTCAATTTTTTCTCCATCCAATGAAAGCTTCAAGTTTAGAGATAGATCCTTAATATCCCTCAACGAATCGCCAGGTGAATCCGGTTCTGATGTCTCAAACCCATCATCACTTTTTTTCCATTGCGGCTTCCTTGGTTTACAGCTTGCAATTCGAGATAAATATGTCTTACAATGCTCTGGCCATGAGTAAAGGTGAATATTGTTCAATCCATTCTGTCTACACCTTGCCCAAAGTTGCTTATTTGCAACAAGCTTCAGAAGGGCATCAGCAATGGACTGCTGATCATGCGGATCAACTAGCAGACCATTATCAAGGACCTGAAATATGCTCATCTTCAGTATTGGAATAAAGAATGACAGTTCTTCTTGCTACAACTCCAATGTGAAATCAGAAAATTCCTTAAAGCAATAAGAAGATTTCTACAAAGAATACACCTTATTAATATCAACGGGGCCTCCATTTTTTGTGGCAACCATAGGCAAACCGTGAGCTGCTGCCTGTTTAGCGAAAGATCTCAGCTTGGATTAGTGAATAAGTGAAAATATGAATAAAAAAATCTGCACAAAGAGCAAATGAGGGCAAGTACCTCAATAAGAGTGAGCCCAAACGGCTCAATGAAAGCTGGATTGATGAAGACACCCTAAGAAAGAAGTTAGTTCGAATGAGAGTTAAAACAATAAAGATAATAAGAGTACTATGATAACAATTTCACCTTAATGTTTAATTGGTCAAATAAGAAGAACAAAAACTTGATCTGGCATTTCAGTCACTCATTTCCCACAACCATATGCCTTTAATATGCTAGCACATTGGAATTCCCACAGAATTAGAGCTTCAAATTAAGGGCAGTGTTTCAGCAATGCCGGGGCCTTCTACCAGAAGCCAAGCACTATGCAATACACAATGTGTCTACAAGCTTTTAAAAAAGAGTCTTTTTTAACTTTTTAATTATTCAAGCGCTTGACCAGGAGCCACTTTATTTGGGGAATTGGCCTTAGCCCTCAGGGTGTTGTCTAAAAACGTGCTGCACAACAATGGAATACAAAGGAAAAAGCATGCTTCTTCTTGCAAAGGATAAAAAGATTCAGCAACCCACCAAATGTGCAGGCAAATGCAAACTGAAGCATGATAAACCAAGTACCTAGCAACCCACCCCTCCCTGCAGGGGCCAAAATTCAATTAGGATAACTATTAGTCTATTACACATCCAAGCTTGGCCAAACCCTCTCTTCTCTGACCTATAAATGAGCAGAGCGTGAACATAAGCTAGACTTGGTTTGATATTACACCTTAAGATGAGCACAGCCAACATTGAGGATGTGCTCCAACAGGCCTTGAACTTCACCGCAGTCTTATCACAACCAATATTTTACTGAAGTTATCTTAATTCTTAAACAGCCCAACATAAGTTATATTGCCCATTCTTCATTCCAAAACATATTCAAAACCATGCGTGGGAGAAAATTATGCCATAATAATGCAGAGGTGGTTTGGAAGTGATCAAATAATTAGAGAATCCTATGGCGTTTCGAAAATGGGAGGATGGGGGAAAGGTAAGGAAATTTAGAGCACATTATGGTATGGCACATGTAAAACTGTGTATACACATGCATTTACTAAATCCCTGCCACTAATCCACTTAACCATGCTCATAATTTGCTACATGGTAATGGAACTGGAAGATCGTACCATGCTTCAATTAGACGACAGATTTGCAACACATACCTTTGTTTTTGCTGCAAGACGGTAAATGTCTGCGACCTCATACTGCTTGTGGTGTTTAGGATATGCCACTTGACCATACAGATCGTATTTGTTGATCAGTTTAAGTATTGACAGAAGAACTGATGCATTTGTGCTAGACATTTCATCAATAACATCACGGTTTCCCATTATTAATGTCTGCAAAGACAGAGATATAGTATAGGGGTTGAATCAAAGGCACCTCCTTGACTGAGCCCTTTTAACTGCTCCGAACAATCATTTAGAAGTATTATCAAATGCAAATAAAAGCTTGACATACAAGGTTAGCAAGTTCCCTCAATGGCTTGCACTCTCCAAAGGCTTTGACTAAAGTTGTGATGTTCTTTTTGGGGTCTGGCCTGGCAAGTGCAAGTATCATAGGCTTGCGAGGATTGCTAAAAAAAACGCATTATCTGCAAAAAGAGGAAAATTACCGGGTAAAAAATGAAAACAAAACCTTAGACTAAAACAGAATTATCGTTGCTCATTCTGCAGCAGACAATAAGTCGGACAATCAAGTCTGCCACATATATGGTTGTCTTTAAATTAACTTCCATATTTAGCAAATAAAGATTTAAACCTCGGACCAAACAGGTGGATCTGGACTGGAAGGATTATCCTCATCTCCTTCTGTTTCCCGGTCTATATCAGCATCGTGTGGAACAATGTGATGGAATTCCATTCCAGGGGGAATCACCTAACATCATTTTGACAATACTGAATGAATGTATAGAAGCAGTAAATAGTGTACCAAAAATAATCAGATAATGCCTGATTTAGCACTAAGAAGAGCCCCATTAAGTTCAATGGGAATTCAATCTTGGTACTTACAACCATGCGGGGCATAAACCTGCCATAACAGCTAACATTGCGCTTGATTCTTGCTCTTAGTTTTCGCTCAAGTATTGGATCAAACCCGTCATACAGACGCCATTGCTCTTCTATTTCCTGTCTGGTGCTAGTAATAACAACTTCAGAAGCATCAAGAGATAACTCCTCAGCCTCTATACGCCGCATTATTCTGTAAGTAGCATTTACTTCTTCTCTTGATTGCCGGCCTTGTTTCAAAAGTTGTTCAAGCTTGTCTCGTCCAAGTGAGTGGCCAGTTAAAAGCATAGGGACATTCAGGGCTCCAGAAAGAAGAGCGGCAGAGTCACCTGCATCTGCGTAATGCCCATGGATGGCAACAGGCCAGACTGGTTCTCCATCACCAATTTGCTCGCCAAGAACTTTGGACATCTGTATAATGTGGCCAAGTGCACCATCCACAAACTCAGAAATGTAAGGCCATAGGAGCTCTTTGGAAATATATTTATCTTTTGGGCCAAATGGGATACGAATGATATAAGCACCACTGCTTTCTCCAGTTTCTTGGATATCATTTTCGGGATTTAATGGACTTAACATTTCTGTTGGTTCACCGTAACTCCAATCGACATCTGACGCTGCTACCTGTCTTGTCAACAAATCAACCCTATAAACTCCAGGCATTGAGCCCAAGGCCCTGGCAAGTTCTACGACGTACTTAACCTGAGAACCAAATAGGAGAAATCAAGAATTTCCCACTTGAAGAAATTTATAGATCTTTGTGTAAATGTGAGATAAGGGTTAAGCTCCCCTCCAAACCAATATCCACTTCTTTTGGCCCCATTTGTGCACACAACAATGATCCAATTGTTCATTACATAGGTGCCCACATCTTTACAAAAAAAACATCTTGAGAGACCATCTATAGCCCCATGATCAATTCGTATTTTGTTTCTATTAAATAGCCTACTACATGAAATATGCCTATAGTAATTCTATCATGAGGAATTTTCACGTAGATGTTCTTTTCCATGAGACCTATGGGATGAACGGGTTTAGGATCATTCTTCTGGGCCCAAAGCCTGACTAAAGACATGGAGGTTTGTGGGGTATGGTAGATATAGGTATGAAGGGGAGCTTAAAATGTCAGGTAAATTACATGGCAGAAACCATGTCAACAAGAATTTAACAATAGAGGCTACCTGACCACCTGTATCAGAATCCCGACCAAGCTCCATATTTTCACCACGTATCAAGCCATGGAGGCTGCAGGAAGATGTGAAGTTAAATAAAATGAAACAAAAACCATTTTAACATCCAAGATGTTCTAAGTTATATACTACCAAAACAAAAAGTAAAAATAGTCCTATGAAACATAGAATTTTTGCAGTAATATCTTAAGAGAGATTACAAAGAAAAGAAATAGTCCTTGCCTTATCAGCACAATGTAGAGTTTCTTTTCCTTTTGTTGACTAACCCAGTTCTCCATCGCATCAACAGAATTGATCCTATGCATTCTGCCTCTAGTGCTACCACCATGAGGTGAGATGTCACTAACAAGGTCTCCTTTCTCCCCTTCTGATAAGTCTTCAGACATATCAGCTGTTGCCTCTCTACGACCTCTTTCACGTTCGACCCGCCATTTGGCTGTACGCTGAGCTTCCTCACCTTCAAGCTATAACAGCAAGGCAAGTTAACCAAATAAGAAGGTTATGAGTTGATAACAGAACACTGTAAGGCTATGGTCATCAGAACAAAGAAGCAACAATGTATGTGAGGATGGAGGGAAAACAATGGGAAATGGAAAACACAAGCTTAAAGAATGACACAATGCGGCAGAGTGGTGTTAACTGAATATTGTGCAAGTATGCATATGTTTCAGTGCAAGCAGCACCAACTTCTTTATTGAGTAGAGACCATGAGATAAGATCAGCTTCCTGACAAGTAAACAACGACAGTGTACAGAGTACACTTGAATTATCCAACTGTAGTAATATTAAAAGAAATTTACATTTACCAAGTTTCATTGTTCTTTTTTTCTTTTCTTTTTCAGATAAAAACAGACTGCCACTGGATAGTCAGCAGCAACAGCACCACAAAATCATTTCCAGATTATTGCCAGATAAGAGTCGACAAATGGAACAATCTGACACTATTATGAGATCCAATGCCTAGACAACGAATCTCCATAGAAGAAAACAGAACTTCAAGACCTCCCTAACTAAGTAAAAGATAATTCAATAAAATATTGTTGTAATACCTCAGAAGCTAGTCAACCAAGCTATATGACTTGCTACAAAGTCCGGCAAACTAACGACCCTGATAGGAGGCCTTTCGGCAATAATCAACTTGTAGATTTCAGAAAAGAGTGCAGTGAGCAGCTTGGTTGAGGTGCTACGCCTCAATCCCTCATTGCCTACTTAATCAAAAGATATAAGTATCCAACTGAAGGCCACTAGCTCAAAGTCGATGCCCACTCAAAGCGGATGAATTGTCCTTGGGGACTGCCTGTGTGGCGTTGCCTCTGGCTTAGGGATTCAATGCCTGTGTAGCAAGTGTGCTTCATGTTAGGAAGAGGAGTTACAGGGTATCAGAGCTGAAACAATTCCACAAGGGGCGTGGTCCCACATTGGACTAGCTTGCGTGGGCTTCACTGGGAACAAGATAGAGGTGCTTGTTTTGCTTGAGCAGGTTCCACACGGGGATGTCTGGTTCTCAAGTGGGGTGGGTTGTAAAACCCCAAGTTGGCCAATAGGATATAACCATCAGACGGCCCAGCAATCCAGTAACTCTAATAAGAGGCTAATGACAATCCCAGAGACTTCACGAAAGAGTGAAAAACAGATTGGTTGAGGTACTAATAGCCAATCCCCCTTTAACTGATTAACTAAAGAGTCATAAATAGATGAGCAATAACCTTCATTGCTCAATCGCCTGTGTTGCATTATAACGGCTCAAAGCTTATGCCCAATCAAAGGGGCTCAAAGCTTATGTCCCAATCAAAGGGGTGAGTCATCCTAGTGGCATTGCCTATGTGGTGCAGGGATCCATCCTCATGTGGTGTTGCCAGAGGCTCAGTGCGGTGAGTACTCTCCAACTTTGGATGAGGTGTTACGAGTGCAATCCACCAAGTATCTTGCTATAACTGCCAACCAAATAGATTGATCAACAAGCCACGCTCACTTACCATTTTCATCTCTCCAAATTAAAATCGAGGACAACAGTGAATCAACTTTACGTATCACAAACAACACAGAACCACTTTCACGATCACTGCAAAAGCTAAAACTCCGGAACCAACACACCAAACTGTTTGTTATATCCATATTGGACACTCCGGGTACAGCTGATGTGCCGAGGACATGCCCCCTGGGCGTGTCCAATAATTTCATTTTTTTTAAGCATGAGGTACATCGGGAACACCCGTATCTCAACTTGGACATGAGTGGAAACATGACAAGGATCAATTGATAATATTGAAACCTTATTTAAGGGATATGATATTCCAAAAATATGAGGAAAAAATTACGAATAAATGAATTTTTACGTTTCACTTGTAATATTTGAAAGATAAACACTAAGAATTGTAAGGATACTATTAGTTTTAATAAAACGTCCATACAAATACAAACTAAATATCTATCTTAATATGTATACATAGTTTTTGTTGTGTCCCCGGCCATGTTGTGTCCCTATTTAGAATTGTCAAATCCATGTCCTTGTTTGTGTCCGCACTTCTTAGAATGCACGTATATATTACATAGACGTATATACAATGTTTCAAAACAAAACCTGCTTCTTCTTGCGAGCTAAATTCCAAATCCTCCAACACATGTTCTCCAATCTAGTGTTCCTCTCCTGTGAATCCCGAATAGCGGAAGCCTGCATATATTTAGAGATAAATCTAAATTAGAACTGTAAGAAAATTTTCTGTAAGTCAACCACTACAAATTGCTACAATTGGAAGATCAATCACTCAGAAATCAAAACAACTATAAAAAACAAAAAGAAACAACACTTGAGAAATGCGTAATTCCCAGAAGATAAAAACGATTACAAGAATTTAATTTAATTATCACTCCTCCTAACTACCACATCTGACTGTTTTACAACAGACATGTTCAAACTATCTTAATCTATATTCTCTAATCTTATCTTCTATCGGTGCTACCCCTGCCATAGGTTTTCGTCTCTAACTCTATCTCGCAAAGTCTTATCACACATTCACCTCAACATTCTCATTTTAGCTACACTTATCTTACTCGCATAATGTTCTCAGTAACTTGGTCTAAAAGTGGAGCCATAGAATTTTCACTTCAATTTTGTGGGTATCCTGCGGTCACACAGCACTTCCCAGCATTCCCAAGGCACTCCACCCTTTCACCACTTGACCCATCCAAAATATTCATATAGATCAACGACTAACATTGATTCAACCAGATAATCGATTACTCAGACATCAAAACAACTATAAAAACAAAAACAAACAACGATTGATAGGAATATACGTAATTTCCAGAAGGTAAATAATGACGAGAATTTGATTACCTGGACCCAAGAGCGATGAAGATCGGTCTCGTCGAAGCCAGTGATGACCTCTTCGACGAAGTAGCGAGTGGGACTGAAACGGCCTCTCTCTCTAAGCAACAACGACGATTTAGGATCGTCCAGCGGTGGCCCTACGTCCAGGATCGCTTCTAGGTAACTGTTTATCCAGTCGTTTCCCGCCATTGCCGATTTTTCACTTAGGTTTAAGCAGAAATTGTGATTGATAGATGATCAGGGGAGAGAATGGAGCAGTACTGACTAGTATATGTTGTATATATCTGTGTGTGTGTGGAGAGAGAGAGAGAGAGAGAGAGAGATCAAATGTTGATCATATAGAGATGAACATGAAGAGAGAGAGGAAGAGAGCAATACGAAATATGGTGACACGCACACGGGGGGAGAGAGAGAGAGAGAGAGAGAGAATTCGGTTGCTATGGTGGGAAAGCGTGTCGTTTTCATTCCCTTTTCGGTTAGTATGAGTGTTTTTATTTCTTTTTAATTTGGGTCAACTATCAAAATATGAAAATTTAATTATGATTGCAAAAATCTCTTGTTCGGCTTCGGTCTCGAGACTCACTTTCTAAATTGTTACTTAATTATTCCTATTTCTTTTCCATCATTACTTCTAATTTTAATTATTATTCTCATTTTTATTTCCATCTCTGTAATCATTACCCCTAATTTCAAATTGTTACTATCATGTTTCTCTCAACGCAAAACTCAAAACCCAAACCGAACAACGTGCTAGTGCTCCTCCTTTTCTCAATATATCATCCTTGGATTTGTTAGAGTCCCTTTGGCAGTTCTATGTTCACATTCAACATTTTGTGGTTTCACATTTTTGGTGTTTGACAAAAATTTGGAAAATGCACTCAAAACGGCGGATCCGAAGATCCTGTAGTGCACTGCCGCATTACAACCATGTAGTGCGGCACACGAGCCGTTAATCTCGGTAATGAACGGCTCGGATTTCATCTCGACAATGAATGGTTTGGATCATGCAAGCACCAAGATGAAATCCGAGCTGTTGATTGCGCGATCAATGGCTCGGATGTCACAACCCTGCAGTGCGGCAGTGCATTATAGGATTCCCTCTTCCCAAAACGGCACAATTTTGCAAACCTTATTCTTAATTTTTCATTTTTAACTTTTTGGTTTTTTGGCTTTTCGGATTATTGTCAAAATGTATTTTGAATCTGGTAAAAGTGTTTGAGAGAAATGTGCAAAATGCATTTTGCAACAGTAAGAGTGTTTGAGAGTTATATGCAAAATACATTTTGTAGGTTTTTTTTTTTATTAATCCAAACAAAAAAAAGTACTAAAAATGAGAAGTAAAAAAATTACCCTCATCCTACTTTTGCATTCTCTTTCTCTAGAAGAATATAGGAATTGCTTAGGGTTTGGCTCATTGACTTTTTCCAAAATAATTGCCCAACAATATTATTTACATTTCTAGGATATGTCATGGCTATCAAAGAATATTTGAAAAGATACTACACCTACAAAGTACTCTATAAAAATAGCGAATTTTCTAGAAAATGAACATAGGAAAAAAAAAATACTATATCTCAAAGCCAACTCATCACCTGTAGTCACGTACTTGACGAACTGTAACATCGATTGCATTTTTTAGAATTTTCTAAAAATTAAACTAGTCAGCCAATGACAATTCAAAAATCACCATTGGGCATTTGCCACCTCCACCGTATGAAAATGATCAGGGCACGAATATAGATTCAGACACGTATGTTAATGTCGCACACGGCTTGTTGGTTCTACGTATATCGAATAAATATGAACAAATCTGTGTCCGTAGAATTGATTATTGTTGGTATTAACAGCATTATAATTGAAGAAAAGATCAGCTGATATGTTTATTTTCCAATCCAAAAATATGCTGTAATATGAGATTATGCTAATTGCGATGTCTAAATGACTTGATAGCTAAGGAAAGAAAGTTTGTGTTTGATTAAGCGCCATCAAAGTTTTGGATGATTCGCGCAACGACCGTGTTGGTCGTGCAGTTCTTCGAACTAATGCGTCAAGTGACTCAAGTGTTAATCCATGGGGTTGACAAAGTAGTCTTATCTTGGGATTTAGGGGTTTGCTCCCACCTAATGTCTTAAATTCTATTGTCCTTGTCAGATAACTCTTGGGGCCATTTGGGGTTGTGCCCGGTCGTTAGCTCTAAGGCCCCGAAAATTAGTCGAGGTGGGAGCAAGCTGGCCGGACATCCAATTATTAAAATAAAAAAAAAATTTGCTTCTAATTGTTTTTGTCATAGGGCCTAGGCCCAGAACCACAACGAAAATTAACATTTAACAAAAGTTTTTTTTGGGTACATTTAACATTTAACATAAGTTGGCACTAGCATGGGCTTCATTTGTCAAACTTCAACAATTATTTAAGACATGTCCAAGTGTTTGTGTAAATAACGAAAGAATTTAGGATTGTGAGTTTTATGGAAATAATTTTCACACCCCCTTCTTCCATAATGACAGTATGACACATCCTTTTTTGTCTTGCAATGTACTTTTATATGCAATTTTTCACTAACAGATACGAAAAGGTGTGCAACGAAAAGGTGTGCAATTATATATATATATAAAAAGAGGGTGTTAAAATCATTTCCCAATTTTTATACTCTCTTCAGTTGATAATCACTTTTTTTTACTCCTCTTGCAAGTGAATTTATATAAATTTGTGACATGTGAAGCAATAATGTTATAAATCCAATTGCGAAAATAGAATACAATTACTCTGTCAAAGGAAAATTTAAAAACCGATAACCGACAGATTGTAGACTTGAAGTGACGAACTGTTTTGATATCTCCAACTAGGGGTGTAAATTTGCAACCATGGCCCGAAGCCCTTTATACTCCCTCCGTTTCAAATTGTTGTTCGTTCTTGTTTTACTATTTGGGACCTCTCAAAAAATTATCTATATTACAGTATATTATATTTTTTATATTCAATATGAATCTTGTTTGATAAATCTCAATTAATTTTGTAAACACATACTTCAAAATCATAGAAGACATTATAGATTGTGAAATATAGACTATTGTTTAAGTGTCACCACTGCGCAAAAAGGAACAACAATTTGGGAAGGAGGCTCGGCCTAGACCTAATGTTAGCCCAACCCTAGGCCCCACTTGATTCCCATGGGTAGGAATTGGCTAGAGGTTTTGAAGCTTGGTCCTACCTGAAGCCCGTTCCATTGGGCTACTTAATTAGGCCATCCCTAAGTCCGTAGATTAATTCAACGGGAAACTTCAAGCCACCCCCACTTTTTGTGGGGGCTTCCGTCCAAATCCTATTTTGTCTTTCACTTCCTAATAAGCCCTAACACGCGTAAGGTCAACTGTCCACTGACTTTATCTCTCTTCTCCCTCCTTTTCCGCGTACCCCACCCCATAATTGCTTTTCGGTACACACTATCTCACTCTTCTGCAACTGATTAAGACAAACGGCAAAAGCAAGACAGAAATCTGTTGCTTTTTTGCATAGATTGTTTAGATTGTAAGGTCACTCTCTCTCTATTTCTCTGTTCTCTCTCCTTTTTACTAAACTTTAAAATTTAATATTTTTTATTATATATATCCGATTTTTGTAAAATTTAAAATTTTAGAACCCACTCGACAACATCTACCAAATAAGACCCATATTGAATATGAAATTATGTGTATAAAAAAAAGATTTTTTGAGATGTGGACTCTTCTTTTTGGAGGCTATGAATTCTTTCATTTCAGGGAGTGAGTTTGTGTAGATGATGTGTGAAATCTGCATTTGAGGTGCATGAATTATTTTATTTTTGAAGGGTGTGAATTGTTCAGAAATGCATTGAATTCTTTCCTTTTGGAGGATGTGAATTCTACATTTGACATGTGTGAATTTTTTTATTTTGGAGGGTGTGAATTCTATATTTGAGGGTGTGAATTCTTTCATTTTGGGGTGTCAATTGTGTATTTTTTTAGGGTGTAAGTTGTTTAGAGAATGTGTGAATTCTACATTTGATGTGGGTGAAATTTTTTTTATTTTGGAGGGTGTGAATTTTGTATTTTGAGGCGTGTGAATTCTTTCATTTTTGGGGTGTGAATTGTGTATTTATTTAAATTAATCCTGTAAATTCTCTGTTATGGAATGGAGGGTGTGAATTGTGTGATAAGGAGTGTGAATCATCTATAGGGGGTGTGAATTCTGCCTAGTAACAATTATGGAGGAGGTGTGAATTTTATATTAAGGTGAGAATTTTGTATTAAAGGGTATAAATAACTTTTTTATTGTGTACATATTTTCATATTCAATGTGGATCTTGTTTTAAAGATCTCGTTGAGTAGGTTTCAAATATATAATTTTTATAAAAAAATAAATGAGTATATTAAAAGTTATTTTATTTTGAAATCTAAAATAAGAGAGAGAGAGAGAGAGAGAGAGAGAGAGAGAGAGAGAGAGGTCTCACTGGTGGGTAGTTGTACTTTGATTGAGTATAGGAGAGAGAACATGTTGGTGCACCGAGGAAAGAGAGAGAGAACATGTGGGTGCACGGAGGAAAGAGAGAGAGCATAGAGAAAAGTATGGGAAAAAAGTGGAACAGCTAGCTGTGGATTCCACTAACGCGCGCGTGAAAAAAAAGACCTGAATGGAGGAGTGTGACATGAGGCCTAGATGTGACATGAGGGCCGGCCAGGAAGTAGCCCAAGATTCTAGCCCGAAAAAAAGCCCGATTGAAGCCCGATATTTGAATTAGTACCTAACTCTATAAATATTACAAGTTTTAATTCTTTTACAATTCTCTCTCCACACCTCTTATACTTTTTCAACACTCTTTCTCACCTTTGTTTTGAAGCTCTCAAGTTCTCTCTTATATCCGTTTATGCATGTTTATTCATTTCCATAGGCGGCTCCACATTATGTCAAGGGTGTTCACTTGAACACCCTAACAAAAAATTTTGGTTTAGAATACATGTAATTTTTTGTACTGTTATTTAAATTTTGTCCGTTTTGAACACCCAAACTAAAAATATTTGAATACCCTCGCGCAATTATTTGAACACCTAACCCCCCAAAAATTGAACAACTAGCCTCCAAAAATCAGGCCACAAACTAATCCAATGTAAAGAACCCAATTAAAATTCATAAGAGGCTTCATAGCTTCCCATATATGGTCAATTAGACAACCTAAACTCTTTGCATTCTATCTTACATGTAATAATTTTATTTCAAGTTTGTTTGAATACTTATTCCTATACTGTGAATATTCATCAATTCAGAAAATTCACAATTAAATACCTAATATATTAGCTCAAACAAAGTACATACTCTTAATGAAAAAAGTTTAAAAAAATAAATAGAGAGAGCTAAAAGTATCTATTAGTATCGATATCGTGCTCTAGCTTTTCTCTGTGCCAGTTTAATTTTGCTTAGCTCGGTCTAAAAATAGGATTCGCCAAGTGCTTGCGACCTAGCGTTGTTGTAGTTAGCGTCGCCCCAAGCGTAGGGCTAGGTCGTCGAAAGCATAGTAACCCGGCAAGACCGGGGTCAATTTCCACAGGGACCAAATGCAACCGGCATGAGAATGACTTGCGTTGAGATTTTTCAGCGGTAAGACGGCCAACTATTTGGTTTGGTTCGTTTGTGGGATTCTCTCTTTACCTCCTAATTTAGTGAAAACGGAATTTGACTAGAAAATTAAACAAGAGCTCGGCTAGGGGTTCAAACCACCCACGACTTAGCTTCTTTCACGTTTCTCAAAGATAACTCAAATGAGAGTCGATTTCCTCGATCACATTCAAAATATTTAACCGTGAAAACCAAGTTTGACAAAAGATGGGGTTTGGTAATGGAAAGCAATCTCCTTGAGGCATTTTATCAAACACATAGTGTGCCATGGTTCTAAGCATTGTGTGTGCCAATATCTTGTCTACACCCAATCAAAGAGATAAACAACACCATGTTTTGATCATAAACAAGAGAGAGCTATACATTCACAAACCCGTATTTAGCCCGAAATGGTGAGAAACCGTGAAATCCCATAAGCCATGGGGTAGAAATCACCCCATGCCAAGCCTAATAAACTACTCACACATGATTAAGGTAGACATTGAAGAAAAACGTAGAGAAATGAAACCCATGACGAAAATGAAAATAAAACACGGATTTATATAGATTAGAGAGAGTACTACAACATTAATAAAGAGCAAATACCTTGAATCTAAGTAGAAAACCTTGAATCTTAGAGAGAAGTTAGAGCAAAACTCAAAAGAAATGAAATGGAGGTAGAGAGAGATAGTGTCTGGGTAAGAATGACCTAAAAAAGGTGCAAAAGGAGTATAAATAGGTCCCCCCAAAAGTTACACAAGTTGTCTAAAACAGCTGTCAAAATCTGCGCGAAGCAGCGTGGTATCGATACCCCCGCGATCGGGTATTGATACCAGTGGGTTCTGTTTTCTTCTTGTTCAACTGGTATCAATACCCCGTTTCTGGGTATCAATACCAGTAGGCTCTGATGACTTGGGCTTGATTTTGAGCCTTTTCTCGGCCTTCGAGTGCCTCGGGTCGTCTTCCAAAGACTTGATCACTTCAAATATGACTTGGGGAGGATTCCCCTAGGCCTTGCACATACTCGGCTACCTCCGGGTACTTCCGGGGATTATTGAGAGCGTCCGGCTACTCCATTTGCTCCATTTTCCTACAACTCAACAAAAACACCCTTCGCGCAAAATCAAGATAAAGCAAGGATTATATGCGTGCGAGTGTGCCAAAACAACGGGAATTAGGCACCCAAACATGCAATGTAGTGTGTCTATCACCAAGAACATGTAATTGTGACATATATCTTACGTATTTTCTGGTCTAATATATAAAAAAAAATGGTGTACATATGGCTAGTTAATAGAGTTAGTAGAGTTAAGGTAATTTTTGAACACTCTGATCAAAATTCCTAGAGCAGCCACTGTTCATTTCTAAATTCTTTTATATATCTATGCATATACCACAAAAAAATAAGGTACACAACCCACTTAATAATATATATGTATATACGTATTACATAAGCAATGGATGAGGGAGAGGGGAGGCCAGGCAACATCGGCGACAATGGAGGAGTAAACTTTGAGGGTTACAGGGTAACAGGGTTTATGAGGTGGTGAGCATAGTTGTTAAAAGCCTATGATATTGAATACATATCGTATGATTCATATGGTCTCCTTCATAAAACGATACATCCCATCCCGTATCCTACAATACGGTAGCGTATCCTACGTATGATACGGTCTACAATTACTTATTGGGAAAAAGTCAGAGATTATTTCAAGAAGTGAAACCCCAAACGCATTTACCTAAGCCGTTTGATCTAATTATGGAGACATTCAAAGTATACTACTTATTGGAAAAAAGTTAGACCTTATTTTAAGAAGCAAAATTCCAAACGCATTAATCTTAACCGTTCAATCTAATTATAGCGACATTGAAACCGTTTGATAGAAATTCAACCTTAATATTGGGATTGAATAAAAGAATAAATCATACTTCGATTGTGCTTCGCCTAGATAATATAATGGCTCTTTCTTTCTTTCCATAACTAAGGCAACAAAAAGCCTTAGTTACCGGAATCCATCCCAGTTGAGAGACTTGAAATTTTGCCTCTTAAAAACGTTTTTTTTTTTTAATGTAATCATAGTTTGTTGGTGTTATTAGTATTTATTTTTTAATTGTATAATTATTATGGTTAACATTGTTGAAGTAAAAAAAAATAGATTTAGTATTCTGGCACAAGAAAATAATGTTTAAACAAGCCCAATTGACAAAGGCCACAGATGAAGATATTATTTAAGGAGATATAAATATATAATTTATAGGAAAAAGGCTACAATACACACCCCTTATTTGGGTGTGTATCATATACACTCCTACAAAAGTTACGATTTTTTTTATAAAAGTTGCGTTTTTTTTTTTATATATAAAAGTTACGATACACACCAAAATATTACGAATCATAGAAAATGTTACAAATCATATTGTTGAAAAGTTATTACGATTGCCAATGAGGTGGCACAATCTGGACCATACAATAGGTGCATATGGTACACACCTTTAATGGGTGTGTATTATAGCCATTTCCAATTTATAGAAGCTGTAGAGTAAGTTTCTAGAAGCTCTTGAATATATTTGTGAAATATCTAGATTTTTTGTGAGAATTAGTCACATGTATAGTTTTAGATCTATCTAAAAGTTTATCTTGTATGAAAATATTTTTGGACTAGAGCCTCCCATGGAGTAGTATAAATATCTAGCAATTTTGTACCAAGCCAAAAAAAAAGTTTGAGTTCAAGTGTAATACAAATACTCTTCTTTCCCATTCTGGTCTTAAGTTTTTTTTTCTCTCTCCCAAAATCTTGTCCAATTAAACTTTAGAAATTTTGACTATTCCAATCAATGAATCTTAAGATATGGGATATGAATCTCAATACGATTCATACAATGAAAAAAATGATATATACCACGTATTCCAATTTGAAAACATTGGTGGTGAATTGAATGGGCGGTTATGGTGGATTAAAATGGCAGCGGCGGTGGGTGATTGCAGAAGTAACGGGCTTGCAAGCGGTGGAGGTAAGTTGTGGCCCAAACAAACAATTTTTTCAGCTACACTTATCTTACTCGCATAATGTTTCTTAGTAACTTGGTCTTATATTTTGATACTGGATTCCATTTTGTGATTTTAATTTGGACGTTTTGTAACGCCCCGATTTTCGGAAGCATTAATTTAAATCATTTAATAAAAGATTAATATGAATAAACAGGATCTCATTAATAAAGCAGCGAAAATAACATAATTGTCTTAGTTCAAGTACAAATAAACATAGTACTTTGTTGGGAAATTAGATTACAGTTTTCCAACACAAAAATAAGGGAGATTGGCTCTATAGGTTAAGGTTGAGATCTTGATCCCAATGCTCCTCTTGAGTCTGATCCACTGGAAAACCTTCTGTTCCAAAATAAGATCGCCCTCGACACCTACACCTCCTGTTTGATCACAATCTAGCATAATACGTCCGAGTCGCGAAGCAACATCATGGTATTATACCAGGGTCACACGAAGTGTAACACCGTGAGTGATAAATCACTCAATAGCTACTCTAACCCCCAACCCTTACATAACATACAAGAACAACATATATGATCGAAAAACAGCACGTAAAAGAGTAAACACATAATTAATTTCATTACTAGCCATTAACTTACATTTTCATCTAAGTTCTCAACCTAGAGAACTTTCCTCCCGAATAACCACTAAGTCTATGGCCATTTCGTGATTCAACTTCTCCTTGCTTGCCCTGACCGGGAGCCCAGATGAAAAGCCTAAGTTACCTACTTAGTCGAATTCATCAAACGCCTCACAAGGATGAATTTCCCAGGGACTAACCGTACCACTGGGCCCTCGAGGAACTAACCGTAACCTCGGGAGTATATAGCCGTGACCCGGTCTATAACACAAATCACCCTTATATCACCAAATAATTCAGTATGGAATAATCACAAAATGCCACAACTTAGGGTTCCGAATCTTTGTCAATTCATCTCCAAAATCACTAGCTAACTGCCATCCATCTCAAAATCACTGGCTGACTGCCATTCAACCAATCTCGGGGTGACTCCCCATAAATCAATTCATTTCCAATTTCCATTAACCTCACCGTCTACGTGAAATCTGCGTACGATCACCCAACCCGGGAACCTAAGTGTCCATTCTAACAATCAACAATTTCATGATAAGTGTTCACAACAGAAGTAGCAAAGCGATAACGATATTCTAAGGGTCACAAAGTCAAATAACACGATTCACAAGTTCAAAAGTCATCACAAACCAAAGTAATTGAAAACAAGGGGTCTTAACGTAATTAAATAAAGTATAGGGTCATAAATGTAATTTATAGAAATAAGGGGTCGCCCTCGAAATTTTAAGTACCTGTAAGGGTAACAAAAGTAATTTCACGGTTCTAGGGTCCTTCGCGTAATTTTTTACTAACTTTGGGGCCTTTTGTAAATAAAGCTTTATGCAAGGGCAAAATTGTAATTTTGCCACAACGGAGGGTAAACACGTAGAATACCTTATTAAAATCCACGAGATAATATAAGAAATGTATACCATTTTCTAAAATCTTGACACTTACAGCAATAATAATCGACATGTCTAATAAATAAACAAGTACAGTTGCACAAATGGTCAATCGATAATCCCGGGCACAATTCCTAATCTGGTCATGTCCTTGGTAATTAAATTAGATCATGTTTAATCTAATGTGATACAAAATTTTGCAATACAAGGTTAAAATATAAAGTAATCCAAATCCATGATTAAAATATTAAAAATCTAAAGTTTAGGGACCCAACAATAATAAATCTAAAGTTTAGGGGTCAAACTATAATTAATCAAAAATTAGGCCTAGCGTAGTTGACTGTCCAAATTATTCACTTGATTACAAGTTGGTGGCTATACCGAGTGAGGTGGTAGCCATGCGCTCCACCGATCGAAACGTCCGAGTTTTGTCTATACACAATGAAAATTTACAAATAATATATCAAAATGTTCGTTAGGACATGAAATACATTTCTATCACAGAAAAAGTTAGATTTGAAGTGGTTTGGACATGACCCAGTAGCTCAGAATGTCAAAAACGCATATACATTACTTCCCGACGATCGAAACGCTTGGGTTTTACTTCTACTCAACGAAAATCAGCGTATTATATATCAAAACGTTCATTATAAAATGAACTGCATTTCTATCATGGAAAAAGTTGGGTTCGGATTATTTTGGATGGGACCCAGTAGCTCAAAAGTTCAAAAACGCATAGACACTACTCCTCAACGATCGAAACGCTTGGGTTTTGTCTCTACTTAACGAAAATCAATATATTATATATGAAAACGTTCGTTATGAAACGAACTACAACTCTATCATAGAAAAAGTAGGGTTCAGATTGTTTTGGACGGGACCCAGTAGCTCAGAAGTTCAAAAACGAATTTACACTACTTGCAACTAAGGAAATGCTCGGTGGTGGATAATACAACAAAATCCAATTTTTAAAGTCAACCCGTAAACAATATAAAGTTTGAGGTTCAAACTGTGATAAAAGAAAAATATAACATTTCAAACTTTTTCTCCAATACACGTACAACCAGTAAGATGAAATGTCCAGTTTTGGAAAAACAAAACAGGGGTATTCGGTTCAGCCATGATCCGGTTCATGTGTTCAATTTTCTTCACTTCTAAACTATAAAGATGATATAAAAACATCACAATATACTTAGGGAAGGTGGGAAAAAGTATACTACCTCTTCTCCGAAGTCTAAGCGGTAAAAATGGGATTTTTGGCGAAAACACGTGAACGGGAAAAGACGACTAGAAGAGAAGGCCACGGGGTGGCGTTGAGGTGAACGGTTGGAGCTTGGTGGTGTATGAGAAGGTAGGAGAAGGTTTTGAAATTCAGAATTTTAGTGTTTAGGTGTGTGTATAATAAACCCACTTGAGTTTCTTTCTCCTAAAACTCCTCGTTGCTCCAAGTGTTTCTTCCCTTTTGAGTTTACTCTGAGTGGGTTTAAAGGGCAGAGGTGAGAGTGAGAGTTGTGGTGAATATTTCGGATGAGAGAAGGGAACAGAAATAGAGGATTGATTTTTGGTATAATCCAATGGATTAGGGGGGTGTTTAAGGGTCTAGTGGTTAATGGTAAGTGACCATGGTGGTTGTCTAAACCCCATTGGCTGATTTTAAATGTGTGTCAAAAATAGCCATACATGGAATGACATGGGAGGAGATGTTTGATAGATATAAAGCAAAAAGATGAAACTGACTATTTGGTTAGGAATTAAGCAATTCGGTTAGGAAGTAATTGATTGGTTAATGAGGAACGTAATGGAATTTGGAACTAACAGGATACACACATACATATCTAAATATGTGAAATAAAAATGTAGTAATCACTGGAGACTAAGATAAATTAGTTAATTATTAAAAGATTTAATGAAATCAAAATTTTATTTAAAACCCAAAAAAAAATGGGCGAAATTACGAGTCGTTACAATCTATCCCCCTTAAAACAATTTCGTCCTCGAAATTCGCTAATTGAAATTTGAATGAAATCAAAATAGCTCAGAGTATAATATATATGAAAAAAAATTATTATTATTATATTTTACGAAAATGCAGGCTGTTACACGTTTGGCAGAGATTTAGAAAATGTATTCTTAAAATGACAAAATAGAGACACAATTCGATAATCAATTCTACAGTTACTTTTATATTTCAAGTAAAAAAAAATCAATTCATAATCTATTATGATGATTACTCTCATACACTACTCTATTGCAAATATATCTCTCAAATTCTCTACAAAATTAATAACCTGTTGGGGCCACTAAGGTTATGTCCGGTCGTTACCTTAAGAGCTCTGGAATTAGTCGAGGTGCGCATAAACTTACCCAGACATCCGGTTATAAAAAAAATAAACATAATCCAAAATGCAAAATACGAAAAATAATATACTCTCAAATGGACTCTTAATTGGCATAAGGTTCTAATTTTGGAACTTGGAAGAATGTTTTATCCGATGTTTTTATGTATAAAGATATCATCGGCTCAGGGGTTCCTATAGTGCAGAAAATGCACTACAAGGTACAGTGCATTTCATTCAGTCGTCCATTTCGACAATGGACAGCTAGGATTTAATCTAAATAGCATACTGTCGAATTCAATTCATTGCACGAATTAAATCCGAACTGTACATTATCGAAATAGACAGACGGATGGTGCATTACACAGTGCAATGCATTTTGTGTATTGCACCATCCCCTGAACTGATATCGTCAACCCCATGTGGTTGGCCTGTTTGTTAAGGTTTAGGACTAAGAAGTTTGCTTCATCTAATGTATTATGTTTGAAACCTCTCTTAGATGCTAACAACTCTATTAGCGTTAGTCCGTACGGAACTTTGTTGTGGCTTCAAATGGGAGCTCGCTAGTAAACGATGTAATTGGTGTCTCAAAATTAGTCGAGATGCTCGGATACCAAAAATAATGTGATCCCAAACGTGCAATTTTTGGATCAAAAAATAAAATGCTTCTGAGCATAATTTTGTAAATCTTTTGACACCAAATTAAAGAACTAATTAAGCTCTTTAATTTGGTGTCACAAAATCTAAAAAAATTTGCTCAAAAGTAGGTTTTTTTTTTTTTTGAATCCCCTTGTCTGTTTAAAAAACACGTTTTAAACGCATTGAACGGTTCGGATCGTGGAAATTTAATCCGGAAATGGGAGAATTGGCCGACTCCTACAGTTTAAGAAAAGTGTACGATTCCACATGTGAAGTTGTGTGTGTGTGTGTATTAACCTATTTCCTAAATATTCAATTTAAATTTGTTTTGTGAAGAACGCGGTCATTTTAAAAAGAAAGGACAAAATATAGATGGGTTACTTGGAGTTTGGCTCATTGAATTTTTTCAAAATAATTGCCCTACAGTATGTCGTGGCTATCAAAAAATATTTTAAAAGATACTACACCTATAAATATATCTAAAAAAAAAAGGAATTTTCTAGAAAATGAAGATAGAATATATATATATATATATATATATATATATATATATATATATATATATATATATATATATATATATATATATATATATATATATGGGGCCGGTTCCGGGGACACAACAAAAAACACAAAAAAAGACACACCATCTCAGCCTTTAAAATCAAGGGCTCAGATTAAAACCTTAAAGTTTAACACCCTATCTTTTTCTCTCCACCTCACCTAATCTCTCTCCCCCTCCCTCTGGTTCACGACCCATCGATCGAACACTCTCCGGAGACCCATCTTTCGATTCCATCTCCGGCGACCCCCTCCCCGCTCTCTCTCTCTCTCTCTCACACACACACTCACACAAAGAAATCAAGGGTTTCTAGATCCACCTCACCAATCCCAACTTGAAAATATTTGGTTGAGATTTTTTGCTTCTACATATTGTCGGCGCTAAGAATCAGTCTTTGACTGAAAGATTTGAGATAATTTTCCAGATATTGTCGAATTAGAGTAGATTTGAAGACCCAGTTGGAGAAAAGCTGCGCTACAACAAGACCCAGTTGAACAAATTGCTCACGTTGTTTATCCAGAGGATTACCGATTGGAAGTGATTATGAAAGTAATATTAGTTTCCATAGTTGTCAAGCTGTGATTCATATTTTGCATTCAAGTATAAGGATTTATGTCCCTTTAATTGCACAGCTCGACATTTAATTTCCTGAGGTTGAAGCACTCATGCTATCAGTGTTAGTGGTGTTTGCAGTGATAATATTCATCTCATATAGGTGGAACAAAAAAATGATGACGATGGAATTGGGACTGGTCGTGAGAGAGAGGGAGGGTCGCCGGAGAGGAATCAGGAGATGGGTTTCCGGAGAGGATTGGATCGATGGGTCTGTGTATGGTTATGTCGTGAACGAGAGATGGGGGGGAGAGAGATTAGGTGAGGTGGAGAGAAAAAGATGGGGTGTTCAACTTTAAGGTTTTAATCTGAGCCCTTGATTTTAAAGGCTGAGATGGTGTGTCTTTTTTTGTGTTTTTTGTTGTGTCCCCAGAACCGACCCCTATATATATATATATATATATATATATATATATATATATATATATATATATATATATATATATATATATATATATCTCAAAGCCAACTCATCACCAGTCACATACTTGGCGGACACCTGTAACATAGATTGCATTTTTTAGAATTTTCAAAAAATTAACTAGTCAGCCAATGACAATTCAAAAATCACCATTGGGCATTTGCCACCTCCATAGATTTTATCATGGTCGTATTGTTTTGGGCCTTATCATTTATTTGTATTGGGCCTTGTTCATTATAAAGATGGTCCACCCAAGTGGGCCAAAGAGACGTTTAACTACAGTAGGCCGACTAGAAGTGCTCGAAGCCCAATCGACATCCGGATGATAGGAAGGATGGATGGAAGGATGACCGGCAAGCCAACCGGACTATGTCCAAAAACAGGGACGCCCGTGCTCTATTTCATTATGACTTTCTCTCACTCTCTCTAGATTCAAACTTGCGAGCAAGCCTATTGCTAATATTCGTGGTGCACTAACAAATCAACATTTTTCATTTGTAGCACTATCGATTCGAAGCTAATGTGGCAACTAGATGTGGCACCATTGCTAAAATTAATTGGAACCGTTTTGAGTCAAGGTCAAAAAAATTTCAGACGGACTCACACTCAGCTTCACAATTCATTGCACTCCTTCGCGCTTGAAATCAGTTACAACGGTATCACGTGATGAATTCTTCGAGAAGAGGTGGAGGCGGGAACACGAGTCTTCTGCTCAAGGCCATTTCCTGCTTCGTTTCTATTACTTCATTTTTTAAAATCTACTCTAACCACACCTATATTCCTCTAAATGGAGAAGAGGACTCACAGCATTCCGATATCATTATCTCTCTGCTCGTTCTCGTTCTCTTTGCTCGTTCTCTCTCTCTCTCTTCACACGCGTCAATCATGATGAATTTCGTTGTTCTTCCACAAAAGTGAATCAAATTCTGAAGATTGTTTTGGTTCTCCCTTCACTTTCCAGTCCGGTGGTTTTGTCTGCTGCTCTTGCCGCCTCCATCAAATCTCTCTCTGCTAGTTCGTCTCTCTGTCTCTTTCTCCACATACGTCAATATATGTTGAATGCGATTCCAAATTTAGCACTGACTGGATGAATTTCGTTGTTCTTCTACAAAATTGAAATTACGAATCGAATTCAACACTTTACTGCTTCTTGCCACCTCCGTCAGATCTCTATCTGCTCGTTGGCCTCTCTCTCTCTCTCTCTCTCTCTCTCTCTCTCTCTCTCTCTCACTCCCTCACTGTGTCTCCGTTAACACACGTCAATATATGTTCAATGCAATTTGAAATTCATCACTTAATGGATGAATTTTGATGTTCATTTGCAGAACTGAAATTAGGAATCGAATTTTGAATCGTTTGAATTTGATTAGATAGTCATAATTACTTACTGAAATTTTGTTGTTCTGTTGCTCAGAGTGGAAGACTAAGAGCAACTGTACATTGATTGATTTCGAATCTGCAACTCTTCTCACCTCCTTCAGATCTCCCTCTCTCTCTCTCTCTCTCTCTCTCTCTCTCTCTCTCTCTCTCTCTGTGTTCACACACGTCAATATAATGTTCTCGTGAATTGTTTGAATTTGATTCGAAATTCATGCTACTTACTGCAATCTTATTGTTCTGTTGTGCAGAATTGAAGACTAAGAGCAACTGTAGGTTGATTGATTTTGAATCTGCACCTCTTCTTGCCTCCTAAATCAATCAACGTACAGTCGCTCTTAGTTTTTGATTTTGCGCAACAGAACAATTAAGAAAAATAAGATCGCAGTCAATCAGTACGAATTTCGAATTGAATTCAAACACGAGAACATTATATTGACGTGTGTGAACAGGGAGAGAACCAGTAGAGAAAGAAAGCGAGGAGATCTAAAGGAGGCGAGAAGAGTTGTAGATTCGAAATCAATCAACGTATAGTTGTTCTCAGTCTTCCATTCTGTGCAACAGAACAACAAAATTGCAGTAAGTAAGTATGACTATCGAATCGAATTCAAACGATTCAAAATTCGATTCCAAATTTCAATTCTGCAAACGAACATCAAAATTCATCCAGTAAATGATGAATTTCGAATTGCATTCAACATATATTGACGTGTGTTAACAGAGACATAGAGAGGGGGAGAGAGAGAGAGAGGGGAGAGAAAGAGAGAGAGAGGCGAACGAGCAGATAGAAATCTGACGGAGGCGGCCAGAAGTAGTAAAGTATTGAATTCGATTCCTAATTTCAATTCTGTAGAAGAACAATAAAATTCATCCAGTCAGTGCTAAATTTAGAATCACATTCAACATATATTGATGTACGTGAAGAAAGAGAAAGAGAGAGAGAGAGAGACGAACCAGCAGAGAGAGATCTCACGGAGGCGGCAAGAGCAGCAGACAAAACCACCGGTCTAGAAAGTGGAGGGAGAACCAAAACAATGTTCAAAATTCGATTCACTTCTGTGTAAGAACAACGAGGAGAATTCGATACAAAATTCATCATGTATTGACTTGAGAGAGAGGGAGAGAGAACGAGAACGAGCAGAGAGATAATGATATCGGAATGCTGTGAGCCCTCTTCTCTATTTATAGGAATATAGGTGCGGTTAGAGCAGATTTTCAAAAATGAAGTAACAGAAAAGAAGCACGAAATGACCTTGAGCAGAAGACTCGTGTTCCCGCCTCCACCTCTTCTCGAAGAATTCATCACGTGATATAGTTGTAACTGATTTCAAGCATGAAGGAGTGCAGTGAATTGTGAAGCTGAGTGTGAGTCCATCTGAAATTTTTTAGACCTTGACTCAAAACGGTTCCAATTAATTTTAGCAATGGTGCCACATCTAACTGCCACATTAGCTTCGAATCGATAGTGCTATGCTTGCGACCTTAGATTGTGTCGTAGAGAGTGTCGCCCCAAGCGTAGGGCTAGGTCGGCGGTAGCATAATAACCGGTAAGACCGGGTCGAATCCACAGGGACCGAACGCACCCGGCGTGAGAGTTGTCTTGCAAGTGTAGGTTTTTAGCCTTAAAGTGGCAAACTTGGCTTTTGGAGTTTGTTTGGTAGAATTCTCTCAACTTCGAGAATGACTTAGAAACTTAAAAAGACTAATTAAAACTAAGGCGTAGTCTAGGGGATCATAAATATCACAACTAAGGCTAAACCGTTCGACTCTTGATAACCGGCTCGGAACACCGTTAGATGCTCCCGAACGGAAGATTTAGAGATTAAAACCATTTGACTAGAAAATGTGCTTCACAAAGATTAGGATTCTTGTGCCATTTAGACAAACATTTTGATTGACATCGCCCTAAGCATCACACGTGCCAAGTGGTCAAGCCTTTGGCTACGTGTGATCAAAGAGATTAACAAATCCAAATTTTGAGACATAAAATTAATCCTAACTCTTAGATCAACAAGAAGTGTTTGGTTTTGAGATGAGAGGAACGGATTAGCCCGAGTCATGGAGTGTTAATCACCCCATGACCAAGCCTACTTAACTACTCACACATTATGCTAGAAAACAAGTCTAGAATTTGGAAGAAAACTAAAAACATGCTTAATAAACTTAAAAACCGATTTTTAATGAAGATCCTAGGTTAGCCTACAATATTAGTACTTGAGAAATTATCAAACAACTCCTAAAAACAAGAGTTTACTAAGGAAATGGCAAGAAAAACATGAACACTAAATACTTGAGGGAATTGAAAATAAACTACATATATTGAAAGAGCTAACCACGAGGAACAAGTTTAATACACGGTAAATAAACGGGAAATGAAAGCTTACTTGAGAATTCTAGAGAGAGAGACCTTAAACTCTCTCCAATGGAGGAGAGAGGTGAGAGCAAAACTAACTAAGGAGGAAAGAGTAACTGTGTGTGAGAAGGAGAGAGGAGAGAGCCCAATATAGTCTTCCCTTTCTCTCTCTACATAATATCTAATAAAGCACACACAACAACCCAAAGTTTCCATAAAAGGAAAGTGCAAAAAGAGCTTGAAAAATGGTGCCCGGAGGGTTCTGGACCGATCCAGATTCGTCTGTTCGGGTAGATTTTTGACCCAACTTTGCGGGCACGCCCCGGCTTCGTCCGAACTCAGAATGAGGTGATTCTTGAACCGTTGGAAAGCTCTATGAGTCTACTTTCAAACCCAATTAATCTCATCTTCATAGCCTTTGTATCTTGAGAGAAATGAGCCTTTTTCTATCGGTTGGCCAGATTTTCTCGAGGCTCATAACTCCAAATTTCTTGTTCTTTTGTTCCGGGCCTTCCTTGAACCTTCCAAAGCTTCTTGAATCGACTTCTAAGCTTCGGCAATTGTCCTCCACGGCATTGCGGGACCTTGGGTACTTGCGGATACAACCGGGGATTATTTGGAGTTTTGGACACACCTTTTAGCTCCGATTTTCTGAAACTAATAAAAAACACAACTTGCGCAAAATCAATCGTATAAAGGCACAAAATGCACGTGTGTGTGATTACAACGAGCGAGATAAGCCCAGATATATACAACATTTGGGGCTTATCATGCTACAAATGAAAAATGCTGATTTGTTAGTGCACCACGAATATTAGCAATAGGCTTGCTCGCAAGTTTGAATCTAGAGAGAGTGAGAGAAAGTCATAACGAAACAGAGCACGGGCTTCCCTGTTTTTGGACATAGTCTGGTTGGCCTGCCGGTTGGACCGCCGATCGTCCTTCCATCCATCCTACCTATCATCAAGATGTCCATTGGGCTTCGAACACTTCTAGTCGGCCTACTGTAGTTAAACGTCTTCTTGGCCCACTTGGGTGGACCATTTTCATAATGGACAAGGCCCAATACAAATAAATGATAAGACCCAAAACAATATGGCCATGAAAAAAAAGACAGTCGTGGGTGATCTTCATTTTCCTAAATTAATTTTCTAGAAATCTATTGGCCGGTCCTATTATTTGGAATTTTAGCCCACCGGGTCCTGGGCTAAAATTTACTGCTGGAGAGGTCTTGGGGCACAAATATGGTTTGGGATTTTATATTTTTGCACATCCTCGTCATCGTTTCTCTTTGTTTTTACTAACCGTTTATGCACTTTCATAGGGTACCTTAGGATTTTAGGCACTTTCATAGGGTACCCTACAGTTTAGGGTAGCCTACAGTTTAGGGTACCCTAAATTTAGAATGTACATTTTAGAATTTAGACCGTATATTTAGAATTTAGACTGTACATTTAGAATGTACATTTTAGAATTTAGACCGGAGATTTAGAATTTAAATCGTACATTTAGAATTTAGGCATTTTCATAGGGTACCTAGGGTTTAGGTTTAGGGTGCACTTTCCTATTATAGATTTTTTAGTAGTTTAGGTACTTTCATAAGGTACCCTAGGATTTTAGGCACTTTCATAGGGTACCCTAGGATTTAGGTTTAGGTTTAGACATTTTCATAGGGTACCTTGGGGTTTAGGTGGGATGGAGAGAGAGAGAGAGAGAGATGGGACGGACGCACGCACTTGATAGAGAAGGGGGTAATTTCGGAAGAAAAAGTGTAAAACTTATATCCAGGACCTAGTGAACTATTGGGCTGGGCGCGCATTATTTGTTCCGGACCTTACAAGCTATAAGACTTGTTTATAGGACCGGCCCACAAATCTCTATTTGTTTTCCTGAACAATTGGCCCAAGTAACCAAACTTTTAATATCTTCATTTTCCCAAATTTATTTTCTAATCCCTCCTTAATACAACTAAGACATTAGACAGTCGTGGGTTTTTTTTTTCTTTTCTCGCTGCATGATGGGCATATTGAGGTATTTGTCTAATTGTATTTTTGTTTGTTTACGTATGCATGCCGAGAAGCCACTGGTTAACAATGTTTTCCTCTTAGCTAATGATGTGTCTTTCATCTATTGTACTTGCACTTCTGTCCCTTAATTATTTAGAGCTCGAGCTTCATCTTCTTTTTTTTTTTTTTCCTCCAGGATCTTTTTTTATCTCTTTGAAGCTGTAAGGACCAAATTCTGAAGTCATCTTGTCACGCCCTGGATTTTTAAACAATAAAAAGTAAACATTTTTAGAAATAAAGTGCCATGTTTCATAAACCTTCTTCTTTTATCCCATTGGAAAACATGAATGGAGATAATAAATTGATTACATTATTCCAAACAAAGGGAGATTTTTAAAGAAAGTATTAAGGTTACAAACCCATCTTGGTTTTTAAAAAAAAATACATGATCATCTCCCAAATGAGTACCTACTAAGTTTCAATAAGAAACAATGATCAATGATGCCTTCAAAAGATTTCATGCACTCCCGATGCACTTCACGCCATGCTCCTCATCGAATACCTGAAAATTGATAGGTTGAGCTACACTAGCCCAGTAGAAAAATCCCTCACAAACCCTATATATATATGCAGTGCACCATGCTTGTGAGTGAACCTACAAGGCATAGGCCCAATTTTAAAAGTCATTCTTTTTTTAAATGCATGTCTCGTCACACACATACATACACATACATGTACACACACATAAATACACCCTCGCGCATACACAACACCACATATACATAACCACGCTTGAAGGTTTCCAATCGATCGTAAGTACTCTTTACCATTTAGTTTCCATTTCAACACCACATCAGGATCACCACGACTTTATCCCAGTCTTTTCATTGACAATCAATTCCCCTTACTTCTCATCACACCCAAAGGCTCCAGTTTCTCAACATAACCACGCATTTTGATTTCTTCGATAGATACTTCCTCAATATCGAGACACATTTCATAAAATGTACAACGAATACCACACAATTCCCAATTCCACGAACACAATCAAATCAACTAAGAAATGTACAGGATAATGCACAACAAGCAACACACAAACAACCACACACAACAAGCAACATATAACAATAACACGCAGCCAACAACACACCACAACAAACAACACAACATGTCCGATTCCACAAGCCAACAACTCAATTAAGGAATGCAAAAGACTAAAAGATTAGACCCTCAAAACATCCCACCAACAGTTTCACTTACCAAGAGCTCAACATGTCAAACCTTCCCAAACTCATTCGATTAAGGGCATTTTCATAATTTCATCACGGTTCAAACCCGTAAGCATCTTCATCAACCCACGCCTCAAATACACTCATAAATATCCCAATTTCATTACTACGAAAGCAATATAACATATCCACAGGAATATCACAAAAGCCCCAATTTTAGTTTAAGCCATAAATTAGAAATTTCACGGCACAACAACATCTACGAAAATCGTATGTAGAAACCAAAGGTTTATTTTCTAAACACATAGATATGTAGAGAGAGGAGAGAAATCCCTACTTGACTGGGTTTTGAGCAAAACCCGAACTTCCGAAGCTCAAGCTCCAAGCTTTCATGTGTCCGTGACGCATTCCATGCGTAATTTCAGCCGATACATCAACTTCGAGTCAAAAACTGCTATTTTCTAGAAAGAGTTAAAATACAACCCTTACATACTTTCGAAGGTATACGAGTCTAGTTTCATAATCAAAAGACGGATCGAAATTTCAAGCTTCCTAGACAAAAATATAGCCGTTCTCGTAACATGTGGCAATGCTGTCAACACAGCGAATTTCAGTACCACAGCCCAATCAAACATTTTTCATATTTTCTATATTTCAAATTAACTTCTGAAATTTTTACACAACACAAAGAACATCCATGGGTAGCTTCTATAAAAGTTTAGGAAATTTGCCAGTTCTGGAACAATATCAAATAAATCGGCCAAAACAGGGTTCTGTAGAAAAACGGATGAAACTTGACAGCCAAACTTTGAAAAATCACCATAAATCGAGCTCTTAATTTTTTTGAGAGATTCTTGTGTCAAAAGCTTCGTATTGAAACGAAGTTCAAAGTTCCAGAAGAGACCAAAGTCTAATTCACGCTCCAAAGGCGAGAAAACAACCAAATACAGAGGCTACATGAATCTGCCTAAGATCAGATTTCCAGATCTACAGACCCAACTTCAAAAATTCATAATAAATCGAATTCTCAATGGATTTCAGTGATTCCAGCGGCAAAAGAAAGCCCTCTGAATTATCTTTAAATCATATGAAGGACCCAAAACTTAATTAACAGTTTATGAACGAGATTTTGGCCAAAAACCGTGACCCTGTCAGCTGTGATACGCCCACTGTTCATACCAGTACATATACCCGAATTTTGTACAATAAAATTAACAAGAAATACGGAGAGGAGAGGTATACTTGTTAAGATGAAACTTGGGGGAAGGTGGTGATGATCGGCCATGGTGGCGGAGGTCGCCGGAGGTGGTGGAGATGGCCGGACTCTCCCTCTCTCTCTCTTCCTCTTTTCTTTCTTCTCTCCTTCTCTTCTTTCTTTTTCTTCTCTTATTTTTTTCTTCCCCAGACAATAAAAAGGGGGGCAGGCGTGGGGTGGGGCAGCAGGCGTGGTGTGGGGCGCGAAGCACGACGTGCAGTACAATTTACTCTGAGCGGTGTTCTAACTGTCCGGGTTTCGATTTCAGAAAAATACCAAAATATTCGTGGTGACTTAGAAAATTGTGGGCAACGTCACCGTGTGCTCAGAATTGTCTAGAAAAATCTCAAAAGTTGGACACGCATTACGATGCTATCCCAAGTGACGTCATCGGATAGGTTCGAGTCCCCCAACCATAACAGTTAAGCTGGTATCACCCACGCAGCTAAAAATAAATATATTCCACATCTTTATTATTTAACACAAATTTGCAGGTCTTTACACATCTTGTTTTGGCAATTCCATGTGACAAAACACATATTGATATCGTGTTATAATTTCCTAAGTAGTAGTCTGTATAGGATTAGAGTGGAAGGAATCGTTTTATTATGTAATTTGAGAGTGAGTGTCTTCATCGTTTTGTTGCCGATCAATTTGGTGCCTTTAGAACAAGAAGATTGATCATGGGATCAATCGGTTTATTGATCGGGTATCTCCAATATTGGCACAGGCTGCAGGTTACAGAGCGTGCGTTTTCAGAGCATACCGATTGATAAAAGGATCAATCGGGTTGTTAATCGACATCTTCAAAAAGTCAAATCTACAATGTTCCAATCAATCGGCTTACGATGCGATTGACCGGATTGACAACTCTATAAATATATCACATTCTTTTAAGATCTAGGTTGTGCAAGTCGACAGAAAGGAAAAGTGAGCCATGCCTCTTTGTTCACTAATATATCAAAACCTAGAGTGTTCACAGTGAATCTTGAAGCACTTAATCCATGGAACATTAATCAAATCTTCAAGAGGTTTCTACATCAACAATCAAGTTCCAGTTTCTTCCGGTGGATTTCCGGAATAATGTTTGGAAGGCTCGTGGATTCGAGGCAGCGGCAATCAAATACTGGGTGTGGTGAACGAGGAGTCGGCAACCGATCTTAGGTCAATTGCGAGGAGTCTCAATTGTGAGTAAGGTCGTTTTGTAACCTCACAATGATTTTTATAGTGTTTGATTCCTTCCCGTGGTTTTTGCCCATTTAGAGTTTTTTCACGTATATCCTTGTGTTCATCGTTTTTCTTCAATTCTTATTTATTTGCTTTAATTAATTGGTAGCAAAATAGGAATTTCAGAAGCCCTCTCATTAGATGTTCCAGAAAGTTTCCGCAATTGAAGGTCAGTTTTGCATAAATTTTCTTATATTTTCTTCCTCCACAATGTAGTGTCGAACGTACCACCCTCATGTTCATATTTGTGCTCTGTATGCGATTTTTTTTTTTGCTATATTAGGTCTAAAAACAGGACCAGCCCTAAGGTTAGGTCCAAAATTTTAGAGAAAAAATGGGGCCCACCCTTTCATTTAATTCTGCTATGTATTAAATTAATACTACTACCAACTTGAACATAAGTAGTGTCTTGGCTCTATGGGTTTGGGTGTCGCGCTCTTTCATATTCTTGAAAGGCCTGAGTTCGAATCCTCCAAATCTTTTTTCAGCATAATAGAATGAATGAAAATGAATGTCGTAATTTGTTATTGCTTGGGATGCTATAGAAATTGTCATTTATTGGTGCTAACATTTGGTAACTGATATGAAAAAATAGATTAAGTTAGATATGCCTATTTTCGCATGCATTCGCCCCTATGTTTTTTGGGTAGGGAAGATATGTGCAGTGTGTTACAATTTTTGAATTGAAGTTGGTTCCTCTGATGTCCTTAAATTGGACTTTGAGGAAGCTGAGAAATTTGTACAGCCCATTGCGGGTTTCGATTCGATTATTAGAGTGTTCATTTTGTTGAATTTGCCGTCCAAATTATTCATGAAATAATTCAGTCTAGTCGGACAGCAAGACATATCTCATTGAATCACATTCTTTTAAAAATAAATAGGCGGGTACAGTTTTGACGGTCTATTTTGTAATACATATGTCATATGATGAAAACTCTTCCTATTATTCGCTCAAAAAATGAATTTCCCACTTGTATGGTCTACTTTTATGATTATGAAATATGAATAATTAAATTCATAAAATGAAACTCACAGTATACTAGGACTAGAGCTGCAAACAAACCAAGCTGCTTGTGAACAGTTTGAGTTTCAACTCTGCTCGTTTGATAATTGAGCTCGAGTTTTGGGCTCCTGTAGTTAACAAACCGAGCTCAATAGGCTTGAAAAAAACGTCACTGTTTGTATAGGTTGGGCTCGTTTATGTGAGCTTGTGTAGTAATTAGCTCAACTTGTTAAGCGCTCAACTCATTAACAAATGAGACGAGTTCGAGCTCGAATTTTAGGCTCATTAAGTTAACGAGTTCAGTTCGAGCACTATAAAACTCGGCTCGGCTCGACTAGACTTGACTCGTTTGTAGCCGTAACTGGACTCAAGTTCTCCCAAGTCCATTGAGAAAGGGTCTAAAAGCAAAGTAGTACTGCCTCCGCTCGTATTTGTTAGTCCATTTAGAAGTTTTCAACTTTTTCCGGGACCATAATAATTGCTTTGTACAATTTTTGTCTTTTCAATTTTATCCTTTGATCATGACGATTTGTTCATTAAATATTTAAAGGCAAGAGTAAAAGAGTAAAATTGACAAATTTTTAGGGGCAGAAAAATATATGTTTATGCATGGCGAACACATGGAGGGAGTAGTAATAAAGTTAAACGGTGAAAAAAATGGGGGGGAAAAAAAAAAGCTACGAATCATATTTCGGAAAAGTTAAGAATTTTTAATGTAAAAGTTACGAGAGACTAAAAAAATCTTATGATTATCATGAGTTGATACGATTTAGATCATACAATAGGTGCATATTGACCCACCTTTAATGTTGGTGTATATTGTAGTCTTTCCCATAGAAAAGGGGTCTAGAACACCACAAAAATATACCCAGGACACTGAATAATTTTTTCCCACATCCGAGACAACGTGCAAGTAAAGGGAAAGGGTCGAGTTGTGCATAAGTTGACCTAGACATCCAGCTATAAAAACAAAAAAAAAATGGAAAAGAGTCAAACCATCTACACGTGGACAAGATGACCGGTATTACCGTTTGTGGCTTCCCTGAACTTTGTTTAACATCACGATGACCCTACAAAGAATCAGATCCCCATTCACAAAGTACAGTTTTTGGCATCACAAAAGCCCTTTTCTGTAGTTAAATTAAAATTGAGGCCCCACTGACGTTTTCGAATAAAATCCACCCACTCTATGGACCCAATTATTCCACGGTTCTCGGGCACCGCCAAATGATGTTTAAACACTTTTATTCACCGCACATTTATGTGAGATCAAGTACAATGTGTAGTGGATAAAGGTATTGAGGCACTCCGTGGCTATGTCTCAGATGGAATAATTACGCCACCCTATGACGAGGACCTTTTTAAAATGACATAGGTACTAATTGAATTGGGGTTTAAAAAGTAGAGAAAAATAAGGTGGAGGAAAAGTTAGTTAAATTTGAAACTGAATGGTTTTAAAATAGGCAACAACTACAGAGAGTTCAATAATTTGGCCCAAAAGTAATTTTTGATGCCAAATTATAACATTGGACATGCTCTAACGTGGAGAGGGGGAAAATGGTATTAAAAGAAAACGATGGTGAATTAAATATTTTGTTTTATTTCTCTTTGCAAAGCAACATCCAAGTATAATATATATATATATATATATATATATATATATATATATATATATATATATATATATATATATATATATCAAAGTTTTTTTTTTTTTTTTGGGAAGAATCGATAACATGAATAAAAGAAGGGGACATCGAATTCGGATGAGGTTGAGAAATTTGTATAGCCCATTACAAGTTTTAAGTCGATAAATTAGAATGTTGATTTTGAAGTTTTTTTTTTTTTTTGGGCATTTGTCATTCCTAATTTATTACATGGGGGTGGGGGAATTGGACTTGATCTCGAGATGTAGTGTGGGGCATTCAAGAACTCTACCCAATGAGCTAGCTGCCACTTGCATGTTCATTTTGAAGTTGATGTGCAAATTATTCAACAATCAACTATCTAAACCTCGACTAGGCTTGAAAAGCTTAGCTCGTTTGTATAGACTAAATTGATTTATAAAAATTCATTTAATTAGTAAATATATTTTCAGGAGATGCACTGTGAATGTTGAAGTGATTCAAGTATATTAGGATGGGGCTACCAAAGTTTTTATGGACATTTTTTAAGTCAAAGTCTTGTTATCCACTTCATTATGTTTTGGGGGTTTGTTTCAAATAGAATGTTGTTGCCTTTTTGTATTTTCGGGAATGATTAATTTCAAAGAAATTTGGTTTGAAAATTTTTTGTTTAGTAATTACTTGTTTGTCGAAATACTTACTCTTGCAATTTGCAATTGTGGGCCTCATATGAGTGTGTGCAAGTGTTGGTGTAATTTTGTTGATGTCTCTAGCGTAGTTGCTTCTCAAATAGCTCGCAAGACACTATCGCCCTGTTTGGCGACCGGATTTGCACCCGGATTTGCCTCACACCCGGATTTGTAATCCCGGTCCCACCGCAAGCCGGCGTTTGGCACGCCATTTTTGTCCCCCGGATTTGCAAAACGAAAGTCACTGTTGGGATTACAACTCCGGGAGCGCCCGGATTAGCTAACGACAGCCTCACCCCTGTCGTTAGCTAACAAGGGGGGATTTGGATGAATTCATACCCGTTTTACCCCTCCAAATCCGGGTGATTTTGGAGGGGTTTTGAACCAAAAAATACCAAAACAGGGAAGAGATTACCGTCGTCGTTGTTGTCAACCATCGTCGCAACTAACTCGACGTCGCCGGAACTGACCCACTTTGGCTGTCTGCTGTCGCCTCTTTCATTGTATTGTCCATATTGGAGAGAGAGAGGGAGAGAGAGAGAGCCATTAAAAGCCGGAGCCATTTTCCGGTCAGATCTGTTTTTTTCGCCTGTAAATGCCGAAGCCATTTTCCGGTCAGATCTGTTTTTTGAGTGAGGAGGAGACCACTGTTGATTCAGATAATACCCATTCGATATAACCAAGGATGTTGGAAATTATCCTGTGTGGTTGTGTGCCACAAGTTAATACTCCAAATTTAATTTTTATGTCAAAAGCTAGTTCATGTCAAAAAAAAATAACACAACTAGTTTATGCTAGTGACTTGGGCACATATACAGTAAAAAAATTTAATATAAATATTTATCATGTATTTATTTCACTTATAATAGAATCAAACCAATTTTCCAATTAAAATAACAAAATGCCTTTTATTAATTTTTCAAATTTTCACTTCCTAATTATTTTTTTTCCGGAATTTTTTAAAAAATATGGGTGTAATATTTTTACTTTATTTAATGTGTATTTTTCGTAATTATTATGTATTTATTTTTATTATAATCAAATTAATGCATTTAGTTTATTAAAATATTCGGTCCGGGGGCAAAAAGGTAATTTATTCTTTTATCCTATCAAATCCACCTTCCAAATCCCCCTTCTCAAAATATCATCCAAACACCTCACTAACAAATCCACTTTTCTTATGAGGTGGGGCCACCCTCATTATAAATCCACCCTCATTACAAATCCACCTTCAAATTCGCCATCATTACAAATCCACCCAAAATCATCTCCGGTCACCAAACGGGGCGTATAGGACTAAGAATGGAAAGTGTGTATATTAGGGTGACTTAATGGCCTTTGTAACCCTATATAAGGTGTTCTAAGGGCAATTGAGTCAAAAAAAAAAAATAATGATTTCTGGAGGAAACTTTGCGTAGGTATTAGTTTTGGCGGAAAAACTAACGTTTTCACTTTTCAGTTTGGTCCAAAATTGAGGAGATGTAAGCATTCAAAAACGAAGTGGAGGGGATGTCTTTCAAAATCAGGCAAAGTACAGGGGTATAAATAAAAAATTACCCTAATAGATTAAAGTATGTTTTGTGGGGAAGCTATAACATTGAATAACAAAAGGAGGGTTTAGCAATAACAAATAGATAATAGTTTGGTTAGACTGAATTTTTAAATTGAAGTTTGTTCCTCTGATGTCCATAAATTGGACTTGAGGGAAGCTGAGAAATTTGTACAGCCCATTACTGGTTTCGATTCGATTATTAGAGTGTTCATTTTGTTTATTCGCCGTCCAAATTATTCATAAAATAATTCAGTTTAGTCATATATCGATACATATCTCATTGAATCACATCCTTCTAAAAATAAATAGACGGGTAAAGTTTTGATGGCCTATTTTGTACTAGACATGCAATATGATAGAATACTCTTCCTATTATTTGCCCAAAAAATGAATTTTCCACTTGTATGGTCCACTTTTATGATTATGAAATATGAATAAATTAAATTCATAAAATGAAACTCATAGTATACTAGGACCAGTGCTGTAAATGAACCGAGCTGCTTGTAAATAGTTTGAGTTTCGACTCTGCTCATTTAGTAATTGATCTCGAGTTTTGGGCTCGTGTAGTAAACAAACCAAGCTCAATAGTCTAAAGCTCCAATAGGCTTGAAAAAAACTTCACTGGTGTAGTATTTGGCTCAACTTGTTAAGCGCTCAACTCCTTGACAAATGAGACGAGTTCGAGCTCGAATTTTAGGCTCATTAAGTTAACTAGCTCAGTTTGAGCACTATAAAACTCGGCTCGGTTCGACTCAACTCGTTTGCACCCGTAACTGGACTCAGGTTCTCCCAAGTCCATTGAGAAGGGGTCTAAAAGCAAAGTTGTACTCCCTCCACTCATATTTGTTAGTCCATTTTGAAGTTTTCGACTTTTTTCGGGACCATCATAATTGCTTTGTACAATTTTTGTCTTTTCAATTTTATCCTTCGATCATGATGATTTGTTTATTAAATATTTAAAGGCAAGAGTAAAAGAGTAAAATTGACAAATTTTTAGGGGCAGAAAAATATGTGTTTGTGGATGACGAACACACGGAGGGAGTAGTAATAAAGTTAAATGGTGAATAAAAAAATGGGAAAAAATAATAATAAAATGTTATGAATCATATTTCTGAAAATTACGAATTTTTAATGTAAAAGTTAAGAGACACTAAAAAATCTCACGATTGTCTTGAGTTGGTACGATATAGACCATACAATAGGTGCATATTGTACCCACTTTTAATGTGGGTGTGCATTGTAATCTTTCCCTTAGAAAATGGGTCTGGAACCCCACAAAATTCTACCCAAGACATTGAATAATTTTTTTCCACATCCAGGACAATGTGTGCAAGTAAAGGGAAAGAGTAGAGTTGTGCGTAAATTGACCTAGACATCCAGCTATAAATAATAAAGAAAAGGAAAAGAGTCAAACCATGTACACGTGGACAAGATGACCGGTATTACCGTTTGTGGCTTCCCTGATCTTTGTTTAACATCACGACGACCCCACAAAGAATCAGATCCCCATTCGCAAAGTGCTGTTTTTGGCATCACAAAAGCCCTTTTCTGTAGTTAAATTAAAATTGTGGTCCCACTTACATTTTCGAATAAAATCCACCCACTCTGTGGACCCAATTATTCCATGGTCCCCGGGGACCACCAAATGATGTTTAAACGCTTTCATCCACCGCACATTCATCTGAGATCAAGTATAATGTGTATTGGATAAAGGTATTGAGGCACTGCGTGGCTGTGTGTCAGAACCATGGAATAATTATGTCACTCTATGATGAGGACCTTCTTTTGAAAATGACACTAATTGAATTGGGGTTTAAAGCAAGTTGTGGCTAGCTCATGCGGTAGAGCTTTTGGATCCCCCACATTACATCCCAAGATCGAGTCTCATTCCCCCTCTCCCATGTAATGGAGTAGGAATGACGAATGACCAAAAAAAAAAAAAGAATTGAGGTTTAAAAAATAGAGAAAATTGAGATGGATGAAAAGTTAATTAAATTTGAAACTGAATGATTTTAGAATAGAAACAACAACCAGAGAGAGTTCAATAATTTGACCCAAAAGTAATTTTTGATGCCAAATGCTCATTTCCATCTAACATTGGACATGCTCTAACGTGGAGAGGAGGAAAATGATATTAAAAGAAAACGATGGTGAACTAAATAATTTATTTTATTTCTCTTTGCAAAGCAACATCTAAGTATAATATATGCATCAAAGGTTTTTTTGTGGAGAATCTATAACATGAATAAAAGAATTCGGAACAATTAAAATAAAAGTTTGGATGCATTATTTAAATTGAACTTGGTTTCTCTGATGTTCTTAAATTGGACTTGAGGAAGTTGAGAAATTTGTATAGCCCATTACAAGTTTTTTTTTTGTATTTTTCTTCTTTTGGCATTCGTCATTCCAAATCTATTGCATACGAGGAGGGAGGAATGAGACTTGATCTCGAGATGCAATGTGGGGCATTCAAGAGTTTTACCGCATGAGCTAGCCACCACTTGCATGTTCATTTTGAAGTTGATGTGCAAATTGTTCAACAATCAACCGTCTAAACCTCGGCTAGGCTTGAAAAGCTTAGCTTGTTTGTATAGACTCAATTGATTTATAAAAATTCGTTTAATTAGTAAATAAATTGAACTCGACTCGTTAAGCACTCAATTGTTTTACATGTAAGCCAAGTTTCAGTTTGAGTTTGAAACTCATTAAGTTAACGAGCCAAGCTAGATCACTACAAAGCTCGGAGCTCGACGGTTTTGCAACTTTAGTGAACTCAAGTCCTCCCAAATCCATCAGAGAGGGGAATCCTTTAAATCACACTTTTCCAAACATGTGAAGGTCCTGGAGCAAAGTAGTAATAAACGAGAATAACTTATTTACGGACAATGTGTAAACGGGATGTTTGCACACGGCGGATCTCAGCCGTCTCTTTAAGGAGGAGAGAGAAAGAGCACACCACTCCGAGCCGTTATATTTCGGGAGAGATGGCCGAGATCCGCCGTGTACAAATATCTTGTTTGCACATAGTCCGTAAATAAGTTATTCTCGTAATAAAAAAAGATGAAAGGTGAATAAACAAGAATAAAATAATGAAAACTCCAGAATGGCAAAGAAAGAAAAAGAGAAAAGAACAGATTACTTTCTTCCAGAATCAATCTCCAATCCAATCCAAACCCACCTGGAAAAAAACAATCATTAAACTAAACTAATCTACAAACTTCCCACCATTACTTCCCAATCAAAATTCTGTTATTCCAATCCTCTCTCTCTCTCTCTCTCTCTCTCTCTCTCTCTCTGTGTTCGACCAAATGTCTGAACCAAGAAACTCTGTTCAATGCCATAACGGATGATCAACCCACGACGCTGGTATTAGATTTCTAGGTTTCTTGTCTAACAAATTGGGTCGGATTCGCAATTTATATTGCCGTTCAGAATATGTCTTTCTACGTTGGCTTTTTCTTCGGTGTTGCACTGGGCATCGGATTGATAGTTGGTTTCGCTCGATACGAAAAGATCCGATCCAGGCGTCGCACTGATTTGGTATCATTTTCATATCTCTTGATTCCCATTTAGCCATAGTGTATATATATCCGAATAATAAATATGAGTTTAGCTAACCACCACCCACTGGGTTACAGATAAACATAAGTATCCATATCTAATGAGTATGAAATAATGAGAACTTTTTAGCGTACCCAATTGATTAGGAAAGGTAACTTAATTTGTTTTGTATACGTATACACTGTCAGGGACTGAGTTAAAACCTTTTTTTTTTTTTTCCGGTAAGGAGTACTTTCTACTGAGTTAAAACTTATTTGATTGGTATACGAATTTGCGCTAGAGAAAAACGTTTTGGATGCCGGCTTGGCTACTTTGTGCATGTTGTGTGACCGGAACAACAGTGGTTGTCATGGGCCAAAGACTAGGCACACCCCTAAATGAATAATATGTAACAGGACAGGGCATGGCGCCCTAAGTGAATGGCATGTTACGGGCTAGGCATTGCATGGCCTGGCTTGAAATGGCCTTGCCCTTCATATTGACAGGCATGGTTAGTCAGTGGCCTTTTATGTGCTTGAGTCCATCGTTTGCAGGTGGATTTGATTGCGCGCCTATAAGACAATAAAGTAAAAATACCAGTAGGATGCTCAGTCTGCCACCGCTTGTCCTCCTTCCTTGTTTGCACACCTATACATGTGACATGTGCATACATGCTTGCACATGTGTATATGTTCAGTATATTGCATCTATTCTGTTTGTACCACTTTGTGTTGATTGAAACAAATTTGCAATTATATGAGTTTTACTTTGATGTTGTGTTAGGCAACAACTATTGCAGCTTTCGCACGAATGACAGTTCATGATTCAAAAAAGATTCTTCCAGCTCAGTACTACCCTTCTTGGGTTGTATTTTCACAGCGACAGAAGGTGAGTTAAATCTATAATCTTTGAAATTTCTTGATATAATAATGTCAATTCATTGGAATGTTTCTGTACATATCAGAGTATAATTGGTGCTCATTGCATGACGGTATGCCTCTGAAGCTCTTATGTTGCTTATATTGACTATTTGCAGTTAACTTGGCTTAATGTTCAACTTGAAAAGATATGGCCATACGTCAATGAGGTAATTTTCTTTTTATACCAACTCTTATCTTTTGTGCTTTTCACTCTTCGAAAATGAATGATAGAGTAATCTGTCAAAAATTGACAAATCCAAAGTCCAAACACCGTGATATGATTTCTATTTTCTCAATTCATTATGGTGAAGGGAAAATCATTTTCTTTTCTCTTTTATTTTTTTGGGTTTTTTTGGTTACTTCGATGTGCATTTTTTGACACATGGTAGTGCAGGCAGCATCAGAGCTAATTCGAAGTTCTGTTGAGCCAATTCTAGAGCAATATAGACCGATTATCTTATCATCTCTCAAGTTCTCAAAGTTGACTCTTGGCACTGTGGCTCCACAATTTACAGGTTCGTTCAATTGCATTTTGAGTTGTGTATTACATACATCCTAGTTATCTAAAGCCATACTAACATTCTAAAAATGGTTGATTCTTGTGTGATTATCTATCCCATACTACATTCTAAAGATTGTTGATTCTTGTTTGATGAGCATTAGAAGCTGTGAAAACATGACAGTGATACTGTAAAGCTTTGGCTAGACGTGTTTGAGATTTGATGAAAATATAGTCTAAAATCCCCATTTACACAATTCTTTTATCACCTTATGCAAACTTCAGCTGAATAAATTTTTCTCATGTGAACCCTTTTTTTCTTGCAAGGACTTTTTTTTGGTAAGAATGTGAACCCTTTTGTTTTCAGGTTCAGGGACAGTTCAATGCAATTCATCATACTTAAGTTTGATGTTAACCTGGAACAATGCATAAAGTGTACAAGGAAAGTATAGCTAATTTTAGTCCACTTTTGTTGCCCTAAGTTTCTGTAGATTTTGAAGAATTCGTTTGTATACCCCCCAGAATACTACTAGAGCATAATACCTGCACTGAACTTCATTTGATTGAGAATAAAATGTCTTTGCAAATAACAGGCCTCCATAAAATCACGATGCTGCTTAATATATGCCACCTTGTAGTGCATTAGCTAATTCTTAGGTCCTTGGTACAGCTTGGTTTGGTTGCTCATTCTTGTGTTGAGTTTTTATTTACTTTATTTTGGAAATTATTGTGGCCATAGATACTTCCGTTGGATGTTTCTTTTTCCAGTGCATTTTTTTGGTAATATGTCAACAAAATCTAGTTCAAAAACAGCGGATTGGAGTTACTATTTCGCATTTCTTTGAACAAAATAGTTGAAGAAAGGATACTGATCTTTTTCAGTTTTAGTACACTCATTGGAATTGTTGATGTTTTTAGGGGTTTCTATAATTGAAGGTGATCTCAAGGGAATCACAATGGAGTTGGAGATGCAATGGGATGGGAACCCCAATATCCAACTTGACGTTAAAACCAAAGTTGGTGTTGGATTACCTATACAGGTGCTCTTTCTCTTATTTCTACTCGCAAGAATAATCTTGGTTTTGCCTAATTAAACTATTACCTAACTAGTCAGATGTTTTGGTTCATTGGTTGCTTCTACATTTTCCTTGTGGCATGTGAATAGCTTTTGAGTAGGAAAAGAAAAATCAGATAGAAGTACAGAACAAAGGAAATCAGTTCACGGACATTTACATATGTATCGGTTAAATTCAGATACAAATTTGTGACTGGTGCATAATGCTTTCAGTTATATCTCTCTAGTTCCTCGGTGCATGTATCATAAAAACTCGATGATATGTGGGTGTGTATACATATGTCCGTTATCATAATTGTCTCCTATAAAAATTTATCATAGTGGAAAAAATGTCTTGGATAAGTTGGGATTAAAATTTGTGCTTACATCTTAACCTTTTTTCGTCCCGGCACCAGTTTCTTTTCTTAGAGCAGATGTACTTGCTCTTCATGAATCAGTATGTTTTAACTTCGACACGACAGTTTTGTAACTGAATATGTAAAGTTTTATATTTGTGGTGGAGAGAAAAAATTCCAAGGCCACCATCTCCTACTGTCCAGTGCCAATTTTACTATGCTTTGTGCCAAGGGAGTCATAACTGTTTCCCTTGCATGTGTATGGCAATTTTGGTCACTGGAGGATATCTATCACTTGGTACGACTAGAAAGACTCCTTTTTATGTCTTTTCATGAGCAAGTAATCATCCATTCGAGGATAAATAATCATGATGTTTTATCTCTTTCACGCTCTTTTAAGCATTCATAGCTGGCTGAGATATCAGCACCTTGAAATAATGTACTTTGAACTAAGGTATTTTACAGTTAGTAAATGTTCTAAAATTTTGCTTGTTTATGTTCATCTAGGTCAAAAATATTGGTTTCACTGGGGTTTTCAGATTAATCTTCACACCTCTGGTTGACAAGTTTCCTTGCTTTGGGGCTGTTTGTTATTCTTTGAGAGAAAAGGTGAGAATTTTCATCTTCCTTCTCTCTTTTTTATTTTAGTCTTTTTTTTCCAAGGGTAAACATTCAAACTTGTTCCTATAGTCGAATAAAGGATCATAAACAGAGTTACAGATATGCTCTTATTTTTTATTTGTAACATTTTTGTCATGATTTCTACCTCAGAAAAACCTGGACTTTACACTCAAAGTTGTTGGCGGCGAATTATCAGCAATTCCAGGAATCTCTGATGCCATTGAGGTTTGAGAAACTTTATTAGTTTATATAGTTGTTCTGCTTGGGCTAGCTAATGCTTGTTGAACAATAAAGTTTAGAACAATACATATTCATTCGGGCTTTCTATGTAATTCACAGACTGACAGTTAAAGTATATGTATTTGTAAATAAAACCAGTGCATATAATGGTGCACAGATATATCAACTGATATGTCTTCAGGTTTGCTAATGGAGATAGATATTGTGTTACCCAATGAATTTTTTTTTCTTTTTTTGATCGGCTGTAGAATGCACTTATGCTAGCTTCGTTTCTCTTTCTTATTCTGTATATGTTACCAGTTTTGTTGGATCCATTCTGTTTATTGTATGGATAATTAACGGTTAGACTAATCTTTCTTTTCCTTTTTTGTAGGAAACGATACGAGATGCTATTGAAGATTCAATTACATGGCCAGTTAGACAAATTATACCCATTTTACCAGGAGATTACAGGTAAGCGCCTAGATTCATTTTTGCATGAATAAATTACCTGTTTTTTCATCCTCTCAATCTTGCCCCAGTATTTACAATATGATGATTTAGTACCAGAACTTCAGCCCAGTCATGGCCTAAATCCTTGCATATAAGATGATAAGACAGTAGTCTCTCAAAATGTGTTTAGACTGGCGGCTTCAGGGAAAATCCAATGCAAGTTCTTGTGTGAATCCGAGATTTACTATATACTTTCAACCTATTAAGGCTTGATCTAGAGTCTTTTTATAAACTTGGCTTGTACTTTTTATGTATGAGGCATTGTTATGCATGTGAGCGAGCTTAGTTTTTACTTTCAAAAGGAATTTAGGAAGGAAGAAAGAAATTCTATCCGATTCATAAACAGGTGTTGCACAGTTGAACAGCTAAATATTCACTAAAACAAAAGAAAAGAACAATTTATCTAGCATAAAAGTTGAAGCAGGGAGGATACCTACTTCTTTCGGAAACCAGAAGTAGTTGGTTAAATCATCGTTTTCATGACATTTGGTTGCTTATAATATTAGACAACAATGCCTGGAAATTGATCACTCAAAAGGGGCTTATGAACTCATGAAAGCTGACTCAGAAGTGCAAAATAAGCAAACATAGTTGAACAGGTGTTATACTTGAGAAGTTGTTTTGGTATGTCTCCTTGAGGGCTGTTGACAAGAAATTACAACGAATAATGCCTGTAAATTGGTTTGGTTGCAGATAAATTAACAACTGATAATAGTCTTTCAGGCTAATTGTATCTATTTCTCTCTGATGTCATGGTCGGAAGTACTGTTTTACAATGTACTACATGATGTTGTACACCGTAAACTTTAAAAAAAAAAAAAAAAAAAGAGGACAAAGCAGCATTTCCGTATCTTGTTTAGTGACTTGCGATCCACCAAACAGCACTTAAGGGCCAAACTTCTTTGGTTTCACATGTTATAGTCTCATACTCCTTGTATAGTCAACATCTTAAGCCACCAACAATTTCCATTTTTATTACATGCTCAATATTTGAGAACAAGTTCATTGTTTTGCGTGTGCTGCAAAAACTCCCTCATTCATCATTTTGTTACGCTTTAGTGACCTAGAGTTGAAGCCAGTTGGAACATTAGATGTCAAACTCATACAGGCCAAGGGGTTAACAAATAAAGACATCGTTGGGAAATCTGATCCTTACGCTGTTCTGTTCATACGCCCACTTCGCGACAGAACGAAAAACAGCAAAACAATTGTAAGACAACTTTTTTATTTGTCTATCTGTCAGTTAGTGTTACTTTTGTTTCTACCTGAGTTTTAATAATACTCTTCACTACTTCTATAGAACAACCAATTGAATCCAATCTGGAATGAGCACTTTGAGTTCATAGTTGAAGATGCATCCACCCAATACTTGACAGTAAGAGTTTTTGATGATGAAGGGCTTCAACCTTCTGAATTCATCGGTTGTGCTCAAGTGGCGTTGAAGGATCTTCAGCCCGGTAAGGTAAAAGATGTGTGGTTGAAATTGGTCAAGGACTTGGTGATTCAGAGGGATAAAAAAGATAGGGGTCAGGTGAGCTTGCTAAAGTTCTTCATATATCTGTTTAGATGAGATTGTAGTATCTGGTAATCTAATGCAGTCTTTGTTGCGGACACATTTCTAAAACTATAACACCCTTGTAAACCACTAGCCCATAACTTGTTGGAGCCTGACCACATGGCCCAAAATGTTTAAGCCCATATTACTAATAGTAGCTGACATGGTTACTTATATACCGAGGTTCACCTATATATTTGTAGACTTCCGATGTGGGACGAGGTGTTACAAAAACTATCAACGAGTTATTCATATGCACCAGCATTGACAAGGCTCATGTAGGTGCTTCCAAGTGAGAGGCCTTTCGAGAGTAAGATTATATGTCACACCAAAGAAAGAGAATAGAAACCATAAGGACATGAATGTAACAAAGAAAACCAAAGCAGAGGTAGAAATAATGATCTGTTAAGTTACTAGTAGTTCCAAAAGCTTGAGCTGTAAGGAAATTGGCCTACAGTATATATCAAGCTTATCTAATACCCTCCCTCTCGTGCAACCCCGTCTTGCACGTGGAGATGCAAATTTCCATAAATAGAGCCAAACAGAGTATGAAAGCGGAGAAACAGAATGCAAAACAGAGAACAAATGCAAATGGAGAGACTTGAACCCAAGAACCCTCCCAACCAATGCTCTGATGACATGTTATCATTAGTCCCAAAAGTGTAAGCTATTAGGAATGGGCCCAACAATGTATATCAAGCTATCAAGCATGATCATCCCTTTTAAAGAGTTTTCTCATAAAATAAAGAAGAAAAGGGGATACATGTAAAGGTTTATATTTTACAGAAGAAGATCAAAAGTATGAGATTGTGCTAGAGATTAGAAGTAAATTAGTAGATGAAATTCTGTTTCTGAAGTGTAGTTTAATATAATGGGAGAGGAAGCTAGTTTAAAGGTTCTCCTTGGGAAAAGGTATAATATCTGGCTTCATTTGATATATCGACTATGTAAGTACCAACCGAATTCTGTTTCAAACAAAAAAGGGAAAAAGACAAAAATAGTACTCGAAAGTCCAGATTTCTTAGTAGAATTTGATACCTTCAATTCATTTTCAATAAATCTTTCTTTTTCCACAGTGGTCCTAATGTCTTTCTGTTGAATCTCAGATAAATGCAGCATAGTGTCTTTTGGTCAATTACTCTGAAAATGATACTCGTCTCTCTCTTGTAGGTGCATTTGGAGCTTTTATTTTGTCCTTTTGGCACAGATAGTGGGTTTATGAATCCTTATAACCCAGACTTCCGGTTGACTTCATTAGAGAAGGCCCTCAAAACTGGAATTGATGTACCGGAAGCTGGTGATATTGCGAAATCCGGGATTCCAAGGAAAAAGGATGTAATTGTTAGAGGAGTTCTTTCTGTAACAGTAATAGCTGCTGAAAATTTGCCAGCCGTAGATATAATGGGGAAAGCTGATCCCTTTGTCGTACTCATAATGAAGAAATCTGAGCAGAAAAACAAGACTCGGGTACGTTTTTCATTGTCATGTTGATAGAACACCATCTGTTGTTTTGAAGATGTGGTGTTAAGAGAAATGCTAAAGAAAACTACTTTCTTAAGCATTTCACTTCTCCTACTTTGTTCTTCTCTTTTTATACTTTACTTTTGAAAATTTTGTTATTGTGTGCTACATTCGTTGTGGAGTATATATTCAGCTAATACAGTCGCTTTAAGATTGAGGTCCCCTCCCTTCATTCGGAACCAAAGAAAAAGGCTCCCTCCCCAAATTTGGAGGTTTTGGTTATGTGGTTTTCTAACTATTGGTGCACATTCCTACCTATTGAGAATTTTGAATCCTGTTATTTCCTCAGGTTGTAAATAATACCTTGAATCCGGTTTGGAACCAAACATTTGACTTTGTAGTCGAGGATGGGTTACATGAATTGCTGATTTTGGAAGTCTGGGATCATGACACCTTCGGGAAGGTAATTATCTCTGATGAGTCCCTTCAATTTCTTATTTTCTTCCTTCTTTTGTTGGAAAACTGGTTTTTATTCAGTGGCATCACATGGATATGTGTTCATTATATGTAATGTGGATTGCATAAAATAGGAGGTCAATCTACTTGTTACGACTCCGATGCTTCACTATATATTAAGTCTTTTCTTGCAATCTATGTGTATTATTGCGAAAATGTCAGCTTAGAACTACAAAGCCAAATAAATTTTGAAATAACGCCACTGCAAATAATAATGATAACAACAGATTTCAATGGGACATATGGCATATTATTTTAATTGTTCTTACTTTTCTATCCTGATTTTCATTTTCAAAAGGAATGATGAGTTCACAACATACATCGTTGTCAATCGTTTTCCTTTTCGTGCGACAACATTTTTGGACATGTTTGCAGAAAAGTTGGTCATTTTCACAAATGTACTTTTCCAATATGCAACATAAATATGGCTCAACACGTCCCGAACTGATAGCCTAAGCTTTCATGATAATAGGAAGTACTCAGGGAAAAATTGTAAATTGTTCTGTTTTATGCTGCATAGCTGCCTTATATAAGATTTGAATGGCCCAACAAGTTTCCATGTCATTTTGAAGCTACAAATCCACTTTGTGGAAATTGAAGAAAAATGCCTGCCAATTTCTTGAATGACCATTTTCTATGTAGTATCAATAAAATGATTCCCCATAAGCTAATTCTCTACTGATTTTGATAAAACTGATTTCTTTTCTTGGTTTCTGAAGTAGACTAACTTGAACCAACTTTGTTCAGGACAAAATGGGAAGATGCATCATGACACTTACTAGAGTTATATTAGAAGGGGAATTCTCAGACACTTTTACAATAGATGGGACTAAATCAGGGAAGCTACATTTGCATCTCAAGTGGACGCCGCAGCCGATCTTCCGAGATCCTTGACGTATTACGCCGGTAACTGGAATTTTTCTTTGGTACCACAATTTAAATTTTAAGTTTTCTTAGCCAGTTTTATTTTACGGCAAGGAGCATTTAAGAGCACCTAAATGGAACAAAAGTTGATCAAAAAAGAACAAAAAAGGAGTTCCATGAATCGCTCAATACATGTGTGTTGTTGTAGATGCAATGAAATTCAAAAACATAACAAGTTAAGAAATATTTTTTCATTTTTTGTATGAGAATGTTCAAGGTAATTTAATCCCATTAGAAAGGTGAATAAATAATTTAGGATCTTCTTTTCTTGTGATTGGTTATGAAACTGCCGAACTTCATGAGATTCAATAAAGTTGAGAATGATTACTGAAATTGTAACTTAAATACATTTTGCTTTGATTTGTTTGAGATGTGAATTTTAACACTCCCTTCGTCCCATTTTGATAGTCCAGTTTGGTCTCCAATGCAATTTTTAAATTGTTAATATCTTTTAATCTATAATACTTTTAAAGATTTTAGAAATTTTGTATAATAGAACTAATTAAGATCAATCATATGAGATCCATATCGCACATAAAATTCATTATAGATTGAAAGATATTAACAAATTAAAAATTGCATTGGAGACCAAACTAGACTATCAAAATGGGACGGAAGGACCGAGGGAGTAATATCTATAAAGCACGGATACTTCTAGAAAAGAGTCGTATATGCATCATATCTGGATACCGATACTTCTCAAATACTCGTGCATACATGGCTTTGTGTTACGCGAACTTGGCTGGCGCTCTACATACATTGGTGGCAGTTATTGTTTTAGATGCACGTTGTTTAGTTTTTTTTTTTTTTTTCTTTTTGTGTGTGTGTTGCATTTTTGTTTTTCCGTGTTTGTGTTGTGTTTATGTTTTCCCGCACCCATATGCTCACACTGTGCTTTGTAATTCATTAGGCCTTTTGTTGGTCATCGCTTGTCGTCGGTGTCCTTATGTCTACCGGCGATAGCATAGTTTTTTGTCCTTTGTGTTTTACGGATTAGTATTTTGTGTTCTATTCGTTAGAACTTTATTGGTCTTCGCCTGTCACCGGTGCTCTTTATGTAATGACAATAACACGATTGTACTTTTCTTTACTCTTTCACCCTGAGAAACAAAAGATTTCTAAAATTTTAAAACAACATTTTAATCGTATCCTTCAGTTTATTATTTTTCTTGTATTGGCGTATCTATATTGTATTTGTATCAGTATCTCTTAGGCCATCTGTAGTGGTGTAATTAAAGTCCCAAATTAGTCAGCCACTAACACAGTTAACTAGCATGTTTCATTTTTTGCTCCACAATAGTGTAGTTAAGAGGTAATTAAAGTGTGTAACAGTTAGAAAAAAATTAGTGCGGATGTTAACTGGCACACCTGTTGTAGCTACAAAGAAAAGAGAGAAGAGAGGAGAGAGAAAGAGAGAAAGAAGAGAAAAAAATTCCTGACCCTCTGACACAGGAGAGAGAATCGGAAATGCTGGAAAAAAGTAATTTTCAGTTTTATTAAAAAGTGTTCGGATCAAATCTTTCCAGGTATTTTTTTTCGACGATTTCTCGAGGGGACCCTTAACAACACGTTTTAAACACACTGGACGGTTCGGATCATTAAAAAAAAATCGAGAAGGTGCATCCCGGACTAGAAAGTTCCTCCTTCTTTGTAATGTTGTTAATTAGGATAGGCCATTTATTTTTCATTAAATCAACGTAAGCCTTGTTTAATTATTATGACTTTAAAGACCTAACGTTAGTTGCAATCATATACGATATAACTTTTAATAATCATGAATAGAAGTTCGAACCGTTTGGTGAAGTTGTAGAATAATGAATGTCTAGATTGTCATTAGATTTGAGATATGTATTGTGAAATTAAATAGTTTATTGTTCGTTTGTAATTTAGTCAACTTTAAACAATTGTAAACTATAGATTCGCAGCTTAAATTAACCCCATTTTTTGGTTGGACAAGTTGAAAAAGTACTCCTTTTTTTGGGTTTGGGGTTTATGTTGTGCATCAATGCACAGCATGCGTGCTGTGCGGCGGTAATGGGGCCCACCAGGGGTCCCGTTATTTGATCCGAGCTGTTCATTTTGTTCGTCTCGTCTAATACATAATCCACGTTAAAATTCAAGTTGATCGGACATCGGTAACTATGTTTTGATATTGCATTTTCATGAAAACGAAACAGTTCAAGAAGCTGATGCAGGTGATTTTTTTCCACTAAACTGTAACTTAAATGGTCATCGATCAAATTGTTACCAATGTCCGATCAACTTGAATTTTTACGTGGACTATGTACTCGACGAGACAAACAAAATGAACGGTTCGGATCAAACAACGGGACCCCGGGTGGGCCTTGTTACCGCCACATAGCACAAACCCCAGACCCGTATTTGTTGGTCCGTTTTCAGCCGTCGTGTCATTTTTTAAATTACCTGTATCTTTCAATTTATAATGAATTTTATGATTTTGAAAATTTCGTATAATAGAACTAATTGAGATATATCAAATAAGATCCATGTTGTATATTTTTTGAGATTCGTATTTAAAAAAAAAAAAACCGTACAATTTTTCGAGGGGTATGAAATAGACAAACAAACACAAGCGGAAGTAGTGATACATTATCATCTACGGGCTAAGTAAATCAATTTATAGGTGTTGACAAACAGGCTTAAATTCTTTCATTTTATTTTTTTACTGTTGTTTATCTGTAAGTAATATATAAATGCTCTACCCCCTCCAACTTCACTATTAACATTCCATGAGAAGGCTTACTATTTATCACTGTCCATGACTCCATAGGAAAAAAGTCTTTTTTTCTTTTTCTTTTTTTTTTTTGCCCTAAATTTCATAAAATATTCTTAAGTGAAGAAATAGGCAATGAGTCCACTATTAAAAGTCTGCTATCTCTGTAAAATAATAAAATAAAATAAAAATCCATGCAAGCATTTTGCTTAATTCCACCTCTTTTTTTTTTTTTAGCCCTTGTATTTTTATTTTATTTTTTTGAAAATGCCCTTGTATTTCACCATTTTATTTCTTGTTTGTTTTCATTTTTTCCCTTTCCTCTTGTCCTCTACGATTCGGATTCAAGTAGGGGAACGGAAAGAAGAAACATAGTAATTTTAAGAAGCATATGAAACACAAGATGCTAAATGCTTTTTTTATTTTTTTATTTTTTTACGAAATGGAGAAGAAGATGAGTGGGTCATCTCGTCTTTTTAACGGCAAAGGAAGGCATGTGTAAAATAGTTTGTAAAATTAAGGAGGAGACAGTAATTTTTAGAATGAATTAAAAGGTAGGGAAAATTTCAAAAAAAAAACCTGACCTTTAGCCCGTTTATCACGTAACACCTGAGCTTTTAAAAATGTCAACTAAACCCTTGAGCTTGACACTCTGTTATCAATCTGCCCCCGCATTCGATTTTCCGTCTAATTGATAACGGCAAGTCCTACATGGCTCTACATGGACACATGTGGGACCCCCTGCCCATTAGTTGGCCTCCACGTGGACATGACACTACTTAAAAAAACCCTGACCTTTGGACCAAATGACCCTGACACTACTTAAAGGTCAGGGTTTTTTTAAGTAGTGTCATGTCCACGTGGAGGCCAACTAATGGACAGGGGGTCCCACATGTGTCCATGTAGGACTCACCGTTATCAATTGGACGGAAAATTAAATGATGGGGCAGATTGATAACAGAGTGTCAAGCTCGGGAGTTTAGTTGACGTTTTTAAAAGCTCTGGTGTTAATGTAATAAACGGGTCAAAGGTTAGGGGTTTTTTTTTTAAAATTTTTCCTAAAAGGTAGGGGCAGTGTATTTGTTGAAAACCTCACGAGAGCTCAGTGTAATACTGTAATTTACCAAACTATATTTGTTCCGAATTATCTAAAGCCCTCGTGGACCGGACCATACGATTCGTTTATTTATTGGGTTCAAATTGCCAATGATATTCTATGTACTTCAAGTTCGAATATTGTAAAAATAGTGGGCAAATAGGCAAATAAGAGCAGCCTAAGGTGATCATAATAACAAGCTTATTTAATTGTCCATTTGACTAAGGGTTATTTTATTTGCGTGAGATGACCCGAATACTCAAGCGTATAAAAAAAAAAAAAACTTTAGCAATTTTCTAGGGAATGTGGTCTGAGGTCTATATCCAAGATTAATAATGTCATTATTTTATCAAAAATTAAATAAGCTTATCTAATTGTCCAAGAAATTTACAGATGCCTTCAGTATTTTAATAGAACCAAGGGATATTCTCCTGCTTGCCTTCCCCTATTAAAAAATTGAGGATGTTTGTAAATTCTTTGGAACTATTACACAACAAAGATATGCTCTTGCATTGTCCTTGTTTCTATAGCCTTTCTTCTCTTCTTTTGATTTAATTTGGTAGAAATTTACAGTCCCTTCAAAAACCACATCAAACAACTAGAATGTCTAATTGAAGTAAAAATGTAGAATCTTAACGACAAAGGAATTGGACGGTCCTGTCTGACAATTTGTAGGCCTTTTTCCACTCCACTTTATGATTGAGGCCATTCAATTCTTGGACCTCGGTGAGATCATCAACCATGCCAGCATTCATGTTGATCTGACACATTTTTGTGTGGGGAACCCATCCGTATTGAGTAAAGACGGATCTAATCAAATGTCATAGTAAATTTTGTTTTCAAAATAGATGTGTTTTGAAATGATACTAAACAATATTCAATCAAAAAGATTTTAAGTGTGGCTGATGTTCACGAAGAGGTTTTAAAATTGATAGTTCATATCATCGAATTTGACCAACAAAGGAGAACATAGGATGGTCTAGTGACAACCCATCTATGACTTTTGAGGCCATGAGGTTAGGCCAAAAAGTTGCAAGGGCCAACTTGGGTGCGGGCCGTTACAATTAGTATCAGAGCACATCCCTAGTTTGTATGGTAGTAACCACCTCTTAAATCTCGAAGTAGGAGCAAACACACTAGAGAAATAAGTGTTGCACCATGGCCACAGGGGATGGTTAGTGGGCCAATTCAACAAGGCCGTTACATCGTAAGGTGGGGGGATTGTAACAATCCATCGATGGGCTTACATCCCACATTGGTTGGAAACCAAAGTTTGAGCCAATATATAAGCAAACCCCACAAGCTACCCCTATAACTTGAGTTATAAGTTTTGAGGCCACATGATTAGGCTAAAATTTTGCCCGGGGCTAGCTTGAGTGCGGATTTTTACAAACATAGTTTCTGGCATAGTTGATGTTCTCTACAAACTAAACAAATCCAATAATCGAATTGGACCCAGAATCAGCCCGAAAAAATTGCCAACTGCACCAATGCAGTTAGTTTCTCAACTGCCGAAAAGCCAGGTTCTTTTGTACTCAACTTAGCTAAAATGGTTCTTTACATTTTTGTGCATACCATACAAACTCTTTCATGGCAAGTCCTAACGATATATTATTTTATAACATAACAAGTCCTAATAGGCTAGCCCAGAGCTCTTGGATGTCATACACTGTATTCCGGGATTTAGTCTCATTCCTCCCTTTCCCAATATAATAGATTAGAAATGATGAATGAAGAAAAAAAAAAAAAAAAGAAAGAAAGTCCTAATAACAAATCTAATTAATCAGGAAAAATACACAGCACTTGTGTAAAGTTCATTAGTAACTATGCATATGCCTAATTTTTCTTTCGAGACAGATTCTCTCCGGACGGTATTGTCCGGGCTTTTTTCTGGCCCTTCCCCGGGTCTGTATCGAAAATCGGGACAGATGATATTCTAGACCTCATCAAGAACAATAGGCACGCCAAAATTCATATTAATTGAATATCGTTTAATGTGTTACCGAAACATATTTATCTTGAGAAAATGGGGTTTTATCTAGTGTTGCAATATCTTTTAAAACCAATTTTCTCAAGACAAATGTGTTTCAAGCACACATTAAAAGATATCCAGATAACATGAATTTTGGTATGCTTAATATTTTTTGCGAGCTCCAAAATGCCAACGGTCCCGATCTTCGAAATAGGCTAGGGAAGGGCTTCGAAACTTCTCAGATAAGATCGGAGAGGATCCCATTCCTTTTTCTATCTTTAATATAGATCTATTTATAAACACATCAAAACAAGGTGTAACATAGACGAAACATGTACGTGGGCACACCATTTTTGTTTTAGAGAGGAGGAGAAGAAAAGTTAAAAGAGAGAGTAATCACACATTCACTATAACTTTGGTGATCGCATTTTTGTACAACATTTCAGATAATTTGACGTACGGGACACATTTTACAAATACAATAATGACACATGTAAATACACAAAATGTGGTACTTTATAGTGCGATTTAGCGTCTAATTATACCATCGATGAAACGCTCCTTGGTGTTCTTTCTGTATTAAAAAAGGAATGGGAAAGGGAAAGAAAGGGACAAGGATGCGAGTGACATTGAAGGAATAACATGCGAGAGAGAGAGAGAGAGAGAGAGGAATGTACGTATTGTCCAGCTAACCATAACTGTTAAACTAACCCAATTTACCTACATTCCTTCTGGATTCGCCAATCTTTTTGGCTTCTATAACATCCCCTCTCATAAGTCAAAAGCAGAGACAAGCTTTATATCAACGACACCTTCTTGGCTCATGGGGATCTGACCATCCGAGGAAAACCCATTTCAGATCTTTGTTGATTATTGTGTATATTTGGATTTGGCGAATTTGATTTCTGGGTATTTCTTGAATTTTGGATGGGGTGGAGATACAAGGCGGGTTTGTTCCTAATTGCTGCTGTAGTTATCATTTGGGTCTCCTCTGCAGAAGTCACCCAGGTATCACTTCTTTCTCTCATTCCTTCTTCTAGGGTTTAAATTGTAGTTATCGACATAAACGTGTATCAATTATAACTCTATTCGTGTTGTAATATGTTAAAGGGGTGTGTTTTATGCGTAGCCCATTTAGCCGGATTTATATGCTGAAGGTTGTATAGGTGCATTGATAAGCTGTTTGTTTGGAGGAATTTTGAGCATTTTTTCTAGGTCAACGGTCTGTGGAATTTCATTCTACAATTACTTTGATTTCGTTGAAGTTCGGTAACGCATTGTGCTTGAAAAAGGTGAGTTGAATGAACCAGAGGATCCCTTCGCATCGATATGCTGAATGCCTGAAGTGGACAATCAAAAGGAAAGCATCCAAAAAATCACAATTGTTAATAGTGTTTTTAACTAGACTTCATGTGTGGCCCCTCGATCCCCCTTTGACTGCTGATAACTGGAGGGATGTAAAACAGAATAAAATGAAACGTTCGATAGTTTCCAAGGCCAGTCCTCTAGGAAAAGTTTTTAAAAAGGCGGAAGAAATCACTATTAGCCGGGCTGCAAATACTGTACCGTCATGTTGTTCTATCGGCAACCAAACAGAGGACAGTGTGATCAATAGTAACTCAGTAGTTTTTTTATTCAAATGTTTTGTGTTGGAGCCACATGTACGCAGGGTGTTACAATCTAGAAGGCTGATACACATGTTAGTTTATGTTAAATAAATGAATTGTTGAAGATGTTATCTGCACCGTCAAGTTCCTTTGTGCTGTATTCGGCAAACCATAACTCAAAAAAGAACACCCAGAACCTAAGTACCCTAAGTTGCTGAGAAAAGGTTGGATTATGCTACTGATTAGTGACTCCTTTGGGTGTTGTTTTCTGGAATTTAGGCTTTAAGATCTGAGCATCTCTCTTTTGCATGAACTTCAAGTGCATTTTGCACTTCTCTTTTGGTATTCTCTAATCAGAGAAGTTGAATTCAATGGTTCTGCATTTTCTCATCTGAGAAAATATTGTGCTCATTTAGATGCTCCGGACCATGAAGGAAGGAAGCATGATAACGAACACAAAAATTTATATGGTCTCTAGGCCTGCCCTCCCTGAAGCCTGTCGGCTTTGATTTGGGGCTATGGTTTTGCAGTAAAATGTCCCTGTAGCTCCTCGGTTGTTAGAGGTATAGGGGGCCACTAGCTCAGTGGTATTTGGAGAGCAGCCACTTTGTGCATATTGCCAAAGGTTAGGTCTGTCTCCAATTATCCCCGCCCATACCCCAATGATTGGGGACTAGATGGATTATGTTGTTGTTGTTGTTGTTGGAGAGAGAGAGAGAGAGACGTACTTCCACGTGTAACATATAGCCCGTAAATCTGTCTGTTGAATTGCATATGATGCCAAAGAAGACTTTGGGGTTCACTTTTCCGGAAGTATTCTCTCCTCTAACAATTGAGCATCGCAGACTTGTAGTCTGCTACCGCTGCAGACAAAATGATACTATCTTTTAATGCAAATTTTCAAGTGATTCTTGGCTACTGATATTACATACACTTCTTGTCTTCTGCTTTGTGATTGCATGCATGCTCTGTGTTCATAACAACAACAGTCCTCATAACACGCCCTCACTTCGGGAATTATTTCCCGACTTGTTTTCCTGAAGCAGCAATGAGTGCCTCGAATGAATATTCATGTACTGCCCACGGCATGCATTTTGAAAATGCAATTCTTTAGCTGGTTATCTTTGCGTAAGGATTCAAGAAATCATAAATGCTAACCTTGTTTTTTGGTGTCATTAATTGACCATGGAATATGCCTGATAATTTCTTGCATATAATAGGTACTTTGGTTATGGTTGATATAATATATCGTTTTCATAATTTCCTCATGTGTAATGTTCACGGTTATTACCTAAAGGATATAGTCTGCGGTTTGTATTCATCAACCAGATAGTAACTTGTATATCCTTTTGACAGGGTATTTTTACGGATTATAAGCAGCCATTTGCAGTTACCTATCTTGGAGCTTCTTTAATGGTAGTCTATCTCCCAATAGCATTCATTAAGGACTGTATATGTAACATAATAAGAAAACGCTCTTGTAAAAATGGTAGAAGTGCAGCAATTAGTAGTGGGTCCCCTGCTGGAGTGAGTTCCCCTTTAAAGCGCATTGGGGGGCATAAAATCTTTGAAATCGAACTTGAAGGGACTTTGAATAGAAAGGACAGCGAAGTGGACCTTTCTGCCCAGGAAGAGGGAATGCCATTAGTTCCTAAACACAGTGACGATGCAGACACGTTAAAACCGCAAAAAGAGCTTACGAGCAGGGAGATTGCTGCTTATGGATTTTACATTGCCCCTATCTGGTTTCTTACAGAGGTAAGTAACTCCCTTGTGAAGTTTCTCTAAGACGTCTTTTTTCCATTTTTGGTTGTTTTTTGGGAGTCTGACTTGATCTTGTACATTAAACCGCTCCATATTGTACTTACCCGAAAAAATGCTCATTCTTTCACAAGCTTCTAGTTTGTGTAAAACAGGTTTAAGAAAAGCAACAATTCTTTCTTTATATTTCCTTCCCTCCTTATAGACGTAGCTTTATGAATGTTTGACAACAGTCTTTCAGAGAATGTTACTGATAGTCTGATACTACTACTCATATAAAATGACCCAACATCCGTATTCCTTGATAACATAGTTTTCCTAACATGTTATTGATACTAATCTTCTAGTATAGACGGGCCTAAAATCCGAATTCTTTCCATATTCCTTTAACCTCTATAGTTTTTTTTCTTTTTTTTTCCTTCTGAAATTAAGGAAAGTTTTCTGAACATTGTTTGTGTCCTTCAATTCTTGCTTGGATGTCTCTACATGTAAAAAACGGGAATTTTACATGCATGACATGTGGGGAAATGAGGTGCGTTTCGTCTCTGGATCCAGACAACAGTTTATCATGTAGACTTAGGCTGTCTAGAAAGAATTTAGGGTTCATGCCACATGGTTGAGATGCTTAGAAATTTTTTAGCTGGACACCTGACACACCTTATTTCACGACGCCTACATCCATATACTGATTTGGCTGGGTGTCCTAAACTTACTGTTAGTTAAATTTCATACTACCCGCATGGCGCATTGTAAATGTAAAAATCTTCCTTATGCATCAACTTCTCTCCAGCATTATGATTATTCATTCTTTGGTCCCTGCATTCTTATTGCTTGGTTCTTTCCTTGCAGTATTTATCAAATGCTGCACTTGCACGTACCAGTGTTGCAAGTACAACTGTATTATCCTCAACTTCAGGACTATTTACTCTTTTTATTGGTGCACTTCTTGGCCAAGATTCCCTGAACATGACAAAGGTAGTTGCTGTATTGGTCAGTATCACTGGTGTTGCAATGACAACTCTAGGGAAAACTTGGGCAGCAGATGATTCGCAGTTGGATACTTCTGGGTAATCCTTGGACCTTTGTTTAGCTTCAGTAGTTTGTTTGCATGGAGTCTAAAAGGTCATTCTGCAATTATCCAAGTTGTTGTACGTGGCGTGATTGAATGACAGTTGAAACTTTTGTTTCTTTTTAAAGGAATGGAAAACGGTCTCTCGTTGGAGATCTTTTCGGCCTTCTCTCAGCTATGTGTTACGGCCTATTTACTGGTCAGGCATCATTTTATATATTGAGTGTTGAAGTTTAGTCATTATTATTGTGTTTGTGTTTATTTGGCATATAATGCTGCAGTGCTGCTTAAAAAGTTTTCTGGTGAGGAAGGAGAAAGGGTTGATGTGCAAAAGTTGTTTGGATATATTGGATTGTTTACTCTTGTAGCACTATGGTGGCTAGGTAAGAATTTTTAGGCACTCTTGTTTTGTTTATGCTTATCTTTTGTGTGTGGTAGATAATGAAATCTTTTGTAGAATCATTGAAACAATGTTCTGCAGACCTCTTCTATTCAATTAACGAAAAGCTAGAATTATCAAATGTATTCCAGGTCAGCTAAAAGCTTGTAGAAATGTTTTTGGCACTATGTTGTTCCTTCTTGTTGTACTCACCAAAAATAAAACAATGTCATTGTTGAATACTTGATTTACAAGGACTGTCGTCACAATAATGGTATTTGAATGTACTCATCCAAAAATAAATAAATAATTGTACTTGAATGTATACAGGGCTTCAAAGAATGCTGTCATCATGTTCATCCTCTGATTGACCAGTTCTTGTGAGTTTATTTTAATCAGATTGAACTAATTGTAAAGTGATCTGCTTCCATAGAATTGTCGATGCAAATCGGTTCGGAAAGCAAATGACAGGAACTTATAGAGCTAAAACTGAAGCAGTGATAGCAATGCGTGTCAACTGTCATGGAATGCTATGCGAATCTAATCCTGTTGAGTGTTTGTCTTTAACCTGGAGGCTAACTTTCCAAAATAAAATCTCGAGGGAAGAACTTTAGGGAGGGAGAAGTTGTTGTGTTCCGAAGTCTTATACACTTTGTAGTGTCTATTTTTCTGAAGAGCATTTGTTTAACAGTAGAAGTATTATCTCAGTTTCTTATGTGGAGTCATTGACTATTAGTCTTGTTACTTTCCATTCAGTATGGCCATTAACAGCCTTAGGAATTGAACCGAAGTTCACCTTGCCGCATTCTGCCAAATTGGATGAAGTTGTTATTGCCAATGGATTTATAGGGAGTGTTCTCTCTGACTACTTTTGGTATGTAAAGGTTGCTATTTCCATCAAACATCTATTAATTTGAATTTTCTTTCTTTGTTTGAAGCTGTTTTTTTTTTTCCCTTCTTTCTCATAGGGCATTGTGTGTGGTTTGGACAACTCCATTGGTGGCCACTTTGGGCATGTCTCTCACCATTCCACTTGCTATGGTCGCCGATATGGTGATTCATGGCCGTCATTATTCAGCCATCTATATTCTTGGTTCACTTCAGGTAACAATAATTTCTGGGAATGCAGCGACTTCTAAGCAATGAGAAAATTTCAGAAAATTTTTAAGTTAAAATACCTTGGTTAGACGATATTGAATATGACCATATGGTTATCCTAATTTTAATGTGCTTGTTGATAAAATGTAGCAGTCTCCTTTTAACATGGATCACTCTTTATTATTCTTCGTTCTATTCGTGAAATAAAAGTATTGATATGGTGAGGATGCTATGTGCTCCTTATGCCTATTCTTGGTGTGGGTTTTCTCCTTTATGTTGTGCCAAAGCATGTGGATATTCTTTTATCACTGCAATGTTAAAGTAGACATCAATACTTGTGATGATTGAATTCTTGTTGTAGATTAATTTCAGCTATCGTGTTTCTCTACAAGTTCAGCTGTTTTGAAATGAAAATAAAATTTTCTTTCTAGAAGATTTGGAGAGCAAGTTGTTCCCGGCTTTTTAACGAAACTTTGTTGGTTGTACTTCTATTATACTGAGAATGAGCCATCTACTGTTCATGTGGATAGAATAGTTTGTTATATTCTGTGTGTGTGCACGCGCGCGCGCGTGTGTGGGAGAGAGAGAGAGAGAGAGAGGCTATGTTACACAGACTCTCGTAATGGTATAAAGTACCCGTGTCGGACACTCGACACTTGGATAAGGTGTGGGATATGTGTTAGATAAGTTTACTAAGACACTTCTATAGAAAACCTAATTGTAATTCAATTTTATCATGGAAGTATGCATAAACCTCTCTTATTATCCATGAAATGCGCTATAGAACCTTAAAGCACCAATTTACGTATGAAAATATTCCCAAAAAAAGTAGAAACAAATTTGAACATTTTGCCGTGTCCCTGTGTCCTTGAAATGAGAAATAGTTGAATCCTACACCTAGATAGATACCCGCATCTGACACCCCCGTACCCAAGTCCAAGTAACATATATATATATATATATATATATATATATATATATAGAGAGAGAGAGAGAGAGAGAGAGAGAGAGAGAGTACAGAGTCACCTGGGATTTTTAATCGATGTCATTTAATAGCTCTCCTCTCAGAGTAATCATGTTTCTTTGTACTGGAAAGTAGTTATGTTGACGCCATCAAGTTGAAGTAAAATATGTACCTGAAACAATCCTATACAGCTTGAATTTTGGTTTACGCACAGATCTATTTTCAGTTTCGGCTCTCGCTGTCTAACATATCCGTCGGTCGTTTTGCAGGTATTTGCAGGATTTGTAATAGCTAACCTTTCTGATGGGTTCTCCAAAACCTTGGGATTTTCGTGAAATCCATCATACTTACTTTTGGGTACCGTAATTTTTGTTGGGTTTCATACTCAGCCGGGTTGATTGAAACCTGTATAGTACATAGTCAATAATGTATAGGCCTTGGGAGTGGTTCTTGGCATCTGCGACTGTAGAGAAGATAAAGAATGAACGGCTGCTGTGCCCGATACGTACCATTCAGATTTTGTTTAAGTTCTCTGTCTGTAGTGCTTCTTCTTGTTGTATTGTTGTTCAATGGATTCTGGGAAGGTGGTTTACATTGATGTGCGTACAAACCTTTGTAAGACATTGCTGCCCACAATTTTGATTTCAAATTGAGAGAACATCATATGGTTACCGTTAATTTTTTTTTGTTTTCTTGGGATCGATCATTTCAGGAATGAAGCTTTATGATAGTAATTATCATTCAGTACTCGGCAGATTATAAATTCAACACATTGGTATGGTACTTCTGAGTCATAGAATGAGAAAGGCGGTGCCGTCTTGACCCACCTTGGTTGGATATGTGCGAGACGAAGTTGGGCTCGTACAACCCCATTTATGTGTGCAACCGTTTTGGGGCCCACCTCGGATTCTGTTGTTTGATCCGAATTATCGAGTATGTAGTTCACGTAAAAATTCATGTTCATTGAACATCAGTAACTATTTGATTGGTGATCATTTAAAACTTGCAATTTTGTAGAAAAAAAAAATCACCTAAAATAGTTTCTTTGAGTGTTTAATTTTCAAGATAAATGCAGTCCGAAAACATAATTACCGATATCCGATTAACCTGAATTTTTGTATAGAATAGATACTCGATGAGACGAGATAAACAAAATGAACGATTCGGATCAAACAATGGGACCCAGGGCGGGCCCCAAAGCGGCTACACAGCAGAGTCCTCATTCCCATCAATTGCCATTGTTGTATTCTGGAAAAGCCAAACAGTACCCTGGCCCGTATGGAAATAAGGATGCCAAAGTTAAAGGGAATTATTTATGAGAATGGTAATTGAGATTTTACTTCCATAGCCCAATGTTATTTCCACTCAGACTATGGTAGAAATTTGCAGTGTGCACATTCCTAGATATATGAACACCAAAGACTGCCCTCATTAGGCAGGATCCCAGAATGGTATGTTTTCTGCTGCTACTGCTTATGAGTTGTTTAACCTAGAAGAACAGATGTGGCTTATAGCCCATCTGGTTGTATCCTTTGCCTGTCAAGGGGGAGGTCCGGGGTTCAAGTCTATGGAGAGACATCGAACCCCATTTAATTGTCTAACCAACTAACTTCCCCACTAACCCCGCTGATGTATATCGTATGACCAAACCAAAAAAAGAAAAAAGAAACCTAGAAGAAGCTGATTTAAAGGGTCGAATGCCCAATTGAGATGTGGATTTGCTCTAATCTCAAATCAAAGGATAATAAGGCAGGAATAGGAAATGATGTCTCCTGGACTACTCTTTTTACTGCCGTCATTTGGCAAATATGGAAAGACCGCAGTAAGAAAAGTTTTGATAATGGGAAATGGACACTCGTACTAGCTGCAAGACCATTGTGTCCTACTCGAACGAAATAACCAAGGCTTATCTAATAATGTGCTAATTAACGAATTGCTACTTCCACAGTTGGCGTGAAATTGAACACTGATGGCTGCATGAACGAGAACACTGGAATTGCAGGATTTGGAGGCCTCTTCAAATACCACAGAGGAAGTTGGCTATGGGTTTCTATGGGAAACTCATTTGCAACTTCGCTTTAGAGACGGAGTTTGTGCGGCGTCTTACGAGGGTTGAATACCAAGCGAAAATTTCTCGCTCTTCTTCATATGAGCCTCTATTTGTAGGCTCAAGGAAAGAGGTATTAAGATTGAAAAGATTTTCAAGAAAGATATTTAATTGATTTGATTTGATATCCAATCAGGATGATTTGATTTCCAATCACGAGGATTTAATTTCATTTTACTTCCAAATAGGAAGATTTCATTTCATTTCCTAAAAAAAAGATTTTGATTTTTTTTTTTTAGGAAATTAAATTAACCGAAAAAGAGAAATAATATATTTATTATTTGACTCTCTTTTAAGGTTTTTCTGAAGGGGTCTGCACGTTTGGGCTAGCCCAATTTCTTGACTCTTTTGGCTAAACAATTCAGTCTAATGTATTTTCGGTCTTCATCGTATCCCAAATAAACTAAGCTTATAAATTTGATGGACTCAATATTTATTTAAAAGTCTTAACCAATATTTGATTTTAATTAATCATAATAATTTATTTATCTCAATTAATCGGACGGCGATTAGGTAATGCCGAAATTTGAGTGTCTACAATCATGATGGACTAGGAATTAATCATTGTATGGACTAGATGTCCTCTCTATGTTTTTCATTGTCTATGATTGTATCTGAATCTCTGGTTTGCATTTTTATTTTCCGTTGCACCAATGAAATCAGGGGAAAAAAGAGAGAGAGAGAGAGAGAGAGAGAGAGAGAGAGAGAGAAGTTTGTAGTCTTTCTTTGTAAATTATTTATTCCTTCCAATAAAAAGAGAAAAAATCCGACCTGCCGGATTCGAACCAGCGACCTAAGGATTATCTGTTAGGAATTTCCCACTACAGTCCTCCGCTCTACCAACTGAGCTAAGGTCGGTTTTGTTTTTTATTCCTTGGAATATTGGTTAATTTCTCACTTGCTTTCTCTTAAGCTTGATTTCATTGGTGGGGACACTGAAAAAGTTGATACAACGAACCCTAATGGATTGACATGGTGATTTTCATTGTAAATTTGTTCACCCTTGCTTTGTTTACTTTCGACGAGGGGTACTCATTTTGTATCTTAATTCAATGATTGAAATCATTCATTATGTCCAAATTCACTGGTTAGGAGGCCATGCAAAAATTTAGCCCCAGGTAACTATTTCATCTAGAGTTTTATTTATTTTCTTTAAAATTCTCATTAAAAAAAATTGAACTTTAATATAGTTCATTGAAATTGGATTGAACTTAATTTTCGCATGGACTCCTAAGAAATGAATTTAGACAAAATGAACGGTTTTGATTCTTGATGTGATCCACACCCTCGCGAGGGTGGATAAATTTGCTCTCTTGGTACTTGGGATTTGCTCACATCTAAGGTTTCAGGTTCGATTCTCCTTGTTAGTAAATCTCTTGGGGCTGCTGGGGGTTTTGCTCGGTCGTTACCTCCAGAGCCCTGGAATTAGTCGAGGTGCGTGCATGCTAGCCAGGACAGTTATCAAAAAAGAAAATTTTGATATGTGTACTCTTATTGTACCATTCCCATGACATATGCAAATTTAAGGCAATTGAGCTAGGTTATCTTTTTTCTTTATTCAAATTTTTTTAGCATTTGTTATTTTTTTTCGTCAATTTGTGGTGGATTGTTGGTTCGTCTCAACGAGAGAATTTTTGAAAGTAAAAAATTAATATTAACCAAACTAAATTTTTTTTGAATAAAGACAAATAATCCAAAAAGACTGTCTGTTTTGGATTATTTTTGTTTTTAAAAAACTTTAAGCTTTTGATGATAATTTTTTTACTTTTTAGATTCCTCTCATCTAGACGTATCACGTACCAATAACCCACAAAAAATCGAGCCAAAACTAACAAGTGGGAATTTTTTTTTTGAATAAGGACAAAATATAATCTAGCTCAATTATTTAAACAAAACACCCCTAAGTCTTCTGGATCAGTCTTCTACAATTTGACAAAACAAACTGTAAAGATGAAACTAGCAAGCATAATATTCATTTTCTCTGGCCTCTTTGAATGGAAGTGAAGCCCATGGTAGAAAAAGAAGCGAAAGAAATGGAATAGTTGAATAATTTTCTTCAATTAGGCAGTGGCGGCTCCAGGAATTCTTATGAGGGTGTTCATATACACTAATATAATATCTCTAGAAACTACAATGTTACTTGATAGAGAAGACGAGAATAGAGAACTCCTATTCTTTTTTCCTTTTTGAGTCTACAAAAGCTAAAAGCTATTTTTGCCTAAAAAGTTAAGCATATTTTTGCATTTTGACTTATTAGGGGGAAACCAAAAAGTTTTTGTCGACTTATTTTGGCCTAAAATATTGTAGGAGTTACTTAACTTATTAGGGGGTATTGGGTAAAGCAAAAGGCTTTTTTGACTTATTTTGGCCTAAAATGCTTTTGGAGTTACTTATTAGTCCGAAATAAATGATTTTTTGAAACTCAAAAAAGGCATAACCATGCTTAACTTTTTAGGTCAAAATAAACCTTAGTTTTCCGAGTTTATTTACACTTTACCCCTATTCTCTTATTGGGTTATGGATTTACTTATTTTATTTTGTTATGGGCTATTGGGTTGTTCAAATTGGATTGATTTGCACTTTGTGGGCTAATCTTTCGGGTGAGTGGTCATTAATTTTGGACTAGGTGTTCATTTATATTTAGAATGGGACTTGTGTTCATTCATATTTCTCTTGGGTGTTCAAAAGAAGACCAACCTAAAATTGTTGACATGTATTCTAGGTAAAAAAAAAATTGTTTGGGTTGTCAAGTGACCATCCTGACTAATGAGTAGAGCCGCTAGTGCAATTACGGACTTACGGTTTGCTCTTTCTTAAAGTCTCAGGTTCAAAACTTCTGATGTGCTATCAATTATTTTAAGGTCAATACATACGGAGCTTTGGTCCTACTTTAATTGGGGGGCACTCAAGCGGACGGTGAAATTAGGCCCCCAAAATTAGTCGACATGCGTATAAGCTGGCCCAGATAACCATAGTTACGGGAAAAAAATTGCTTAGCCAAAGATTCATGTCTCAAGGTAAAATAGTTTAATTGTTCCTGTATTTGTTATGTTTGAAAAGTTATTTTGGAACCATAATATTTGGTAAACAAACAGGTAAAAACTTCAAAAAGTTCCCAAAGACAAAAATTAATCGAATCTCATTATTTTTAATTTTTACATTTATCTTCCAAAATTACGTAAAATTATAAACCTACCCAAATTATAATTACTGCAAGCCCAAATGGTTAGTTCGATGGTCAATGCCTGAGACTTCAAATTTTGTTCGCTATTAGGTTTTAGGTTTAAAATTTTCTAATTACCCTTAAGTTTCCTGTAACCAGTCCACATGGCTGTACGACTATACCTTAAATTAGTTTCACAGTCAAATTCATAGAAATCTTTTCAATGGCAACTCCAATTAAATCCGAACCAGCCTGAATCACGATACTCTCCAATGTTGTGCTCTGCAAATTTGATCCAATTCAAAGCAAATTCAGGCCACAATCGACATTGAAAATGCCCAATCAATTACTGATTCAGGAGAAATTATCGAGAAACTTTCTAAATAAAGAGATCATTTATAAACTTTTTTTTTTTTTGGTGTGTGATTTTTGTGGGTTATGATTTGCTTTTTAAAACAAAAAGGAAGGGAGGCCAGGAGTAGTGTACTGGATCAAGCAGAGAGAGAGAGAGAGCACTCAGGTGTGAGTGAAATGGAAGGGCGAGGGCAAAATTGGAAAAAAAAATATGTTTTTCACCAAAAAAAATTATCAGAACTGGACGGATTGCTAATAGAAGGGGTGTCTAGGTGAAAGTTAAATAGTTTAGAGGGTGTCGTCGTAGGTTTATTTAGTCTAGGGGGTGTCCAGGTAAAAGAGGTATAGTTCAAAAGATGTCTAGGTGATTTACCCTATTTTTTACAATTTTGAAATTTTCATTTAATAGAAGTTATCGAGAACTATCAAGAGAGATTCATATTGGATATATATAACATTATACATTCGAAAATATAAATAATTTGCTTTGAGAAGCCAAAGATTCATGTCTCAAGGTAAAATAGTTTAATTGTTACTGTATTTATTATGTTTGAAAGTTATTTTGAAATCATAATATTTGGTAAACAAACAGGTAAAAACTTCAAAAAGTTCCTAAAGACAAAAATTAATCGAATCTAATTATTTTTAATTTTTAGATTTCTCTTCCAAAAACAAATCATTAATTACGTAAAATTATAAAACTCCCCAAATTATAATTACTGCAAGCCGCCAAGCCCAAATGGTTAGTTCGATGGCCAATGCCTGAGACTTCAAATTTTGTTCGCTATTAGGTTTTAGGTTTAAAATTTTCTAATTACTCTTAAGTTTCGTGCAACCAGTCCACATGGCTCTACGACTATACCTGAACTTCAGGGAATCGCTGGCAAACCGTATATTAAAAAATTAATTGAATGTAAATTTCACTTTCTGATAACACTTTTAATTTTTGCCGTTTTACCGTTCAAAATACATAGTATAATATGAACAATAGAAGACAAAAAATAGAGTGTGGTTCTCAAAACATAGAAAGCAAAATTATTTCCCTAATTGAATTGGGCACAAAAGTGGGCATAGGAAAGTAACAAGTGATTAACCATGAGGTCGCATGTTTGAATTCCACGGAGGCCAATTATCTCAAACCTTGAGACCACTGGGGCATGGGGGTTATGCCCATTCGTTAACTTCATAGCCCCAGAATTAGTGGAGGTATGTACAAACTAGCCCAGACATCCGATTATCAAAAAAGAAAAGAGAGAGAGAGAGAGTCCGGCACTTACTCACACAATCCTTCAAAATGCCTTTCACTCTTGCTCTCAATTCTTGTATTGCGCTTACGCTCTCAATCCCCGCTCTCCTGGATTTCAGTTTATGAGATGTAATTCAAAAACGCTTTTACGCTCACGCTTCGTCTCACGCTCTCTCACTAATTATGTGATTTAGGTATCAAGAAGTCTACATGTATGTTACCAAAAAAAGAGCCCAACCATGGTTATAACATTTTGTATACACCAAATGTACACCGCTTTATGTGTTTCATTTTGGGGTACCACAATAATAATCGGAGTCGTTCAATTTATTAAAATTAGTACTCCGTCCGTCTCGAATTTCTTGTCTATTAATGTGCATGCGTGCCATTTTTAAAATGCCTATATCTTTCAATCTATAATGTGTTTTTAAGATTTTGAAATTTTATTTAGTAGAACTCATCGAGAACAATATAAACAATTTTTTGGAGTGTCATGAATAGTGATAGTGAACAAGAAATTTGAGACGGAATGAGTATTAATTTATGGGCCTTAAAGTAAATCTTACTGACGTATTGAAAACAAATTGAACTGCTCCGATTATTTGCTCGGATTCATAAAATGGATCCACCACAAGGCGGAAAATATTTGGTGTACACCATTCACTTTTATTGCCAAAAAATAAATTCTATTCCTATATATGTACAAGACAGATACAAAAACAATAACCGGTAAAATCGTACCTTCGTCTTCGTCCTCGTCCGTTAACAACAGTTTTGTCTTCGGTCTCTTCTCTTCAGCTCTCTCTCTCTCTCTCTGTGCTTCCAATGGCTGTGAAAAAGAGATCCGAATCGATCTTTCTCATTCTATTCCTCTTCTGTTTCTCTCTCCTCTCTCCAGCACTCGCGATCACTCCCGGGTACGCACCTATTCCTCTCTTCTTTTTACTTTCACCTCTAACCCTAACTCTCTCTCTCGATATATATGTGTGTGTGTGTGTGTGTATGTGTGCTCTCTGATAAACTGTGGGAAAAGGAAATCAATTAGAATTCGGGGTTCTAGGTTTGTTAACCGTTTGGCAGTTGAGAAAACTGAGAGGAAGTGGGAAAGAAACCCTAACAGAGAATTGGATCTTAGTAGAGTACTTTGATGGCATGAAGTTGTACTGATTGGATTCCTCTTTGGCAGGAGTGATGATGGTTATACAATAAATGGTCGAGTGAAGATTCCAAGTATGCTGCTTTTTTTCTTTGTTAATTTTCTATTTCCGTTAAATTTTCCTTCAATTTCACTGAGTTTTGGTTCTTTTCTAATCGGGTGAGATTTGTTTTTTATTTGAGAAATGGATTGTGTATCTGGTTAGTGTGTGATGCAATGAGGTACTCCAAGTCATTTTGGTTGTATGCTGATGCTATTTGAATCATAATAGTTGCTACTGTTCATTAAGATATAACCTTGGATGTTTTGTAATTGTATATGTGTAGTCAAAGTACAATTTGAGCATGTGTTTTCTTGTGCATTGACCTGGTGAGGTTGTTTGATTGCCCGGATTAGACATGGGATTTCACAATTGAGTGGATGCCATTTCCAGCGTTTGATTGCAACCAAGTTGCAACATTTAGAGGAGGATAAGATACACATTGGACTACTAATTCCAAAACATGAGCTATACATTACCATGGGATATGTGGTATTACTATAGTAGTCATCCCCTCACTATACACCAACTAATCAAAAATGGCTTCGAGACATACAGTTGTATTAGGATGCAATCGCTTTATTCTTCTTTTGAAGTTGAATGCTGGTTTCTGGACAATATGTATGATTATGAGGTGAGTGCGTAAATATTGTTTTCTGTCATTCTCCCACCTTTAGGCTTCAACACCTATGATTAGTGATGTTGATGTGGAGGTAGAATCTTGTTGAGTGAGGGGAATGGTTGTCAACTCTTGCTTTGTTGATTGTTGGGTCATGGGTGCTCACGTTGCTTGTGTTCTCTTGATACCAGAAAATGGCCCCAAGTAATTGTGTCAATAACGCCGTTGATCTGATCGAAGCTTTAATATCAATCTTGTTATGATTCTAGACTTGTTTCAAATCGGAAGAAGGAGTGCTAGTTCCTTATCAAAGTATAGAATGTGATATCTGATAAAGAGAGGAATGAATGAGAGAGAAGATTTCAGATGCATTTGTATATTATTGCCAAGAGGAAGAGCAAGAGGCCTAACACGATTCATGTTCTTTGCCGATTCAGAGACTGAATTAACACTAATGCCACTTAAAAAGAATAACAAACACTTTTACGATGGTGGGTCATGCAGGATGTGACACCATCCATGTAACATCCCCCTATTGTCCCCCATTGGTGGGTTACGAGGAAATGGAATAGTTTATAACAAACTCAAGCAGCTACTGTATAACTTAGGTAACCTTTTGAGCCACGTGGGTAGGCTAAGAGTTAGCAGATCAGCTAGGGCAGGTCGTTACAAGAGGTATCAGAGCACAACCCCGGTCTACATGGTGGGGGCCACCTCTAGAGTATGCATGAGTCACCTCTTGAATCCCGGAGTTGGAGCAAAGTGCTATGCAGAACTAAGTGCTACACCATGGCCACCGGGGGAAGGTTGCTTGGCCAATGCAACGGGGATGTTGCATCACAAGGTGGAGATTGTAACATCCCCCTATTGTCCCACATCGGTGGGTTACAGGGAAATGGAATAGTATATAACGAACCCCAAGCAGCTACTGTATAACTTGAGGCTAAACTTTTGAGCCACGTGATCAGGCTAAGAGTTAGCAGGTCAGCTGGAGCGGGTCGTTACAATCCAACATCACTCTCATTGTATGCATCTCTATACCTTCTGGACGCAGCTGGAAACCATGAGTTAAAATCTTTTAAACTCGGACATGTTTTAGGCAGTTGGTGAAAACATTCATTGCTGATAACTTGAAATCCTAAGTTAAAAGGAAAATACTAATAAAAATTCATACCTGTTGAAAGAAAATCCTGTTATCCAGAGAGAGAAAGGGAGAAGATAGGGAGGGGGAAGAGCAACCAGTAGCCACAGGCTGTTCTTTTGATCCCTCATTCCTTCAAGAGAGGGAAGAGTGGGGTTATTATTGGAGCAAAAGAAACCCTATTTCCTTCTTTGGTGTCTCAGTCCCGTTAGCTTCTCCTAAAGATCATGTGCATTGTTCACAACATTGGACAACCCCCACACATAAGTGAAACAAAAAAAATTAAAGTTAAACTCAACCCAAAAAAGAAAATAGCAAACAAAAAAATATTGGTGGCATTTCTAATTCTTGGTTCAATAAAAAAAAAAATAGAAGATACGATGGACTTCAACTACCAGAGCATTATAAAGCTCAGGCGTCTTACCCGGTGGAAATTACTAAATAGAGTAAATCCTAAGCTACATCACTTTTGGCTAACTTACTGGGAGCTTAAATGGTTTCCTAGATTGTCCACTTGGAGACAGATGAACTTGGAGACAGATGAATTAGCTAAATGGGGCAGCAGCAGCACCTCTAGAATTTTGGAGACTTTCACTTTTTAGTTTGTTGATGTTGTATGTAAGCAATTTATAGTAGACATAACGAGTATATGTGAAATAAAAGATGTCTATTGGATCCAAAATCCTTTCTCATGCTATTTGTGTTCTATTCTCCTGATGATTAATCATTTTGCTTGGTAGGTCTTGGTGCAAAAGGATTACTCCTTCTGGGAAAACTATCAAACGTTAAGGTCATCCTTAATGGCGGCCAGAGGGTCACATTTCTCAAGCCTGATGGATATTTTTCATTGTATCCTATGAGCTTCATTCCATGCATAGAGATCTGGTCCATTCTATTTTTTTGACATATCTTGCTTGCATACTACAACCCTGCAATCTTCGTTCTTTATGTCTCACGAACTTGTTATGAAGTTCAATGGCTTAATTTGTGCTTCTTTGCTTGTTTATTGTCGTCAGTGTTCTAAAATTTTATTTAAACTCTGAACTTTTGGATTTGAAAGCTTCATTCGTGGTTTCCCATTTCTCGGGGAGGTTCTGGAAACCGGGCCTGGATTTGATGAAGCAGGATGATGATGCTCTGTCATCTTGCTGGTAAAATTTTTGTGTCCTGGATCTATTTGGGAAATTAAACTTAGGTCTTGGAGTGAAATGAAATAAAAGATTCAAGGCATAATATTGAGAATCCTCATAATATCTGGATGAAACTGAGCATGTATTTGCTTGCGCCAATTGGGACTTGGGAGCATGTCTCAGAGTGTGGGCTATCTGAATGTCGTAATTGGTATTGATGCAACTGTTATGTTCTTAAACCTGATCCATAATGCGTTGCTTTTTTGTTACAGTAGATAAAAGAAAAGGTCAACCAATTGATGTTTGACTATGAAACCTGCAAATTTGTCCGAGAAATACAATTGAGAAATTATAACCTTTATACTACTTATTGTTCATATATGGTGTCACTAAATCATTTGTTAGGCTCAAGTGTTACTCCTTAACCTTATGCTCAAAGCCATAATGTCCCAGCGGGTACACATCTGATTGAAGTGGCTGCACTTGGTTATTTCTTTTCTCCAGTGAGTTTCTCCTTAAACTGTCTGCAATTGGTTATTTCTTTGTCTTTAAATTTTTTTTGCTAGATAGAGCAGAATGGAGAAAATGGATTCATATAGCCGCCCCATTTGGTTGGAACACGTGGCTTAGTCTCGTTGGGTTTAGGACTATGAGTTTGCTATATTTCACATAGTTCTGTTCTTTCTTCTTTTCATAACTATCCAGGTTCGTGTTGATGTCAGTGCCAGAAACCCTGGCAAGGTTCAGGCAGCACTCACAGAGAACAGGAGGGGTCTGACTGAGTTGGTTTTGGAGCCTTTGAGAGAAGAACAATATTATGAGGTAGAGTTTGAGTTTATGAGCCACATTTCCTCTTTTGCTACTGTTGTTGTTGTACAATTTAGGAACAATTGGTTACGTAACTTCTGTTCCTTGTCTTCTTTTGTTTCAGATAAGGGAACCCTTCAACATAATGTCTCTTTTGAAGAGTCCAATGGGTTTGATGGTGGGATTCATGGTGATTGTGATGTTCCTAATGCCAAAACTTGTAGAAAATATGGGTATGTACTCTACACGTAGTTTTTTGATCTCCCACTGACTTGTCTTGGATAGGCATGTGTTTTTACTTAGTTGAAATATTTTCTGATCATAGTGATACCCAGATGGTGAATCTCTCTTTTTTATGGACTGCAGTGGAAACACGATTTCTAAAATACATCATTTGAAGATGCCTTGATTTTAATTGGCCAAAAGTTCCAAGAGCTTTTCCTTTGAGTTGAACTATATTTTCTCATTTAATATATATGTATATACATACACACACACACACACACAGAGAGAGAGAGAGAGAGACGCCAAATGCCAAAATAGCGGTACAATATTAGACAAGTCACAAGCTTGTCTTTTGTTCTATTTTTCCTTGTCCTAACACCTCTTGAACACAACTTTTGCCATATTGACCTTGGGTCTTTGCATAGAGTACTTTGCTTAATATCGGGTCTATTTTTATTTTTTTCATGAATAACTTCAATCATCAATGGAATTCTTTGTTTCATGACAAGATGCTAGACTTCACACTCTATTTTTTGAAATCAACCAAATGCAGAAAGCATTTGTATCCCTGTGTCACACTTGATGATTCCCGAGGCCAGACACTTGAATAGTTCTGAGGCTGACAAGAATTTTATGCCATGACTCTCTTGTTGCTTCCTTGGGTATTTCAAGTATCTGACACAGTATTTTTTGTGAAGTTTGAGAAAGCAACGGATTCAGTTCTGGCTGTGGGCGCACCTCTAATTTGTTTGTATTAAACAATGGTTGTTCAATCCTTGTAAATGTCAGCGCATCTAAAACCAAGCAACTAGTTGGCCACAGCAAAATAGTATCAGTAGTGATTCACGTGATTAGCTTTCGTATTTCATCCTCAACAAGCCTTTTTCTGTTGATTTGCGAATTCACCGACCCACATATTGTCCAAGCTGCATTTTGGAAACCGTGATTTCTTTCATATTTAATTTGTCATTTTATCCTTTTCCTTCTACTGCTAATACTAGTTTGTTTCTGTGGATTCAGATCCTGAAGAGATGAAGCGAGCTCAGGAAGAGATGAGGAACCAAGGAGTTCCATCTCTCACAAACTTCTTGCCCGGAGCTTCGAGGAGTTAAGGGAGAGAAACCAATGCCCTCCAATTCTTAAAGAGTAGTTACAGAAATCTGGTTGAAGGCCGGTACGGGCTCAGCAGACGGGCTGTGACTATCAAATTTCTTACCCAGGCTGTGTATCCTATTGTATCGTAGTCAACTTTAGTTCAATCCCTGGGACTACAACTGATTATTAGGAAAAGCCAGTGTATCGTACGTTTTGTTTTCATTTAGTATTACTTCTTGACTCAGCAGATATGTTATTCAATACGGAGTATTTGTGTTCAGTTGAAAATGAAATTATGTATTTTTTCTTGAGGTTTGGTTTCTGGTCATTCCACTTCAGACATAGTATGGTTGTGTAATTGTGGTTATTAATTTGTTTTGAGAATTTGATGAAGAATTGCAAAATAAATAGGGCGAAGGAAGTTAGAGAGGACAAGGCTCACTATTACTTGTTTTGATCAGTGAGTGTTGCAGAATTCTCAGAAGGTTTGTTAGTTTTGCATCAATTTTTGAGTATTATTGGTTCGTCTCGGCGAGATAAATCCAAAAAGGTAAAAGATTATGACTAGAACTCTCAATTTTTGAACAAGATCGAAAAAAGTGTAAAAAACTGTCTTTTTTGACTTATTTTTGTCTTTATTGGAAAAAAATTATAATTTGATCATAGTTTTTTTTACTTTTTTTATTCCTCTTGCCGAGATGAACCAATAATACACAAAAAGTTGATGGAAAACTAAAAAAACACGAAAAAAACTAATTCAAATAAAGACGAAAAAATAAGCCAATTAACTTTTTAGGCCAAAACACACCTTAACAGAAGAATATTTCCGGTAAACCGCCTCCGACAACTAATCCACTAAACATGGCCTGACCAACTACAATTACAGCAAGCCCGGCCTCTACCTCAAGCCTTTTTCCATGATTTCTGAGAAGGGGTAATTGTTTTAGGGTCCAGAAGTGTGGACATATTGTGCTATTTAGTCCATGTTAAAGTTTTACAAGGTCTAAGGTCCACCAATTTTTTTTTTATAGAATTTAGGCACTTTCAAAGGGTACCCTAGGGTTTAGGTTTAAGGGTGCACTTTCCTATTATAGAGTTTTAGTGGTTTAGGCACTTTCATAGTGTACCCTAATGTTTTAGGCACTTTCATTGGGTGCAAACTTTTTTGGCACTTTCATAGGGTACCCTAAGGTTTAGATTTTAGGGTGCACTTTCCTATTATAGGGTTTTAGTGGTTTAGGCACTTTCATAGGGTACCCTAGGGTTTTAAGCACTTTCATAGGGTACAAACTTTTTTGGCACTTTCATAGCTATACAAACTTTTTTTGGTGTAAAAAAATAAAAATTAAAAAATTTGAAAAAAGAAAAAAAAAAGATGTCAGCGTTAGGATTGGATAGGTTATAAACTTGTTTGGTGGATTAATGGGGTTACAAATTCTTTGCCTAGGACTTTTGAACAAGTTGCCCAAAAAAAAATTCAAATAAAGACCAAAAAAAAAAAAGAAGGAAGTTAAGTTGGCTTTTTAAGCCAAAACACCACTAAGAGTCGCTGGTTGGTTGCGATGGTAGGGATGGCAATTTCGGCCGATCCGTCCCTACTCCGTTCGGGTAGGAGTTTTGGAGGTTTTTTCGGGGATTGAGTCGGATTTGGAGGAAAAAATAAAAATAAAATCGGGGATTGGATTGGAGGTGGTTCTACATACCCCCGATCAGTTCCCCGACCCTTTTTTTTATTTATTACTTATCTAATATGTTATTCACATTTAGACCCCTTGAATTATTGTTAATTGGTAGGGTTTCCTCTCTCTCTCTCTCTCTCTCTATATATATATATATATACACACACACACACACACACACACACACACACTATTAGTTTATACATAAATACACTTCATTCTTCACATTCTTAAACACAATCAAACATAATTTAGTTTATACTTCCAGCTTTGAAGGTTGGAATCCTTAACTATTATGTAATTTTATTTGGTTGGTTGAGATTTTTGATGGAAAATTGCAAATTGTTGCCATGTTTTTCATTATTTGGTGGTTTAGATATCAAATATGTTGGTAAGGTTTAAGGGGTATTTTTCTAGATCTTTTTTTATTTTTTATTAGTTTGGTAACTTTCGGATCGAGGCAAGAATCCCTGATTCCTATTAGGAGTGGGGATGGAGAGTGGAGATGATTCCCCGTTCGGGGATCGGGGCGGGGATGGAGGTAGATATGAGGTTCGGGGATTGGAGGCGGGAATAACCAAATTCGTCTCCGATCCTCCCCGTTGCCATCCCTATGCGATGGTGGCGTTGTTGACGAGGGAGTGGAGAAGGATTTGTACACAAGTGGGGTCAAATATTAAGGGAAAAAAGGGATTTTTTCATAGGACTATTGATGTATATTTTGCTATACTGTGGGGTTAATTGTATGAAAACTAATGAAAATGATGGTTATTACAGTATATGTTATCATTTTAAGAGTAGTTTCCCATTTTTAGCCAAGGTGGCTTTTAGTCAAGTTGTTTCCCAAAAAGTCCGAACTTAACTTTTTGTTTGTCTTTATTCAAAAACAAGATCGCGGTTTTTAGTTTTGCACCAAACTTTTGTTGGTTATTGATTTTTCTCGACAAGAGGGATTGAAAAAATGAAATTATGATCAAAAACAAATTTTATTTCAAATTATCCAAGAATTCGTCCGTTTAGCCAGACTTTAGGGCTTTTTTCGGATAATAACAAAAAATTGGATTCCGGTCATAATTTCATATCTTTTCAATTCCTCTCATCGAGATGAATCAATAATTCACAAAAGTTTAGCGCAAAACTTAAAAACACGAAATTTATTGAATAATGACAAAAAAAAAAAAAAAAAGACTTAAACAACTTGACTAAAAGCCAAGTGCTTTCACCTTAATGAGAAACGGCAGGGGTCAAGTTTTACTCTTCTTCCTTCGGCCCTTGGAGTGGAGTATAGAAGGGAGCGAGGGTAATTTTGTTCAATGAAGTTCGTGATTAAACACATATATTTTTTCTTGATCAATTTTTTTTTTTTTTAGTATTCTTTAGTTTCATGTCATTTTTTTTTTTGGATTATTAGTTTATGTCAATGAGAGAAGGGAAAATTTCAAAAAACCCGCCAAACTTTGACCTGAATATCAAAAATACTCCCAAACTTTCAATTTTTTCAATCGTACTCCCAAACTTCACTTCCGTAATCAAAATTGCTCCCACCGTCAGGATCTGTTACCTAACTAACGAAAAATGATGAGGTGGAGCTTAACGGACCCAAAAACCGTTAATAATTTGGTACAATTTCATAAAACCCCCCAAACTTTGACCAAATATCAAAAAACCTCCCAAACTTTTAATTTTTTTTTTTTAAAAGCTTCTTTTTCCTCCTCCCTCCTCCAATTCACAGGAAAACAAAGGAGAGAGAGAGAGAGACGCTGATGAGCGAGACGGTGCGGTTGCGACCACAAAACTCTTCCTCCCCCACCGCCGCTGCTGCAGCCTACAGAGTCCTCCCCGACTGAGGCTACGACCCCATCTACTGCACATTCTCTTCGCGTTGGCCACGATGGCTAGGCAGTAAACTCCTCCTCCTCGCCTCCACCAACGGCGGTGGCGACACTGAATCCAACGTCACCGACACCACTATAGCCCTGACCAGAAAACCCGAAACCCTAAACCCGAATCGCTTCTCTTCTCCCCTAAGTAAGACTACATCTACCGCGGCTCGTCATTATACGGACAATTAAGCCCCAGAGGATACGCGAGCTGTTAGCTTACCACGTGAGACTGTTCGGCGAGCGGTCGCGTTTCGTGATTCAAAACACCGGTGGGATCCACCTGGACGTTATGGAGGTGTTTAAGTCGTGGATGAAGAAAGGATACATGACGATGCAGGATATCAAAGAGCAAGAGAGGTTTGACGGGCCTCTCTCTCTCTCTTTCTCTCTCTCGGGTCTCTTGGGTCTCTCCTCCTCTGTTTTCCTGTGAATTGGAGGAGGGAGGAAGGAGGAGGAAGGAGCTTTTAAAAAAAAAAACTGAAAGTTTGGGAGGTTTTTTGATATTTGGTTCAAAGTTTGGGGGGTTTTATGAAATTGTACCAAATTATTAACGGTTTTTGGTCCGTTAACCTCCACCTCAGCATTTTCCGTTAGTTAGGTAACAGATCCTGACGGTGGGAGCAATTTTGATTACGGAAGTGAAGTTTGGGAGTACGATTGAAAAAATTGAAAGTTTGGGAGTATTTTTGATATTCAGGCCAAAGTTTGGGGGGTTTTTTGAAATTTTCCCATGAGAGAAATTTAAAAAGAAATAATGATCAAAATCCTAAAAAAGATCACTAAAGATAAAAATAATTCAAAGCAAACATAGTTTTTTGGATTATTTTTATTTACAAAAAATTTAATAATCATTTTTTAGTTTTTAGAGATGAACCAATAATCCACTATTTCTGTCATTATTTACAAAAAATATAGTTTAGATAATAATAATTTACTTTTTAGAGATCTACCCATAATATATAAAAATTAACTTAAAACTATTAAAATTCGAAAAAAGTTGAATAAAGACAAAAAAATAATATGACTGAATTATTTAGTCAAAACACCCTAAGTACGAGTAATTTTTTTCGTGAATTATTGAAGAATAAGTATATGTATTTGAAGCAAAGAACTAACATATTGTCTTTTAAATTGTTTTCTTGGTGAATATTGAAGAATTCTTGTTTCGGTAAACAAGAAAAATAGGAGCTTTACGAGAACTGTTTTCTTTCCTTTTCCATTTTTTTGTTTTCCCCGGTATACTGGTACGGACACAGGCCTACGTCGAGCCTCTTTTTCCTTTTTCGAGAATTACTTAGGGGGTGTTCCACTAATGTGATTTTTTGGAAAAACTGGTTTTCTACGGTTTTTTATGTGATGTATTGTGAGAGAATGACCTGTCTCGGTTTTTGAAAAAAACAGTTTTTTGTTAGTGGAACACCCCCTACTCTCCCGTCCCCAAATTTTGGTCCCTCGTCTAATTCTAACCGGATAAAAAACTACTTATAACTTTAAATCGGTAATGAATTTTATATTCAATATGGATCTTGTTTGATAGATCTCGATAAAATCTATAAGACAATGTTTTTAAAATCACGTAAAACAACGTAAATTATGAGATATAACCAATTGAAAAGTGGCACAAACTTCCAAAAGGGACAAATAAATGGGGACGGAGGGAGTATTTGCGAACCGTGTGCAATTTGCATAAGGCAAACCTCAGCCGTCCATTTTGAGACCTAGCAGCTCGGAGTGGTGTGCTCTTTCTCTTTCTTAAAGGCATTTCAGATGTAATAAAAAAAAATGAGCACCTTCTCCGCTCAGAGTGGACGGCTGAGATCCGCCGTGTGTGTAGACACCAGTTCTCAGGAGGTCGGTAAAAAAGGAAAAAACTTTGGGTGCCAAGTGGGTATTGCCACTTGGTACCCAAGCATGATCCAAGCAGTCCAAATGTGTCTTGGACGGCCTGGATTAATTCCCTCTCTCTCCTCTCACCCAAACACTCTCTCTCTAAAATTCAAACCGTTGGATCGCGTTATGGACGGCTCGGATTACCGAACGAGTACCACATGGGCAATAAATCACTCGGCACCCAAAAATTCCTCGTAAAAAAGATACTCCCTCCCTCCGTCCCATAAAGTTTGGTCCCTACGAAACTACTTGCAATTTTCAAACTAAAAAATAATCACTGTGTTTGGTTTAGAGTTTTGAGAAGAAATTTTTTGAGAATTTTTTGAGATAGTGTTTGGATGAGTTTTTGGAAAAAGTAATAATGATTGGAGAGATGAGAGAGGGGGAAGGAATCTTTTTGGAAAAATTTTTGGAAATGTGAACCAAACACAGCATGTATTTACTAAAATAATTTTCAAATTTTTTTTTACACTGTATAAAAGTTATCGATGAGATCTATCAAAAAAGATCCATATTGACTAAAAAATTATTTTCGTAAGCACGTTATTTTTTCGCTTGAAAATTGCATGTAGTTTCGTAGGAATCAAACTTTATGGGACGGAGAGAGTATTCTCTTATCTTTTTCTTGCGAAGTCGGGCACCACGGTCATTTCCCGAAAATAAAATGGATTAATAACGTATGTTATATACGTTAACTTGCGAGCTTGGGCACCACGATCTTCAATGGCGGCTCGGCAGATTCAGAGGCGATTACTCTCTCTCTTTTCCGCTAAACAGCCTCAAACCTCCTCTCTCTACCACGGTAATCTCTCTCTCTCTCTCTCTCTCTCTCGTTCACACACACACACACAACCTAGGTTGTCGCGAAAAGGCATTAATCGAACTACACATGAAGAATTCGAATCTTGTTTCATTTGAGTTTCGGTTTCGCTAATTGAATCAGTTTTGCTTTAGCTTATCTGAAATGAGACATTTACAGTAAAGTTCTGGTTAGGGCATAGTTGGAGCTTGAAGAGATCAATTATGTGTTAGTATCTTGCTGATACTAATTATTAGCTCTATAAGGTAGATATGGAGATACAGAAATTTTGTAAATTTCGATTAGAGCACCTTACATGGACGAGGTTAGTTCTTCAAGATACAGTAATTGTTTTACCAAATCTAGAACCATATTTGCTGAAACGCTAATTTCTTTCAGCAAGAGTTGCACCAGGCTTAGCAATTTAGGTGCCTTTGGACTACTTTTTTAAAGTCTTTTTGATTAATTTGAAAAAGATTGTCTTCAAGTGGAAGACGAGATGTTTGGATTAAAGAGTAGTTTTTGACTCAAAGGATGTGTATTTTGGATTCCTCAAAAAGACCAATAAGACTCTAAAAATTTTACCCCGACGGGTTTGTATTTTAGAATCAGTGAAGCTTTGTTTGAAAACTTAGTGGAGGTCTTGTAGTCAGTAAAGAGCCAGCAAATAAGATGAAACTAGATAAAAATTGAAAGATTGCATAAGGAAAAAGACGTAATGGTAAGTGTTTCCCCCCTTTTCCTTAGCGTATGTATCGCCAACTTTTGGATTGAAATGATCTCATGTTATGCATAGCCGGATAGCCCCATCCCAGCAGAATTGGGTAATTACAATCCTGCTTGAGGGTCCTTGAGGTAGCCTGGAGGGATTTTCAGTTGAATTCAGGTTACTTATGACTGGACATAGGCCATTGATTTTAGTAACTGGTAGCAGAATGATAGAAATTGAAGTATTTGGTTAACGGATTTAGCTGTGTTAACTTTTGTATATCCTAGCGATGTAGATATGTTTGCAATGGCAGAAAACTGCCAGGAGTATCAACTTCTTCATTGTTTTACCAACCTTCAGGTGTCCTCACCCCTTTATGCTTCCTTTCTACCTGTGTGACAAAGACCACTCTCATCTTTTGCCAGCTTTGGATTCGATAGTTAATTCTTCGGGAGTTCTGAACAGGGAAAAATGATTCTATGGTTTTTTATGGGTAAGAGTTTAAGGTGTTAAAGACTATTTAGTTTAAGGTCTTATTCAATTTAAAAAATTACAAGTAGTCGATGAAGGCTCAAGAAACTTTGATATGCAGAACTGGAAGGTTTTGATCTTTGAAGATATCACAAAATTGTGTGTTTACATTTGATAACCCAGACTGTTCCATAATTACGGGAATACGTATTGGACACAGACACCTCTGGGGCTTGTCGGGATACTTATGGGACAGAATCCTTGGCGTATCATTTGGTTTGTTGGACACGATAGAGACATGGCTCGGACACCTATTTAGTGTTCCTATCATGTTAGGTTAGAAACAAGACATGAGTATTGCATGTCCGTAACTTAGTTCTGTACTAAGATGCTGTAGCTTTCCAAAAGGTGATTCCTAAATCTGTGGATCTTGTTATTGGCATTGATTTCTTTCTAAATTTTCTTTTTGGATCCCAGTAAGTGCTGGGCCAATCTGATTGCTTTGCTTTCCTGAGCCTCCCAATCTGATTTTTGTTGGGATGCACAAGCATATTTGAGAATAGATGCTGACGTGGAAAAGCTGGAATATGGCAATCCTTATTATTATAGATGAGCTTGTTTTCTCCTTTGGAAGTTCCTATATAGCTTGGAAATTTGATATTACAAAATCTATATCTGGACTAAGTAAATTTCAAACAGGGTGACTACTTGTTTGTCATTATTCATTTCCTATTGAAGTGGGAAACATGGGTTTATTGTAGTACATTTGGCAACTCATGTCAACTAAAGAGTAAAGCAATATGAAGTTTTTTTTTTTTTTGAAAGGAAGCAATATGAATTGAAGTATTCAGCTTCTAATCTCCATTTTTCTGCATTTTTAGCTCAAGGGAATTCTCTGAACTTCTTTAATTCTGTTCAAGACAATAACATATCCAACATATCCCTTTCAGAAGTTTGAAACACCATCCCCATATCCTAAGCTTATGGTTTAACATTGATGCCTACATGTACACATGATACTCACCACCCAAGTCCCTGTTGGTTATTCTTCCTATTTCAGGGTTAGGTATAAGACGCACATGAATGCTTTGTTTGTGGCTGACAGGCTGCAGTAATGTTCATTATTATACTTTATCCGGGCACGTGAAGGGCACACCTCTTTTGAAATTTTTGAAAGTTATTTCTGTGACCAAATTATAGGGATGAAAATTTTAAGCATTGACTGCATTGTCATTCCTAATCTATTACATGTGGGAGGGGGGAATGTGACTCATCCTGGGGTGCAGTGTGGGGCATTCAATAATATTTAGGTGACAAAAAATTGTTCCTTGAGTTCAGAATTGTTGTTCATACCTAGATGCATTTAAAATCCTTATTGGTTGATAAAAGCCTTTTTGCATTCGCAATTAGTGGCTCCGTAGAATGGTAAACCACTGTTCATCAGTGATAAAAGCCTTTTTGCCTTTTTTGCATTCGCCCTGTTTTCCCTTTTTTTTTTTTAGGTAAGTAAAAGGCTTTTGACAGACGAAAAAATGCTGTTATTGGATGTAAGCAGTTTTGAACCCACGACCTTCTGCCCACAAGGATGACTGAATCTGTTGTTTGCAGGACCCTCGTGGCAATTTCTTCCATCTGCAAATTCTTTCTTCAGCGGAGATGAAATATGCAGAAGAAGAATACAGACGTTGCCTCAACCAAGTGAGCCAGCTATCAAAGATGTGGAAACCTCAGAAGCTTCCAGACTGAGACCTGATTCTGACTCGTCAAAGGGTATCTCCAACCCGTCGGATGATTCTAATTCTGCTGTTAAATTCAATGCCACCTCCAACTTAAAGGTTTCCTCCCGGCACGATCTTGCCATGATATTTACTTGCAAGGTCTGTGATACCAGATCCGTCAAGACAGTTTGTCGCGAATCGTATGAGAAAGGTGTGGTAGTGGCACGGTGCAGTGGGTGCAATAACCTACACCTAATTGCAGATCACCTGGGGTGGTTTGGAGAACCAGGGAGCATCGAGGACCTCTTAGCTGCTCGTGGCGAGGAAGTGAGAAGAGGTTCTGTTGATTCTCTGAATTTTACACTAGCAGATTTGGCTGGAACGGAATCTGAAAGATGAGTGGGTAGAATTTGTCGAATTCTGAAAGATGAGTTGAGCTTCTCATCAATCGAACAATTTCGTATTTTTGGTGTTGTCATTTATTCTAAGGCTTTTATGGAAATGGGACTTTGAGCCAGATTTGTTTTCCCACTTATTGCTATGACAAAACTGTTAAAGAGTAGCCCAGTTGATCTGAGACTCTTGGATATGCTTATATCACTATGGTGAAATTCAATTTATGTGTCCAAGACTCCAAGTGCTTTTGGGGTTTTTTATGTCATAGGCTAGGTCGCATAATTTCCCTGTACAACCTTCGATAATGTTCTCAATTCTTGGTCTGAGTTCCCATTCTCAATCATTGTTCTTGGCGCTTCGCGCGGATTTTAGTTTTAGTTGTTTGAGATGTTTTAAGCTCGCTTGGGGTGCAAACGAGCCGAGCCAAGCTTTGTAGTGTTCGAGCTCGGCTTGTTAAGTAAATAAGCCAAAAAATCGAGCTGAGCTCGGCGCGGTCAGAAACGAGCCGAGCCAAGGTAATTTACTTAACGAGCCTCCTTAAACGAGCCGAGCTTATGCAATCGAGCGGAGCTTTTGCGAGCAAAGCGGGCTTTAGCAAGCTCGTAAACTAAACGAGCCTGAAAATCGAGCTCAAGCTCGGCTCGTTTACTTATCGAACCGAGTTGAGCCGAGCCCTACTTTAACGAGCTGAGCCACGAGCTGCTCGCGAGCAGCTTGGTTCGTTTGCAGCCCTATGCACGAGTAGTCTACACAACAGGACTTGAGCAATGCCTCGGGTACTAGTACTACCTAGTCGTTTTTCTTCTTGAAAGCACATTACAGTGAGTGGCAAAACGATAATACAAGGTGTTTTGTGTTGATCATCCTTTTGAATTATTTTTCGTCTTTATTTAGAAAATTCGCATTTGTTAATTTTGCGTCAATTGTTTGTCGATTATTAGTTCTTCTCGACAAGAACAGTTATAAAAATATAAAAAAATAAAAAATGATCCAAAAATTATGTACGTTATTTTTTGGGGGGGAAAATGATTTTCACAGCCAATTTTCTTATAAATGCATCTCTTTTTCTTTCTGGGAATTTTTTTCCCCATTTGAATTGATCGTGCGAGAATAAACATGATCCTGCGGTTGCAATACACTCGGTATATGGGTTCACGATTTTTTTGGTACTAAGGAATTGAGTTAGGCACGGACAATTCTTTAGTATTGTACACATTGGTAGTCTTTTGAAGAGGATGTTTTTTGCCCCTGTCTTCTCTCTCAATATATACAAAGTTCAATTGAATTCCAATTCCGCATTTTCCTTACCGTCCAAAGCCTTTCGAAGAGGACTTTTTCCTTCTCTCTCTAAAAAAAAAAAAGGCTTGATTAGACAGATACGCATATAAATAAATTATTTAGATAGACACTTAAAGTTCAAATTCTATATTTATTGTATATTTTCCTAAAAGAAAACACTTCTTATTTATGTTCTCATCAATGTTCGCTCAAGATGGCATCTTGCAAATGTAATTTTTCTTTATAAAATCTATGAACTAAATGGTTCAAATCATGAGAGATGCCAAGGATTAATCCTGTTTTCTTCATAACACAAACACAATTGTCAAGGATGGTAGTATAATGGCTCATGGATTATTCCTTATGTGGTTTTGGGTGCTCAAATGGTCAAGGTTGGAGCCATGCAATCGATGCCGCCTCAAGCTTTACTCACGTGCAAAGTTCGGCTGTGTTCCACTAGTTATTGGTGGGGCAGTAAAAACTATGGCTCTTTGATCTCTTCCAAATTCCACTGCGGGTCTAAAATCCCTAAGGTCACATTAGGACTGGGTTGCTATGTCTGGTCGGCGTCTCCACCACCAAAGGTGGAGGTATGTGGAGGTGGTTGTGGCACATGCCAGCACCCGATTCCAAAATAAAAAAATTACTCTGATAGCAATGGAAATTGATTAGGTACTTATCTGTACCCACACAACTTAAATTTTTTTACATAAATGATGAAAACCATAAAGATTGAAAAAATAAACGGTTAGGATCAAATAAATAATATCTCAATAACTTTCATTCAAAGGACACAATATAATTAAACCGAGCTTTTATTCTTTTTGATAGAAATATAAAACCCGAGACAAGACCCGGTTTTATGCTTAACTTTTCTTTCGGTATGTAACTATTTATGCAAACAAACTCTTTGAGGATTATGCTCAGTCGTTACCTCCAGGTCCTATAATTAGTTGAGGTGTGTGCATATTAGTTCGAACATCTGGTTAAAAAAAAAAAAAAAAAAACCTATTTATGTGAACAACATGCAACAAATGCAAGTCAACTCCTATAGTCCTATCTACTTGTGTCACCTTTTCAGCGAAATCCTGTCTCCACCGTTGTCTAGGCTGTTTTCGCTTCTAACGTTAAAAATGGCAAACGAGTTTTGGAGAATGGGTTAAGGAAATGTGGCGACCAAGCAACCAAAAAGCAAAAAACGAGAATGGGAAAATGCAAAAAATGTGGCGCCCAAATAGGCCATAAGCATTGGGGCACAGGTAGGGATGGCAATGAGTCCGTTCGGTTCAGGTATTGCCATATTTGAACCCATTACCCGAAATTAGATGGGTACCCAAAACCGAACTGAAACCAGAACGGGAAGGGGAAATTGAAACCATAACTAAATCAATCAGGGAATGGTTTGGTTCGGGTACTCCCGTTAGATTAGAGAACAAAATAAAAACGAAATAACTATGAATGAAATTCAAATATGAAAATCAGTTAAACTGAAAATGCCACAGATCTGTCAATTAAAAATATGTGCAGATATGCATCTAGATATTTTAAATGCAAAACAAATATACATCTAAGTATACACAGGCTAAACTTCTACATATGAAAGACAATTTTGTAATTACACATATCTGGTTAGGTTCGATTCGGGGAACGGTTCGGTTATGTACTCAAACTACAACTGAACCGAAAGTGTTCGGTTATCTCACATCTCATACCATTCCCGCACCCACGGGGAATATTTTGGTTATGGTTCGGGAAAAAAAACCGGTTATGATTTGGGTACCCGTTGGTTCGGTCGAGATTGTCATCCCTAGGCATGGGTACTTATTTGTTATTCAGCAAACTAATGAGGGATAATTTTGCAAATTAAAAGTTTAGAAAAACCTATTTTTTTTGTTGGGCAGAGGGTTTTCGGCTATTACATACAGAAGAATCAGCTGGTCGTAGTCTGTACAGCAGCCATGGGAGGAAAGCGGAAGAAGAGCGAAATGGGAGAGGAGGACGACAGCAATGGCAATGGAAAGAGGAGGTCGGTTGACGTAGACGATGAAAATAACCAGAAGAAGAGTGGCAGTAAGGGGCAACAGTTGCTGCCGTCGACGATAAAGAACAAGGAGAAGAGATCCGCCGTCCACGCCAAGCTCAAGCAACAAAAGAAGCTCGAGAAACGTAAGAGGGCCAAGACTCGTGATGCCGTCGAGAAGAGGGCTCTTGAGCTCGGCGAGGAGGTACTTTGCAAGCAATTTTATGTGGAGTTCGATTGGATTGTGCCTTGAATTGAAAACTAGGGCTTTGATTGTTTACTTAATGTGTTTTATGCAGCCTCCGCCAAAGATGATCCCCCGTACCATTGAGAATACCAGAGAGCTTGACGAAACTATTTGCAAACCTGATGATGAAGAGGTTTTTTCTTGGACTAATTATTTTTTAATTTTGGTGTGTGTATATGCATTTGTATCCCTGTAGCATCAATTTACTTGTTTTTATGTGCAAGAGTTTGTCAAGATGAGGAATAGATTACTTCTTTTTGTATTCTAACTTGCTAGGTGTTTTGTGTGGAGTGTCGTCTGTATATCTTACGTTGCTTAGGTTTCTCGTATTATTTCTTTAATGTAGTGTGTGGTTAGGGGAGGTTTTCTTCCCTTCGGTTTGCTGTACTCCATTTTGGTGGGTGTGTTTCAATAAAATGTAACTCAACACTAAAATAAAAAAATAAAAAAAAAACTTGGTAAGTTTTTACTATAGCAGTCATTTGTGCAATATTTTAGCATTGAGGAGTAGATTCAGTAGAATTATTGAACTTGCTTATTGGCTACAGTACATTGACTTGGTTACGGTACGGGTATCAGGTTCTGTTATGTGTCTTAATGTCCGTTTCATTCAATTTGCATCTCAAGGACGCAGGAATACACCAAAATATTCAAATTTATCATTATGTTTTGTTTTCTTTTCTTTTCTCAGACAAATGGTGTTTACAAAGTTCATTGGGGGCATTTCACACATGATATAGGAGTTGCACGTATAGTTCATTGTTAATTCAAGTTGCATGATATGCGGGTTATGTCCAACTAAATGTGTCCGACACAAATCCACACCCTTTTCCGAATGTCAATTGTCTGACACGGGAATTTTATACATTTGGAGGATCCATGTACATATCTTATGGGATTGCCTTCCATTCTGTGTTCTTTGCAGCTGTTTGCCGGTAATGACGCTGATGAGTTTTGTTCAGTGTTGAAGCGTGAATGCACTCCGAAGATATTAATCACCACTTGCCGTTTTAACTCCACTGTATGTTTTCTTTTCAAATTTCACATTGGTTTGTTGCTTTAGAACCATTCATAGGAATTGTGTTTTTCTCATTTATATTGATGAATTAGGAATATGCTTTGAAAGAGTAGAAATATGATTGTCTCTTAACTGAGATTCCTTTTGCAAGTTTTTCCCCTGACGTGTTTAAGTTTGTCTTTGGACCATATTTTTGCTTGAATTATAGAGGGGACCTGCTTTTATATCAGAATTACTCACTGTGATCCCAAATGCTCATTACTTCAAAAGAGGAACCTATGATCTGAAAAAGGTGCTGGTTTCAGGTTTTTATATTGATATTTTAGAATGAATACATATGTACAAAGTTGATGCCGTAAGCTACTTTATTAACTGGAGATCGTATCCTTATTTTTCTGCAGATTGTAGAGTATGCGAGGACTAAAGATTTCACTTCTCTTATAGTCGTTCATACTAACCGCAGGGAACCTGGTTAGCTGTCTCAGCCCTTTTTGTCACTTTTCCTTCTCCTTTATTTGAGTAGGAAGTTTCCATTTATCAAATACAATACTGGTGGCTTTTCTGCAGATGCTCTCCTTATCATTGGTTTACCTGATGGTCCTACTGCCCATTTCAAGCTCTCAAAGCTTGTTTTGCGCAAAGACATTAAGGTCTGGCAATTCACTCTCTCTCTCCATCCTGTTTTCGGCTACTACATATGTTTTGACTATGTTACAATGGCTCGTCAAATGTTACCGACGCAGCAAATTTTTTTTTTTTTTTTTTGCCTTTTTTCTTAAACCATGTTCATTTCCTACTGATTAATCAGTTACTTACTTAAAATGGTTAAAAAGTAATTACATTTATTACTTTTGGAACTGTCAAACTGGAACGTAAAGAACTAAAGTTTAGCAGACAGCAGTTCTTTGATCTGCTTAGGTTAAAAAGTAAAGTACGGGAGCTCCATATTGCTTGATGCTACCAAATTAGTAGGTCTTACATATTGAGAAAGATGTGAATTAATTAATGATTATTGGTGGTGTTGTTTGTATGTTGCTTGCAGAATCATGGAAACCCAACTAGTCATGAGCCTGAGCTAGTGTTGACAAACTTCACGACGCGTCTGGGTCATCGCATTGGCAGGTTACATTCTTATCTTATCCTTTATATTGTGTTGAATATTCATTTTTCACTGAAGCTAATTGAAATGTGGCTTCCAATTCATACTTCTTTATCTATGGAGCTTCATTTGAGGCAAGTGCAATTTCTACATTTTTGTGACTATAATTCTCATAAGTTACTTGGATTTTTCCTCTGTGTGTGTGTGTGTGTGTGTGTGGACATGAGTGATCTATTTTACTTAAAGTTTTTAGAGGCGAAAGCCCAAGGCTATGCGATTGACCTCTGATAAGCAAGGGTTAAGCCTCGAGGTGTTGAGGCATAATTATGTCAAGTTTTTAGTTATAGAAAATAAAATTAATTAAAGCAAACATAAAAGAAGTGATAGTGTTTGCCCCATACAAAGGCTCCTCACGAACAGTGAGAATATAAATCAAACCTTTAAAAGCACTCTAAGTATACTCCTAAATCAGCGGAGACCCTTCTCCTTCGCTCAACAAGTTATGATGAACCGACTTTTCACTTAGCAAACAAAAAAGAATCGACTTTTTTGATGCGTTCACCTCCATCTGGGCGGAGAAGGTGTGAAAAGTGTAACCCTCACTACGCCTCCGACAAATGGGCAAACACCTTTCTGGCTCTCTGCTAAAAAATTTATGCCCAGGAGAGTTTTTGTCACGCCTCGCCTCAAGGCATGCACCATAATTGCCTTTGAAAACATTCTTACCTTTCTAGACATGCATACTGTGCATCATTGTTCTATTTCTGACAGCTATGCGTGGTTAATCTGTTCCATCTATAGGCTAATACAGTCTCTGTTCCCGCAATCTCCAAATTTTCATGGCCGGCGGGTGGTAACCTTCCACAATCAGAGAGATTTTATATTCTTTCGCCATCATCGGTAGGTGTTTGTTCTTCAATGGTATGCTTTATTTTGGAACTTTGACCAGTGTGTGGGAAAGGTTTTTGATTAATGAATCTTGCGATTATATTGGTTAAGGTACATTTTTGAAAGCAAAGAAATGAAACAGAGTGACTCAAAAAAAGGCAAGGACACCAAGGACGGAAATGGCTCTCAAGAGAAAATGGTTGCCCGCCTTCAGGTTTGTGTTGCCTCAGTCTACATGTGTTCCAGCTCTTAAAATCCTTTTGCACTTAGTTTGTTCAATTCTTGCCTCTAAATGCTGAAACTTCAATAAATCAATGATTGGTTGATTGCGCAAAATGCTTGGTCCTCTTACATATAACTTGTTCAGTTGATTTCCATGGAAGATGAGAAAAGTGGTTCGTGAACTTTTGGGAACTCTTTGGAATGGCAAGAGTTGCAGGCCACTTGTCTGATACTTTTCTGTGTTTAACCATTTGAAGAAGCGGTCTAATGCTATACTAAAACAATTATTAAAATTTAGAACTTGCTATTCTTTTCTACTTCTATTCCTTATTGATGGCCAGCAACTAATCATCTTGTAGACAGTAAGAGCTGTAATGTGATTCACCTGATTCCTGCATCTATAAAGAGAAAAAAAGATTTTTCACTTAAGCTAGTATTCTTGTAGTCTGTTACTGTTTTATAAGGTTATCAAAAGCTTCCCTATTCCGCTTTAAATTCTATTTACTTAAAGGTATGCAGCATTTATGCTGTGTGGGAGAATACGGGATATGATTTAAAATGTAACTTTTCTTTTCCCTAGTTAATGATAATGAATGAATGGGAAGATATACATACGTACAAGGGGGCATACCCCAGAGAATTACGTAATCCAAAACAATAGCTAGAAAACATCCAGCATCAGACAATGGAACAGGAAGGCATCAGCCACACATCTAGAACATTGTATCTACTACCCCAGCAAGCACCAACAGCAGAAATGTATGGTCAATAGACTCGATACTGTCTGATGCCATTTTTTTGTTTCTGCATTAATAGCACTTTTTAACTTAAGTCCATCCAATATTCCTGGATCATTGAACTCATGTACTTGTAGCTTTTAGCTATGAAACTCTCTATTATTTATGGCCTTCGACGGAGGCAGTCCGCATCAACCTACAAATAAGTTTGGCGAAGTCTACCCTGTTAGATTTGTGGCAGCCTGGGATAAAAATCCATTTCCTTCTGTACCATTGAGTAGCCACGTTACTTCAACATCTCCATTTCTTTTTTGTGAATGAGCACTCTAGAAAGTAGAAAGAGATGATAAACATTCACAATCTCCTTGCACCTGCGAAGCCACTTGTAATGAGTTTCCTATATTGCAGAAGGTTATCTTGGTGTTTAGTCTATCCTGTATCATGCGATAATATAAAATTAAGTTGAGCGACTAGTTTCTTAGTCTGTCCAAGACTCCAAGTGTCCCAAACAATTTTGCTGTTCCATACTTGCAGGAATGTGGTCCTCGTTTCACTTTGAAGTTGATCAGTCTGCAACATGGAACATTTGATTCAAAAAGCGGAGAATATGAGTGGGTTCACAAGGTAAATTACTAAGCATCCAATCTGTTCTTTTCATATTTAACTGACAAAATTTCCTGCTTATTTCTTTCCTTCCAAATATTCCTTCACTCGCCTAATTTATTTATCATTGGCTTTTGTTTCTTTTTTGTTCCACTTGGAATCATAGGCGGAGATGGACACTAGTCGAAGGAGATTTTTCTTGTAACTTGCTTTGGAATTTCGTTATTGATCTTCTCGGTACTTCCAAAGACGTCTTTCTAGTTTGATTGTTATAATGAGGATTTTGTTGTATTTTCTTCTTTCTTCTTCTTCTTTTTTTTTTTTCCTGCTTTCTTATTTTTTGGCATAGGGGGTAATGAAAGGTTAAAGCTGAAGATAAAGGAAGTCAGTGCCTTGTAGGGGGTACTCCTTTTTTTGTTACATTAGAGACTCTGAATTTTTCTTTCAGAGAATGTTACTTCTGATAGAAGAGGATACTCCCCAAGTTACATGGACCTTGGAATATCTTTGCAGTCCTGTACTTGTCCTTGGCTGTTTGTGATCTTGTTTTTTCACTCTGAATTCCATTCCTTAAGCTAAGTGCATGCCTTTCAGATTACATGTGGACAAATCAAAACAAACAGACCCGATGAAGCTGCAGCACGCGAGAGAGATCTTTCTGGCGGAGAATATGCTATTAGATAGACACAATCTACAGCTATAGCGATCCAACCTGAGCTTTCCAATAAGGTCTTGATTAATTTCACTTTTCCACTGTATTGTTTAGACAGTCTGCAAATTATCCTTAAACAAAGTATACCTATCACTAAAAACGTAGTTAAGGACCACCGTCTGTAGGAGACAAAACCTCTTTATGACATAAACACAAGATTTACACTCACCGGAGAATGTTGACGAGGCTAGGGCATCAAAACCCGTATAGTAAGGCAATATGGTTGAATCTAGGTATAGGCTTGCAAGTAAAATTCCAGACATTGTTGAGGCCATGTAGAATGCATACGTGATGCCATTTTTCTCAGTTGCGTTGTCAAAAACTAGGGCAGAGATCTGAATCAGTTGGAGCATAGAGGTTCCCACGCATGAGATTGAAAGCAGTGTGTTGATCCTTTGTCCCTTGGCAAGGGCCAAGAGGAGTATTGGGAGGGAAATTGGACCAGATGGTAGCAAGTATCTTTTCCATAGTTGAGCAAGACAAGTTCGCTCGGTAGCCCCATATATCTCTGTTATGATTGCGATTAGGATTGCTAGATACGATCCCATTGTCAGGCAGATTACCCACATTCACTGCAGGTGGATAATTAGCTGGGTTGGTGCTGTCACAGAAGTAGTGATAAGGGCAGTTGATGGGATCCATGGTCTCTTCTAGTTGCCACCTTGTACATTTGAAGAAGGTTTCGCGGATATCTTCTGGGACCCATTTGTGTCGAAATGCTGGAAACTCTGAATGCTGGAGGAGACGCCTAATCATCTTTCCGGATGTGGCTGGAATTTCTAAGATAATCGGGGGTATTATATGAGTTCGTACCTCCAAAGTTGAAATCCTGGATCGGTCACTGGTTCTAGGGGTGAGCATGGACCGGATTGGTTTGGATTTGTAGTAAACCAAGAACCAAACCACTACCTACAGATTATGAATTTGGCGAACCAAACCAACCCACAAAAGGCATCGAACCAAACCAACCCACAAAAGGCATTGAACCAAACCAATCCAAACCATTAAAATATGGATCAGATTCGGTTTCGAACCACGGTTTGCTTAAAATTGAGATATTATTTCTGTAAAATATCTAGAGTACTTAAAATTTATGTTTACTACGTTAGGTTTATATATAGAATACGAATAGGTCCTCATATATAGAAATTTAGGGTAATTAATCATGGTAATGAAGGAAATCATGGAATAGGAATAGGCTATGACCAAATCATGTTTAGAAATTTGAAAAAATAGAATTGTGCTGTGGAATCAAAATTACAATGAAGAATTTTCATCTCCGATTTTATTTGCTATGACTAAACCACTATTGGTGTATTGGAATTAGGGGAATAAGTTGTGAATCTTAAGCAAAATAAAATCTTGTTAGAGAAGGAATAATGAATAAATTAAATTAGGAAGTTAGTTGAATATAGCATAATAAAAATAAAAATAATAATAAAATGGTTCCGATCGGATTGGAATCGGAACCATGAACGTAAATCCACAAACCAAACCATTGATTACGGATTCTAATTTTTTTAAACCAGGACCAAACCACGCTACTAAAAATCCGAACCAAACCAATCGATTTGGATTAGTTTGGACTGGATTTACGGTTTGATGGGTTTTCTGCTAACCCCTAACTGGTTCTGTTTTTGTCTTTGTGAATGTTTGCCTGCTTTTTGCTTGGTCTCCATTAGTATGATGAATGAATACATACGTGAGGAGGGCTGAAATCGGGTCTAGTAGTTGAGATCAGGGGCGGATCCAGGGGGACATGAGGGGCACGTGCCCTTGCTGCTCCCCGCTCAAAACTTATATATATAGGTGGATTTTCTAGTCCAAACCTCCCGAAAATAAGAAAAAAGTGAGTTTTTTTGTGTTGCAAATTATTTTTGGAAAATCCTAGCCGTCCAATGTGTTGAGAAGGTGTTTTCAAGGGTCCACGCGAGAAATCTTCAAAAAAAAATACCGGGAAAGGTTTGATCCATGCAGTTTTCGCAAAAACTGTAAATATAATTTTTTTGCGAAAACTGCTTGGATCAAGCCCTTCCCGGTATTTTTTTTGAAGATTTCTCGCGTGGACCCTTGAAAACACCTTCTGAACACATTGGACGGCTCGGATCGTCAAAAAAATGTTCGGATCATGGAGGTCCGGAAGTCCGGAGTCCGGAGGAGAAGCTTACCCTATATATATAGCACAATTATGTAATATAACGTTATATTTAGCATTCACACTTATATCTCAAAAATAATTACTTCTGTGCTCATTTTTTGTTTGTTTTTTTTTTTCAATAAAAAGTATGCATTATAAACCTTATAATTCATAATAAATGTCTTAATTTAGCAAGATCGTTGACTAAAAAAAATTGCACGATTATAATTAATAAAGTGCTCCCATTGGGTTAGATTCCTGGGTCCACCACTGGTTGAGATGATATATTATTTCCGAGAAAATAGTTAAGAAATTAGTGCATAAATATACTATTTCCGAGAAAATAGTTAAGTTTAACAGAAAAGGGAAAAGTAAGTTTTTTTTTTCTTCTTTATCCGATAATAAATTGAAGGAGTAAGTAGTTTAATTATGGAGAAACTGCTATAGAACCAAGATTCTTGCGGAATTTTATATGTTTTTTACAAGACGAATTTTGAGGGAAATCGAGTCCTAACTCACCAGTGAGAATGGAATAATGTCATAACTCTCCACATGGCTACCATCATTTTGGCCTTGGCTCCGTTCATTTGTCTATAAATTAGTGCATGAAAATTATTGCAGAGAAAATTATAGAAAAAGAAAAAAATACTTTCTTCATGAGTTCATTTAATGTAAGAAATTCAAGGGGCAGTTAAAAAATTAGAAGTTAATTATGGAGGAACTGATATAGAAATAAGATTGCTGCAAAATTTTGCGTTTTTTACGCAACAGATTTTGAGGAAAAGCTAATCCTAGCGGCGTGAGTCCAACAACTTTTCTAATAAAATGTCGAGCATCAGAGTCTAATACGAGAACATATTTTTGCCCACATCAAATTTTCACAGAATCATGGATAACCAAGTTTAATTCCTAACTTGAAAACCAGTAACTTAAAATTAAGAGAAAATCAACGGCTAAATTTTAATTCAAACTAGCGTTCTGCTCTTACAGAGAGTGGAACTGTGGTTCCAGAAGGGGGACGCGGCTGAGGAGGTCAGTTGGCCGGAGGGGGATACAATCGTGAACAACATGCTCTGCTTGTTCCAAAATAATGACAAACAATATAACTTACAATCGTAAGGCTCCTAATCCGGTTCTTCCTCTTGTACAAAAGTTGGGGATCGATCGGAAGTAGCAGGCAGGAGGCAAGTTATTTCTACAGTTTCTAGATATCAATGTTACAATGTGTTTGGGTCACATCTGCATCACCAAGCACACCAGTCAGCTTTGGAATGTGGACATTGATGTCGTTTTCCACAATATATATGAAAGGAATAGATATAGATAACTGAGAAGGACTCTAACGTGCTGCATTCTAAGGCATCAGGCAACAGAGTTACTAATAGACTATCTTAATGATCTCGGCAGGCCATGTCAAGCAACCGTCTGAAAAATAACGTAACAGCATGTGCGCTAAAGCAAGCCCCGATACATTTCTCAATGGATGACTCGGTCATAACTGCTACACAAACACACAAGTTTGTTTAGAAGACAGTTTAGTTATATAAAAAAAAATAAGGCCAAAAATGAAACAAGAACAAAAGAATCACAGTTTTACGTTGACAGCATTGTTCATGGGTTCTAAGTTCTTGAATAGGCAGTGAATCTCCAAAGAAATGGGGAATCAATCAATGGGACAAAAATTATGTTAAGTACAGCTCTGCTGCAAGGAATATATAATAAACAAAATCATAGAAATCATATAACAATCATTGATCTTGAATGATTGGTTTCCTCTTTATGATTCTTCAAATGATGCATACAAAGAGTTCATCCTATTAACTGACCTTTCAGAGCCACTGTATTGGAGGATAGAACGAATATATCAATGATGAAAAGCACTGAAGATGGAAACTCCCAAATCTGCAAAACGGAAAAAACCGTTAAAAAAAAGAAGCAAAATGGAAGGAACTGTTAAAAGCTTTTGCAACAGTGGCTATTATGAAAGCTTACCGTCATGACAATGAGAAAGATCTTGAAGTAGCTAGAAATAAAAATGGCAAGCAAAATGTCTGTGTACCTGCATGAATAATAAGACAATAACTGATAGGGATTAAAAGATTCTTAAGAATACGGTGAAGCTACTGATAGTTGAGAATAACGTATGCCTAGGTTATCTCTAGTCCTTCAGCCTCACATTTACCAAGCTCATTCTTGTCAATGTATCCTAATTTGGTAATTCTAGCAAGTTGGCAATCACTCCAGTATTAAGAAGACTGAACCAGCTGTTTAAATAATTTAATCCAAAGTTAAATTCCACGAAAACTTCTGGGAAAAGTTTCACGTCTTCAACCACATAACATGGTCTAGAAAGGAAATTCATTGCTCCATGTATCACATATCCTGCATGGATATCGCAAAAGATATTCACAATATACCTTTAGAGTTGCGTATCGGTTTGACCTCTAAATGTACGGGATCGTAAGACACGCATCGTATCCTAATCCTACTGTAAGATTCATTAAAATCTAAGATATATTTGGAGACGTATCGAATTTACCTCCAAAAGGATCGAGTTGTAAGATACGTATTGTGAATTGCAAGGTTTTGACAAACACAGCAATCTGCATACATGATAGACCATTACTAGTACTTTTACTCATTTCCTGATAGGTAAGGGGAGTTGTAATGTAATTTTGTCAGGCTTTACACTAGACACTGATTCAGGGGCTTTCACATCTGTTTTCAGAAGATCTATGTTGTGTAACAAGGCAAAGCATTTTCAGCAGAATTTCCGTGCAACAATTCTCACACGTTCATTCAAGTAGAAGTCATCTCACTTATTAAAGAATATTCTCAAGATTACTAGCTCTAGGAGCAGAAAAAAAGCAGCTTAAAATTCAAAAAATTTACCGCGAGGCTCGAAAAGATGCTTCCAGAAAATATCTCGTCACTAGAAGTAGAAAACTAAGAAATACGAAGTTCCCAAATAGGAGATCCATCACCACCTAAAACTGGCATTGGTAAGTCGATTGAGCTCATAGTACATTGCTGACAGGAAAAGTTTGATTCATACTGGAGAAAGCAGGCAAACCTTTCCATATCTTGAAACTAATATTGAAAGGCTCGCAGACAAAACCCATCCCTCTTCACTCCGATTCAAGAGGAGGACCCTGTCTGAAGATGCTAAGGCTTAACGTGTAGTATCGGATGAGGAGATTAAATAAGTGTGCAGTAATAGTAACGGTGAAATTGAGACAAAGAAATGGATACAAGCATCCAGAAGAAGAAAAGCAAAAGCTGTCTTCCAAAACAAGCCCTGCAAAGTTGTCGAGAAGTTAGAACACAGCCTCTGTGCAGTCAAACATTCTTCCAAAATCAATACAGCTATGAAAGAGGTGACCTAGCAGAAGGTATTATTACAAGGCCACAGGCTCTAAACTAGTTAATTTAGCTCTTAAAAGCCCGCTTGATTGGTCGGACTACAAGTAAAAAGCAAGAGAAAATATAATCTCACAAGTTGAATGATCCCATCAGACTAACAATGAGGGATCACAAATAATGCATCCCAACATATTGTACATCACAAAGCAGTGGGATTCATTATCCATTTACCAATCATTGTATTCAAACTGCTTAAATGATGTCGCAGGGGATATACAATCCGATTCCATTTCAATGGAACCTGCCAAGAAGGAATAGAGTGGCTTTGACAGAGTTATCACAAAAGAATGCCAAACTTCAGAGCTCAAATAGCAGTAGCATCCCCCAAAGACAAGTCATTGATGCTAGGGGATTTCGGGGACAACTTGCTTACATCACAATACGAGGATACTAGCAATCAAAAAAATAAAAATAAAAAATACGAGGATACTAAGTTCAATTCAACATCACATGGAGATAAGATTCATAGCAAATAAGACTCATAAAAGATCATGATTGTACACACACACACACACACACACACACACACAGATACAGAGAGTATGCTAAACCAATCAATTTGTCGACACCTGAAGATTCACTGATTGTGGATTGAGCAAATTGTAGAGTAGATGTCTGTATGCCTTGGGCTTGTGCAATATCAAATCAATCAAAAGGATCTACACAAAACCGAAGTCCAGAAAACACAATGAAAGGGTCAAAAAACGATTACAAGAGGACAAAGATGATAGCTATTATTTGCAGGACTCAGTTTGTTCATCCTTACCATGATTTCACATTCAATATACTCATCTGCGACTGCTTTGCAATTCTCCTGCCACATCAAAAGAACACAATTTTACTGAAGAGAGAGTGAAAAATCACAAGAAAGAACAGGGTTATTGGATTATCACAGAGAGAGAGGAGATGACATACACATTTCATAAGACGGATGTTTCCAGGTGAATACTGGACAAATAGTGGTTTATTGTTACCAAACCGAAATCCACACTCGATACATCGGAAACCCATCTCACAGCGTTCTCTCTCTCTAGAAATCGAGATAGAAAGAGAGCCAGACGAGAGAGAAGAGAAAGAGACCTGTCGGGGGTGGTTTCTTTGCGATCGGAGTCTGGGAAGATGGAGTGGGGAGTCGCTGATCTTCTTCGTCGTCGTCGTCGTCGTCGTCGGTCGCCTTCTCTCCCGCTACCTAAACCCGGGTCCAATTATGACCCGCGAAGCTATTTTTACCCGTTTAGTACCCGCGAACTTCTCAATCTCTTCACTCTTTAGAGCCGTTGGATCCGGCTGAGAATTGAGGTGCGGAAATAAGCATTCCGGGGATCCTGGAGTCACTGGAAGCTCATTGGTGTATCGCATTTAAAGTTACAAACGAGCCGAATCGAGTTCAGATTTAAAGTGTTTAAGTTTGGTACGTTAAGTTTTTAAGTGGATTTGAGTCGAGCTCGAATTTAATGAAAATCTGACGAGCCGAGCTCGAGCCAACTTCCCTAGATTTGAGTCAAACTCGAACTTGTTCACGAGCCTTTACAAGTAAAAAATATTAGATATATATGCTCTCAAATAGGTCTAAAACTACAAATATAATTTTTATTTTATACATAAACATGTTCATACATATATACAAAATTATTATAAAAAAACATTAAAATGTAAGTTTATCGGATTTTTAAAGATTTTTACCTGTACAAGTAATAAAATTTTCATAAGTTACATATTAAAAGTTTATATATATTCGAGTTCACAAATCTAACCGAGCCAAATAATGTCATGTCCAAGTTTGGCTCGTTTACGTAACTAGCCTAAAATTGAGATCAGGTTTGACTCATTTAATAGACGAGTAAAATTCGAATGAGCTCTTATGGAACTAAGCTTCGAATAGTTCACGAACTAGCCGATTCATTTGCAGCTAACTTTGCATTTGTTGTGGCCGCGAAGAGTTAGATTAAGCCAGTGTTTGGAAGTTGTGGGAGAGAAGAGAAGGAGAAGAGGAGAAATCTAAAATAGGTAAAAATAATGGGAAAGAAACTTTTTTTTTTTTTCCTTTTGTTTGATTTGTGAAAAGAGAAGAAAATTTGAGAGAAGAAAAGAAAAAAAAAAGTAGCTAATTTTCACTTTGTTTTCCTTTCTCTCCCAAACAAATAAAAGGATTTTTTTTTTTTTTTTACTTTTCTCTTCTTTTCCATTTCTTTCCTCAGCTTCCAAACATAGCTTCCAAACATAGCCTAAAATCATCCCAACGCCTGATTGCAGTTCATTCTTCATGCTACATACATTCACTTTGAAATTCACTCCCGCCTTTCGCCGGCTGAAAGAGATGGAGATTGACCGGCAGAGATGAGTACTACTACTAGGGTTTTTGACTGACTACTCCATGGATTCGACCTCCTCGTCATTATCGTGTCCATCAACTCCTCAATGGAACCTCGATCGACCCTTCCTCACCGGCCATTTTCACCAGGTTCTCCCCATTTCCACCCACTTGAACTTCTTGGAAAATTTAGGTTTCGAAAATTGATTACGTTTCTTACTTTCTTTATTGGGTTTTGGTTCGTTTGAATAGGAAACCAAGTCATCCTCTCAACTTGCCGCATCAAAGGGATTTTCAACCGATTCGTTTGAGTACATGCTCCTCCTGTTCTCTTTAAATTGACTTCACATTATACCCTATTGTTTTTCTCCTTTCGAATTGCCCCACCCGTCTAGTATTTTGTTGAGTCAGATTATTGATTTGGTATATTGCTGCTTTAATTACTTGTTACACAGTCCTGCAATTGAGAAGGCCATAGGCTCCTATCATGCTTCAGTTCAGGTATGCTTTCAAAGGAATTTTGTGACTTCTTAAATGATGGTATAGTTAAGGACTCTTTGTTGCTTTTGTTTCTGGGTATTTGTCGATTGAAACCCTGGTTAATTATTAGTCAGTGAATGATCATTATTGTTCTCCTTGTTGTTGTATGTTATTGGTTTATGTACTTTTCTCTTTCAACTTCTTTTGGTTGATGGGATTTCATGTTAGTCTTGAGGATCGTGAGCAGCTCTAGGGTTTTCTGTCAGTGGTTACATACAAAAGAATCATTATGACATATTTTATTTTTGATGAATAAGAGAGAATAATTACCATTGCCTATTGTTTGCGTTCATCTACCTGACATACTTTAAGTGAACCTCTCAAATCACAAGTACAAGAGGAATCTGTTATATGGATACTATTATTCCATAAAGTCAATATGCAAGTACGTAAAGTTGTACCGTTGGCCTTGATGAGTTTTGAAAATTTGAAATCGTTCATAACAGTATCGTTACTTATACTATTAAACACATTCATCTAACTGTATATGACAAAATTGAGAATCAGTCATCCATTAGTCTTCTACCTGGTTACGTAGTTGAGTCGAGTCTTTAGCAATTTCATCAAGCCAGAATAAGATTAAGGTTAGTTGATGGAACGAGGTGATAGGTTTGAGGATCAACTGGTAGCGAGAGAGGGAGCCATTTGTTCCTTGAACAGGTCTTTCAAAAATCGATCTTTCGTGTATAATCCTGCATAATCCCGAATGTTATTAGTTCCGGTTTCTGCCTCGCACGCCTCGAGAATAAAACAATTCAAAGTTCTATTTATTTATTATGTATTATATACAACTTTTTTTTAGCACTTTTGATGTCTGGCCGTGTCGAGAATTGTTTCTCCAAAATCGATTCAAATGTTACTTTTTCTGTTCGATTTTGTTTGGTGTTAAATGGTTTCACTTGAACCCTCTCAATCAATGGTGGACCAGGGGTGGAGCTTAGTGTCCCTTTTTTAGGGTGCTAAGTTTAGTGTCCCTTTTACGTTTTCCTTTGCCGTGTTCTTTTCTCTCTTTAAGGTATATGTATGTAATGTCTTTATCTATCTACATCCCAATTCTTATATTTAAGTTAAAAATTCAAATTATTAGTATCTTGTTGCTAGAGTATATGATCGGAACGGAGTATATTGATCCATTCAATCCAACTTTTAACTTATGGATACTGAAGTGTATTTCAATAAGCAGGAACTGATCGTCATTGATGATCTTCTGTCTGCTCTGGTTGGAATAGAAGGCCGATACATTTCAATCAAAAGAGTCCGATCGAAGGCTGATAATTTTACCTTCCAGGTTGATGCATCTATGGATTTAGCACTTCAGGTTAGAATGTTAAATGTTTCCTTCGTGGACTTTTAATCTGGTAGCATGAGTTGCTATTATCTGTACTTCTGCAAATGGTACGAAGTACGTAATACAAGTCTCAAAATTCTTTAACTTCCCAATTTAATGACGTAGTTGACTACTTGACTCAATTCGGCTGAGGACCAGATGATTGGGTTGATGCCTTTGTAATCCCTTATGTAGTGTTAATTTGCTTGCTTTCACTAACTAGTTTCTACCAACCACAACAATCATTGCAGGAATCAGCGAAACGGCTGTTCCCTTTGTGTGAGAGCTATTTGGTGATTAATCAATTTGTGGAGTCAAGGTCTCAGTTCAAGACTGGCCTTGTTAATCATGCCTTTGCAGCTGCGCTACGAGTTCTCCTTCTAGTAGGTTTTCTGTGTTCTAAGCCGTTCGCTTTACTTCACCTGATAGACATTCTCGTTTTTGTTTCCTTCACCTGTAAGTGGACTATCTGCTGCTCTATTAGAAAATCAGCTTGCACATTGTTCATTGGGATTGTCATTTTTTCGGGAAACTGAAATGGTTAGTTTAGACTGAAGCATGTGATCCTTAATGTATGACTTCTTTTGAGGTTGAAATGAAACGAAACAGAATAAGTCCAGGGCCTTGTACATTTCTCTTTTCTCTCTCAAAAAACTATGAAGAATTAAGATACAGAGGCAGCTTTTCAACTCCGGTAACATTTGTTGAATCCACCTTTAATACTGAATTACCTTGACTGTTAGAAACTTCTTTCTTTCCATGGGAAGTCTATTCTTCTCGAAGTTTTGCAATGGGATTATTTGGTGTGATAGCTTGATATACAGTTTTGAATTTGGCGCCGTACCTTTTTTTTGCATTTTTGTATTTGGCGCTATACCTTGATGTACACTTTCATTTTTCGTGCCATACCTTGATGTACACTTTTGGCCCATTTGCTAATTACTCGAGCTTTTCGCACAATTGGTGATTTAACATTGTATCCGCAACTCAGATTGGGGAGGTACTAGAGTAGGTACTGTATCTGCAACTCAGGTTGCTTCACGCTGTGCATGGATGTTTGCGAATATGCATGCAAACAGGGTTACGGTCAAGCATTGGTGGGTTGACATGTATTGCTGGGTCCATTTCCTAGCAGCTTAAGCTTGTGGGAGGCTTTCTCATCTAACAGATCAAACTGAGGTTGACCAAACCTTTGGAAAAAGGAAACTGTTTGACAAGATTGACAGTTTACATTTCCATATAGGAGTTGGTTTGAGGGAACTCATGTGAAAGTGTTTTTAGAGTGTATAAACAGAACCATGAAAGCTTTTGGCCAAACCTTTGAAAAGAACTCACATCAAAGCTTTTGACCAAACCTTTGAAAAGATTGATAGTTTTCATTTCCTTCATATAGGAGTTGGTTTGAGGGAACTCATGTGAAAGGGCTTTGTATAAACAGAACCATGAAAGATTTTGACTAGATATTACTGTTAATTTTTCTGGAGAGCAAAATAATGATTGTTGCGTTTGGATGAACAAAATAGTAATTTACCTGCCTATCATACCTATCTGAAGCAAGGGGTATGAATCAATGGAGGATGGGCATCTATTGGAGGCATGGTGATCAGGGAGGCCATACCCAACATTGAGTTCCAGAAAGTCCTCACAGAGAATCCACAATATAGCCTTTCCTTTCCTCCACGGCTTTATCAAAGAAAGCAAACATTTCAACTGGTGGTTTTCGTAGATTATCTCTTCAAGAGCATGTCGTAGTCATAGTTCTTAAAACCCTGCGGTACGGGATACTTATCCTGCTATTCGCATCGCCTGCTTCGAAAACTGTACGTTTCCTAGTCCGTATCTTTCTATACAAAAAATCCAAGATATGATGATGCGTCCTACGATGTGTCTTTGTATCCCGATTTGGTATGTGTACTACAGTTACTTGTTGAAAAAATGTCGGAACTCCAAACGCATTCTAAGACATTTGATCTAATTATGACGACGCTCAAACTATTTGAAAGAAATCCAACCTAAAATCCATTGGGGCTCGAATAGAAGAAAGAATTATACTCCGATCGTGTTTTGCATGAATCATATTCTTTTGTTTTCTTTCCATGCCTAACGCACTAGAAAGCCTCAATGTGATGGACCCCACTTGGAATTTTGCATCTCAAAAAATTCTTTTTTATATATGCATAGTTTGTTGGTTTGTAATTAGGCATAACTCTTTTAAATTGTATATGAACTTTTTTTTGAAGTATCTTACAATACTAGATGCGTATCCAGCTTCCTGATATGTTTAATAAAATGGAAGAACTGATACACGGTTGTATCCCCTTTCTAAAACACTGATTCAGTATATTTTTTTGTTAGGGCTACTGGTTAATTTGTAGCCTCATACTTCGGAAGCACGTTTGTATAAGTAAGGTGAATTAAGTGAAAGTTCACATCCCTCACTGACATTCTAACTTTTAAGGAGGAAAATACCACCCAATCAGCAATGCCCATCTGGTAAGGTATAATCTTTGTGAGGAGTTATCTGTTTAGTATTAGTGTCGAAGGGTATCTTAACCTTTTCTGTTTCATATTCTCTGTATATATATGAGTCTTCTGTGTGTTGTGGTTAATTACACCCTAAACACTTTTCCTTCTTTTTAAAGAAACAAGCCTCGTAATAAATTAAAGCCAACATTCTGCATCACCCCCAAGTAGTACCAAAACTGACTCGGAACAGGCGGCAGTGCTTTCTCAGTTTCTTCTCAAAAGCTTAAGTGAAATCTCTTGAATTGTTGGTTTGATTAAGAGATAAGTATCACTCAAATGATCTGCATTTCAGGTCATCAAATATCCTAATTCATAACTAGACTTGTCTAGCGCTATCTTTAGGTCCTCCTTTCTTCCTATCCTGTAAAATGATTTCGTTCCATTGGAAAGCTTACATCATCTAGGTGGGCAAAGTTTGCGTGGTAACTCATAGATTTGGTTATAGATTCTACTACCGTATGCTACCTTGAAATATTGTCTTGAATTATAGTAATACTGGTCTAAGAAGGGAAGGATTTTTCCTCAGTCTTGGGGATCTATTTGCCCTCTTTTGGTTGTGTAATGAGCATCATTGAAATATCAAAGAGAAGTTGTTTTTAGCAATTTACATGCTAGGTAGACAAGTATCTGTCTGTATTTATGTCTTACAAATTGCCTAAAGAGGCATGAACTTATGTTGAACTCGTCATATTTTTGTTGGATTGGTTGCTATTCATTTTTTGGCCCATTTGACCCGAGAATTTATTGTTTTGGTGATGCTCACCAAATGGGAGCTTTTTATAGTCTCTCCTGAACCCAGAGGCCCCGTTCGTACTCGATATGGTATAGATAGAGCCCAAGATGTAATTTTTTTGGGACAACTGTGGCTTAAATTTCAGTTCCATGAAGGTCCTTAGGACCTTTATATTGCAACCAAATTATCTACATCGAAGACATAGGTTAGTTTAACTATCAATTCCGGGATTTGGCATCTTCTTGTCTATCGGATGATAGTAGAACTGAAACATCATCTACAACAGCAAAAGCTAAAAAACAAAAAAGAAACAAACAGAAGGTCATTCATAATTTGGTAATTTACAAAGCGGAAAAATGATTTCAATCAAGAATGGTGTCTTTCTGGAAGAAGATGGTGACCAAATGGAGGATACGATTGTCCTGTCTGGATGATACTTGAAAATCTAAAGTTCCCAGTGAAACTTTCGGAAGGTGGGTGTTGTAACTGCATCTAATCACGACATTCCTGCTGAAATGCTGTCACAAGTTTCCTTTCGTGAACTCATCGTGCCCAAGTTTGAGTCCTCTGTTCACATTTCAGACGGCTAGAATATTTTTTGGGACTTGAGGTGTATCTTCTATGTATTTGTTGTCTTGGTACCTTTTGGTGACTTGTGTATTGCTCTGTCTAATAGAACTACATTTTCTCCTTTAGAAACAAACGACGTGTTCTATACTGCATGTGGCTTATGGAAAATCCTTCAACACGAGTGCATAAATAGCTTCAGTTACTTTTCAGTCTAGCCAATATGGACAAGAATATATTAATCCAGCAAACTGCAATCAGATTATTCCAATTTATTTGATATTTAAGCAATCACGATATGCCTTCAAGACCATTCAACGATGCAACTTTGCTAATAGACTCAAAAAAGCTATACTTGATCTTTTGCATAAAATTGTTAACACATGAAAGATGGTAGGGGTGGGGACACTTTTCTACTCACACTATCAGTTATCTTTTATTGTTGTTACTTTTTGTTTTGCTCAATATATTGCTATCATCGCTATCTTCTTGTTTAAGTCTCAGTACAATTTTGCGCTTGCTTTGCTGTTTGGAACATGTTATGTACTTTTTGGGGGTAAATAACATGTTATGTGTTATACATGTAATAGTAAGAATGAGCATTTGTTTTATTCTTTTCTTAAGCTGGTGTAGGTGAGTTAACCTGTCAAGGAAATTCTCCATGCATGTATTTACGGACAATATCTACAAAAACACAATTGGAAGGAAATGAGCTTGTGTATTGCATTTGTTTTCATTTTTATCTGCTCTTTATGTGCAAAATATTCTTTGGAAAGAGTGATTTGGAAGGTACAACTACTGCTGTTATGCCCATTCCAAACTTTGCAAATATTCAGCCATTTTTTTGAAGTATATCCATTGACAAAGAATTGTACTGATTCTAGAAGTTGTTTTGCACATTGAGGTGTACTATTTGTGTATTTATCTGCCATAGATTATCATCATCTTCATTTATAACTTGTTTTTCAGGATTACCAGGCCATGGTGGCACAACTTGAACATCAGTTTCGACTAGGGAAACTTTCTATTCAAGGATTATGGTTCTATTGTCAGGTTTGCCTTTGTCCAATTCATGACCTTTTTCTTTTGAATCTTTGCCTAACCACCTTATGAATCATTACAGCCGATGATGGGATCAATGCAAGCTTTATCCATTGTGATAAGAAAGGCTTCAGCTAATAATAACGTGGGCTCAACAATTCTCAACCTCTTGCAAAGCCAGGTCTAATGTTTGGCTTATTGTAGGTTCCATTGGCCCAGATGATGCCTTCAGAAGGCTCTATCCTGTATAGAATTCAAGTTCGTTACTTGTATGCTGTTTTCTTGTTGGTAACTGATGGTTTTCTTTTCCAGGCTAAGGCCATGGCAGGGGATCATGTGGTGAGGTCATTACTGGAGAAGATGACACAGAGTGCAAGCTCTGCTTATCTTGGAATACTGGAAAGGTACTTGGCATGGATCATTCCACTTAATAGCGCGTACATTAGGAGTCAAAAGTTATCGGGGTGTTCGAGTTATTTTAAGATTTAAAATGTGGTTGAATTACTAATGACTCATAGTTTAAGACTTGCATAGTTGAGTTTTGTTTTCCAACCCTTTGCAGATGTATGACGTTTTTGTTTTGGTATGTCTTATAATTCTTGTGTTGACGTTTCATTGTTAGGGGTAATTTTCAGGGACCAAATAAGCCGATAAACCTAATGTAAAATAATCACTTTCTCAATGAATTCGCCTATTCACCCCCAATAGGCCAATATGCACAAACAGGTCCATCTCCATTATTCACAAATGATTTTATCTTTGAATAAGTCTATCTGAAGTTTCTGCTAAAAATCAAATGGTATTGCTCAAATGCAATGGTTACATCGCAATGAGTTTGTACACACTGAAATTGACTTTAGTATCAACATTTAGGTACTTGTGCATGCGTATGTTTCCCAGTTATTATCATTTGACGTTATTTTCTACTTCTCTATTAGTTTCCTCATGTTGTTGTAAATCTGTAACTGATTTAATACTTATAGGTGGGTGTATGAAGGAGTGATTGATGATCCTTACGGTGAACTTTTTATTGCTGAGAACAAATCTCTTCCCAAGGTAATGACTTTAAGAATATCTAAAACTAGATTGGATTCCTGGTTGCGTGTTTACATCTTTTCATTCCCAATAGGAAAGTCTCTCCCAAGATTACGATGCAAAGTATTGGCAACAACGCTATAGTCTGAAGGATGACATTCCTAGCGTCTTAGAAAATGCCGCTGGAATGATTTTGACTACAGGAAAATATCTGAATGTGATGAGAGAATGTGGACACAGCGTTCAGGTTTCTTATGATAATTTTGTTGCTTTATGGCTCAATTTTTTTTTTCTGAGCTAACAAAATTATTTTTTCCTTTCTGGTGGTGTTAACTTGCCCACTGACTAGCAGATTGTCTTGGCAGGTCCCTGTATCAGAAAACTCCAAGTTGATAAGCTTTGGCTCAAATCATAATTATCTTGAGTGTATAAAAACTGCTTATGAGTTTGCCAGTGGCGAGCTCTTAAATCTTATAAAAGAAAAGGTGCGGGTACAGTTTACTCAACTAAACACAATGGCACATTTTCACCCATATTTGTGTTATTTTCTGTTTGTGTCAGTGACACTAATAGAAGTTGCTTTGTTTTGCTCCCTATTTATTGGTCTTTCTTTTTTTTGGTGTAGTATGACCTAATGGGAAAGCTGCGTTCTATAAAGCACTATCTTCTTCTTGATCAGGTACACATTTCCTGTATCTTATCACGTGAATTCAACCACCTGTGATGTATTATCTGGTTATATTCGGAATAAATGTGCTTATTTCTGTCTCTGTGAGTCTGGATGGGAAATGGGCTTAGTCTATTGCATTGCCTTAGCCTACAGTGCATTATAATTTGCAGTAATAAGTTGACAGACCATTTCTTTTGGGGGTGATTGGTAACTGGTTGAGACTCTTACAATAGTGTTTTACAGAGGTTCCATACTCGGTCCTTTAAGGGTGATGTTTTTGGGCCAAAAGCTGATGTTCTTTTCAAGTTGGATTATTGTTTGTGGACTATTTGGCCAGAGGTTTGGCCTAATTGTGTTTGATCAAATATAGACCGACTGGCCTATGATCCTGAAGCTAGACAATGAAAAAACCTTTTTGGTTCTTGGTCTTTATTAATTGGGACTTGATTCTGCGACTCAGTTCTAATTTTGTGTTATTATGATTGGTCCAACAGGGTGATTTCTTGGTTCATTTCATGGATATAGCTCGGGATGAGCTCTCAAAGAAGCCTGATGAGATTTCTGTTGAGAAATTGCAGGTTTGTTTATCTTTATTTTATATGGGCCTAATGTATTCGTTTCTTGAATCAGCAAAAGAAGTGAAATGAGTTGTAGAAGGGGTAACTCAGAGGAATACTCGTATGATTATTTTTTCTTTTACTTTATGTAACTCCTTTCATAGTCTCTGTTAGACCTTGCTTTGCGCTCCACAGCAGCTGCAGCAGATCCTTGCCATGAGGACTTAACCTGTTACGTGGTTAGTGGTTGATTTTCCATTTACTTCTATATCGTTGACGTAAACATTGTGTGGTTAATTGGTGACTCTTATTTCTTCAATTGACCACTTTGCTTTCAGGAAAGATCTACTTTGATGAAAACATTGAGTATGCTCAAAGATCTGGAAGTCAATCAGACGGTTTTTGATGGTAGTGATTTAGAAGAACCAGTGAGCATTACTGGTCTGGAAACTTTTTCTTTGAGTTATAAGGTTCGTGTTTATTCGTGATGGATCTTTCGTTTTTCATTTTCTCCTTGCCTTTTTTTAACCTTATCTTCTCATGGATCTTTCGTAACGATAATGGTCTACTTGCAATAGGGGTAACACATTTGCAAAGATAATATCCCTTTTGTTAATGAAACTGCTAAGAAATACTTGCTACCCTATAATTTGGGTCTGGACTCTGCTAATTGGTAGGGTATGTGGATTTTTTTTTTTAATTTATTATTTTTATTCGGGGTATCTTTGCTTTAGTTGCTATCCTTTTGGAGACCCCTTATATGGGGCGTTATGAAGTCTTGACATGCAAATAATGCCTCTCTGATACTACCTTGTCTCGTGGAAATGTTTATGTTGCTTATCTTTTTCGGAGTACGGGTATTGTTAAAATGAGGATGTTGGGATGGATGAGTGGTATTTTACTCAGTTGCATAATCCAACTACAAGAGGTGATGAATCCGCTTTGAATTGTCACTACCATCAAGCGACAATCACATTCCCAACTAGGATAGAATCTCTCCAGCATATGAATCAGAACAACAAAACAACACCAGTGCTCACACAATCCCCAATTGATGGGGTACGAGGGGGACTGGAGACAGAACTAACCTTTTGCAATATATGCATAAAGTGGTTGCTATTTGAGTTGGAGGGCTCTCCCTCCATCCATCAAGTCAAGTGATTTGCTATCGGACATTTTTTCCACTGCCTATCTCATGCATGCTCCCAAAAGGACAAAAAAGAGAGCCACCAAGCAAGAGAATTGACAACAACCAAATGATACGAGAAAAAGAATGAACTCAAATTTATTCTAGAGGTTAATTGTAGTACTTGCATATTATTACCTACGTGTCCAAAAAATGAAAAATAATGTCTGTGACACTCTTCCTTGTGAAGGTTCTGTCGCCATACAAAAAATGAAAAAGAAAAAACATGAGACAGAGTACCTTGCAGTAGCTAAGATCATTGCTATCTGCCTGGCACCTGCACCAAGCAGGAAGGGTTATGGTCGGTTATGGTATCTTGGTTTTCTGGTGAAGGGAAGATGGAATAGGTTTTCTGCAGCTTTCTAACTTGAACTTTGTTGTAGTTGTTTTCCATCATCAATATAATGGTTATTTTGTGTTTCAGGTTCAGTGGCCATTGTCGCTTGTGATATCGCGAAAATCCTTGATGAAATATCAGTTGATCTTCCGCTTCCTGTTTCACTGTAAACACGTGGACCGCCAGCTTTGCGGGGCATGGCAAGTGCATCAAGTATGGAGCTAAGATATCTTTTTAAGTTGTGGTTGAAGCTCCTTTTGGTCGTGTAGTTTTACTACAATCTTTTTTGTAGGCTGTCCGTGCTCTTAATACACAAGGAACTGCAATCTCTCGGTCATCATTGCTGTGTCGTAGTATGCTAAAATTTATCAGCAGCCTTCTACACTATCTGACATTTGAGGCATGTTTTACGCTTTTGCTCCTCTTTGTTTCTTATTTTGTCCTCTTGGAGGAATGTTAGCAATTAGGAATACTGTATTTGTAAGAAACAGTCGTGTTTAAAATTATTTTGCTCTATTTTCAATGTTCATTTAGCCTGGGTGGTGGATTTTCTTTCTGCAGTTGGTTTCTTTTTTTCTGGGAATGGATCTTTTGGTTGTCATAATCACAGTCTCCCGACTGTTAAATTTGTGTGTTTGCAAAGAGTAGGAATTTAGCATAGTTCCAAAAAATTCCATCAAAGAATTTGAAGGTCCCCAATTGTGGTATGCTCATAAAGTAATCTACTTTCAGGTTCTTGAACCCAACTGGCACGTGATGGATAACAGACTTAAAACTGCCAAGAGCATAGACGAGGTATGTATGCAACTCTTACTGGACTTGATGTGTCCTAGTTGTTCAATCTAAGTAAAATAAGGACAAAAAGAGTACTGAGTTCTAATTTATCTGAATTAGTAGGATGAAAAATACTCTTTCGATTGCCTGGATGCTTCAATCTGATGCTTTTTTTACTCTTAACTGTGAAACAGGTTATCCAGTACCATGATTTTTTCCTCGAGAAATGTCTGAGGGAATGCTTGCTTCTTTTGCCTGAACTTCTTAAGGTTTGGTTTTTTTTTTGGTCACATCATCAGATAGTATGTTATTCAGCTTTCCGTTTGGTATATTGGGATTTGGAAACTTTGTGCTTTTCAATATTTCAACCTTCCTAGACTGAAATTGAAGCTAAACATGAAATTTGGAATGTTCCTCTAAAATGCAACGACGATAGAGTAAATGACTGCTTTTATGCGTTCGAAATATGTGTCAAATCATTTGTTTTTTTATTAGGAATGGGATTATTCCTAGTTTCAGTAAAACACGTTTATCTCTGTTAACTGATTGGTACAAAAACAAATTTTCTGTGGTAACTGACTGATACAGAAGCAATATTTTTGGTTCCCTCTACATTTTTTGTTTCTAAATAATACTAAAACTAAAAATATACAGGCACTTTTTAATTTCTTACGTTTTGTGTAAGGTGCATTGTAGTTGATATATTTGTTTGCAACCTAGAAAGCTTTTAACATAGCATGGCTACTACCATTTTTTCCTTTATCTGGTGCTTTAGTTCTTACATTGGAAGTCTCTATCTGCAGAAGGTGGAGAAGCTGAAATCTATATGCCTTCAGTATGCAGCAGCAACTCAGTGGTTGGTTTCATCTTGCATTGACATTACCACGATTGACATGTCCTCTAATGGTTCGCGTGGACTGGAAAAGCTAAAGCAACTTAAACTAAGGAAGCCATCTCAGGCTCTGAAGTTGGACAGTGAAAATGCATCAGTAACTGATTCTATTCTGTAAGTTTGGTCAATATCGTTATCACATCTGTCTCTCTTTCTCTCTCTCTCTCTCTCACATTGTGAAAAGTCTGCAGGAAGTTCGAGAGGGAATTCAATTCAGAGGTTCAGAGTCTGAGGCCAATTTTGAGCAGTGGTTCTCGAGCCGAGCCATATTTAACTCATCTTGCTCAGTGTATTCTCAGTGTTGGAAGGGACCAGTGAGTTTTGGCTCTGTGCTCGTCTTGTTTGGGAGTTGACAAACCTTGTTTGCTTTTGGCAGTATTGTTTATTATCTAGAGGTATAGAAAAGTGTAGAATATAAGTCCTTGATTCAAATTATGATGATGTGTGAGAGGGTGTCTGGCTGCTTATACCAGGCCTTTCTGATTCTTATTTAGAAGTGAAATGGGTGTTTCAGTAATGCAATGGTTGGTTTGTTGTGCATACGGCAGCACCCTAATGTTTGACTTCTAGTAGATGATGCCTGCTAAGCTGTCCTAAACTTGAAGAGGTCGTGTGTATTTTGGGAAGTCTTCAAAACCAGCTAATTGTGGACAGTGTAGCTAGGTTTACATTAGTTCCAGCAAGATACGAGCAAAATGATGCAAAACCTATCATGGATACGCAAACAGACCTGGGCATACTCTTTTTGGTATGTTAAAGTTAGATTACTAGGCATCGACGTTGTTCTATCAGCTCGAATTCAGAACCTCCCAGTCCCAGCACTTAAGAACTAGTGCATAACCAACTGAGCAGCTAGAAGACCTGGTCATGTAGGATGTGTGTCTGCGAATTTGTTGCATTGAAACCTGGTCATGTAGGATGTGTGTCCACAAATTTGTTGCATCGGTGGCTGGTGTTCTGAATTTTGGCATGAAATCGTAGCATGTCTGTGCTGTGACTTGTACCCTTTTTGATTTGGAGTTTTTGGCAATTTTCAAAAGGGATATGTATGAAATGGAGAAGAAAATACTAGAGATACAGATATTGTGGTTGGAGACTTGAGGTTTATGTAAATAGTAAAATTCTCTAAACAATATTCGAATATGTAATTCTATTTTAATACTCTCAAATAGTTAATTAAAGAATATGAAACTCCATCCCAAATAGATGTAAACGGAGATATCGAGTGGGGGTTGGAGATGCCCTTAGTTGTGCAGATCCAAGCTTCTTTCTACGATCACCTTAACTGCACCTATCTTCATTCTTCGGACCGGGGGGGCCAGAAAGGCTCTTTCCAAGGGTAACCATTTCAGTACCAACATTTTGAAGCTTTGTCCATAGCTGCAAAAAAAGGGTTCCCAATTTTATACAGTTAGCCAAGGGAAATGTTTGCCTCACCCTCTTTTAAGGAGGGCGAACAAAATTACACTCCACCTTGAAGGCGCTGGTGATATATTAAATTCTTATTGGTTACGCTTCCTCTTTCAATTCAGTTGGGGTAGTTCTCTTCTTATTGCATGGAAAGGCCCGTACCACAAGAGGGGAGTTGAAACTGTCTTTTCCTACTATTTCTTGGATATTTCTCAAAAAATTTGAATAATTCTCATAATTTTTTACTTTTCCTATTTCTCAGGTCGAGATGAATTAATACTCCACAAAAGTAAGTACACCACAAGAGGGCATTTTTTTTTTTGTCCTTATTCAAAAAGTACACATTTGTTAGTTTGCGTCATTTTTTTTTTTTTGGATTATTGGTTCTTCTTGAAGAGAGGAATCTAAAAAGTAAAAAAAAATTAAATAACCAAATTTAAAATTTTGTGAATAAAGACAATAATCCGATAATCCACAAAAAATTGGATTATTTATCATAATTTTTACTTTTACTTCTTAAATTTCTCTCATCGAAACGAATTAATAATTCACAAAAAATAGATGCAAAATAAAAAAATATGATTTTTTTTTTTTGGGATAATGACAAAAACACCTCTTAGCACGTAGCGTGAAAATCAACTAGATGGTGCTCCGTGAAATAGCCAATTCTATTAGCAACTCATTATTTACTTCATACAATCCAATTTCTTCATGCTACACACAACTAAAATTCCCCAAACAAATATACTACATACAACCCGATAAATACACCTAAACTTCCCACAATACCCTTCACCCTAAAAGATCCTAAATTATCTCATTTTCCTTCAGTCTTTTGTCGTCTCTCCCACTCTCCCACCCTCCCATCCGCCATTGCCAATCACCAAAGCTGCAGCTCCGTCCGACTGCCGTCCAACATCCACCGCTGTCCAAGCATACTAGTAAGTCAGTAACCCTCTCCTCTCGTCTCTCTCTCCATCGATCGACCACCATCATCTCAACCACCATCGTCTTTCTGTCCGTGTAGCCCTACAAGTGGCAAATTATGAAAATTGGATTTCTTCTCTCTGAATCTATTTTGGTATGTAAATTTTGAATTACATCATATTTTTCGACAAGATAAAGTTGTAAAAATATGATGCATTTCGACATTAGTTTGGCGAAATGCATGTTTTCTAATTAAGAAATTTCCCTAGTATCTACTTCAGTATCCAACGTTGAAATAATGTATGAATTTCGGCATTAGTTTATCGAAAATTATGATGAATTTCGACATTAGCTTGTTGAAACGTATGTTGTCAAAATATAAAATTTTCAAAGTATATACTTCGGTATCCAACTGTCGAATATGTGCATGTATTTCGATGTGTGAATGTAAAAAATATAGTTGTTTTTCAAGGTGTGAATGTCGAAATTCTGGGTAGTTTTTTCCAGGTGAGTTTTTAGTATTCAAATGGATTCCTTACCTCTTTATGAGATTTCGGCTCCACGAAAGGTATAATGTCCATCACAGAAGTGGGAAAAGGTGGCGGTGGTAGGTCAAAAGAGGTGGAGATGTCGTCTGATTCGAGTGGAAAAGGGTGGCAGTGGTGGAGATGGCGTCTGGTTTGATTTACAGGGGAACGGGGAAGAAGAAGAAGGGGGAATGAGGAAGAAGAATAAGGGGCGACTTGGGATGTTAATTTTTTTAGGGGCATTTTAGTCTTTAGCCAATAATATAATGTGTGAATTTTTTAGTGGGTTGTATGGAGTAAATAAGTGATTGCAAATAGAATTGGCCCCGTGAAAATCAACTCGACGGATCTCCGAGACTAGAGTCCGACTCCACCAGAATCAGGGCATTTAGTGAGTAAATTCACTACACTACTACTGTAGTGAGCAATCATGACCCTCCATTTGGCAATCAACGCTCACGATTAAATTAAATTATTCTACATATAAGACACTCACTCAAGTAGTATTATGTAAAATAATCTTAACCGTGTCATTTAATTGTGACCGTTAATTGCCAAAAGGACGGTTGCCCAATGCTATAGTGCAAGCCGCCCGATTCCGACTCCACCAGGATCCCCTTCGTTTCCTTTGGTTCGGAAACTCATTCTTCTCCTTTCGGATAACACAAATCCATCTTGTGAGAGAGAGAATGATTACACTCTTCAAGTGCTACAAACCCTTACTACTCCCAATCCGAACCTCTCTACTCTCTCCCTCCCAATGGCCAATTTCTAAGTATTCCGCCACCGGACCAAGGGTTCGTTTTCGTTGCCTCGGTTCAGTTGGGCATTCTCGGCCGTTAATCAATGAGAAAAGCAGCAAAGTCGGCGAAGGCGGTGGAGGAGAGAGTGATAATCATAAATCTTGTTCGTCAGACCTGTGGCTGTACAATACGATGAGCAAACAAAAGGAGGTTTTCAGGCCTAAAGTGGCTGGTAAGGTTGGGATGTACGTCTGCGGTGTTACCGCTTACGATTTCAGCCACATTGGCCATGCTCGTGTATATGTCTGCTTTGACGTCCTCTACAGGTCCCCCTTCTCTCTCTCTCTCTCTCTCTCTCTCTCTCGTGTGCGCGCTATGGGATGGGCACACACTTTGTGTGTGCAAGTGTAAATATATGGGGAGGGAGAGGGGAAGTGGGTAGGTTTTTTTGGTATGGGAGTGGGTGGTTCTATTCATGTTATAGTGAAAACAATGGTAAAAGATGGCTTTTCATAAGGACAATATTGGGAATCACTTGGTGCGGAGCTTCAAAAATTTGTTCTCATCAATTTGTGTTCTCCCTTTCTATATTAGATATTAGATTAGATATTTTTGTGCAGTTCTATATGCATGTGTATATACTTGGCGCCCGAGCATTGGCGATACGAGTGCACATCGTATTATGTAAGAGAGCGAAAATGAAGAAGAAAATCAGGGTGGCAAGGTTTTTTTTCTCTTCTTGGCAGTTTCTTGAGGTAGTTAAAGGGGTAGATAACGGTATTAAAAGCATGAACCTTCATCGTAGATGTTCGCACCGAGTGGGTGTTCCCTTATATTCCCTCCGTCCCAAAAAGTTGCACGCTTCCACTATTTCAGCAGCCCTATGAAAAAAGCGTCTATATATCTTTTAATCCATAATGTTTTTTGTAAGCAGTATGGATCTCGTTTGATAGGTTTCAATTAGTTTAATTAAACAAAAGTTTTGAAAATCAATCAAACATTAGGAATTGAAAGACATAGGCAATTTAAAGTTGGCACGCAAATTTGAAAGTGCGACAGAGGGAGTAGTTGTAAGTCATTAGTAACTAGATGCCCAGGCATGCGAGAAAATCGTGCTATGCGAAAGATGGAAAGAGAAAAAGTGGCAATGAACTATAGGCTGTGAAATTAGAAAATAGGAGGGGTTGAGAAAATTTGGGGTGGCAGTTTTGTTCTTTCTTCTTGGCAGTTTCTTTAGTTAGTTAAAGGTGTAGTTTGGGTAAAAAAGTGAGTCAACCTCAAAACGGATGTTTGCATCATAAATGTGTGTTCCTTGTATAAGAGTAATATATTATAGACACACACACACACACACACACACATATCTATACTTGTGTATATATTTGTTGGAATATTGATATCTATGTATTTTCAATGTCAATGTAGGGTGGGTGTGTTGTTCGAATTGTTTAGATGAACCATGGTATTCGATTTTGTCTTGCTCCTTAAGATCGGGTTGTTTTTAAATAAGTACGATTTTTGAAACATTTTTGAAGCTTGCTGAATTTTTCAAGTCAATTTTGCACAACCCATTGCTTGGGTCAATAAGCTTTTATAAATAGTTTTAAAAAGACAATGTACTTAGGTCAATTAAAGCTCGTTTAAGATTGGGGTCCGAGTTTTAACATACTTCTTGTCAAAAAATTTCAAAACGTATAAATAGTTTAAAAAGGACAATGTACTTAGGTCAATTAAAGCTCGTTTAAGATTGGGGTCCGAGTTTTAACATACTTCTTGTCAAAAATTTCAAAACAAGCTTGGGCAACCCACTCTTTGGCTTGACTTGGTATGTTTACAGCCTAGTTCATTGCATTGGTCTTGTAATCTCTAGATTGGTGGCCAAGTTTTATCTCATGTCTGCTTTGTTCTTGAGAAAACCGAGTGAATGTGGTGAACTTCTCCTATTTTGAAAGAAGTTTAATAGCAAAAATTCCATTTTCAATGTCTGTAGAAGAGCACTTGTACTGCCTTTTTTGTGTGCAAAAGTGGATTTGAGATATGCTCTCAAAAAGACTGTTTTTGTTTGCATTTTCTTGTTCCTTTAGGCTTTGATTTTCTCATTTTTTTCCCCTGCAAAGTAGGACTTTTTTTCTCCCTCTTTGGAATGCACTTTTTTTTGCTTATTCCTCTTTGTTTGTAAATGCTTTGGTGCTAATTCGAATTTGTTGGTGAATATTGGTTGATTAGGCAGATACCTTAGACATTTGGGGTATGAAGTCAACTATGTTCGCAATTTCACCGATGTCGATGACAAGGTTAGTCCAAATTGCTCTTCTAAAATGTTGTGTATTAATCAAATCCTCTTGTCTTGCCTTTATTGTAGATACTTAACGATGATGAAGTTTACAAGTTCACAAGCATCACCATAGTGGCTTTCCTTTCAATTTTGTATTTAATACTCAATTCAATGAAATTCTAAACTGTTGTGTATGTTATTCTGTTTGGCTTCTGTTGTCTCCTTGATGTCTGTCTGAGTGTTATTGGAGGAAATTAATTGTATGCATGGACTTCACATCAGGTATTACTTTGAGTGGTATATTTTTGTCCTTGGATGGAGAGTGCACGGTCAAAGTGTCCCTTGGAAGTAATAGAACCCGTACAAATATAATGAGGGCTAGGGAGCTCAGAACTTAAACTAGATGAGATATTCCGAGTTCCAAGATGGGATTAATGTTGAGTTTATCCAGTCATTCACAAAAAAATGAAGAGTATAAAATCCTAAAAAACAAAATCAATATCAAAGTTTTCAGAGGCAAAAGCGCAATGTGGGCTTCTTGATGTCTCATGAGGTGAGCTGTATGCCTCAATGCGTTGAGTCGTAAGCCTTTGGAGTTTCTACTTTTTCTTTAGATTTATTAAGAATGCCATGAAAAGAGGGGGATAGCGTTTGCGCCATGCAAATGTGCCTCAAAAATAAGAAAATGATGGATAGAGTTCACACAAAAGTATGTTAAGGCATAAAAACATAGTGTGTTAATAGATCCAACTTTTAAAATCACCAAGTCATCTTGCAAATACACAAATACCCTTCGTCTTCACCCCAATATCCTATAATGTACTGATTCTTTTGATGAACCGACTCTTCTGATGCGTTCGCCTCCGTCATTTGGGTGAAAAGGGGTGAAAAGCGTACGCCTCCCTCCCATATGCCTCCGATGGATGGGTGAACACCTTTGTAGTGCTCTGGCTAAAGTCAACGACCAAGAGAGTTTTTGCTATGCGTTGCCTCGAGATGAGCCCCAGAATGCGCTTTGAAAACATTGACCAATATTGCTATGAACCAAAAATGTTATTGTCAAGTAACTCAAATGTGGATAAATAAATTGGCAGTGTTCTAAAAGTCGCTAGTCGGTCCCAGGTCGGATGGCTGCCGACTAGTGACTAGGGGACTAGTCGGCCAGATTTTTTTTTTTTTAAATATATATTCTCCTTCATCCTTCATAAGTTTTGAGGAAGTAGAATAACATAAGTAGCACATCATCAAGTAAAAACATAGAAACTAAGTAAAACAAAATAGTCAAGTACAAAGTTCGATGCTCTAAGTTAAAAAACAAATGAAACTTTGAAGAGAGAAGAATTGAAGATATGCGATCCCTGTGACTGTCGGCAGCAGCAGCAGTGTCGTGTTTGAACTTTGAAGAGAGAAGAGGGCAGTAAATCGTGTTTCCAGAGAAGAGGTAAGAAAACAAAGGGGGATTTAGGTTAGGGTATACCGTTAAAAATTACACTACGGCCCCAAATTTTTGCAAATTCTGTTTTTTTTTTTCACCCCAATTTTTGCGATTTCTTCTGATTTGCCCCGACTAGTCCCGACTTTTTCCTATTTGTCAACTTAATCCGACTTGTCCGATTAGTCGCCGACTTGATCCCGACTAAGTCAGTCAGCGACTAATTCAATCGACTAGGCCCTATTCGATTCGGTGAGGCCACGACCCCGACTTAGTCACCGACTAGTCCCGACTTTTAGAACACTGTAATTGGTAAAGTACATACGTGGTATACTAATACTACTTTTGAATATAGGTTACATATGTTGTATTTTGGAATTATGAATAAAACTTAGGTTTGGGTCTATGCAACTGAACTTGTCTCTTTTTTTTTTCTTTTTCTTTTGATCCGGCATCCTTACCTTATCTTGATCATATCATTCTGATTGCGATGTTATGACAGTCTTGCTATGGAAAATTAGGTTGTTCATTTGGTTTATTATTATGCTTGAAGACTGAATGCCGGGCATCAACTACAGGATAGCTGAGTCTACAATTTTCAAATTCTGTAGATAATTGCCAGAGCAAGAGAACTGGGTGAGGACCCCATTAGTCTGAGCAGACGTTATTGTGAAGAATTTCATCAGGATATGATGGATCTTAACTGCCTGTCTCCTTCTGTGGAACCTCGTGTCTCAGAGCACATGCCACAAATCATTGACATGATTAAGCAGGTATAATTTCTAAAAACAGTTTTGACTTCTTTGTTCCCTGGGACCTTGGCTTTCTTGGAAGAAGCTTTGGATACTGTGGCTTTGATACACTGGCCTGGGGTTGGGGACCATTTTGGGTAATCTTACCGTTGAGTTTTGCACAGGAAAATTATAAGAAGGATTTAAGGTTTCTTGTTTAGTAGTTGAGTAAACCTCTCGTATACTTTTCAGCTTGATTACCTTCAAAGTGTTGTAGAAATAATGCACATCAGGTCCTCAACTATGTAGTTTTTGTTTTGATTATTATGGACTCTATTCCTCTCTAAAGTTTTTCCGTTGAAAGCATCTCCCTGAAAAAGAGGCAAGCTTTTTATGAAGTCTCATTAGTTTATTAGCAGTTAATGGGACTAACTTCCACCCTGATAATTGAAAACAACTTGTGAAGATGTTCTCTGTTATTTGTATTCAATTTTCACTCTAAGATGGAATTATGACTTAATGTAGCTTTTGTAACAGATTCTTGATAATGGTTGTGCCTATGAAATTGATGGGGATGTGTACTTCTCAGTAGACAAGTTTTCTGACTATGGACGGCTATCTGGGCGAAAATTAGAAGATAATCGGGCAGGTGAAAGGGTTGCTGTGGACTCTAGGAAGAAAAATCCCGCTGATTTTGCTTTGTGGAAAGTAAGTGTTCGTAATTCTTGGTGCACATTTACAGATTTTACCTTTGCAACATCAAATCAACAGAATTTGATTAAATTGACTGCATATGTCTATCCATCTTATTGTAGTTGTTCATAAAAAATGTTGGTTTGGAACATTTACTAATTGTTGTATAGGGCTATACTCCCTCAGTCCCATGATGTTGGTCCCCTTTGGGAGTTCCAACATGCATTTAATGCGCTCAGTCCCAGTGGAAATGTATTGATCTCGGAGATTGTGCCTTCATCCCATTCCTAAGGGGTTGTTTTGGAACCTAAAAGGCTATGCTTTAACTTTTTTTAGAAGACATGTATTTGGGGAATCCTAATCTGGAGAGAAGATGGACACAGAAAAGTGGGACGGAGGGAGAATCTTAGATGCTTTTGTGAATTTTGTTTTGAATTAGAGCTGGGGCAGTTAAAAGTTGGAAGTCATCAAGATGGCAAAGAATTGATAATGCTGCATCCATTTTGTGGGCTGACCAAATGAATTCGGATTAAAAACCTAAGACGATGGCTATCAACTTATGATAATCAAGTTGGAATTCGGAACCTATCTCTATGTTTATGATATAACAGAGACGGTCGATTTATCTACATTTATTTGCTTTTAAGACTCGAGTATTTGGCTAATTTTAGCATGTTTAGGGTTTAGTGTGTCCATGTGCTTTGGCAATCTTACTGGTCAGGTCACTCTATGTGTTCTTTTGTCAGGTTTGTGATTCTCCTGGTGGTTAGAAAGTTAAGAAACCTTGGTCCTAGTTGGAGTAGTAGATTATGCTGAGGTCTATAGGTCTATATTTATCAGTTCATCATTCCTACTTAGTCGCACACCATGTCTGGTGTTTGGTAAGGTGCTATGAAGACTAACCCTTCGAGGGACAAGCCCACTATTCTTGGCCAGGTCACAAGATTATTTCTCCGCATCCTATCTCCATCATTCTCAATTATATGCATGCCATCCAACACCACTTTGAAAGGCATTTATTCAAACTCAGAAATCCTGCATATTTTAGCCCAGACCTTTTTTTTATTTTTTTTATTTTTATGACTTTGACATAGCTCTGTAAAATATGCTAAAGAAGGCTCTGCTGCTATTCCCATAGCTCCAAATGTAAATTATCTCAACATCAAAGCCCTGGTGGCACTGACCCATTAGGTTATAACCAACCCAACATTCTCCTTGTCCTTGGTCTTTACCTTTCACTTGATACTTAAAAACCTGACAAGGACCAATGAATACATGTACACGAAATGGGCACTGGGAAAGATCATTTTGTTTTGTGCAACAGGTCTTATTTTGTTTCAATGCAGAAAGCATGATACACTTAAGAAGCAAAATAAATTTCTAGTAAGGTGTTTGCGTCTGTCTTGGACACACCAGGACACGCTAGATATATGGCCAAATGTGTCTAAGTGCTGTTCTTTTTGTAATTGCCGTCCTGACACATGTCGGATACTTGGGGGACACAATCAGCAGGTAGACAAACAAAAACATTGCAAATATGAAGAAACTACCTTAGGAGCCAATGAATAAAGTAAAAGCAAGGAGGATTCATGCTTATTGACTTATCTTGAGAGCGCTTTTTGGAATGGAACAGGAAACCTTTGCTTTACGTCCGAAATGTTCCATCTTCTGTTGAAAAGAAAGATAAGCATGCTTTCATTTCCAATTTTATTTTGGCTTCCTTTATGATTTTGGCTAGCCTATCCTTGATTTAGTAGTTTCTGTGTAAGCTTCATGGCGCTGATTTTTGTTCCTAGTGCCTCTGTGGTTAAAAAAATCCAGGTAATTGAGCTATGCCTATTACTGAAAAGTGCACTTTGCTTACGCAGCTGTTTTTTAAGTAGTTTTTTGCCTCATTATGGGTTCCATTGTAATACTATTTTGATATCGATATTTTCTGGTGTGTATGTTGAATCGTTGATATAAGAAACTTTATCAAGTCGCTAGTTAGATGCAGTGTTAAGAGTTTAACCTGTTTCCATCGAACTTCGTTTCCCTGCCTTAGTGGTTGAGGTTATTTATGTTTATTGCAGTCTGCAAAAGAAGGGGAACCCTTTTGGGAGAGTCCATGGGGTCCTGGAAGACCTGGTTGGCATATAGAGTGCAGTGCTATGAGTGCTGCCTATTTAGGCTACTTTTTTGACATACATGGTGGGGGGATGGATCTTATCTTCCCCCACCATGAAAATGAAATCGCTCAGAGTTGTGCTGCTTGTAACAAGAGTAATGTAAGCTACTGGATACACAATGGGTTTGTAACCATTGACTCAGAGAAAATGTCCAAGTCGCTGGGGAACTTCTTCACAATTCGGGAGGTAAAGTGAATTGGTAATCTTCGAATTGCAAAATGCTCTTCTAATAAAACTAATACTCCTTAGTTTCATAAGCTAGCGAACACGCCTCCAGTTTTTATGTTGTTTCCGTTTTTAGGTCAAATTGTTGTAGCACCATCATTGTGATCCATGTTTTACGTTTTCTGGTCTGCAGGTTTTAGACCTCTATCATCCCCTTGCATTGAGACTTTTCTTGATTGGGACGCACTATCGATCTCCAATTAACTACTCTAATGTACTGCTTGAGCAAGCCTCTGACCGTGTTTTCTACATTTATCAGGTAGGAGAATACTAGACCTACAGTTTGCAAATAAGGTCTCTCTCCCTGTATATAAATAGGTAGCGGCAGTCTTGATTGTTTTGCAATGGAACCACCAAGACCTAGTGTACTTGTCAGTTTGATCTGGTCTGGCTTTGGATTCTTATGTGATCATCCATTTGTCTAAACCATCTTTTGGTACTACCTACTTGCCAGTCCCATCTGCTCTGTTCTGTTCACCGCCTTTGGAAGTATTATACCATGTTATTTTACCATCCACCGTTGAAAATATCTCTTTGAATTAATTTCATGTTGTGATTGTGACAAAAATAGAAAATGATTGAGGTATGTGCTTCTAGTGATATTTTCTGGTGATATACCATTTATCAAACTGCGTCCAGAATTTCCTTCTAGTGATATTTTCTGGAGATGCGTTTGGTATAGCATTCTGATTTATTAGGTCCATTTGGTTGCAGACGTTGCATGATTGTGAAGATGTTTTGAGGCACCATAATGAGGCAAATCGAAAGGATTCAATTCCACCTGATGTCATGAGTTGCATCAGTAAATTTAATGAAGAAGTTCTAGTGTCGATGTTGGATGATCTTCACACTCCTGTTTCTATATCTGCACTCTCTGATCCTTTGAAAACCATAAATGATTTGCTACACACTCGCAAGGTATTGATTCCTCTATGAGAGGATTTATAAAGATATTTATGCATATGAATGCGCATTCATGTTAAATTGTTTCATCTTATTGATTTTATCATCATCATCACATCATTCTGGTTATTGGGTACATAATTTGCCAAAAACCACAGAAACTTAAAAGGATGGGCTTCTTTGTTTGAGCCATTGGACATGGCTATAGTTAGGGCTGAATCGAGCTGACTATTAGATTGTTCAGATTCGTTTGTTAATTTTTTAGGGAACTTGAGCTCGATGAAAATTTGCCAAACCGAGCTCTGGCCAAGCTTGCCTAGGTTTGGCTCGAACTCGACCTTGTTCACGAGCCTTAACGAGCGAAAAATATCCGGTATTTATGTTCTCATACATTTCTAGAGCTACAAATAAAATTTTAATTATGCACATAAAGAAGTTCATACATATATAAAATAATAAAAACATAGGTACGAACAAGTTTATTAATGTACAGGTTTAAAATTTTTGGTTATGTAAGTATATAAGTTCATACTCGTACAAGTTATATAAGTGTATACATATTTGAATTTATAGATGAAATTCTCTTGATATACATAGTACATATTCTCCATTTTCGCGAGCCTAGTCGAGCTGAATACTTGCAAGTTCAAGTTTGGCTCATTTATGAAACGAGCCTAAAATTTAGGCTCAGGTTTGGTTTTTTTAGTGAACGAATCGAACTTGAACGAGCCTTTACCGAGTTGAACTCGAACAATTAACGAACGGCTCGGTTCATTTGCAGCCTTAGCTATGGTGAGGCAGGCAGTTGGGGCCTACTATTTTGCTGGTTGGAGTTGACATTGCTGCTTGGTTTGGGTTGGTTGGTCAACGGATATTATGGATCTAGTGCATAAATTAGATAGTAAATCAGGCCATAATCACAAAACAATGAGTACAGCACTCCTGGCAACTCAATTGACCCCTAAACCAGCGGAAGGGTTTAGACTTTCAGTTGGACTTTGGACCAACTTAAGCTGTGATCTTGCTTATTGTGCTTTATTCTGACACTGAATTTTGCAATTTGTTTAAATCCTTTCTTTGGATATTTAGTTCAGTCATTTCTTCACTTAACCGTCATCTACTATGCTTCCCTTCACCTCTAGCTTATTGCTGGTTCAAGGAACCTCTGTTATAACCTTCTTGAATCTTAGTTCTTGTGGTTGAATGCTCCATGCAGGGGAAGAAACGAGAATTGCGTATAGAATCGCTTGCAGCTTTGGAAAAGACAATAAAGAATCTTCTCTCTATTTTAGGCCTTATGCCAACAAGTTACTCAGAGGTAGTCTATATTTATCATTGGTTGAAAATACTTTCTGGTGCAATATGACCTCTTCAGTTGCCATAATACGCGAGTGACTGAACTGTTCAAGTTTTTTTTTTTTTTTTTTCTTTCTTTTTTTCTTTTTTCAAATGGAATCATTTGTTTCAACTTATTCATCGACACTGCCGAGCAAAGACAAAATAACTTATTCATGGACACCATTACTGAATTACTTGTGGCAGTAGCAATTCTCCCGTTTAACTTTCATTTTTATTGTCCGAAGAAGAAAGCTCATGCTGCTTGTGTGTACCCAAGTAATGCATCCTCAATGCTGTGATGCATTTTCACTTATCTCGATCCTTGTACACTGCAGGTTTTGCAGCAGCTGATGGAAAAGGCATTGAAGCGTGCAAAGTTGAGCGAAGACCAAGTACTGCAAAAGATTCAAGAAAGGACTAGTGCACGAATGAACAAAGAATACGAAAAGTCAGATTTGATTAGGAAAGAGTTGGCTGCTGTGGGTATTGCTCTCATGGACAGTCCGGACGGAACAAGTTGGAGGCCAGCTGTACCCCTTTCCATGCTAGAGCAACAGGTTTCTGCAGCTTGAGTGGCTTCTAAGGTTGTCATTGTTGAAAACCAATCATCATATTGCATATTTCATTTAGGATTTGTGGAGTTTACGGAGGAAAAGGAAAATGTCAAATGGAACACGAGAATTTTATGAGATGCAGATACTGAATTATTTCTTGTGTTTCATATAATTTTCTTTTCCCTTTGTAAATCGCTCAACGTCCATGAGCCTAACTCCATCTTAGGATTTTGATGATTTTTCCTATGGATTTAAGAAACAGCTTTTGAAATTTTGAGATGTTGGCTAAAAGCCCTGTATGGAGCATGCAGTTATAAGGTACAAGAGAACGGGAAGAAAATTAACTGAACCAAGGGGTCTGTTTTGTAAAGTTATTTTCTTTCAATAGTTAGCCTTTTTGGTCGCGACGAATATTTGTTAGCTACCGTGTTACTCTGTAAAGTTTGTGGTGAACATCACGACATGTGTGACTTTTTAGCACAAGTTCCAAAATTTATCGACGTAAATAATAAATAGAATTTGCATTGTTGTATACGAGTACGCCTTTCTGCCTACCTACTACAAACAGGAACCTGAATACCGGGAAACTGAACAAATACAATAGAGTAAGGACTGACAATAATAGGTTGTGTAGGGTTCACACTTATGGGTTGCAAGGGAGGAATATCTCCTGAGGAATCCACAGTTAGTGGTTTCCCATTTAGAAGCACTGTTTGGCTGTGTAAATCTCCATTTGGGGCCGTTAAATGGTATTCTTGTCTTGGTACACCACCGGACTTTGCAAACAATGGCGCTGTGTTCCTATTTAGGGCCTGTGTCTGCATCACGTTCGAAACAGAAACCTCGACTTGTACTGTGTTGTTTCCATCTAGGTTAATCAACAGCAATGTGATTCCTTTCTGTCACATGCAAACCGAGTTAGTCGAGGCAAATACATATTTACTGCCAGTAATACGTAATTTGGTTTGGAAATTGAGGTGTTGGTTACTTACAGATTTTCTGGAACAGTGAGAGTAAGCGCGGATCATATTTGTCCCGGAGAAGCTAGTTGACAGGACTTTTCTTCCCATTAGCCGGTGAAACAGAAGAGCACTGCACATTACATTCATCAAGAACAAAAGAAAATGTCAGGTTGGTGTTAATTCTTACTCTTGTATTGTGACAGTAAAAGTTGATGCACTTCAATCACCAACATTTTTCCAATTTGCTGAATGTGAATTCAATACTTGCGAAATTTCTCTATGTAAAGCAGTATGTAGTTTGACTGGAACACCTAAGTATCTTCAGTTTATAGTTCGAGGAAGAAAAAAGCATTGAAAAACTGACTCAGGGCCGACCAGGCCCAAGAGTCCTGGCCTTGGGCATCCAAAAAACTTCAAAAAATTAGGGGCACTCCCATAAGTTTTAATATTAGGCTTGAGTAGGAGTTTGTTTTAGGGCCAGCTCAAAATAAAAATTACTCCTATAAGAGCCAACCCAGGATTTATTATTATTTTTTTACTACTCCCTCCGTCTCTTTTTAAATGTGGTACTTAGTAAATCCAACTCATTAAAGAAACATCATTATTACACCTTTCATATCAACTTTTTCCTCCACTTTACACTTTTCACATTTACTTTTTCCTCTATTTTCCAAAATTATCCTCCACTTTTACCCATTAACTCTTTACCCACTAACTTTTCAAAAGGGCAAAATGATAATTGTATAAACTTTTACCCATTGACTTTTCAAACCACACTTATTTAGGGATAGCCCAAAATAGAAATGTCTATACTAAAAAAGGGACGGAGGGAGTATAAAAGGCAGCCCAACTCAGTTTTAAAATAGTAGACCGAAGAAGCCTAATACAATTAAACTCCCAAACCCATCTTTCTTAAGGGCACCCCAACTCTCTTCTATAAATTTTAAACTATAAAGGGCAGTCCAACTCTTAATCAGACTCTAGACCTCACCCTCCCTCACTGTTTGTTCACTCTCTCCCTGCAATTCATTTCTGCGATTGAGAGCCATCAACCAGGTGAAAGTATTTTATGTAACATGTGCATATCTGCCTCCTCTCACATTATAGTGGTCACTAGTACACTATGTAGCACGGACACTGACACGGATACGGACACCAACACGGGACACGGAAATTTCTAAAAAAATGGACACGGCATGGAGGGGGACACGGCAAAAATAAATAAATAATTATATATGTATGCAGTAATAGTTTATATGCATAGATAAATACATTTTTCTTTTAATGGGTAAGATATCTGCATTGTTATATATATTTATATATATTGGTACACTCTCATATATGTAAGATATAAACCCATAAAGCAACGGAAATATATATATGAGTACATTCATATGCACATATATATACATAAACATAGAGAGAGAGAGAGAGAGAGAGAGAGAGAGAGAGATGTCCCCGCGTGGGACACGCGGACACGGCGACCTCTAGAAGTGTCGGTGCTTCATAGCTAGTACATGTGGAATTAAGAATGAAACCTGTAGTAATCAGGATTTGGAACAAAGGTAGTAGTGTTGAGTAGGCCATAGTTTCCACCAATGAGTGATTGTCTACAGTATGTTTTTGTATCATAAGAGGCTGCCATTCCAAGCTGATCCATGTACCTGTTTGGTTAAACAAAAATTCACATATCCGCAAAAATAAAATACAGAGTTAAAGAACAAAAATGATTGTGAACAAAGTTGGAATCTAACTTACCAAAAGCTGAAAACAAAGGCATTAGTGACATGGTTATGGCCACTGTTATAAGCTCCACCTGCTTCACCAACCCATGCCACTGTTGAACTTCCTGAGTTCTTTAGAATGCTCTGAAGGTTGCTGAAGGGCCCCGATCCACTGCTAAGATAGTTTGGATCAAGGATCTTGTCCACCAAGTGGTCGTCGACGCCTATGTGAACAAAGTAGTTGTTCGGTAACGTTGTGAGTTTTCCGTTTATAAAATCAGGAAACAAGGTTTTTGGTGCACTATATCTTTTGAGAAAATTGTTTCTAAGACCAAGTGAGGGGCCCGGTACTCCTGTTCCAAATTGTTTGTACTGTTCGGATTCCAATGCAATTTTTAACCGTTCGTATCTTTCAATCTATAATATTTTTAGAGATTTTGAAAATTTTGTCCAATAGAACTAATTGGGAGTATCAAATAAGATTTAACCAACAATTTGGGACGGATGTGTGTTCCACTAACTAGTTTTTTCCAAAAACTAGTTTTTCTCAAAAACCAAGACAAGTCATCCTCTCACAATACATCACATAACACAAAAACCAAGGCAGTTTTAAAACAAAACTACCTTAGTGGAACACCCCCGTAGTAGTATTTATTAATCCCCTGAAATTCTTTCATTTGAGTATGAATAGTACTGTTTCCTGCAAGAGTAGTCGAGTATGTTCACCTACTCTTGCCAAAAACAGATACAGATGTCCAAACATAGATGTGTTGGGAACCGTTCGATGTGAGTTGGTCTCAGGTAAGTCATGTGGAACACATCTGCATAGGCTGGTTCTGGACTTATCTATGTCCGAACATCTTTATCCGTAGCACTACTCAATGTGAAACATTCTGCAATGAGAAAATGGTATTTGGGGGGTTGAATATACCTGGACCAAGGTTGTAAATGTGTTGAGTGATCACTTGGAGAGAGTTTTGAGCTTTCTGTACATATTCTGGGAACCAATTTGAATCAAAGAAGCCTCCTGGTCCAAGGACCATAGGCATCAGCTTAAATCCTTTGTAGAGATTCTGCACTATGTTCTGGAGAGAAACTGTGTCGGCCGCGTACTGGTCCGCCGCAACACTTGCTCCAATCCCACTCCCACTCAATTCATTTCCTGGTGAAAACAAAAACGACAGTTACACACCGGGATAATCTGTTCATTGGGGCGGATACCGAGTTACAATAGATATGCAAATAGATTTGTATTGTAGAATGGGATTGTCAGTTTTGATTTTATGGCACGGTGGGGTAACTTTTTCGTCCCATATAGGCCTATCCAAGGTTCGGTTTTGGGCGGATTGGGTCGGTTCCCAAACAGATCCTCTCGTCTTGGATTGTCGTATTCTCCATCTGCACCCGTCCGTGAGTGAGGTACGGTTAGGTTGGTTCAGTTGTAGATCGGGCGGATAAGGGAAAGGGAGAAGGGCTATCGGGCGAATTGGGCAGATCGAACACGAATCGAATCCGCCAAAACTAGAATATTAACATACCTCGGTTGGGTTTGCGGATGGTTCGGTTTGGACAGATTGGTTGACCCGCTAGGCACACCTAGTCCCATAATTTAATTTTGATCCGAAAAATAAAACGACTTTTCGTAATGGACTATTACGGCACGGTGGGGTAACTCCTTGTAGTCAATAAGCAGTGAGTTTGTGTAATGAGAGTTCTTACCAAATTCCCAGCCAGTGATGGTGTATCCCTTGTTGATAGTGTATCTCATAAGAGCTTGTGCATTGGTAGAATCCCAAGCTCCTGTAGCTGTACCATCTGAACCAATTTTCCTTCCAGTTAATGCATTCAATCCAAATATAATCCTGGCCCTGCGTATATAAGAACAGCCAAAGTTAAATTTTTTTTTTGATAACCGGATATCCGGGAAAAGAGCCAAGTTATGACAAGCTCTTTTTCGGACAAAAATCCGCCAAACAAGTTGACTATACGTTATACGAAACTGAAAACAGGAAGCATGAAGCGCAAGCGATACCAAGTATCTTACCCGGCCTGTTTGAAGAAAACGTTCAGCGCGTCCCACCGAGCCATGGGTAAGCAACCTTGAGTGAAACCGTACATGGATCCACTGTTTACGGCGAATCCGGTACACGGTGTATTGTCGCCGACAGTTTGGTATCTGACATTGTCTTGCAAAGTTCCACCCATTCTAATTTTCAGGGGAGTAAATGCTGCAATTCAAATGGAAATTGTAACTTTAGGCATTTCTGCAACCAATCAAGCGCGAATATTTACAGAATTACGAATACCATTTACAGAAGTTTTTCTTACCTTTGATTGCATTCAACAGGACTACATCGGTAAGATCCTACAAGAAGTCGAATGTGCGATTTTAGCTTTCGGTACCAAAAGTAATGGACAACGAAAAAGCGAATAATTTCACCACCATTTTAAGCGATAGGAGTCGACTATTCTTCATTATCAATATTGGAGACGAGATTTTCTTGGACATGTAACCTCCCGTCATGCATATGCACAATCAAATCATCACGAAATCGCGAATCTTTTTCTTTTTTTGAATTTTTTGGCATACTTTTAGGAGTTAGGTATTGTTTTACGGATTTTTTGACCCAAAATTAGTTCCTCGATTTTTTATTTTTATTTTTATTTTTTTGGAGGTACGTTATCAACAAGTTGACATTGATTAAAAAAAATATAGAAAAATAAAAAGCTCAATATTCACCCTCAGAATATGGTCCCCTGTTAGCTTCTCTTACAAAAAGACAAGCCAACTCTGAAAAAAATGGAAAAAGTGGAACCTTCTTGGAATGTGCATAGCAACTCTTTAAATAACTTGATATATACTAAAAGAAATGATTCAATGTTTTTTTTATTACAATTCTCTGCTTAATCTCCAAGATGGTGCTAGTAAATAATTCTGGGAATTTTAAAACTGATACTGACAATATTCAAACAGCATAACTTTACCTTTAAGCAAGTCCACTCGTTGATGCTAAAATGACTTTGTTTGTTACGGTTATTTTGGTTTGCTACACGATGTTTAAAAGCCAAGAATAACCATAAATAGAAGATGGAGGTGAAATAACGATAGCCATCTTTGGTAATTTGGTACTAAATATGGCATGACCACTTTTTTCGCATAAACAAGCGACCTTGCGTTCAAAAATTGCACTGAAAAAGAAAAATATTCTAATGAAATTTTCTTTTAGCGCGGACCCCAAATTTTCACATCCACCAAATATAAAGATTAAGAAACTTAAAAAAGCATGCCATAACCAAAAAAAAAAAAAAAAAAGAATTTTACCGTTTAGTCGGTAGGATTCAACTCACAAATCCAGTTATGTCATTTGACTTTGAAATTCAAAAAAGTGTTGTTTTAAAAAAAATTAAAATATATTATTTTTCTGCAGGGAGTAACTGCAGGTTATGTTAAACAACTAGGGGTCAGTTTTATAATTACTGAAAGGCCAGGGGTCACGTGCCCTCCCCTGCTTTTCACAGCAGAAGAAAGCGCTTAGGGGTGCTCACGGTCCGGATCGGTCCGGATTGGCATGAATCCAATCCTAATCCGCGAGTCACGGTTTTTTGAAAATACAATCCGTGTCCGATCCAAAAGTCTCACGGTTCGGTTCCAATCCGAACCGCGAGTCACGGATCGGTTCCGGATTAATCCGCGGATTTTCAACTTATTCGGAAAAAAAACAACAAACAAAGGCAATAACGCACTAGCAAGTAGCAAATGCACCAAATAGAAAGTTCAAAGTTGGAAATCCCAATAAAAAAACAACAAAGGCAGTTAGGCAAATTGTTATATAACTGAACAAACAAAGGCACAAACTTATATTACCACAAAGGATAGCAGATAGTTACTTCCTGTTCACTCACAAAGACAATAGCAGATAGTTACTTCCAGTTCACTCACAAATAGAGAGTATATATAGTAGCACTTATAATACTTTACCTCCCTAGATGTTATAGAGATAACAATATTCGCACCATAACTCTTACAACAGTACAACCAAACCGTAAGTCTGCTAAATTAACAATATCTATATAACTATAATTATAAAAGTGATAAAATTATATATAATAAAAATCTCACGGTCCGGATCGGTTAATCCACGGTTTCAAAATCAAAATCCGTGTCCGATCCAAAAGTCACGGTTTTTTATTTTTTGAATCCGTGTCCGGACCATTAATCCACGGTTAAAATCCAAAAGGTACGGATTGGTTCGGTCCGGACCGGATTCACGGTTCACCGGTTTTTTTGAGCAGCCCTACTGCCCTCCCAAGTAGATTGGCCAGAAAATCATGAGATTGAAACAGAAAACACAAGAATTAAACTATTAACTACTTTGAATACATTAAATCCTTTTAATTTCCTTAGTTCTTCTAATTTTTTTTTCCCAATTTTGGAAATAAGAAAAATACTGCAGGTGAAATAGAGCAATGCTACAAACACTAACTGATTTACAAACTACTGTATTAAATTAAGTGTATATTACACAATCACATTAATGCATGATGCAATACATAGATGGACTCATCCATTTCGGGGGTTGTTCCACTACCAACTGACGTAAGCATTTTCTGGTTTGTCTTTATTTTACTTTTGCGTCAAACTTTTCACATATTTTTATTAGTTTTGACGTGAAGAATTGGAAAAGTAAAAAATTACGAGAATTACCCAATTTTTTTAAAGAAATATCTAACCAAAAGCCAACTAATTGAGCTCACTATCTCTAAAAGTCTAAGTTCAGATATCAAATGATTTTGCAGAAAACCCAGAAGATAGACCTCACCTCAACAAACTTAGAATGCCAAATAAAAAAATTTCCAAAATCCCCAAGAGCAAATAAAGAAGAAAGAATATAAAAAGCAGAAGGGAAAAAAAAGAGAAGAAGTTGAAAGCTAACCAAATTGAGAAGAGAAGCAGTGCTCCAGCTGCAAGTTCCATAGTCACATTTCTGAGGGGGCCACCAATCGATAGTAGCACAAATGAAATCAGAATCTATTTTGGCAATCGAAGCTGTTCCCCTGATTGAAACTGTGCCTTGAAGAGTAGGATTTGTGGTTTGTGAATTAGCCATAAATCTTGAGCAAGAAATCAATGCCGAACACAGCAGCAGGAACCTCCCCAGGAGGTTCAAACGAGAACCCATTTGGGTAAAAATTTGTGGGTTTTCTTGTTCTTGGTGAGATTCAATGTCTATTGAAGCCATGGAAAATGGGTACAGAGTAGTTTATATAGGGGGTTTGTCATTGGTGGTTGGAACATGAGAGAGAGAGAGAGAGAGAGAGAGAGAGAGAGAGAGAGAGAGAGAGAGAGAGAGAGAGATTGCAGTGTTTAACTGAGGAGGGAGGGAGGGAGGGAGGAAGAAGTGTAAAAGAAATGGGGTGGTCGGTCAAAGAAGAGAACTCTGTCTTGGAAGAGTTCGCGTACAGAAATCAAGTGCATGTGTTTTTATAAAAGAGTACATATCCGGCCTAGTAGATTGACGCGGGTGTTCCGCTAAGGATGTTTTTAGAATAAATTGGTTTTATACGGTTTTTTACATGATGTATTGTGAGAGAATAACTTGTCTTGTTTTTTGTTCGTGGAACACCGCCGGGCTTTCCCCTGACTTTCATTATTGGGTTTTCGACTTTTTACGTTGCGAGACATGCAACTCTCTTTACATGCATTAATTAAAAAAGTCAAAAAGTCCAATTAGTGGAACTCGGCCTTGCTAACCTTTGGCTTTTTAATTTTTTAATTTTTTTTAGTTGATATATGTAAGGAGGATGACCTGTTTTGAAAAAGCGTGAAAAATTGAAAAAAATGTTTTAAATCTCAAAATTCCTTTAGTAGAGCGATGGCATGTTTGGCATAATTTTTGGAGACTTTTATTATGATTTTTTGGGCTGTTTTTTTCTTCTAAATTTTTAGTAAATTTGGGTATAATTTTTAAATCCTATTGTTTGGCTCGATTAGAGAAATCGAAAAAGTATAAAAATATATATCAAAGTTGAAAAAAGGTCAGAAAACTTGGGTATATTATATTTTACTATATGTAAAAATTTGATCTCAATCTAGTAAAATTTTATAGAAACTAAAAAATACCATGCAAAAAAGTCAAAAATACCATGAAAAAAGAAGTTGGTCTCAAACAAGCTTTAATAGAGTTAGTCACGAACCGATCTCGACTACCTTGCATTTTTTAAGCATCATAAGTCAAACAAGTCGAGTAGTAGTTCGAGCTTGATTTGAAAGTTTAATGAGCGTAAAAAAGAAGAAGTTTAAGTTCCAATTGTTTATGTTATAAATCAATCTCATGTGAACTTTTAACGAGTAAATACGAGCTTAGACTCAAGCGGTTCGATTCATTTCCCCCACTCCTAGATGTTTCTGCATGTTCTGGACAAATCCTGTTTTTTCTTCCTGTATCTGGGGCCATGAATATGTAAAAAATTGTACAACTTGGTTGAGTTGGTTCTGATAATTCCAACAATTATCAAATATTATTCAAACATATAAAGAAATTCTACTCAGGAAGAAAGCTGTGAGGCTTGAGAGTGGACGGAGCAGTTGCAGCTAAGCTTAAAATAAAGAAGGCTTAACTTGAATAACTAACTATGACAACTTTCTTGGAGCCTTCCAATAAAAAAATAAGGATTTGTTTTCTTCGGAAACATCCAATAAAATTGAAACGATACAAAGAAAATAAGGATTTATTACTTTAGGTTTCAACAATTTAATTGAAAAAGGTTAAGAAATGGGAGAAAATAAAAAAAAAAAACTCAGAGAGAAAATTGAACATGTTCTTAATAGTAAATTCACTGCAAAATGAAACGGGGGCGTGCTATTCCTTAAGGGACAGCATGCGTGCTGACCCATCCGAGCCATTCGTGCTCGGCGAGATGTGCTAGCAAAGCCTCCGGGTTCGGTACTAGGAGTTTTTGGGTTCGAGCTGATGAAATAACATTGACACCCCTCGTATTATTCTAATTTAATTAACATACTAATATCCTATCGCTTGGAAAAAAAAATTGCATTTCTCTTGCATCAAGACATGTAAGGCTGACCATCATCAGCACCGTCTTCCTCAATAAATCTCCATTAAAAAAAAGGAAAAAAGATTGACTAATTTGAATAGCCGCTAAGTTTTTCATTTGATTTTAGCAATTGGGTTGCTAAAATCAACCATGATTTTAGCAAATGAGTTCAGCAGATGCTAAAATCATGGTATTTCAAATAAAAAAATTAAGTGTTCCCGTGTATTATTTTTTGAATTTTTCACACCGAAGTAAAGTACACAAGGAGTACTTTAATTTGGTGCCAAAAAAAAAAAAAAAATCGAAAATGATACACGGAAGCACTTCGTTTTTTGATTTCAAAACCATGGATTTAGCACATGATGAACTCATTTGCTAAAATCGTGGTTGATTTTAGCAACTAATGGAAAACTTAGCTTAAAAATTTCAATAATAATAAAAAAAAGCAATATAGTTAATTTGGAGTTATTTAATTAATTAATTGGGTTGGGCTACCTGAATCGGTTTCCATAAAAGGGTTGACCACTGAGTGGGTGACATTGGCTTTTTGTTGTGTTCTTTTCAAGGGAGGGTAGCTCCCAACTACATGATCCAATAACATTTAGCTGGGGGAGATACATTTGGGAATTTAAATATATATGTAAAAATCCTTTAAATAATGCAAAAGTAGAATTCCATTCAAAGAATGTGTGCTGAACCCAATCAGATTTAACCATTGGATGCTTTGTATCTTTTAGCTAGCCATGTGATCATTGGTAGGAATCTCAAAAGAAATTGGATAATCTGTGCTGGGAGCGGAGTCATGGGGATTTGGGGTTATTGCCAGGTGGTGTGCACCATCCGAGTCGTCCGTTGCTCGGATGGATAACCCAAATTTCATCTTGCATGCATGATAACGAACGGTTCGGATATAAAGGTGCCGAGGTAAAATTTGTGCCGTTCATCCGAGCAATGGACGGCTCGAATGGTACTCAACACCTGTTGTGTATTCCATGCACAACAGCAACCCCATGTCTGAGTCGGGGACCCTGATGTGCCCCAAGGCACAACGGAATGTTGTGTTCTCAATTGAGGCTCGTGAAATATAATTCAAAGAGTACACTGTTTGTGGCTAGACGAACAAAAACCCTGAAAAATTAATGTTGATTGGGTATCGGTAGCTTCTTGACCGAATCAAGCAATTTTGTTGTGTATTTTTTAAAATTATATTTACTACTCTTTTTTTTTTTTTTTTTTTAACTGAATACAAGCATGATTTATTTAGTGAGTTAATGATGTTGAACTGACTTGATTTTTTAAGAGAGTGTTGTTACCATTCTTACTCTACATAGTGAACGGTTCAAATTATGTTTTCGAGCTTTGAACGAGACCCGAACTTATAAGGCACAACTGACTTGTGCACATTAGGGCCTCTATGTCCCTCGGGAGTTGCTACATATACAGCTAACATTTACAGATTTTTTAGTGGTATGCACCGCAAACATGTATAGAAATGCTTAACATCAACAATTAATTCATTAACAAAAATTTGTAAGGATTGATAATATTTGGACATAAATTCGTAACATCAACTTTGAATTCTAATATCAGTATGTGATGAGTTTTTATCTTGACGTCATAATTTTTGTAAGCAAGTGTACTGAATTTATATGCATAATATTAATGAATTCAAAGCTGTTCAATAGAAACGAATATCTTTTTACTCCCCATGTATTTGGCGAATGTTCAAATTAACCTCACCCACTTCATGCCCAATTCATTGGCGGAAATGATAAGGGTACCGACCCTAAGGAACCGAAAATGTACAGATGGCACACGGGGACCCACTTTTGGGTCCCACACGAGTGATCCGAACCGTTCATTATTTCTAAAAACATTTTCCGAGTGTCCCCACAAAATTTCAGCTCAATCGGACGGTGGGAAGTGCACGAACCAAAGTCCCACCTTCCCACCGTCCGATTGAGCTGAAATTTTGTGGGGACACTCGGAAAATGTTTTTAGAAATAATGAACGGTTCGGATCACTCGTGTGGGACCCAAAAGTGGGTCCCCGTGTGCCATCTGTACATTTTCGGTTCCAAACCGTCGGTACCCCTAGCAGGGTCCATTCATTGGGATGGAGTAAAATAGATTACCTGCCATGTACACAAAAAGAAAGAAGAAAGAAATCTGGCATTTAAAGTCATAATCTTTGACTTTATATTTCAAGGTTCCACTTCCTATCTGGACCTCCGTGATCCGAGCATATTTTTTACAATCCGAACCGTTCAATGTGTTCAAAAGGTGTTTTCAAGGGTCCACGCGAGAAATCTTCAAAAAAAAAAAAATACCGGGAAGGGCTTGATCCAAGCAGTTTTTTGCAAAACTGTATATTGAACCCCTGAAAACACCTTCTGAACACATTGGACGGTTTAGATTTCCCAAAAACAATTTTTAACATGAAAAAATTACATTTTTTCTTATTTACGGGAAGCCCTTACAAGAAAATTTGCCTATATTTCAATATCAACTGACACAAAATATCAATATTGGTATTTTGACATCCTGATACCTCTAAGCCAAGATCCCTAGTTTTCAGTAAGACCATGAAATTGTTTGCCCAATCATTTTTCAAATTCCGATATGTTGCGATTCCTAGTCGATTCTTTACCTTGTAATCAATGGATACAACCGATTCTTGATTGTCACGGTTTTTTTTCTCCTACTCTTGACTTCTTTTTTCTCCATTCATCATTTGGAAAATTAAAAATAGCCACATATAGGATTCGGGATAATTATTGTGGCTACAACATGACCAATACCGTCATTATGGGTGGTTTTGATACTGCAACGAACAAATCATTAATTTCCAGAAAATAAAGAAAAACAATCAAGTCGATCTCCTGGCTTCCTAATAGATGGATAAATAATAGAATTCGGGGTATTAGAGATCAGCCCCTAGAAATCACCCTGAAAATCGCCCAAAACGACGTCGTTTTGGGCACTAAAAGGGACAGCAAAAAAATCACTTAAAACTATGTCGTTTTGAGTCCTAGGAGCATAAAGAAAAGCCCATTACAAAGCTGCTGAAATAAGTTGCTAAACAAGCCACACATTTCATCTTGAAGATCATGAACAACTTGGTGTAAATTATAAGGTATAGATAAGCCTCAAACAGTATAATAACAAGAGCAAGTGATAAGGATAAGGCAATGACTTGACATGCATCATGACATCTACCTGCTCTCAAATACCTTCCTCATGTCTAAACAAAGGACAGGGAAAAAGACTCCCACCAAACACACATTTATGGAGAGGGAAAACAAAAAAAATCAACCAATCGCGAGAGTTGATTCGTTATCAAGGCCCGAGACTTAGAATTTTGCTTCTTCCAAGATTTGAGTTCTGCATCCTCTCAGATGTAATCAATTTCTTTGGGGTCAGTCTATATGAGGCATTTGATACGGCTTTAATTGGGTTCCCTACTAATGGATCGTGGGATTGATCCATAAGACTAGTCGATATGTGCGTAAATTGGCCCAGACACCTGAGTTATAAAAGAAAAATAAACTAGGCATTAATCACTGTGTCAACCCCAAGCGATTGGCTAAGCGGGCATGAGTAAATAATTAAGTTCTTGTCTTCCATGATGTCACCGTTCATATCTTACAGAGGCCAAATATTTCAAAAAAACACCCCCATTGCGCCATATGGCTACCTCAAAACATTCCCAAAATAAACCCAAAACAGACCCTAAATTAATCACGAAACTATCTCCCAAGCAGCACCCAAATCATCCCCTATAAACAGTCCCGAATCTACCCTAAACAGCCCGAAATTGCCCCAAAACATAACCTAAATCCGCCCCCAAATCGACCCTAAACGACTCCCAATAGTGCTTTCTATTTTGTTTACAGGGTGCTTCATCTGGACCTTTCTATTCCTTGTCCTCTGCGCCAGCTGCTCCTTCCTTCTATAATTACTCCTATATTCAGTAAATATTAACGGATTGGGGATGCATTACCAATAGATTTTGGCTTCTCTGCAGTCCATATGATCTTGGCCGTCCATATTTTAAAAAGGCTCGGGATCCCGAGCCTTTTTAAAAATTTGGGTCGCTAAATGCAAATATGAACAGTTAATATGTAGGGGAGGCTTTTTTGCGGTTGGACTGCAGAGAAGCCGGGTCCGTTCCAATAAAGAGCTGAATTTTTTAGTTGGGGTGGTGGGGTGCAACTGTGCAAGTCCATAATCACGAGATTATGGGACTACTAATCCAACTGCTATGATTTTAAATCCATAATTTACTTTCCGATGCACCCAAAAAGAAGTAATAATAATAATAACAATAATAATAATAATAATAATAACAACAATAATAACAATAACAATAACAACAACAGCCATAATAATAAAAATAATAATAATAATAATACTAACAATAACAGCAGCAGCCATAATAATAAGTCTACAGTCTACACTAACTAGGAACGAACAAACTTTTGTTTCCAAAACTAATCTTTCAACTCACAAACTTTTGGAATAATTGCTTCTACTTTTTTTTGATGACGGGTGTTTGGATCAGCATATCCGTAGCGGATCTCGACAAATCTGTAGGGGACCAATCCTACCATTCGGTGCAGGGGCTCGATTAAAGTCAGAGTGAAGTCTCGTATGACCCGACTCCATAAGAGTTATTAGCACCAGTTGCAAAGCGAGGATTAAAATTCGGGAGTGGCCTTGTCTGGTGGGAGTCTGGTTTTTTCCCTTGCGTGTTGTCCGTAAATGTGTGAAGAGAAAGGTTATGTGTGTATTCCTATGACTAAATTTTGTCATGGGACTTTTTTAAAAACAAAAAAAAGAATCAATTTTTGGTTCAACTCTCTTGTAATCTTCAAATAAAGTCATTAAGATACTATTATATAATAATCTAAACCGTCCATTTTTTGAAAAGAAATCTTTATGTTATCTGTATAAAATATGAATTCGTTCGAACACTATTAGGTGCCTAAAATCTTAGTAGTATAATTTTTTTTTTTGGCTGCAAACCCAGTAGCTCCACCCCTGATTTAATTTGAACCTGAGACCTATAAGGTACTTAATTAGTATAATTTTTTTAGTATAATTGGAGCTTCAGGCACTAAGAATAATTTTTTTATTTGTTTATTCCCAGTAATTAAAAAGTCTTAAGTACTTATTTTGAGGGAAAAAGGGCATATAAGCAAACTAGGTAATTTTATTGTTTGCTCATATCTCTCAATTTTGTTTTTTCCACCTGCCGATTGTAATCTCTTTCGGTCAAAAAGATTGAAAAAAATTAGTAATGGCTAAATTTCCTTGTTTAAACATACCGAACTCCATTTAGTAGAATGATGGTGACTGTCGCCATGTTTAGAGCATCTCCGATGTCATGCCAAACCTTGGGCCAGTGGCGGCTCCAGGAATTCTCTTGAGGGTGTTCAGAAATTCTACTACGGTCTTCTAGAAATCATTTTTTATATAACTGGGTGGTCCGGACTATCCTTGCGTGCACTCATGTATAAAGGGGAAGGAATCTAAATTGCAGTAGCGGCTCCGTGAATTCTCTTGAGGGGTGTTCAGAAATTCTACTACGGTCCTATATAAATAAGTTTTTATATAACTGGGTGGTCCGGACTATCCTGCGCGCACTCATGTGTAAAGGGGAAGGAATCTAAATTGAGCAATTTTAGACTTGAGTTGAGCCGTGACCTGTTTGGCTGTTTCCATCCCACCCTCTTCCACTTGCATTTATTGACAGAGAGAGATTAGACTAGGGATTGATCTTTCTAAATCGTATTTCACACACATAAGGAAAGGTATGAGAAAATTGTGCCATTCGACAGAGAAATGCTACTCTCTAGTCTTGATCAATCTAGTCCCATCTAATTTTGGGCCTTCGTGGATCTTTTGTAGGCTTACAACGGTTAATCCAAACCATTCAATTTATGAATCCTGCATTGGATATTATTATTGCAAAAACTGTGTGGTCAGACACGATAGCTGTGAGAGCATAACACATTTAACACCTTCGTGCAAGAAATTCAAAAAGGATGGCAAAATGATGTTCGTGCGTCCAACTTTTTTTTTTGTTAAATCAAAACATTGTTGCCACAAACTCATACTACACGGCAGTTGGGAAGAACAGAATTTTTCAACTTGTATTAGTGCTAGATTTGAATTTACAGTAGGAAGTTTGTTTTACATACATCTATACCTTTCAAGTACTTGTGGATACTAAACATGACGTGGATGCAGGAGAAGAGAAGTTTTAACTTGAAGACAGAGACCACAGACTTGGCTTTTGGAGTCCTGTATTGTGGTCCTGACCTTTTTTTCTTTGGAAGTTAAGGTTGATTGCTCAAGATATTACCCCGGAAGGACCGGCGTGTCCTTTGTACTATTTTTTTTTTGATCCACGAGTCTTTTGCACTAGTGGTAGCTCCACGAATTCTCTTAAGGGTATTCAGAAATTCTACTACGGTCCTCTAGAAATCATTTTTTATATAACTGGGTGATTCGGACTATCCTGCACGCACTCACGTGTAAAGGGGAAAGAATCTAAATTGAGCATTTTTGTTGTGAAAAGACGAAGACTTAAGTTGGGTCATGACCCGTTTGGCTGTTTTCATCCCGCCCTCTTCCACTTGCATTTACTGACAGAGAGAGAATAGACTAGGGATTGATCTTTCTAAACCGTATTTCACACACATAAGGAAAGGTACGAGAAAATGGTACCATTAGATAGGGAAAGGCTGATCCATCCAGTCCCATCCAATTTTGGGCCTTCGTGGATCTTTTGTAGGCTTACAACGGTTAATCTAAACCATTCAATTTATGAGTCCTGCATTGGATATTATTATTGCAAAAACTGTGTGGTCAGACACGATAGCTGTGAGAGCATAACGCATTTAACACCTTCGTGCAAGAAATTTAAAAATGTTGGCAAAATGATGTCCGTGCGTCCAATTTTTTTTTGTTAAATCAATACATTGTTGCCACTAATCCCAGGGTCTATTTACGCCTCGCTACACACATAAACTGGGCAAAGCCAATGTCCTCTAGAAATCATAACTGTACATAAATAAATAAAATTAAAAATTCTACTAATACAACAATGCTACCGAAAAAACACCAATTCCAAGTCAATACGGCTTCGCTTCGACGAGTTTTAGGGGTTGCTATCATCAAAAAAGTTTCAATAGGAAATGACTCTTGCACCATTCTAGATTTTTTTATCACAAACTTGTCCATGGTTCCAACTACCAAAACAAAAATTAAAAAAGAATCAAACCTATGAATGACCTATGTAATAATCCAAATCTATTGTGTCTATATACCCTCTATGCATATATATTAAAGTGTTTCACAAAAAAAAATAGCGTGCATATATTAAATTATTGATCTATATTTTATAATGTAATGAGTAATCATTTGGAATAAGTATAAATAGATTAAAGAGAGATAGTTAAAGTGTTCTTATCTCTTTGAGCTAAATGTGTTGAGACAAAGAAACGCCCAAATTTTCAAATATCCAATTTATACTATTCTCTAATGGAGTATCAAATAGTGCATGGTGACTTCCGTCATTAGGATTGGGGGTTCAAAATTTTTGGGTAATGTGTTCAAACATTTTGGGTAGAGTGTTCAAATATTTTGGTTAGGGTGTTCAAAATGACAAAAATTAAAAAATAAATAAATTTTTACATATATTTCTAAAAAAATTATTTTTTTCAGGGTGTTCGAGTGACCACCCTCAGCTCTTCTTAGAGCCGCCTCTGCCTTGGGCCAAAGCCAAAAAATGGCTTCAAGCTGGCCATCTCACCCCTCTCCAATGACAAGTCAAAACAAGAGCCAAAAAATGGCTCGGCCATTTCTTTTGGCCAAATCGGGTTGGGAAAATGGCCCTGGCCGTTGCTTCCAATGGCTGGGATTGGGAGTGATTCTATGGCTACATGAGAGTCCCAACAATTACAAATTAAACGTCCCAAAAAATAACTTTGGTACCATTGGAGCAATTTTGTCTAAATTTGGCAAATTCACACCGTAGAAAGTCAAAAAATAGGTTTGGCTTTCAGAAATTGGCCCCAATCACTAGAGATGCTCTGAAGTATTATTGGTTGAGATAGCAATTTTCACAATATGCCCTAAATGGGGTAGCTAGCTTCTATTGTTTAGTTTAATTCTCATTTTATGGCTGGTTCAAGTAATTCTTCCTGGATCTCTTGCTGAGACAAAAGGAGGCCTCTGCCCTCTTGAAAGGTCCATCTGGGGTTCATTTTTTTTGGTGGAAGTAAATTTGTTTTTCTCCTTTGGATACCTCACAGTTAAACCTTTAAATGTGTATTTCATTTCAAACTAATTTATTCCTGAAATACTAGCAACTGATAATGAGGCATACCCTCTCCATCCCATATTGTTTGTCTTTTCTAAAAATTGTGTGTTTTTTTATTTTTCATTTTTTATTCAAGGAATGCCCTTTCATGCACAACTTTTTGATATTTTTCCACACAAAGTTAAAGATCTTAATGAATTCTTCAAACTGGTTTTGAAGTTTAAAAAATCATAGTATTTTATTTTTAATCTAAAAAGTGAAACCATGGCCTTTTGCCTCTGAAAGTGTCCTTCCTTCTCAATGTCCGGCATCGATACAATGCATTTTTTTTGATCTTGTACTTAGGGCTGCAAACGAACCAAGCTGCTTATGGCTCAGCTTGTTAAGTAAGTGAGCCGAGCTCGAACTCGATTTTCAGGCTCGTTTAGTTAATGAGCTCACAAAAGCTCAGCTCGGCTCAATTCTATAAGCTCGGCTCGTTTAAGGAGGCTCGTTAAGTAAATTACCCTAGCTCGGCTCGTTTATGACCGAGCCGAGCTCGATTTTTCGGCTCGTTTACTTAACGAGCTGAGCTCAAACACAACAAAACTCGGCTCGGCTCAGTTGTATCCCTACTTGTACCCAGATACACGAAGCACCAACACAATCTCTAATTTTAAAAAATGACAAGCAAAATGGGATATAAGGAAACTTCATTGGGATGATGCCCAATGCCATGTGCAAGAAATAATTGAAGTGATGATAGGGCTTTTAAAGATTGGGGGCTCAATCTTGGTAACCCAGATTTTGTGGAGCAAGAAATCATGGAATGTGGTTTTACAGCAGATGAGCCAGCAAACTGTTACTCAAAAAACAAATTCTAAAATGTGTGCTTGTTGATACTAACAATGATCCAAATGATGAGACTAACACAGCTGGTTTTTACAACAAGCTAGAAAGAAATAAAATAGTAATTTCACTAACTGCCATGCCAAATTCTTCCTTTCTTCAACAACTATTTGATTAGCAACTGGACAACCTTTATAGAATCAGCCATTAATTTGAATGTGAATGTGATGTTATTTTCTCATGATCTCTGTGTTCTGAAATGAAGTGAATGAAAATTTGATTCTAGATGACATATGCAATCAGACATTAAATATTTTTTCGCCTGAAGCATTAGATTCGATTTTTTTGTCCAAATTTTGATCAAGTGTTTCCGATCGAACACTCGGGTTGATTCTTTGCATGCATAATTGGTTAAAAACCAAGCCGCAAAAAATGAAAGGCTCTAATTATGGAAGTGAAACTTGTGTACAATGTAAGTAATAGGATCCACTTTTACATGAATGAACGAAATCGCACTCTTTCATTGGCGGATAGTTTCAAGACTATTGTTATTGTTGCATGCACTTTTTGTGTGTGTGTGTGTGTGTGATAATTTACTTTCATTGAGAAATAACAACTAACACACAGAATCAAATTAGGGGCATACCCCTGCAATCCTAACAGAACAATCTAAAGCATGCTAGCTGATGATAAAATAAAATAAAACACAAAGACCAAGCAGAAATTAGAAGCCTAGGGACAGTTACACCAACCCCTTATAGTTGCTAGAAAAAACAATGGCAGAAATATGACAATTGAAACAGACCCAATCTGTTCCTTCTTCTTCTTCTTTTTTTTTTTTTGTCTGGCCGTCATGGGTGTTCAGGCCAATTTGCGCGCACCTCGCCTAATCCTCTCACCGTACCGGGCAATAGCAGGCCATCCACGTCGGGATAGGTTCACAAGAGCAGCTCTTGCAGCCTGATCCTAAGAGATTGCCAAGTTTTGAACTCAGGATGTCTCGGTTTACTTATTAATATAGACCTGTGGAATGCATTATTTATTTTTTTACTTCCATAGAGGATCACTGACTAATGAGCCTAATCAAGTTCTCAAGAAATCTGTAAATAATGTCCTTCCTTTGAGCTAATTTTGTATGGAAATATCAATCTCAATCTCAGGCATGCATGTTTTGTAGGTAAAATTAATGGAGGACGAACAACCAAGGGAGGTTTGTGTGTGTATTTAAGTCCATCAGGACAGGTTCTATCTTTGTGGCTAAGCTGTTTTTATCAAATTTGTGCTAGCTTTTTACACATTCTATATAGCCAGGCCTAACCTAAGGCGAAGACCGAATAGAGGCGGCCTCGTCCCCCCAAATATATATATATATATATATATATATATATATATATATATATATATATATATATATATATATATATATATATATATATATATATTTTTTTTTTTTTTTTTTGGGGTCAAAATTAGGGAGCTCATTGGGTGTAATTTATATATACGTATTTAAGTGCTCCTCTCCTCTAAAAAAGATTGTCCCATACAAAAACGAGAATTTAAAACGAACGTATTTTGTCACATTAATATTTAATTTATTTTCACAAATTAACAAACTCATTAATATACGTATTTTGTCACCTATGAAAAAAAAAATTGGAAATTTTTTTGACAAAAAAATAAATGTTCTTTTTAAGTTTTCATTTTACGTACTAGACAGAGAAGTAAAAGAGGGTGAAATATTAAAATGAGATGGAATGGAGATGGGTGGATTTGGAGAAGCTCATTTGTGGTTCTATTGTTATTTGAGTCAATTAATTTCCATTTCAATGCAAAAGAAAAACTATACACTAATGATTCATGCGTGTGGCTCATGCCAATGTTTTCCCGATTGTGGCATGACAGAATAAAAAGGTTGAAGTCCTTTGTCATAACAAATCAAGGTAGTGGGTAATGTTCTGATTGGGATGTTTTTTTGTTTTCATTTACATTTTCATGTACTATTTTACAACTCAGGTTTCGGACCTGTTTACGCATACCTCGCCTAACCCTGGGGCCCAATCCCACCTTACGTTTCCTTTGAAAACCTTGGGCCACATGGTTTAGCTCCCCTCCATGTTTCTATATTTCTCTAGAATCCCATTTAGTGGGGCGACGATGATAAATTATCCAACTTATTTCAACGATCTCACGGGACAAAATACTTTTCTTTTTCACGTGCCTCTTTTTCTTTTTGAACAATGAAAAGGGAATTTTATTAATCAAATGTAAGCGATACAAAAGATTAAAAGGACAAGAGAGACAGGATAACAACAAGAGTGAAGCATCCCAACCTAACGCTCTTGACAATCACATGCCACTCGAGCCGTGAAGCCTACAAACCCCTTAGGACTAAGTTCATTTATATGTTGACAATTTGGCTAACACATACATTTTAGTTGGCCTCTTATCCAGCCACCAGCCAGAACCACTCCATTGTTCGGGCCATAAGACCTGCTTGATTCGCAGAAGCTTCACAAATCATACTAAGTCATCAGGTCATGTACCTTTGCCTTTTCCTTTTACTTCCTCCGACGTCCCATATTTCTTGTCCAGTTGCACTATTCACAGCCACTCAAAAAATTGCTTATATTTTCAAATGTATAATATCAATATTAGGAATGTCGATACATTCGCTCATACAACATTAGCATTGTACCCGGTCGATGCCCGGGATAAGAATAATTTACTTTGATATTTTTTCACCTGCGTGTATCAAACCGGCACAATGCTACTTGATGTAAAAGATAGTTTATTTTTTTCTGGCCCTGTATTCGATGCATGTTGGCATTATTCCCATTCTATGTACGGAAAACATGTTATGAATTAAAAATTTTATGTCTGAATACTGAATACAATGGATTCAAATTAATTTGCAATTGTGGAAAATGTAAAATAAACAAAGAAAGCAGAATAATATTTATTTAACATTCTTTTAAATAAAATTTAACTCCCCATTTTCCTAAATTTCTCTCCATATTCTCCTCTCTCTCTCTCTCTCTCTCTCTCTCTCTCTCTCTCTCTCTCTCTCTCTCTCTCTCTCTCTCTCTCTCTCCATCTTTATAAATAAAAAATAAAAATCTCAAAAATTAGGATTGAGAGTTTAATCGATTGATTGATTAGAAACATGGTTGTTTGTGGGCTTTGAATTTGGTGACATAGTTAATAACTTAATATGGCCGTGTTTCTTGCTCCAATTTTCCATTAGAGGACTAACAATTGCAACACAAAGTTGTCCATTACATGACTATCCATTACAACAACGGGCTTGTTTGACTGCAGGACTAGGAAGGTGGGATTAGGATTAAGGAGACACAATTAAGGACCTACATTTTTTCTATTATTCCGTAGTCCCGTGTTTGATGCATTCATGATTAAGCACTGGACTGGACAAGGTGAGACTATTTGTCCATTTAATACCCCATGTGCGGGATGAAGTAACATCAAGCTAGTCCTCTTTCCATGTCCCTCCATATCCAAAGATAAAATATAATCCCCATTTTCTTTATCCCACTCTAACCAAATAAAGTACAACTAATCCAAGTATTCATATAATCCCATCTAATACTCTGTAGGTCCCACATGTCCCTGCTATCCCTATCCTTAGTCTCAACTTATGCAATTCTTCCTATGAATAATTCGACAATCAAACGTGCTCTAAAGTTGTTATGCTTAAAATTCAGTTTAGATGGATTAATGCGATAAATAGGTCATCTTGTTGAAACCCCAAAGAAAAGGCCCAAAGATTAATCCGGTTGTGAAAGTGACTCGGTAAGCCCATAATCGGCCCCAAAGGCCGAAGCCCATCAACTGGACTTGCTTATGACTTATGGGCTGAAGGCCGACCTCCATAGTTCTCCTCACGCTCACGTTACAAAATAGAGTGTGGAAATCAATTCCTAAGAAAAACAAAAACCAACCCATGATGAGAAAAACCGTTATCCATATATGCTATTTCGCTCGCAAGCTACAACAGTCACAACCAGGACTCTCAAAGAATCACCCATACTAGAAATATTGAAACAACCACGTACGGTTAATTACACCAGAAACTCGCTGTATATTCCTTAAGCCTCCTCAATCCTCCTATTTTCCAAGATTCCCCAAATGCTCCTGCAATAACTAACAAATTGTAAGTAACGGGACAAAATGTTATGTCCAAATTTATGGTTCATTCCAAAGTTCACCCTTATATCTGCTGGACTACTTTGTGAGTTAGCCTGTATCTACTGATCTCTACAATATTTATGTACTAGGGATTGCCCGTGCCTAAAGGCACGACGCAGTACGTTCTGAATAAAATTTAATTGGATTTATCTTTCTTTATTGTTGGATTTTAGCCCTCCCCTTGGCCGTCCGATCGTATTTTGGACTTCTCGGATGTGTTTTTGATTTTTTACAAGTAAAAATAAATCAAAATTAAATTAAAATTACAAAATGCATCCAGGCCATTCAAAACATGATCAGACGGCCAAGGGGTGCAAAGTACCTATTGCACAACACCCCGTCGTCCTAATTGTTGAGCATACATATTTATTTAACCATCTTTACAGATGTGCGGTAACCCATGCCTAAAGGCACGTTCGAATATAATTACATATAAAAAATTAAAGCAACCATCTTGTTCTACCTGGCAAATACAGCTAGAGTACATCAAAAATTCATACAGTATGGGTCCAGGTACATAATTTCAATCGAAACATTATTGGGGGAAAAAAAAAACTCTGTAATAGCATATCAAAAGTAAAATGAAAAATAAACAACATACTGTAATGCTTATAATCAACTTTTTTCTACCAAGTTAAACACCAGACCAAATGAGTGCCACGATAACTTACGGAAAAAGAACACGAAGAAAGTACTCCATAGGTTTCTTCTATTACGAAAAAGCAAGATCTCGGAACTATTCTAAAAATAGTCTCTATGCTAAGCGTGGGTGCCTCTAATATTGAGTATCTTTAATTTCTTCATCATTATTTAGAACATCTTCGTATCCGCTTGCCTTCTTCATATCAACTTCTTCATGTTAAGTATCTATTTGGAGCATACACAACAACTTAGTTATTACAATTAGCATATAGATATTGTTTAAAAATATTGTAATTTGTTTCTCCTCTCTTATTTTCCCTTTTATTGTTTCATCTGCTGCGGAGGATAATTGTGAGATAGACATTTCTCAAAACCGTTCTGTAAGGTAATGTAGATGAAATTTTTTCAACATGCGACGCATGGGGCACGGCTTTCTTGTTTATCGTTTTAAAGTTCAATCTTTGAAGCTATTCACCAATTTACACAACTAAAATAGGATTTCAATACTAAAGAGAAGGAAGTTGGAGACTAACAAATAGGTAGTTTCGTATGTGGTGTAACATAAAAAATATATAAGGACAAACGTGGGTTTTTGGTCTATCACCATGTTATAAAAAAAATTCCCATCCCCATGTTATTAAAAAAAAAAATAAAAAAAATAAAAAAAAGCCCTCCTTACGTTTCGGTGGCTGATTTCCCAATCACAGTTATGAGAATGAGATCAAATAAGATAGGGGTTACAGGAGTACCAATTAAATAAACAAAAGCAGAGGTAAGGCACATACCTCAATTACATACTACATTAATTTAAAATTACAGTGCAAGTTATGGAAATGAAACCATAAATATAATAACCTCTAATAGCAAGGATCCCTTTCTAAATTCCTACACCATCTACTTGTAAAAAGCATCCAAAATAAAGTAAAAAACATAACAGGGAACTTTAACACCTGTATAGCAATCAGTAACTAACAATAGATGAAATTATGAACCATGAATTTTACGGTTGAATGCTTGAATGATATATGGGAGTCACTGTTAGCCGACCAAGAGACACAAAAAACAAAGCGAGGCATACTCATTCTTAGTCCTCCTCTCCTAAGCAAGAGAAACAGAGACCGAGTGTCATAGAGAGAGATTGCTCGAAGAAGAAGAACTGAGTGTGTGAGAGACCCAAAATAAATTCATACCAATAATCAGCAAAAAAACTCTGTTGATGCTGTCTCTGCGATAAAAACCTGGGTTGGAGAGAGGAGAGTAGAAGGAATATATAAGCGAGAAAGGGAAAGAGGAATAGATTATTATTATTATTTTTTAATTAGAGAGGAATGGATGTTTACACTGCAGATTTTGTGTCATAATAAGTGGGATCTCGATTTTTTGTGGATCCGTCTTAGCCCTCGATTATTTTGTAGCAATCTCAGCCTTAGAACATAATTCCTTTAATTTTGGATTTTGAATTTTGAAATGAAAGTAATTTCAGCCATTAGATTAGTTGAGAAAAACTTTAAAATTAGATCACGGCCCTCCAAAGTGCCACGGAGGACACTTGTGAGAGAGATATTCTGAAAACCGTTGTGTAATGTAATATAGATGATAGTAAAACTGTTATTCGACTTGTTGATACCAGTGGAACAATGTAAACTTCTTTTGGTGGTGATTGGTGAACCAGCTGACCAGTTCTTGGAGAGTGTTGAGGTTTTCTCAAACTTTGGCTAAAGCAACAAGGCAAATTAGAATACATGATGACAACAAAATCTAATCAGGACAACATATTTTATATCTATAGGTAATAAGTGAGTTTACTCATGTAGCCCAGTGGGTTCGATACAGAATCACATAAAATGCACTGCACATTTAGGATCCCTTGGTTAGCTTGCTTTAGATTCATACTTGTTAACTGGAAAGATTTCAATGGAGCCTTTTTAGAAGTACTAGCGGAATATTGTTAAAGATTGGCTTGATAACATTAGGACAGTCGAGGCTTAAGCACAGAATTGGACAAGGTGAGACTATTTGTCCATTTAATACCCAATGTCCGGGATGAACTAATATCGGGGAGTGGTGATATTAGCTAGTCCTCCTTGGATTATCTCCCTCATTATCAAGGATGGAGCCAGACGGGGACAAGTGGTGGCGGTCGCCACCACAAGGTTTTCAAAAAATGTAATTATTATATGAAAAATAAAAATTTGCCCCTGAATTATATAGATTCACACCACTAAATTTTTTAAATATATATGTTTTCGCCACCACAAAGGTAAAATTTTTGCGCCATCCCTGCTCATTATCCAACGGTAATAAATAATCTCCATTTTCTTTATCCTACTATAACAAAACAAAGTACAACTAATCCAAGTATTCATATAATCTCATCTAATATTCTGTGGGTGCCACGTGTCCCCTTTATCCCTATCCTTAAGCCTTATTTCTTATCTGCTAAAATGAGAATCTCATAAAAAAAAGAAAGTGGGTTGCTAAAAATCAACTCGAAACCATTTGTTAATGGGTTGATTTTAGCACCCATTTGATTTTATGGGATTCTCATTTTAGCAAATTAGAAACAAGGCCTTAATCTCAACTATCTGATTCTTCCTATCTACAAATAATTGGACAATCAAACGGGCTCTAAGGTTGTTAGGTTTAAATTTCAGTTTAGATGGATTAATGTGGTAAATGGATCATCTTGGAATTTGATGTTGAAACCCCAAAGATTAATACTGTTGTGAAACTCACATGGTAAGCCCATAATCGGCCGATTCCACATGCGATCAGCTGGACTTGCTTATGACTTATGGGCTCAATGTCGACGTCCATTGTTCTCCTCACCCTCACGTCATGGTGAGTGGAAATTAGTTCATAAGACTCTGGTTATGGCCCTAAATAAGTTATTAATTAACCTTCTTCTTTTTAAATTATTGTTTGGTATTTTGCTTTGTATTTTCTGAATTTTTATTATATTGACATTAAGGCTCTGATTGTTTGGACGTAAAATATTTTTCAAGGCAAAGCATTTTGCATCAAGGGGGTGAAACATTTTTTTTTTGGGCCGTAAGTTGTTTTTGTTTTTTGAAGCCTGATGACTTGACATTTCCCCCGACATTTTCCAAAGGCCAAAAACCACCTCTATCACATTCTCGTCTTCTCACCAATACCAGATCAGAGAGAGAGAGAGAGAGAGGGTGAAGTTACTGAATCTGTGCGATTCTCTACAGCCGACGACCAAACTGGACTACTAAAATAGACAGAGGGAGTAGAAATTTTGGATTCGTTGATTTCAAATGGTAATCCAGAAATGCGAAATGGGAAGCAAAACTAAGGATTATGTGTTGTTCTCTATTTTGATTGTGCATTTATCTTAAGAGGGTAGTTTTGGCTTCTAAAAAAGACACGGATAAATTACATTAAATCCCCCCTCAACTATGACCAGTTTTCACATAAGCTCCCTAAAGTTTAAAACCCAACACTTAACTCTCGTAAATTATATGAATCCAAGATGTCAAAGATGGCGTCAAATGAAAATCAAGATTTCCCTTCCTGCCTGTCAATCATAAGCCCATCATATGTTTTGCACCTTTAACCTTCACCAATAACCTCCCTAAAACCACCACATGGAAAACCAAATGCAGTCACCACACGCCAACAAAAACAATTTCAAACCCAATAATCTCCTATCCTGCGATTCCACTACAAGTTACCCCCGATAGTAATATTCTTTTATACCCTTCTCAACCTATTTTAAATTTGAAAAATTACACTTAGCTGAAGAGAGAGGTAATTTCTTCTTAAACTCTTATTTTTACTCATGTGGCTATTGTTGTCCAATATCCTAACATTTTGCCATCATAAGGAGCTTATTGTCATCACATGAATATTTCAAGAGGGTTAAGTGTTGAGTTTTAAACATTTGGGAAATTAAAAAAAATTCAATCATAGTTGAGTCGGGTCCATAGGGAAGAGAATTACTCCGATGAAAATTGAAAATGAGAGTACGTACGAAGAAGGAGGTCAATAATCTCTTTCTTGCTTTTTTGACAATAAAGTGAAAGCTATATAGGCAATACAAAAATGATAAATCTCCGACAAGTGAAAGCTGTTTTTATACATGTATCATTATTGTTAGTGATAAATGAGTTGTAAACTAAAATTCATTTTATAATATTTTCACTCCAGACAAACTCCATAAAAAGGTTATTTTCTGTCATTTTTTTTAACCAAATCGATAGTGGGGCTTTTCTTTGGCGTGCTCTTATAATAAATTCCCCAAGGAAATACATACATTATCCAACATATATCTCCCTCCTCTGCACTTGGCTTCAAATGTGACCTCTCAACGATGTCGTCCTCTGCTGCTCTACCTCTACCACTCTCATCATCAGCCTCCATTACCCACACTACCAATCCAAACCACCACTACCACCGCCATGGTTTCTCATCCTCATCCTCTTCATCGAACCTCTCATTTCAAAACCCAACCCAAACAACAACATCACGTAATACCACACAATTATCCTCTTCTCAACCCCATTCTTCCTCATCCAACCCACCAACCCAAGAACCCAAAAAAACCATCCGGTACCGCCTGAGTGAACTCTGCCGCCAAGGTCAACCCCACCTTGCCCGCCAACTGTTCGACACAATTCCCCAACCGAAAACCGTGCTTTGGAACACAATCATTATTGGGTTTATTTGCAATGGCATGCCGGATGAAGCCCTGTTGTTGTATTCCCAGATGGTGTCAACTAAAAATATTACTTTCTGTGATTTCTACACTTATTCTGCAGTTCTCAAGGCTTGTGCCGAGGCTCGACAGCTTGACATTGGTAAAGCTGTTCACTGCCACGTTTTGCGTTCTGGTTTAAACCCAAGTAGAATTGTATATAATTCGCTGTTGAACATGTACTGTACTTGTTTGAGCTCAACTGTTGACGAAACGGGTTATGTTGATGATTTGGTGTGTAAAGTGTTCGATACCATGCGTAAACGGGATGTGATTGCTTGGAATACTATGATTTCTTGGTATGTAAAAACAGAGAGATTTGAAGAAGCATTTAGGAGTTTTTGGATGATGGTGAAAATCGGAATAAAAGTGACTGTTGTGAGTTTTGTCAATGTCTTCCCTGCTGTTTCAAGGATGGGGAGCATTAGGAGAGCAAATTTAGTCTACGGTTTCCTTCTTAAATTGGGAAGTCAGTACGCTAATGATCCGTTTGCGTTGAGTTCGGCAATTTTCATGTATGCTGAGCTTGGTTGTCTTGATTGTGCTAGAATTGTTTTTTACCGTAGTTTGGAGAGAAATACAGAGGTTTGGAACACCATGATTGGTGGATATGTTCAGAATAACAGTCCAGTTGAAGCAATTAATCTGTTCCTTGAAGCGTTGGAGTCAAAACATACTGTTCTTGATGAAGTGACTTTTCTCTCAGCTTTAACCGCAGCATCACAGTTACAGCGGTTGGACTTTGCTCAACAGCTACATGCGTATTTAATGAAGAATTCAGTGTTGTCATGTATGATGATACTGAATGCTATGATTGTCATGTATTCAAGGTGCAATTTGGTTGATATGTCCTTTCAGATTTTCAGTAGAATGTGCGAAAGAGATGCAGTTTCTTGGAATACTATGGTATCTGCTTTTGTGCAGAATGGGTTGGACTATGAGGGGTTGATGCTTGTGAACGAGATGCAACAGCAAGGGTTCATGATTGACTCTGTAACTGTAGCTGCTCTCCTTTCAGCAGCATCAAATCTCAGGAACCTGGAAATTGGGAAACAAACCCATGCTTACATTCTCAGGCATGGCATTGAATTTGAAGGAATGGAAAGTTATATGATAGATATGTATGCTAAATCAGGTCTGATAAAATCTGCACAAGGATTGTTTGACATGTGCTTTACATATGGTAAAGATCAAGCTACATGGAATGCTATGATTGCTGGGAATACCCAAAATGGACAAATTGAGCAGGCTTTTACCACCTTTAGGCAGATGTTCGAGCATAATGTAAAACCTAATGCAGTAACAATAGCATCAATTCTTCCTGCCTGCCAGTCAATTGGAATTGTGTCTCTAGGCAAGCAGCTCCATGGCTTTGCCATTCGCAACTGCTTGGACCATAATGTCTTTGTGGGCTCTGCTTTCATAGACATGTACTCAAAATCTGGTGCAATCACATATGCTGAAAATGTATTTTCCATGTCCCCTGAAAAGAACTCAGTTACATACACCAGCATGATATTGGGTTACGGTCTACATGGGTTTGGTGAGAAAGCTCTTTCACTATTCTACTCGATGAGGGGATCGGACATTAGACCTGATGCTGTTACCTTAGTAGCTATCTTGTCGGCTTGCAGTTATTCTGGGTTTGTTGACGAAGGACTTCAAATATTTGAGTCAATGGAGAGAGAATATGAAATTCGGCCTTCATATGAGCACCACTGTTGCATTGCAGACATGTTAGGGAGAGTTGGGAGGGTGGCTGAAGCTTACGAGTTTGTCAAAGAATTGGGTGAAAGGAGTAATAACTTCAGAATTTTAGGATCCCTTCTCGCGGCTTGTAGAAAACATGGAGAATTTGAATTAGGAAAAACTGTTGCAAATAAATTGCTTCAAATGGAGAGGGGAAAGGGCTTGTCAGGTTATCATGTTTTGCTTTCAAATATATATGCAGAAGAAGGGAATTGGGAATATGTTAACAGAGTGAGGAAAGGGATGCGGGAGAAGGGTTTGATAAAGGATGTTGGCTGCAGTTGGGTAGATGTGGCTGGTTGTGTTAACTCTTTTGTGTCTAGAGATCAAAAGCACCCTCAGTGTGATGAAATATATGAAACATTGGAACATTTGGCTTTAAAGATGAAAGATACTGGTTATAGACCCGGCCTTGGTTCAGAAATAGGCAAGATTTCTGAGATTGAGGAATGAAAGACATTACATTCTATATTTTGACAGTGTGGATATTCATTTGGGAGATAAATCACTTCGGGGTAAACCAATCCACGAGCCGTGGATTAGACACTTGGCTGAGTAAGTAGCTGCAGATTTCATTTGAAGTTTTGTGGGGCTCTGTTGGTAAGTAGGGATAATAGCTTCCCATGGGAAGGTATCTGGAAGGTGGGGGCCAGTCGCCTGTTGCATTCTTTTTTTGGACCACTAATCAGCAAGGATTCTTATGGCAGAATATCTGATTAAGAGGAAGATAGTTGTCGATGGGTGTTGCACGTGAGGGAGGGACAGAGGGAAGGGAAAAGGGGGGAGGGATCAGCCTCGCACTCTCTCATCCATTGTGAGATGACGAGGGATTTTTGTTCTGATTCTGCTTGTTTTGGGAATAGTTTGGTGTTACAGGAGAATATGGCAGGTGGATTGTTTGTTTGATGGACGGAAGAGTGGATTAGCTAGAAGAAAGGCGTGGCTCCTCTTGCCTCCTCGGTGGAAAGGAATGCAACATAAGGAGTTTTGCAGGGATAGAAACGATGGTCGCAGATTGAGAATTTACCTTTTGGTAATGCTGTAAGTTTGGTTTCTGGGAGACACATGCTTCTTTGTCGTAGGCTAATGATTTTTAGGAATTCATATCTGTAGAGTATCCTTGTCCTTTTGGCTTGACCGATTTTTTGCTCTGTTGGGATGTTTTTATGGTTAATGTCCTTTCTCTTGTATGGACTATTGGTCTTCCTAAATACTTCCATGTTCGTAAGTACATGAGAAGGGCTTGGCTGAGATGTTGTGCTGCGGCTGTGTCTTACCCTTTGCTAATAAGAACGAAGGACCTCTTGCCTTTCGCTTGCCACTGTCGCTTTTCTTAGGCTAATGGGATACTGTTGGGGCAGCTGGAGTGGTACTTTCTACCCAGATTTCATTGCTTTTTACATCCATAATTTGTGGCTTGCTTTGGCAAGAAGGAACGCTGTTGGTGTAGCAGTGTTGGTCATACTTGAACTGTCCTTTAATTACTGTTGTAACAGCAATCTATAAAAGCTCTCCTCACAGAGGATAGAAAGAATCAAGTTCCTCCATTTCTTCATTTCTCTTGTTTCGGTTTTTTGATTAGGGTAAATAAAAAACTTCCTTTTGATATGCTTGCGTTTTGCCTTGAGATTTAGATTCGATTGCTGTTCTAATTTGCAATTTTGTATGTTTCGCACATTTGAAGAAGAAATGAGAAGTTGATTTGCGCTATTTGGTTGTGATCTTATACAGGTATTTGTTGTGATCGCCCTCTCATAGTTTAGGTTTTGTGAAAGAATCACGTCCTCCATTTCTCTGGTTTCAGTTTTGTTATTAGGGTAAAAATAAATAACCTTGTTTTTTTCATGGTTTGCGTTTTGTCTTGAATGATTCGCCTTTTGTTTTGTCATTTGATTTGATTGCTGTCCTGATTTGCGGAAGAAAATGAGAAATTGATTTGCGCTATTTGGTTGTGATCTTCTACAGGTATTTGTAGTGATTGCGCTCTCATATTTTAGGGTTTGTGGGAAATTATTAGAATAAAAAATCTTTGTTTTTAAATATAATATTGGTGTTTGGTATTAGAAAGCTTTTTCCTATAGTATTTTGAAATGTTGTTGTTTAGTGCTCGAGCTTTAATCTTCAGTTTTTGATTTCCAGGTTCTCACAAATTACAAATATCTCTGTTCATCTTTTCAAACGCCCCCGTCTCTCATTCAAACCCCTTAAACGTCTCTCCAATTGTAAGTACTTGATTAATTTTGATTTCCCCTCTTTTGAATTGTTTAAATTTTCCTTTCCATATCTCTATCCATACGATCAGTCTCTCTATTAATTTAGTTTTTCAGGATTAGCAGATCGGTGTACATATACTAACATACAGAAACAATTACATTTTTACGTGAAGATTATGTACTTGATCTAGATTCTCATTAAATAACAACGAAGAAAATAAAACAAAATGAATACTTGCACTTGTATTGGAATTTCCACAATGAAACGCTGTTGTAGACTCTTGATCGGCTGTAGAAATTCCTTAGTTTTCGGATTCCCAATCCCTAAGTGTAATCATTTGGTTGCCAACAATTTGTCGAAATCTAATATAAAGTTGACCTTTTTTTGTCGATTTCATACTTTTAACTCAAATTTTAGGGTACACATGTAATTAATGATCCGAATTGGAAGGCTTTTAAGTGTCCGAGTCGAATTGGGTTCAATCTAGGGCACTTAGAGCATCTCCAGCCCTTACCTTTTTTTCCCTTCAAATTTGAATGAAAATCTGAGTAAAAGTTTCATTTGATATCAACTCCTCCAGTCATTGACTCAAATTTCTAACCCTAACCACCGATCTCTGTCACCCTCTGCCGCCGGAATCGCGAGAAGGTGTCTCTCCAGCACCTGTTCTCACTCACGCTGCTCCTCTTTTTTTCTCCATCTATTCGTCGCCGGAACTATGCCTTTTTTTCTCGATTTGTTCGTTTGTCTCTCTTTCTCTTGTTTTCTGACCACCCTCCCCTACAAACTACAATTGGCGATCTCTGTAACCTCTGAATCTGTTTTCTCTGGCCTTGCCGGAGTCAACAACGGCAACAACGAAATCTTCCGTCGACGTACACCACCGTGAAATAGATGTTAGAAATCTGAGTCAAGGTTTGCTTCTCCCTCAATTTGAGTAAAAATTTGAGTAAAATTTGAGTAAAATCTGATTTGGTATGAGTTTGGTTCCAAGACTGGAGGTGGATTTTGGGCATTTTTAACCAAATTTCAGATTTGGTTTTGGTTCTGGGTAAGGGCTGCAGTTGCTCTTACATGTTGTAGTGTCGATAAAAGCAAGAGCTTTTCAGTCATAGCTAATGTAGCATCAGATTTTAAGAACCATTCAACCTCAGTGGAAAAAAACCCATGTTAATGAAAAGGGTTTTGAGGGTTTTTACATTCAAGGTGGTTTGAATGTGAAACCTCTGGTGATTGAGAGGACAAAGATAATCCCAGATGTAGGTGAAGTGTCTAAGAAAGAAGTTAATAATGATACAAGTGTAAACATAGATGATTTAAAGGGTTGGATGGCACAAATATTTCAATTCATGAGAGAGAGATGTCTGTGGTTGAGAAGGAGGCGTGGAATTTGCTTTGAGAGGCTGTTGTGAACCATTGCGAAAACCCTGTGGGGACAGTCGCGGCTGATGATCCTGGTGAGATTGGGAGTTTTTTTTTTTTTTCAAAGTAACAAATTGGAATCAATAATTTGATATTACAATTACAGCGGGAGTAACATTAGTTGATTTTGGTGACGTTGGTTACCATTTTTGGCTGAGTTTGAAATTCGTTTGTTTTAATACTCCACCATGCAGCACAGAGTGGTTCAATCCCTTCTCTGTGTGACATCTAGAGGCCGATTCATTGACATGGTTATATAGATCATGAGATGGATAATTGAGGCGATATGAAGTTATGATTATAATTCATTCTTCTTATTCTTCATCATCCAATGGCTGTTTTTTGGTTTCTTTGTTTCAGTCCACTGGTTAGGTCAAGGAGAGCTTCTGAAATCATTTGGAGTGCTTGCAAGGAGGAGATTATCACTGACCCCCACCTGAGGGAAATTGAACTGTATTCCTTTTAAAAAAGTTTGAGTTCTTAGCACCTCTTCAATCATATATGCAGTTATATCATGAAAACATTTTTATTCTTGAATGATAGTCAGACATGATATGTCGAGGAAAAGTGGCATATTTATAATTATGATTACAGTGTTGACTTTAGGGTCTCCTAAAGCATGAGGGAAAAGCAAAGTTTGGTTCGGCATTTCGCTAGTGGCAAATAGATGCGTCAAATTTTAATATTGATGGTCATTATCCAGCGAGGGGCCTATGTGCTCGTCCTAGAAGCTGCTGGACCGAAATCTTGACTCATGAAAGCAGGTCTGTTCTTGTGGTTTCTCACAATGCTGTTAACCATTCTTGTTGCAACAGCTATTGGTAGTACTTCCCTTGTTGTATATTGTTGTCAGAAATTATTATCTGTCATTTGAATGGATTTCTTCTTGTTTCCTTTGGTGCTTATTCCCATTAATTTGGATTAGGCACCGAGTATTTTTAGGATTTTGCTCCAAAGCCATTGTGGTGTGAGTGCTGGATTTCACCCCACGAATAGTGGGTGGGTCACCGTATATATGTCTTAATCGCTTAAATCAGGTATTTGCCAATTCTTTGTTGGAGAACTATTTTTATAGCCTGCAAAATTTTCCATTTTGTTGTCTGCCTGCATTTACACTTGGAGGATCATGTGGGCTTTAAGAAAATTTGGTGACTCAGAAAAGGGTGATCCAATATTGCTATTTCAATGTAGTATTTCCATCTTTTTGCTTGCTTTTATCACAGTGAGTTTTCTCTTCACTTACTCACCAACAAACCCAAATATCCATTGTCCTTTTTCAATCAATGGCATGTTTGATGCTTCTATCAAATCGTGAATATTTTTGCAATTGATACTTCCAGAGTGCTCTTTTGTTTGCTTGAAATTTTCTGAATTTACCTAATTTCTTCTTACAAGGTTAAATAGAGACTGCATACAGGATAGTACGTGTCTGTCTATTTGGATGGCGTTTCAGCTTGTTTAAACATATTGGTCCAAAAGATAGTGATTATGTGGAGCCATTGCTCAGAAGAAAATGGTTGGAATTATTTGAATTGATTTTGGATGTAATTCATCTCAGCAGTATACATGCACTGGTTGGATTCTTTCCATAAAATGAGGGATGTACCAGGAAATACGACTGCATACAAATCTTCTTGATGTTGAAACTTGCTTGGGTGACTGTTGGTTCAAGAAGCTGCTGATTGCTTGGGTGCTGACGGCGTGTCTCGTTTCGTTATGTGAAATTGAAGCAGAGAGCGGACCTTGATGTTGAAACTTGAAAATATTCTTCAACAATAAAAAAAAAAAAAGGCAATTGATGTAAGATTTGTATTCTAAAAATTCTTTAGTGTTCAGTTTGATTGCCAAGCCGCAGGAAAATAATGGCTGCAGTATGGTATTGCAACCATCGGCGTCAATAATGTAGTGGCATAGTTAGTTTGCTTTAACTAGTCACCCCGCCAGAGCATAAATCTGAAAAAAACAGCAATTGTGCGTGTTGATGATTGACCATTGAGAATATAATGCCTTCTCCTGGAATAATGTCTTCCATCCAGGGATTGTTTCAAAATATTTTTGGTCTAATTCAATGTTTTTATTTTTTTTGCTTTGTTTTTTTTTTGATCGTTAGTTAATTACGTATCCTGTTTCGCTCTTCTTTTCCTCTTCACTTTCTTTTTTCATAAGAAAACACCTTAGAGATCAGCACCGAGTAGAAGAGCTAATAGAATAAATGTGTCTCAATATATAGGACATAATTTACTTTTTTTGGTTCGAGGGTTAAAGATGTTCGGGTCAGTTTACGCACACCTCGACTATTCGACTCTCCAATCTGGTCAAAGTTAGACTATGCTACGAGTGTATTCAGCCACTCAACAGCCTCATTCACATTTCAACCTGATCGCACTTTCTTAACCTAAAAGAAAACTAAATCATGTTGGCATAAACTACTAGGGGTGAGCACGAGTCGGTTCGGGTTGGTTTTTGGTCGGGTTTAGGTCGGGTCATGAAAAAACTACACCCGAAACCAAACCGAACATGTTTTGAAACCGATCGGGACGGGCGAGTCGTGTTGGCGGTTCGGGTCAGTCGGGTAAGTTGGGTTGGGCTTTCTGGAATGGGCTTCTTTTACTGGGCTTTCCAAATATTTCAAATGGGCCAATGCTATATTTTTTTTAATGTTTGAGCCTATTGTTTTTACTGGGCTTTCCATTATTTCAGTAGAGCCAATCTATATTGTTTTAATGTTTATGTCAATTATTTTTTACTGGGCTTTCCAAAAAATTCATGCCCATGAACAAAACCATTACATCCCACATTACATTTACATCCCAACAAACTCATGCACTTTCAGCCGAGCTTTTGATACCAGAATTCAAGCTCAAAAGCCAAACCCAATTGAAGAACCAACATTCCATAAAAATAACTAAATAAGGTAAACAAGTTATTTTTCACAAGGTAGATTATGGAAAATTCTGAATCACCTCCACCATTGATTCAACAAAATGAATCACATAATCATAAAATTCAATGTATACCAAACTTGGACATGAATGCAGGAAATCAAGATTGTAATGCATTATTTCCCACCAAAATAATAGGAAATTTATGAACTTGTGATTCAAACACCATGGATAGCAATATCATAAAATTCTGAGGAAACATATGAACATTAAGAGACTAGTCAATGCAACAACCAAGCAACATTAAATTTCTTAGGAAACATTAAGAGACTAGTCAAGCAACTGAACAGTAAAGAATAAAGATCCCAACAGCCAATGCCCAAGGGAGCTTAGTTTGATACTTTGATCTAACAACCAATACTTACTACTTAACAGCCAATACTTAGAGTCTTAAGACAGTTTCAACTTTCAAACATTACCACCAATCCTTACCTTGGTAGTAAGCCTAAGCAACAAAAAAACAAGTAGAGTTAATAGTTAATATCACCAGTCCCACTTCAAACATCCTGTGACCTGTGACCTCCAAAAGTATACCACCAAGTATCCACAAAAAATACCCATGTACCACCAGTCAAGTATCCACAAAAACATCAATTATCCACAAAAACATCAACTATAGCCTACGGCTGTGTGACGTGCCAAAAAAAAAAAATGAAAAAAAACAGGAAGTTCAAGTCAAAAATATAAAAGGTAAGCTAATGTACTGAACTAAGTAACTAATGGAGATGAAAAAAAAGAAGTTAGGGAAAAAAAATTAAGGGTACCATAATCATTGATGATGATAACTAATCAACTTGAACCCGAGTTGGAGTTTCAGATTCATTTTTACCCAGTAAAGCTAACAACATAATCAAATCAAAGTTATCAAAATAGTTGAGAAAACTAAATAAGAAACCATGCACTTAATCTAAAAAATTGAAAATTACCCATATCATATGATTCATATTCCTCAACGGCATCCATTGACTTGCGAAGAGATATGGGAGCATTGTTTAGAAGCCAAGTTTGTCCGCATACGAGCATCTCTACCATCTTGGGAGAAAGAGTGCTGCAAAAATGGTCAAGTATTCGTCCCCACGTGCTAAATGCCAACTCCGATGCAACTATAGAAACGGGAGACACCCACACATCTTGTGCCACTTGTGCCAAAACTCTATACCTTCCAGAATTGTCCTTCCACCATTTAAGAATGTCAAACGCTGCAGGATCCTTACTAGCTCCTTCACAACAATTAGCCAAGTATTTATCCAAATCAGTCTTCCTTGAAACTGAATGTCTCTCCTCCATGTAAGTGTTAAACCGACTAGCTAGGGATAGGAGAGGATCCTCAAAATCATCGTCAACACACATAGCCGAGGCCTCAAGGCCCTTAACCACACTAGGCACTTCCACACTATTCGAAACTGAATCACGTTTAGCATAGTCATCATACAAACGAGTCAAACAAGCCTTCATCGTTGCCTCCATTTCATCACCCACAACTTTACCAAACAATTGATTGAAGCTAAAATTCACAAATTCCAATTTCCTCCTAGGATCAAGCACCACGGCATCATATAATAACATGCACGTTGATTTTATCCCCTTTCCCTCAATACTTCTTAAGTTTTGTTTTCATACTTATTGCCATTGAAGACAAAATTAGATCATCCTTTTGGATCAATTTCTCTATTTCGGATTGAATCACAAGCATGTCATTAAAGAAAACATTCGAGGTGACATAAAGGGTACCGGAAAACCTTAAGAAGTGAACAAACGTTCTACAATCTGCCCAATCCCTCGTACTTGGCATCCTTTCTGCCCACTCCCTCTATTTGCCATACTTGCCTCATTAATCCCGGTTTCCTTTTCTCCCTCACTAACATCCTCATCCTTAAAAAGTGCCTTAAAATTTGAGCCATCTTCATGTAACCGGTTAAAAGCCTTCTCATAATTTTGACCACTGTGCGGTCTCACTTTGAACTGTTCTACCGTCTGTGTAAACTGAAACAATAGGAATCACACGGAACAGCACCTGGCACAATTCTGTTCTCACTATATGTTCGTTTTGGCCATGAAGACTCTCCCTGGTTTTACAAGTATTTTCTGGAAAATGTTGCCAAATTTCTCACAGAAGCAACCCCACTTTATACTCACATGAGTGACCTTCTTATGAAGGGTATCCTAGTATACCCCGCTCGGTAACCCGACGCATAAGAGTCATTAAAAGCAACACTTAACCTATCTTTCTTTACCTGTATCACTGTTTCATACCATAGGAATGGATAGGAGATCTAGTCTCCTCAGTGATCGATCTCGGCTACTCGCAAAAGATAGGCTCACTGAACCTAGATCTTGGGATCTCCAGTCAGCTAGGTTGGCTACCCCCACAGTAACTATGTGCGTAATGGCTTTAATTCTGTTCTTGCTTTTGAGCAAGTGCATGTAGCAATATTCAGAGGTTGATATCAGAGACATCTCTCGAGACTGTCTTCGTCCCGCCAAACGCTGTCTGCCTTGCTCACCTTTGGCAAAGACAGGAGCGTCCTTACTCAATAACCTCACAAGTTTATGAGTTGTGAGGTGAACCAACATTTTTTGCTACCACTTCTTGAAGTCCACACCATAGAACTTCTCAGATGTACTCACGCTCAACCATTCTGTTTGTTTTCCCGTCTTCAGAGCCGATTCCACGAGCGAAATCCCTTAGCAACCCAAAGTGTATCAAACGCTAATTCAAACAATGCCCTGAGAATGGAAAGAATTAGTCCAGATTCAAATATCAAACCAATTATAATCACAAAGGAAACCAATATTCTATGCCATGTCAGCCGTTTTTGTGGAGTATTATAACAGAACCCAAAAACCACTGACCCAAGTATTAGACAAACTTAAAAAACTTCACCAATCAACAAAGTTAATAGCACTTGCACGATTCGATTCGCGTTGAATGAAAGCACTGATCCATGATCGAGTCATGCGGTAGAACTCTTAGATGCCCCACACTGCATCCCGGGATCGAGTCCCATTCCCCCTTCCCCATGTAATAGATTAGGAATGATGAATGACCAAAAAAAAAAAAAAAAAAGCACTCATCGGTGAAATACTTTCCCAGAAGTATCTGAAACATTATTTTTGCTTGAAACTCTAGAAAAGAAAACGCAAACTGCGTGTGTGTATTTTTTTTTTTTTAATGTAAAATAGCAGTTTTCACGAAACTGTTTCTCCAAAACAAATTTGCTTTAAGATTGTTGAAAAACTATGCGGAAAAACAACTTTGAATATAACAAATTCTGAAAATTAAAAACCAGAAAAATCATAAACACAAAAACAAGCCAGGGCCCGTGTTTAACACAGTTCCCTTAAAGCAAATTCGCCACCTCACCATGGGTGTTTGCGGGGTTGATTGATGTTTGCCTCCCTGGATACAGTGGCCACAAACAATCGTTGGCTACCGGATTGCCCTATCGAATAAACTGGTGTTTGTACTCTCTCTCGAAAACAACAATGGTAGACTTATATTGAAAGGATTTTTCGGTGTCTCAAAATAAAACCCAATACTCTCTTTATATAGTCAAAGGAGGAGCCAAAATATTAAATACAAAAATGAATACGAGAATTGAATATGGGAAATCAATACGCGAATTCAATTTCTGTAAAGAAAAAAAAAAAAACTGATACAGCTATTAATCCAGAATTAAACACGTAGTATTATTCAACCACGATTAATACCGTATCGTCCAGATTCGATGAATCCGAAGGGGTCCTTCGATTGCCTCGTGAGACCCTCTGAATACCCTGATTTTATTCATCTAAAATTCTCGAAAATTTCCAACACCGGATTCATTCCGAAGGCCCGTTTTTTCCAACAATCTAAAGACAATATCATGGCTCGTTCATTACAACAGATGGTGCAAGACTTCATGAAGCTGGAATGTTTCAATGGCGTGAATTTCCGCCATTGGCAGAAGAAGATGCACTTCCTCCTAACCACACTCAATGTGGTGTACATACTCACAATTCCATACCCAGAGGCGAAGGATGAAACTTTGGCAGAGCAGGGCAATCGGACAAAGTGAGAGAATGACGACTACATTTGCAAAAGCCACATTTTGAATGTGTTGGGAGACTCCTTGTTTGATATGTACCAACATGTGGAGACCGCGAAAGAACTTTGGGCTACACTGGAGACTAAATAACTATCCGATGATGCCACCAGTAAGAAGTTTCTTGTTACTTTGTTTACTGCAATTTGTTAGGGTTGATGGTAAATCTGCGATTGATCAATTCCATGAGATCATACATATTCTTAATCAGTTTTTACAACAAAAAATGAACTTGGATGAGTCTATTGTAGTGTCTTCCATAGTAGAAAAATTGCCACCATCTTGGAAAGATTTTATGAAGGGCCTTACACTAAAAGGAAGACATTAATTCCCTTGAATTTTATGTACGAAATTAGAATTTTTAAAAATTAGTGACATTTGACTAATTTTTTTTGTCGCCAGAATTGGCCGGCACAGGTGGGTGGTGGTCGGAAGGAGATAGAAGTTGATTTTTTTGAGTTTTCTGTACGAAATTAGAACGTTTAAAAATTAGTGACATTTCACTAATTTTTTGGGTGGCCAAAAGTTGTCGGCCGGCGGTGGGACCGTGGTTGGGTGAAGCCGTGAAGGTAGGAGTTGATTTTTTTTAATTTTCTGTACAAAATTAGAACTTGTAAAAATTAGTGAAATGTCACTAATTTTTTGGGTCGGCGGAAGTTGTCGGTCAGAGGTGGAGTGGTGGTTGTCTCGAGCTACGAGTTGATTTTTTGAATTTTGTACGAAATTAGCACTTCAAAAAATTAGTGAATCTCACTAATTTTTTGGGCCGCCAAAAATGGTCGGCCAAAGATGGGGTGGTGGTCGGCCAGGAGGCGAGAGTTGATAATTTTTGAATTTTCTACGTGTAATAGAACTTTTAAAAATTAGTGACATTTCATTTTTTTTTTCTCTTTATTGTTTGATTGCAAAAGTCCTTCTCCTTCCCTTTAAAAATGTTGCCTTGTTCACTTCCCTTTTTTCTTTCCCATTTTCAAAAATTCTTTTCAAAAAGATTCATTCTTTTTCCAATCATTTCTTACATTTTTGTCACTACTTATTACCTCATTATTCTCACTTCTTTTTCTATCTCTCTCAAATCATTATTTCATTATTCTCGTTTTAAAAAACCCAACCAAACACTATCTAAAAAATTCTTCTCAAAATTTTCTTTTCAAAACTCATCCAAACACAGGATTTTTGGCTAAGTGGCCAAAAAAAATATGTACCATATGTTTTCCGCAATAGTGTATTACTATCGAAGCCAATCAACAGATACTCCCTCCGTCCCTTTTTAAATGTGTTACTTCGTAAATCTAATTTATTAAAAAAACATCATTATTACACAGTTCACATCAACTTTTTCCTTCACTTTACACTTTTCACATCAACTTTTATCTCTACTTTTCAAAATTATTCTCCACTTTTACCCATTAACTTTACCCACTAACTTTTCAAATGGGAAAATTGATAATTGTACAAAATTTTACCCATTAACTTTTCAAATCACACACTTATTTAGGGACAACCCAATGGAAATGTCTACATTTAAAAAGGGACAGAGGAAGTATCCCTCATGTGCAGGAGGCTTCAAATGTGAGTCATGTGACCTCCCAACCATGTCAAAATAATCTGCACTAATAGTTCAGTCCATAGATTTCCAAGGAAATACACAGACACATAGTATAGAGTGGTAGGCGTAAATAAGAATTTGTACATAAAATGCACAAATGAGTTGGTTTGGGACCGTTTCATGTCTTATACGGATGATCGAAGCCGTTACTTGTTCCCCATAAAAAATCAGCTCAATCGGATACCTGTAAATGCTCCATCCATTTATCCAGTTTTTTATTCTGAACCAAAAATTGGATGAACGGATGGAGCATTTACCGATATCCAATCGAGCTTATTTTTATCCGTGGTACATGTAAACAATATTTTGAAAAACACGAAGCGCTGTGATCATTCGTGTGAGATCTGAAGAGACTCCAAATAAAACAATTTGTACATTTTGTACAAATACGCACACCCCTTGCTTGGGTGTACCATATGCACCTATTGTATGGTCTAGATTGTGCCACCTCATCGGCAATCGTAACATTTTTTAGTTTTTCATAAATTTTAAGCGATATGATTTGTAACATTTTGGTGTGTCTCGTAACTTTTACAAAAAATTCGTAACTTTTACAAAAAAATTTGTAACTTTTATAGGGGTGTGTATTGTAGCCTTTTCAAAAAAATAACTGTACACATATGTTTTCCGCAGTAGTATATTATCCAATCCAATCAACGGATATCTCCCTCCTCTGCAGGTGGCTTCAAATGTGACCTCCCAACCATGTCGTCCTCTACCACTCTCATCATCAGCCTCCATTACCCACACTACCAATCCAAACAACCACTGCCACGACCATGGTTTCTCATCCTCATCCTCGTCATCAAATCTCTCATTTCAAAAACTAACGTAAACAACAACAACATCCCATAATACCAAACAAGAACCCAAAAAAAACCATCCGGTACAGCCTGAGTGAACTCTGCCGCCAAGGTCAACCCCACCTTGCCCGCCAAGGCGCCAACTGTTCGACACAATTCCCCTACTGAAAACCGTGCTTTGGAACACAATCATTATTGGGATTATTTGGAATGGCATGCCTGGTGTTGTATTCCCACTTCCCAGATTGTGTCAACTCAAGGCTTGTGCTGAGGCTCGGCAACTTGACATTGGCAAAGCTGTTCACTGCCACATTTTGCGTTCTGGTTTAAATCCTAGTAGAATTGTATGTAATTCACTGTTGAACATGTACTATACTTGTTTGAGCTCAACCGTTGAGGAAACGGGTTATAATGATGATTTGGAGTGTAAAGTGTTCGATACCATGGGTAAACGGGGTGTGATTGCTTGGAATACAATGATTTCTTGGTATGTAAAAACAGAGAGATTTGAAGAAGCATTTAGGAGTTTTTGGAGGATGTTGAAAATTCGAATAAAAGTGACTCTGTGAGTTTTGTCAATGACTTCCCGGCTGCTTTGAGGATGGGAAGCATTAGGAGAGCAAATTTAGTCTACGGTTTCCTTCTTAAATTGGGAAGCAAGTACGCTAATGATCCGTTTGCGTTGAGATCGGCAATTTTCATGTATGCTGAGCTTGGTTGTCTTGACTTCGCTAGAATTGTTTTTTACCATAGTTAGGAGAGAAATACAGAGGTTTGGAACACCATGATTGGTGGATATGTTCAGAACAATTGTACAGTTGAAGCAATTAATCTGTTTTTTGAAGCGTTGGAGTTAGAACGTCCTGTTCTTGATGAAGTGACTTTTCTCTCAGCTTTAACTGCAGCTTCACAGTTCCAGCGGTTGGACTTTGCTCAACAGCTACATGCATATTTAATGAAGGATTCTGCAGCATCGCATATCATGGTATGAAATGCCATGACTGTCATGTACTCAAGGTGAAATTTGGTTGATATGTCCTTCAAGATTTTCAGTAGAATGCGCAAAAGAGTTGCTGTTTCGTGGAATACCATGGTTTCTGCTTTTGTGCAGAATGGATAGGACAATGACGGGTTGATGCATGTGCATGAGATGCAACAGGAAAGATTCACGATTGATTCTATAACTGTAACTGCTCTACTCTCAGCAGCGTCAAATCTCAGGAATCTTGTTGTGTTGAGAAGGACTTCAAATATTTGAGTCAATGGAGACAGAATATGGAATTCGGCCTTCACATGAGCCCCACTGTTGCGTGCAGACATGTTAGGGAGAGTTGGGAGGGTGGTGGAAGCTTATGAGTTTGTCAAAGAATTGGGTGAAAAGGGTAATAACTTAAGAATTTTAGAATCCCTTCTTGCGGCTTGTAGAAAGCATGGAGAATTTGAATTAGGAAGAACTGTTGCAAATAAGTTGCTTCAAATGGAGAGGGGGAAGGGCTTGTCAGGTTATCATGTTTTGCTGTCTAGTATACATGCAGAGGAAGGGCATTGGGAGTATGTAACAGAGTGAGAAGGGATGCAGGAAAAGGGTTTGACAAAGGATGTTGGCTGCAGTTGGTTTGATGTGGCTGATAGTGTTAACTCTTTTGTGTCTAGAGATCACAAGCACCCTTGCTTTGATGAAATATACAAAACATTGGAACAATTGGCTTTAAAGCTGAAAGACGCTGGTCATAGGCCTGGCCTTGGCTCTGAAATAGGCTCAATTTCTGAGTTTGAGGAATGAAGGACATTACATTCTAGATTTTGGTGGCATAGATATTCAGCTGGAGATTAATCACTTCGTGGAAAACCAATCCACAAGCTGTGGAATACAGGCTTGGTTAAGTAAGTAGTGGCAGATTTCACAGGAAGTTCTATGAGAGTCCGTTGGGAAGTAGGGATAATAGCTTCCCATGAGAAGTTATGTGGATAGGTGAGCACGAACCTGGTTAAGTGAGCATGAATCATGTTGCTACTTTAACATGAAGATTATATAGTAAACTCTTTTGTTGTTATCAATTTTTAAAAACTAACTGCATCATCTCGCACTGTTGGATCTCAATGGAGCATCAGGGATAACAATGATAGCACAAATGACTCCCCTCTTGGATTTCAGATAGGGTAAGTCAGATTAGCTCAAATATTTGAGAAGGCACATCTTATTTCTTCTCACTTACGTTTGACCTGTTTTTTAACTGCTTTTACATCTGCTAAAATATCTGTAATTTTGCTGTAGATGAGGATGCCAATCATTGGTCCTAACATGGCTGCGGAATTGCCCATCACTGTAATTAGCATATTGAATCAGGGATCACGGTCCTCTTTCCCAACAAGCATGGATTTTCTATCTGGTTCTATTGACTCTCCTTTTAGGTCAGACATTTAGATTGTGTGTTCAAATGCAGTCTGCATTAGTCAGTGATCCATGTGCTGCTGTGAACTGTATAAAATGGAGTCCCACTTGTTTTTTAACAATGGGCTGTGGAATATCTCATGATCCTTGGTGAGTTAGTTGCTGCTTATGCGTATAATCTTCCAATTATGCATTAACTATTGTAGCATCTGAAACATTGAAATATCTCATGAGCTGAATTGATGCAGTTGATTAAGATAAAAACTATTTTCTTTGTAATGAAGCAGGTGTTGCATATGTAAAATACATCTTGCATATGTATATCCCGGCAAAGCTGACATTCTGAAGCATTTGGAGGTCAGTTCCGGCTTTCATATTGTTTAGATTTATGAGTATAGATGCATATTCCATACTATTTTGTTTCTATATGGTAGATTCTTAGCCTTCAGATTGAGTCTCACATTGGCATCGTAAATGATCTGACCTTTGCAATTCTCTGCTCTAAACTTTTAGTTGTTACCTGTGGAGAGGACGAAACTATTAAGGTGACTTTCGACTTTCTAGTCTCCTATAGTTCTATTTCTTTTCCACTCCAGCATATACTAACTGTGTCCATAACTGGAGGTGTGGGATTTGGCTACGGGTGCTGAGTTGTTTACTATTGAAAGGCATGGGTCTCCTGTTTGTTTGCCCTCACATAGCAGATGATATTTTTTAAGGATTAAAATTGAAGTCTTTATTTTCTGCTTGTAGCCTGTATATTTGTTTTACTTGCCTAATGTTTTTAGGCATTTGCATCCAATTTTAAGCTTCTTTATTCATCCTTCACGAATGGAAAAACAAAATTATGGAAATATCATAACCCTGGAGTCGAGTGTATATTTGAGACAACGGTTGGAGGGTGCACAAGGGTGGCTTGTAGCACAGATGGCAGAAGGTAGGTCCTGTGAACCTAGTTTACCAAACATAGTTTTTGGGCATCTCGTATGTATAGAGGACAAACTGAAAAACAAATGGAGTCATTAAATATATTGTAGGTTTTTTGCATGTGGTACACTCCAAAATGGTAATCCAACTTTTCAAATGGAATCATAGAGAAGATGGTCTGGGAAGAAGCTACAATGGATTGCAGACACCTTCTTCCAGTAATAATGTGCAGTTTGATACAACAAAAAACCATTTCTTGGCAGAATTGGGACATGGGTAGTGGTAATCTCTTGACTAATTGTATAATATTTGATCTCCACAAATGGACATCTGTTCGACAAAAGTAAAAAACTGCAACAGTTGATTTTTAATTTCTTGAATCTGAAGGCAAATCCATACTCGTCCGTTTCAACAAGGATGGGACATTACTCGCTGCATCTATGAGAAGTTATGAGATCAATCAGCTATTTCTGTCATTGCAAGCTTATAAAACACCTTCATCCATTGCCTTACTCAAGTCAGTTCCCTAAATCATGTCGGGGGGATCTAAACCGAATCCTTTGTTTACCATTTGATGTATTTTAGAAGTAATATGCTTTCATTATCTCATGCTGTCCTATTTCATTATATCGAGTTACTGTACTTCTTGATTAATAAACTGGAGAACTGCGCGAACTGAAACCAAGTGAAGAAAAAGTCTTCTTGATTGTTATAATACAGGTTAGATAATAGCCTTGGTTTATATAGCCATTTGTGGTTCACTCCAAATCTGCATATAGAGGCATAGACACATAGTTTGAGCTAGTTTTTGAATCTTTCCATGCATCATGTCTTGTACAGTAATAGAGATTTCACAATGGATTTCTCTCTTGAAATTTTTGGAGAACAGTACCAAATTCATTTTTCAGTTTTGTTCCCAGTGAATGAATGACACGAAATGTTTGTGCTATTTGGTTGAGAAACAAGCTTTGGTTTTTCAGTGTTGATGCAAGTAAATGAGCCTCATAATAATTTGATGAGGTGTGCGTTGCCCTGTTAAATTCTGTATTTAGCTCTTGGGCTGATTGAAGTTACATATTAAGATGATCAATTCATTGGTCATTAAAACGGTGATTCTTGAAAAAAATTTGGTGTGATTCTGTCCTTTATTCTAGTAGTTTCTGCATATTGCAACCCCTATATCGGTTAATTTTTTCAAAACTGAAAATTGCATTGGGTACCGCTTTCCAAAAATTTCATGAGAGAAATTTACAGTGAAATCTCTACTACTGTAAAAGACATGATGCATGGAAAGATTCAAAAGCTTGCTAAAACTATTTGTATTAACATCTACAGGTCCTATTTCTTTTGTTACAAAAACATAGGAGATCAGGAAGGCGTTCATCCAACTGATGCTACAGAAGAAGCATATAAAAATTGTATAGCTGATTAAAACGTACATTCATATTTAAATATAATGAATGGGTTCAAGGAATTAATTACACAATGGTCCTTTGGACTTTGTCTAAGATTAAACTAGCAATCCAACTCCAAAGCAATTTGGCTCTCCACTCCATAAGTTTTCTTGATACGGCAGATCTTGCTCCAATAAGTAAGTCATGAACTGTTCTTGAGAAGTGTCTTCGGGAGTGAACAGATTATTGCCAAAAGCATCAAAAGCAAGATCGAAACTTTGTTGCACCTTCGATTCCAATAGAGAAACTGGTTCTTCAATATAGCCAGCCACCATGTCTTGAGAAGTGTCTAGTGCCACCGGTGCTGAGGAGGCTAAAACATGGCCCGACGGAACAACTTCGGGAGTCAATGGATCATAGCCAAAAGCATCAAAATCATGATCGAAACTTGGTTGTTCCTCCGATTCCAGTAGAGAAACTGGTTCATCACTCATCCTCGACGAATGACTTCCTTGCCTCTCCTGTTCCCAAAGTGCTAAAAATTCTTCAAGTGTAAATTCATTCGGATCATCACTCATTGTAAAACTCGGTTCTTGCACAACTACTTCTTCTACAAAGGGCATAACTTCCGTTTCCGTTGCTGCATCGATATCACAAACCATCTTATGTTCTTCCACAAACTCTGTTCTCACACGCTTGGCGAGTTTCGGAGCCATAACATCGTGATCAGTAGTAACTTCTGTTCGTGGTGCCGCAACAATATCACCAAACATCTTTTGTTCTTCCAAAAGTTCTGTTCTAAGACGCTTGGGGGTTTGCGGGGCTATAACTTCTGTTTGTGGTGCCGCAACGATATCACAAAACATCTTCTGTTCTTCCACAAACTCTGTTCTAAGACGCTTGGTGGGTTTCGGGGCTATAACCTCGTCATCAGCACTAGCAACCTCAAGATTCTTTACCGTTCGAGACTTCTTGGTGCTCTTGGAGTCATCTCTCTTTATCCTACAAAGAACATATTCTACCCTACTTTCATCAGTGTTACCTCCACAGAGGGAGTACTCATGCATGATCCAATGGCCTTTTCTCTCGCTCCTGTCCGTCATACCCGATTCGTTTGTAATTTGAAAGCACATCATTCTCTTGTACCCTATCACACAACCGTCGTCGTCCCATACTTTTTCAAGAGCGGTCTCAGCATGCCATACACCACAACCGGCTGTTCGTGCAATCCGGTTTTTGCTAGCCTTTATCAAAGTCGTGAAAACATAAATAGTACCTTCTGTCTTCACTATATTCCCTTTATCGTCTCTGGTTTTGGATATCTTCCACGGGTCTTCGTCCTTGAAAACCTGCCACGGGGCTTTGTCGTGAACCCCATACATATCGCGTTCGATAACGATATCACAAGGCAGCGGTAACCCCTTGGATTTCCTTCCAAGATAGAACACAAGAAGTTCTTCATCTGTAGGCATGAAGAGATAGCCTCTTGGTACACTCATGTTGTTACTCTCGTCTCTGTTTCTCTCACGGTTTTTGTCTCTCACGTTACTTGTTCAGGTAGTGGTATTGGTAGGTTAAAATTGTATCATTATGGGGGTATATATACACAAGTGGGGGGCGGCACTATTAGGAGATCTTATTTATTTCCTTATTTCTAGTTTCCTAATTTCTAGCTTTCTAGAGTTTTATTTCCTTAATTGGTTTTGCTTGGCCCCTACTTCAAGTTATATTCTTAGGGCATCCACAATGGGCTCGTTAAAAATAACTCCTAAGTTGACTCCTAAGGTGTACATAGGGGTGCACATACACCGGGCTGGGCTGGATTCGGACCGGGCTTATACTAGATAATAACGAGATTAGTGCATTCCCAAGCCAGACTCATTTACCAATTGGGCTTCAATTAATTTTCCCAAGCCCTACCCAAATAAAATTTTAATTTCCCAAACCCGTCCAAGAAGCCCATTTATCTTACTAAGCATAGTATTATAAACATAAATTAATCAACCATAACGATTACAATTGCAATTCACAACCATAATAATATATTTAAAGTTCTAAGTTCTTACAAAAATATTAAAAATAGTCCTATAAATTAAAGTGCAATTAAAATATTCAAAAAGATGGAACTCTCTGATATCTATCAATCTCTATATGTAGTATTTAAATAAAATATTATTTAAATCGGGCTGAGCCGGGCCGGGCTGGGCTGGGCTTTAGAGGAGTTTTCCAAACCCAGCCCATTTAGTAAACGGGCTTAAAATCTCAACCCAACCCAGCCCTATGGGCCTGAATATTTATCCCAAGCCCTAAAAAAACCGGGCTGGGTTGGGCGGGCTGGGCGAGCTACCGGGCCGGTGTGTACACATGACATAAGTCTAATCGAGGTCCTTTTTCCACTCCTAGAGTTTGCTAAATTTAGAGTTTGGGTCCCACTTGGAGGTAGTTACAAAGCTACCTAAATTTAGCTAATGATTTAGTCAAGAGAGTGAGATGTTTAAAAACCCCAATGATTGAACCCATTCATTATATTTAAATCTCAATTGTTGTTATATGCTGCGCAGGTTAATTTGGGGTTTATGTCACAAATTTGGCTCCACCAAGTATGGCGCTACATTTTTTTTTTTTTTTTTTGGTGCTGCGGAAAATTAAAACATTAAAAGAGAGAAAACGAGTTTCACAAGTCAGAACCTAGAACAAGGATATTAATCCCTAGCATGGCTCCTCCCGAGCCAGTCATCACACACAAAAATGTGTACATAGAGGAGAATCCTCTGTCACGACCAAATCTTCCTGTTGTTCAGCTCCCAACCTAGCCAAGTGGACGAGCACTAGAGTTTGCCTCCCTGAAAATATGCTTGAGAGTAGACTGAGTCCGTTCGAGAAGCACTTTAGACTCACGGATCAGATTGTTGTTGGGGTGGTCAGCCATGGTTTCTTCATTGATCAACTGGACTGCTGTGAGGGAGTCCGATTCGATGAGGATGTTGTTGTATCCCTTTTCGAGCATGATTGTGAGACCTCTGCAGATGCCCCAAAGCTTAGATTCCAGGATTGAGACCTGCTGGAGTTTTCCAAAATAACCGAGGAGCCATTTGCCTCCATGATCTCTGAAAAAGCCACCAAATCCGGCTTTTCCATTGCTTTCATAGACACATCCATCGGTATTGAGTTTTACTCCCATTGTTAAAGTAGGCAACCATTTAATTAGAATCGAGTTAGGAGTGCCATTATAGAGAGGGAATTTAAAAGCTTCCGAGATTTCAGAGGCGTAAGCTATGATGTTTCTATGGCTAACATCCGGATTCACATCAATGTTGTCAAAACTTTTCTTATTGCGATCATTCCAAATTTGCCAGAGTATGACTATAAAAAGCACTTTCCATGCAGTTCCCAAAAAAAAAGTATGGCGCTACACAAATTTTTTTTAAAAAAAAAAAAAAATTATGTTTCCTTCCTAGGAAGATTTTGAGGAGTGGGTCAACAATCAAATCAGCATTCAATAGCTGATTCATGACTTGCTGACTTAAATTACTAATTTTTCTTCGTAAATAAAATCTTACTACAAAATTAGTTATGAATACATATTTTATTTTATTTTTTTTAACGTTCATCGTCTTCAGAAAATTTTGTTCAAATCATATTTCAACTTATCTTTTTATGAATTCTACGTAGGATTTGTGATATTTTTAGCGAAAATATTAGTATGTTCTCTATAACTTTTAAAACTTTATCCTTGTACATGTACTACAGCGGATGTGTTATTGGTAGGCCATAAAATATTTATATATACTATTTAACTTAACTTTTTAAACTTAATAGAACTGTTCCTCTTTTTTGGGTTAAATAAAAAGGAGTAACAACAATTATCTTTTTCACCTTCCTTTGGTTTTGAAAAGGTGTGTTAAAAGATTAATTCTGATGGAGCATTTGATGTGTCAGGAAAGAGAGGTGGTGTAGGTCTGGTGGCCAGGGATCATTTGGGACAAGCGAAATGGATTACAGCTATTCCAATTTCAAATATTCAATTTGCTGAAGCTGTGGAGGCCTCGGGATTTAGATGGGTAATGACTTTGGCCAAAGAGAAAGGGGGTGAGCACTTTTCTTTCGAAGGAGACGCGCAATGTATTATACATATACATGCTTCAAGGAGTAAAGGCAGCAACTCCGGCTCCGGCGATCTTTCTTCTTGTTTTTCGGTACCTTTGTTTTTCTGTATTTTCCTTTTCTTTTTTTTTTTTTTCCGTTTTTTAGTAGGTTGTAATAGGATTTGTTTGGTGGTTAATGGAAATTTTCTCTCTTTCTCCAAAAAAAAAAAAAGAGTAAAGGCAGCCAACTCAAGCTTTGTGGTGATCATCCGAGATACCATTAGACTTTCTAGTTCCTTTTGTAATATTTCTTTTTCGTTTTTTCCTCGTGATTGTACTAGGGTGGCCCGTGTATGTGCTCTATAACTTTGATATCTTTATTCCGCAAAAAGTCATTATGGTTTTAGATAAAGAAATAATTTCCGCTGCCGGGATTTGAACCCGGAAGAATACCTCACATCCTTGTATATGTGCTACAGCGGATATGTTATTATTATTTTTTTTTGGTGCTTACAGCGGATATGTTATTGGTATACCATAAAATAATTTTTATATACTACTATTTAACTTAAATTTTAAAACTTACAAGATCTTTTCCACATCAAAAGTACACCGGATCTGACTCCTCGCTTTGGCAATTCTTTTAATTGTAAGTATGAGCTTTTAATCGTTGTCGACGGTGCCACGGAAAAATTATTATTGAAAAAGGGGTTTGAAAGTTGCCACCCGGGTTTATATTTTTGGAAAAAGATTTATTACCCGAGAAACCTTTTAAAATAATTTCTCTATGTCAAAACTGTTTTTGTTAGTACCAAAATGTTAGTGCATAAAAGGCTTGTACTATACACATGAATACAAGTCTTTTGTGCATTGAAGTTTTGGCACTAACAAAAATGGTTTTGGCATTGATAGGAGTAACAATAATTATCCTTTTCACCTTCCTTTGATTTTGGACAAGAGTGAAAGAAAGGAGAGTCAAGTGATAGGTTTGCGGAGTTTTTCAAAATTCTCTATTTGCAACTACGAATTAAAACCACGAGATATTTCTTCGCCCCTCTCTCTTCACTTTCTCAATTTGCAATCTTTACCATCAAAAACACTTTTTGATGGCAGACATGTGTGATCGTGCATCACATGACCATACCTGACCGGCACCCAAATTTTTCTCATAGTTTTGACTTTTGAGAACAGAGTTCAGAATCAAAAGAACGTGGATGAACATTTAGTGTATTATACTGCCCTCTCCTCTCTGTTATGAATTTCTGGGAAGTAGTTACTATGTTCTACATGAAGATGGGGTTTGATCTGAGGGTTAAAAACATTTTCGTATCTCTAATTTTTAAATTCAAAATCCTAGATAAAGAGGTTTCTTTTTATGGTTTTGATTCATGCAGTCAATTCCCCCAAAAAATTGAGATTCCTCCCACTTTCCGGAAACAAATTAGATGTCCATTCTTCTTCTTCTTCTTCTTCTCCTCTCTCTCTCTCTCTCTCTCTCTCTCTCAATTGCCTTTTAATTGTTTCCATCAGAGCATCCCATTTACAGTTGCGCATCTTGAAATTGGCCATGGCTGTTTATCGGCGTTTGGTAGAGATTGGCATGGGTCCGAGGGCGTAGTTACTTAGGTTGATGGCCCAAATTTCTATGGGCTGGGGTTCTTCGAGGGGGACACAGTTTACTATGGAGCTAACCCTAGTCATGGTTCTCCCTTAGCATGGTCCGGAGGTCTCATCCACCTTTGGCCCCGAGCTCCTTGTGAGTATAGTGTTTTCATTGCGGGGGTCACTTTTTACTTTACCGTGTGTGGAGGATGATGGATTAGGATAGTTGCACCTTGCGGTTGATTGTGATTGTGCAGGGTCCGACGACAGAGTTTACCGACAGATGATTTACATAGTGGTGGCCTTGGTTTTCTCTGGTCCGGGGGGCTACCTCCTAGGGCTGACTCTGTCTATCATAATCGATCTTTAGCTTGGCTAGGGATTTCACCAGTCTCTAGCCCTATCCTTGACCGTTTGATATGACCGCGGGTTACCCTTTACCTTTGATTGGAATTTATCTTCTATCATTATAGATGGCCGCGAGAAACTGTGGAGGGACGATGTTTTGGAGGTTGGACTATGATGTTTGTAGCGTGGGGCGGACTAGGCATGTGTTCAGTAGACGGGTTCTATGGGAGGGTACCTGTGGGTTTTATTGCTTGCCAAACTGCCAGAGGTTTATCTCATTCGGTCCTGCTCTGCATTTGTTGTCTCCATTGTTGAGGGTCAGCCATTCTGTATCTTATGTTTCCAAGACATTATAGTTATTTTCCATGGCCTTGCGGGTTGTGCATGGCATTAGATATCCTTTTAGTTGCGCTTAGTACTTTATGCATATTTATCCTATCTTGGCGGGTTTTGCTAGGACTTCCTATTTTCCAACACCGGCAGGTTGTGCCGGGGAGCTCACTCGTTTCTTTTTGTCCTTCTTGGGGTCTGCCCCTTGTAGGCTGTATATTTGCTTAACCTCTTTTAATTTCAAGCCAATTTACCAACAAAAAAAAAAAAAAAACAAAATATCACACACGGACTAGTACACGAGTAATATATGAATGGAAATGAATTACAAGCCTTTTGAATTAATTCCTTCAACATTTTTGGTTTCCAACCTTTTATTTCCTTTTGAATTAATTCTTTAACCAATTTTTGGCCTCTAATGTATATCATACTAATATGGATTTATTTTACAAATCAATAGATTGTCATGCATGCTCCAAGATGGAGAAATTGTGTTCAACTTGATACATGGACATTTAGAAAAGAGATGATGAGGAAGTTCAAAGACATTCATCGTCAAATAGATAAAGATTGAGAAGAACATGCTTGAAGACTACGCGTAGTTTGTTAAGAAGATTAATCTCTAGCTTCATGTTAACTTGTTTTCGTTACGCTCCTCTTCCGGTATCCTTTTTTTTTTTTTCTTTCCCCTTTTATGTCTTAGTATCCCACGTGAGACTTTTAGTCATGTTTTAGGTATTTCAAGGAACTGCGAATGCGCTATTTTTTGGACATTTTTTTTTATGAAAAATGCTAGAGGCACTAACTAATGTACCAACTATCACACTAAATGTGCATGTGGCACTCTCTTAGCGGATGACTCTATCCATGTATCCAATAATGCATTAATGTAGTCGTGCTATGTGTACATTAAGTGTAATAGTTGGTGTACTAGTTAGTGCCTCTAACATTCCTCATTTTTTTGCTTCATTGAATTGATCATGTTCCGTAATTAATTAAATCCTTTATTAGATGAACTCTATTTAAAGCTCCTTTAAAAACACTACTTTGAGGAGAAATCAGCTTGGTTGGCGGGTCAAAAAACCATAATTTAATTTAACTCTATTCAAAATGTGTTGCTTCGTGCCTTTAGGTACGGACAAATCCTAGTTCTACAATATTAGCTGATGACTGATGTGGCAATTCAACTCCCACAATTGCAATTCAATTGTAATTATGAGTTTGTTTTTCTTTTTCTTTTTTTGGGCGCAATGATAATGTAAAGCTGGAATTCCATTTGAGGGCATGCATAACCAACAAAATAAAAATTCACTACCCTTGCACGGCTTTCATTGGTTCCTGAACCACAATGCTTATGGGGTATGTATGCAACAATGCCAACCGCCTTCCCGTGGGGAACCACTTCAGGCTCCACACAAAAATCATTTAAGAGATTTAAACGAAATAAATTTTTATGTTCCTCGTAAAATTTCAATTCAATCGGATATCAATAATAGTTTTATTTCTATTCAGAAATAAAACAACATGGATAAGGACTTGATCATTGGGCGCATTAAAACAGTTGTTATGAAAGAAATGAATGTATCATTGGCTATATTTGATGTATACAAATTTGTATCCACAAGTATTGTACGATCTGGAGGTCCTAATTGGCGAACTCTGGGATTTATAGTATTCATTAATCTATAATAAATTCTATAGACTATGGCAATGACTTCAGAACCTGGTAAGAAGTCATATCCCTTAGTTTGCATTCTTAAATTTAAAGATTCACCTATATTTCTATCTGTTAAAGATAGGGTGAGATTGGGATAAGTATTGAAATAGACTGGTCCATGACATAGACTAGTTTCTATTGCAGCCATCATTGAGGCTTTCCAATTGTTGCATCTACCATCCCTTAAGGTAGCTTGAAGGCAAGTATCGGTACCTAACAAGGTGAGTGGTTTGAAAGCAACTTGGACAAGTCCTATATGAACATATTTGAAGTCTCTGTGATCAGGGACGGATCTAGAAATTCTGCATAGCGGGGGCACCAAATTCTACTAACCTTAAAGACAAATGGAAAAGGCACCCCTTATTTAGGTGTGTATATGATACACACCTTTACAAAAGTTACGATTTTTTTTTATAAAAGTTATGATTTAAAAAAAAAATACGAGACACACCAAAATGTTACAATCATAGAAAATCTTACCAATCATATTGCTGAAAAATTACGAAAAACTAAAAAATGTTACAATTACCAATGATGTGGCACAATCTGAATCATACAATAGATACAATAACATAAAACTAGTTTTCACCATGTGTGCTTCGGGGGTGTTCCGCTAGGGTAGTTTTGTTTTAAAATTACCTTTGGTTTTTGTGTTCACACAATTTTATGTGATGTATTATGAGAGGATGACCTGTCTTAATTTTCGAAAAAAACTAGTTAATGCGACACCAATGTTTCAAAGCATAAGCACACCTTTCCTCTCGAGAATTTGTCTAGACCACTGTAGGATAATTTGTCTAGCTCATCTGGGTTACTTTTGCCAAGTGTTAAATTCATTTGGGTAACCTTTGTTTGAAACCACCCCAGCTGCCACGTAACTCTTCTTATCACCATACACTTACCTCTTGCTTTTATTACCCCATCCCATTTCTGAACTGAACCCTTCTTCTCCCTATTCACAACAACAGGAGCTGAAGCGAAGCTCCATGGCCGGAAAACTCAAGGTCTTCGATTGACGGCAATAGAGTGAACTCCGGCTCCATAGCCGGAAAACTCAAACTCAAGGTCTTCTCTTTTCTCTTCTATTTTCTATTCTTTCTTCCACCTAAAAAAAAATCCTGAAATTTCCTGAAGTTGAGCGGGGGCACATGCCCCCCCTTGCCCCTGTACAGATCCGTCCCTGTCTGTGATGATTTAAGACTTCTCTGGGATCCATAAGGTTTATTACCTTTTCATTATCTTCAATACTTTCAGTCTTTTCTAAAGTTTTAATTGCAAGACTGCTTTTAATTTGAAAAGTACCATATCTATATATGGTTTCTGGCGTTACATGGTGCTCGATCCAAAGCTTTTTACACCACACATCGGTGTGGGCTCGTGTGGCCCCCAGACGATGTTTGATGGAAAAGGCCCTGGAGCGTTACGTGCTGGTGCTTAGTTACTACACCTATTTACATTTACCTAATACACCCCCTACCGCCGCCCGTCTCGGTTCTTGCTGGCTTTGATCGCCATTGGTTTTGAATATTTCCCATGGATCTTCGTCGGTGAAAATCTGCCAGGGAGCTTTGTCACCAGTACCGTAAATGTCGCGCTTAATAATGAGATCACAAGGCAAGGGTAAGCCCATAAATTTCCTCTCAAGATAGTAGGACACGAGAAGTTCATCCGTGGGCCTGAAAAGAAAACCTGGTGGTATGATCATGTCTTCCGGAGAGGGCTCTCTGTCTATGATCTTTGATCTTACTGCTACTCTCTCTCACAAATACTCTCTCTACGCTCTTTGTAATCTCACACGTTATTTGAGAAATTGTATGTGTTGTTGAGAAACTGTCAGGTTATAGGGTATATATATACACCATATAAAGGCGGCAGATTTGTGTATTTGTTTCCTAACAAGAGTTGTACTGGAGAGAAAAAAATAGGAAACAAGCAAGACTAATTAGGATTAGGAAACTTCTTGATTTGATCACATTTTAATAGATACGAAAAACAAGACTAATTAATATTGGCATCTTTCTCTTACAGTTTGTTTTACGCTCCATTCGGACGGCCCGAATGGGTCCAAACATTTTGGATATCAACAAAAGAATTCTGGAAAACCTCATGGGTCATGGCTTGTAGGTCAAACAAAAAAAGGTTTTATTTTTAATAATATACGAAGAAAATTAAAGTAGAAGAGGGAAATTAAGGTGGTCATTTAGGAAATAAAATTTTATTTATTTTCTCTTCTTCTTTCATCTACTTTAGAAAAAAAAAAAAAATTAACGTTGACTGATATTTAATTTTTTTTTCTTAGGATCACAAAAATTATTCTGTGTGTTCCTGTGCATCGAGCAGTAATAACACTAATACATACTTTATATAAGTGTGCTTGTGCCTCCCAAGTCTCCAACCCCATCCAAAGTAATCCTGAAGAGCATAGTAATCTTCTTGCAGAATTAGACAAAAGAATTAAACAAATGTCTATCAATGTTATCTCTGAAGAGATAGAATCAGAAGGAATTATTTCGGATATGGAAACTCCAATTTTCCAACAAATGTCTTTAAAACCTTTTTTTGTTTGACCTACAAGCCATGACCCATGAGGTTTTCCAGAATTCTTTTGTTGATATCCAAAATGTTTGGACCCATTCGGGCTGTCCGAATGGAGCGTAAAACAAACTGTAAGAGAAAGATGCCAATATTAATTAGTCTTGTTTTTCGTATCTATTAAAATGTGATCAAATCAAGAAGTTTCCTAATCCTAATTAGTCTTGCTTGTTTCCTATTTTTTTCTCTCCAGTACAACTCTTGTTAGGAAACAAATACACAAATCTGCCGCCTTTATATGGTGTATATATATACCCTATAACCTGACAGTTTCTCAACAACACATACAATTTCTCAAATAACGTGTGAGATTACAAAGAGCGTAGAGAGAGTATTTGTGAGAGAGAGTAGCAGTAAGATCAAAGATCATAGACAGAGAGCCCTCTCCGGAAGACATGATCATACCACCAGGTTTTCTTTTCAGGCCCACGGATGAACTTCTCGTGTCCTACTATCTTGAGAGGAAATTTATGGGCTTACCCTTGCCTTGTGATCTCATTATTAAGCGCGACATTTACGGTACTGGTGACAAAGCTCCCTGGCAGATTTTCACCGACGAAGATCCATGGGAAATATTCAAAACCAATGGCGATCAAAGCCAGCAAGAACCGAGACGGGCGGCGGTAGGGGGTGTATTAGGTAAATGTAAATAGGTGTAGTAACTAAGCACCAGCACGTAACGCTCCAGGGCCTTTTCCATCAAACATCGTCTGGGGGCCACACGAGCCCACACCGATGTGTGGTGTAAAAAGCTTTGGATCGAGCACCATGTAACGGTGCTCCACATGGTGTAAATAGATGTACAATGATAGATATTGGAAACCGTATGTGGTAGTAAATAAGATGAATCATTGGATTGATGTGAATCTTGAAGACTTTGATTTCCATAAATCAAGTCCGCTTGTTTTAGGCTAAACTAGCATATGCACGGCAATAGAAATAAAAAAGATTTCAAAAATGTATTTTTTTATCACGGCATATGTAAATCAAGATAAATAGGTAAATAATATTAAATTATCTTACTGTTAAGACCAATTGAATTTAATAATACTTTATAGCAGTGTTTTCAAATCGGGATACATACCGTGTATCATTTTTTTCATTGTATAAATTGTATCGGGATACGTATCGCATGTCTTAAGATACGTTTGATGGAAGAGTATGAGTTTATAATGTTTAGTTAGACATGATTTTGGGGGAGGGAGAAATAATTAAGGCAAGGGTGGGGAAGGAGGGTATTTATATTACACTTAAAACTCTTTTTTTTTTGCTTGGTGCAAAATGGCAAGAATCCATCCATATTTATACTACTCAATGGAAGGGTCTAGTACAAAGATATTTTCATATAAGATAAACTTTGAGGCAGATTCTAGAATTACAGATGTAACTAATTCACACAAAAAAATCTAGATCTTTCACAAGGATATTGTAGAATTTCTAGAAGATAGATAATATAGAGCTTCTAGAAACTAGATATTTATATCTACTTCAATAATATCTTTAATCTTTGAACTTTGTCAACTGGGCTTATTTGGACTTTATTTTTCTTGTGCCAAAATACTAAATCTAGCTTATTCTTCAACAACAATAATCATAATTTATATATGATTAAAAGTAGTTATACCTAATGACATCAACAGACTATACTTACATTTACAAAAATAAAATGTTTTTAAGATGCAAAATTTCAAATCTCTCAATTGGGATCTATCACATTAAGGCTTTCTGCTGCCTTAGTTATGGAAAGAAAAGAAGAGTTTCTTTAAACTTTTGGCACAAGCTATTATATAATGATCTCTCTTAAATATACTATTGGTGATGCTTTTTGAAAAAAAAAATCTCTTTCTTTTGATTGGTTGAATGGCTAACACAAATATACTCGTTCACCAAAACAAATCTTCTTTTTTTTCCCTAGTATTTTTCTTTTTGTCAGCTGACAAAATTATTTATTTTTTGACATTGTAGCAAACTAAAAAAAAAAATTTCAATACTATTTCAATAACAACGGGTGAACTTGCTCTAATCTCCTAATGAAGCGTAACATTGCCCTTGTATGATTCAGGCAAAACACAATCAAATTATGGTTCTTTCCTCTATTCAAGCTAGCCCTACGTTGAGGTTGAATTTCTATCAAGTGTTTGAATATCGCCATAATTAGATCAAATGGCTTAGATTAATACTTTTGGGGTTCCGCTTCTTAAAATAAGGTCAGACTTTTTTCTATGAGTAATCGTAGGATACGTACCAAATCGGGATAAGCGTATAAATCGTAGGATACACGATCATATCGTAGGATTTCTATACAGAAAGGATACAAGGTGCGATACGTATCGTTAAATGAAAGAGACGATATAAATCGTAGGATACGTATCGTGTATCGTAAGTTTTCAACAACTATGCTTTATAGTATAATACATCCAGGATGGTCCGATCGAACGGATCCAAATTAACATCTATGGTCATTGGGGGGCAAAAAATTAAACTTATATTTCACTTTTTAGCTGTTTTATATGATGGATTTTTAGACTTATTTATTATACCGCCAAAAATATGAAAATCATCCTACTTTCACTCTTTTGCATTTTTATTACAATGTTGAACGATTCATACATAGTAAGCAGTGAAGTAATTTGGTAACGAAAATCAGGTGTTTTAAAGCTTATCCAATTTTTTGGTAATACTCTTGATTTGTCTTTATTATTTTTTATTGATTTTTCGAATTTAATCATTTGTCTCTGTAATAGAAAGAAACAAATTTCTGTAATATTTTCTTATAGTCTTTAATCACACAACAATTGTGATTTGAACTTTTAAGACCATAAATCCAAATAGTGGCCAATGGTATTTTTGAGAAAAGCGTAAGAAAGGAAAATATATCATTCTGACATTTCAAAAGCTTTTGCTCTTCATAAAGAGGAATTAGTATTGGCATTGTATATTTTCTTTAGTATTAAATACTTTTTTGGAATATCTTAGCGGGTTTTCCACTAACAAAAAACTGTTTTTTTAAAAAACTGAGACAGGTCATTCTCTCACAATACATCACATAAAAAACCGTGAAAAACCAGTACGTTTATTCAAAAAACTAGCTTACTAGTTTTTCTTCAAAAAGTTTAAGGAGCGAGGCTAAAGCACTACAAGGTCATAGTCCTTCAATCACACCCCTCCGTACGACAATCAACTGTCAGGATTATTCTACATATAAATACTTATCTTTACGTGAAAATAGCGTGAAAATAATCTGGACCGTTAATTGTCGAACGGACAACTGTGATTGGGGACTACAATCCTGTAATGCTAGTGCCCCCGGATCCAAAAGTTTAGGAGTAATCATTCATTTCAAGACGAGGAATTACAAAAGTATAAACAAATAAACCAGAGTCGAAAATTTTCAAATAAGACGACACTAAAAATGAAATATAGATTGGCTTCAAATTTTTCTCTTCTATTATGAACATTTTTTTGCTTTTGATTGTATTTTTTTTTGTTTGTTAGACTCACCTCGTCGGGATGAATGATTAATCTAAAAACTTATTTAGGGCCATAACCCAAATCTTAGGAATTGATTTCCGCAGTCTATTTTGTAACGTGAGCGTGAGGAGAACTATGGAGGTCGGTATTGAACCCATAAGTCAAACAAGTTAGTTGATGGGCTTACCGTGTCACTTTGGGGCCGATTACGGGCTTACCGTGTCACTTTCACAACTGTATTAATCTTTGGGCCTTTTCTTTGGGGTTTCAACAAGATGACCTATTTATCACATTAATCCATCTAAACTGCATTTTAACCCTAACAACTTTAGAGCACGTTTGATTGTCGAATTATTCATAGGAGGAATTGCAGTTGAGACTAAGGATAGGGATATGGAGGGGACATGTGGGACCTACAAAATATTTGATGGGATTATATGAATACTTGGATTAGTTGTACTTTGTTTGGTTAGAGTGTGATAAAGAAAATGGGGATTATATTTTATCTTTGGATATGGAAAGAGGACTAGCTTAATATTACTTCATCCCGCACATGGGGTATTAAATGGACAAATAGTCTCACCTTGTCCAGTCCAGTGTTTAATCATGAATACATCAAACACGGGACTACGGAATAATAGAAAAAATGTAGGTCCTTAATCCTAATCCCACCTTCCTAGTTCTGCAGTCAAACAAGCCCGTTGTTGTAATGGATAGTCCTGTAATGGACAGCTTTGTGTTGCAATTGTTAGTCCTCTAATGGAAATTTAAAGCCCACAAACAACCATGTTTCTAATCAATCTATCGATTAAACTCTCAATCCTAATTTTCTAGATTTTTATTTTTTATTTATAAAGATGGAGAGAGAGAGAGAGAGAGAGAGAGAGAGAGAGAGAGAGAGAGAGAGAGAGAGAGAGAGAGAGAGAGAGAGAGAGAGAGAGGTGAATATGGAGAGAGATTTAGGAAAATGGGGAGTTAAGGTTTATTTAAAAGAATGTTAAATAAATATTATTCTGCTTTGTCTGTTTATTTTACATTTTTCACAATTGCAAATTAATTTGAATCCATTGTATTCACACATAAAATTTTTAATTCATAACATGTTTTCCGGTGGAGGTTTTTATGAAACTACTGCTGTTTTCGAAAAAATTTAGGAATCTACCGTTGTTTTCAAACTATTTATAAAAGTACCGTTGTTTTGTACTTCTCATTTTCAACTTGAGATCTTTAATGACTTCTCAGTTTCAGCCTTAGAAGTATACTAAAATTTCATCTGACGTGTCCCCGTCCAGCGTGGATCGTGTCCCCGTCTAGCGTGGATGTTTGGCCAGCGTGTCCATACATACTTCTCATGTCCAAAATGAGAAGTCGGTTTTATTTCAGTTTCACTAACTGCGAACATACTTCTTGTATACTTATTGTATACCATACATACTTCCCGTATACTTATCGTATACCATACATACTTCCCATTTCTAAAATGAGAAGTTGATTTAATTTGTATATCTGAGAAGTAGTTTAAATAACCCATTTTCGACCTGGGAAGTTAATTTATACATCTCATGTTGGACCTAGGAAGTTCAATTAAACATCTCATGTTGGATCTGTGAAGTTAATTTAATTAACTACCTGCCAAACATATTTGATGTATTTTCCAAATACTTCTCGTATTGGGCCTGAGAAGTCTTTAATGCATCTCATTTTGGACATGAGAAGTCTTTTTAACTCTCATTTTTACAAACTTCAATCGACTTATTTAGAGTTTGGGATGTATCTATGGGCTATATTAACCGATTTGAGTTTATTTTATGACTTAAGTAATTAATATGCAACTTTTTTTTAAAAAAAAATCTGAAATATTTTGAAAACGTGTTAAATGTTTTGAAATCTTTTCAATATATACTACCACTTTTAAATGTCTGAAGATGTTTTGTACCTTTTGTTTTCTTTACATGCCTCTAGCAATCAATATGAATCTCAACCCTATCTCACAGACATTGTCAGCCACTTCGTTACCCAGAAAAAATAAATGTGCCACATCCACCAATTATGTTAGTAATAAAATAAATATAAAAATTTTAAACAATAAATAAAAAACGAGACCAAATATTTATTAAAAGAAAAACTTGTTATTTCTTTTTCCCTCTAGTAAAAATAAATAAATAAGTGTGGATTACATATTTAATTGGAATTTTATGTGTGGATTATATGCTTCTTTCCGTAGAGGAACAAATGGAGATTGATGCTTGCTTATAGCTAAACCACAAAAAATAACAGTTGGAGTTAAATCTTCAAGTTGCATTTAATGAGACGAAGAAGCAAAGAAATCAGTGTCCTCAGAGGGAAGCAGAAAGGAACATTGTGAACGCATCATTTGAGAAGGCAATGTTGGAGCTTCGACAAAGCTGTAATGTGCTTTTGTAAATGTAACTTTATAGTTAAGTGTGACACCAAATTGTTGAATACTTTGTAAATGTAATGTGTCGATCCTCTCTCTCCCTCTTTTCCTTTTATCTTTCTCAAGAGTTATGGCTTGTTACTATATTATGTATATTCGCAAATAATTGTTCCTTTGTTAAGTGTAGGACCGACATTAATCAATAGAAGTTATTGGGTTGGTTTCTGGTGATACATATTTTAATCCTAATCAAAGATACAAAGGGTGGACTTAATACTATTCTGCCTATTTTTCTATGCGCACCCATATATACGGGTGTTTATATATTCATTCCTAAAGACTAATGTATTTGATTTTGTACTGTTTTTTGTAGGAAAATTGCTTGAAGTACCATGCCGAAACCCTAAATACCCTAACTCTAATCAGAAACCCTAAATCAATCCAACCCATGCCCCTTTCAAGAGGTATGAAAGAGATTTAGAGAGAGAGAGAGAGAGAGTTCGTGTGTACCTTGGTGGAAAGAGAGAGGAGCAAGATCAGTGAGGAAGAAGCTCCCCGTTCTTCTCTGCTTCAGTTTTTCTCAGGATGCTAGTTGAGAATGACGAATGTTTTGGTCGAAGAAAGGGAAAAAGAAGAGTTAAAGGTACTGCTCAGGCTCAATATGAGTTGTATAAAATACTTCTCATGTCTAATATGAGAAGTATGTTCTCAATTAGTACACCAGAAATTTCGTATATTTCTCAGGTACAAAACTCAAATAAAACCGACTTCTCATTTTAGACATGAGAAGTATGTATGGACACGTTGGCCAAACATCTATGCCAGACGGGGACACGTCGGATGAAATTTTACAAGACTTCTAAGGTTGAGACCGAGAAGTCGTTAAAGATCTCAAGTTGAAAATGAGAAGTACAAAACAACGGTATTTTTATAAATAGTTTGAAAACAACGGTAGATTCCTAAATTGTTTCGAAAAACAACGGTAGATTCATAAAAAGCTCTTTTCCGGTGCCTCTCTCTCTCTCACTCTCTCTCTCTAGTTTTAATCTCCACCACAAGCCAGCTGCCACACCTAGTTTTAATCTCCCTCACCAAAGAACACCACAACGGTAGATTCATAAAAAGCTCTTTTCCGGTGCCCCGCGCGCGCCTCTTCTCTCCTCCTCCTATCCTTTCCTAACTCCTACTCCGCCCAAGCCCCTACGCAGCTGTTGACACCGCTCAAGATCCATCATAGCCAACGCCGTTGATCGACAGGCATGGGTTCAGAGTTCTTGGTTCCAATCGGATTGGATCTGCTGGCCTTGCTCATCTGATTGTTGTGTGCCTCCCCCGCGCTTTGCCTCTCACGGTTCCCAATTGGTAATCTGTTTTTAATGGTAGTTGGTCCCATTATCGGATTTCGGTCTACCATCATCAACGTCGTTTTGGGGTAATCTGCAAACTCTGTTTGTGTGACCATACTAGGCATTTAGAGCTTCTTTTAACAAGTATTATTTCCGTGGTAATCTTCGAGAAGATGGAGATTTTGATATTGTCTCTCTATAGTTTTTTTGGATGGTCTATACTTCGGAGAGTTTGGAATTGGTATTACACAGGCAGCTCTTAGTTGTGGGTTCTATCATCTATTGTTTGCACCACTTTATTTGGTGCTATTTTGGTTTGTTTTCGCCGAGCTGTGATGTGTTTGCCTTCTCGTCAAGATCTAATACTCCTTGCTTGATGCTTTCTGGAGTTAGCTACTGCACGGATTGATTTGTTTCATCTTTCTATTGCATCTATTGTGTGTGATCATGACAATGTTTGAATTGAGCAAGGTGGTGAAACAGTGTGAGATCATCTCTGTGATCAGGATTGACGCATGCTAGAACCATGGTTTTGAGGCTATGTAACTAACATTAGTTGGTCGAAAGACGAGTACTTCTTGCAGGGCCGCAAGTTTGGAAGATAGTTGGGCTTAAAATTTAAAAGGAAAAGGCAAAGGTACATGACCTGATGACTTAGTATGATTTGTGAAGCTTCTGCGAATCAAGCAGGTCTTACGGCCTGAACAATGGAGTGGTTCTGGCTGGTGGCTGGATAAGAGGCCAATTAAAATGTATGTGTAAGCCAAATTGTCAACATATAAATGAACTTAGTCCTAAGGGGTCTGTAGGCTTCACAAGCAACCTGGGCAAAGCATCACAATTTGTCCATGCCCGGAAGAGCTACCTTTCGTCCTATCTGTCCTATCGATGATCCCAGCCTATATATGTATGCAAAAATAACAGATTCCGCAGGCTAGCTTCAACAATTAATTTTTATGGGAAGGAGAAAAACATATGCAGAAAATCCACTTCACAGCCTGAGATAAAATCTGAGAACCTAAGGAGCATCGTGAGTTGAGAATTAGACATGGATAGCTTGAATACAGGCTTAAATTCCTCTTACCGGAGAATGATTCTTTGTGGGTTGAGGTCTTGAGATGCAAGTCTTTATGGGAGGGGAAGAACATCTAGGAAAAACATGATTATAATGTGTCTCATTCGTGGTAAAGTGTCGTGAGAAGGCGAAAGCTACTCTGGAGAGGTACCCATTTGTGAAAGGGTGACGTCACTTGTACTAAATTCTGGCTGTACCCCTGGTTAGTGGACCACCCGCATATTGAGGAGGGAATCAGCCAAGTTCCCAGGGAAGAGATAGGGAAAACTGTTAAGGCGTACTGGAGTACTGAGGATGAGGAATGGTGGTATGGACCTTTGATGAAATGTTGATCAGCATGTATGGGCTCCTTGCTCTCATGGGCAGTTTACCTTGTAATCTCCTTATAAAATAGAAGAGAACACACAAGGGGCTGCAAGTGAAAAAATTCCGCGGTAAAGATTGTGGAAGAAAGGGTATGCTTAGGTGGAAGTTCCTATTGACCCCTGACTAACTTTTTGAAAACGCTGATGGAGTCGAAACACAGCTGGAGAGTTGATTTTTTTTTTTTTAAACAGTTTTCTGTGATCTGAAGTAATTTGTTTCTCAACTGACGAGGCGTGTATGCTCTATCCAGTTGTGGTGGAGTCACACAACCATCTCTTTTTGGAGTGTCATTTTCATCTTTGGTTTGGATTTCTAAAGCATCTATTTTTGTTTTCCGTCCGATAAACTTAAAGCATTTCTTTTTTCCAATAAACTTTACATCTCTTGGTGGGCTGTTATGGGATGCAATGAGGGCTTGCTAATGAGATATGTTGAGCGATCCAAACAGAAATGGTTGGTCTTTCAGAAGAAAAGCCTCGACTGTCCTAGTGTTATCAAGCCTGTTTTTAACAATATTCTGCTAGTACTTCTAACAAAGTTCCTTTGGCCCTGTTCGTTTCCCAGTTTAGTTTTAGTTTTAGTTTTAATTTTGACGACATCATCATTTCCCTCATTTCTCTCTCTATCTCTCTCTACTCATTACACCTACTCACATCATCAAAACTAAACTAAACTATCTAACCAAACACAACCTTTGAAATCTTTGCAGTTAACAAGTATGACTCTAAAGCAACCTAACCAGGCGATCCTAACCGTGTAGTGCATTATTTGTGATTTTGTATTGAACGCATTGGGATGTATGTGTAAGTGATTAAACTCACCTACAGATATTAAATATACAGTCCTGATTTTCTGATTTGCGTTGTTGGTTTATGCCAAAGTATGAAGAAAACCTTGACACTCTCCAACCAAGAACTGGTTAGGGTCACTAATCACCACCAAAAGAAAAGTAGACCCAACCACGACTTTTCTAGAAAGTTTCTAGAGACATACTCCCTTAGAATGAAAAAGTTTGTCCAGTCTACAAAACAAGACATAAATAAATATTCTAATTTCAAGTTTAATTCAAAGTTTGTTCATAAGTTAAATGAACTCATTCATATTTAGTAAATGGCTTATTTACCTTTTTGGTCCCCAAAGTATGGCCGAGTGGCCAATTTCGTCCCCAACATAAACATTTGACCAATTTAATCCCCAATGTATCAAATTTGTGTCGATTTAGTCCCAACGTCTAACTCCGTCTCCCCCTTCCGTAAAAAATGAGGGCAGTCTGGGTATTTTACCCTCCACCGACTCTCCACCACGCATTTTGGAGGGAAATCGTCTCTTTCATCATCTCTCCCTTATATACACAACTGTAAATGTTCCCCCCAAAAAACACGAAACACAAACAGAGCACAACCCTAGAGAGAGAGAGAGAGACGGAGAAGAAGATGGACTCACCACGTATCTGCTACTGCAACAAGGTGGGGAAGGTCAATACATCTTGGACTACTAGCAACCCAGGAAGGAGGTTTATTGGTTGCGAACGATATGGGGTAAAATGAAGTTCCAGAAAAGTCTCTTTCTTCTTGAATCTCCTTCAATCTTCGCCATATTATGTCTATTCTTCCATCTTTTTCGATCTTCACCCTCTATGTATTTACATTTTCCAGCTAGCACGTGCATGTGGGTATTTCATATGGATTGATCCCCCAATGTGCGAGAGATCTAGAGTGGTTATTCCTGAGCTGCTGCGTTCGATGGGGAGGCACAAGGCAGAGAAAAAAATGCTGAGGAAGAAGGTCATTTTGCTGGAAGTTTTCCTTGCCCTATCTTAGTGTATGTTTGGTGTTGTTGTGCTCTTCGTTTGGCTCTACAAATGAATGGGCTTTGGAGGATAAAATGGGGTCTACTAAGCGGAGGGTTTGGGCATGAAGGTAGTAATGGGCAATTGGGTTTTGTTTTGTAGTGTTGCCCAGACTAAATGTATATACAGTAGACTAAGTGGATATGGGGGTTAAGATGAGTTTTGATGTACTTTTTGGGTTTGTGATCAGATGCTATTGGGTTGTGTTGTATGCAAATTCTTCCAACAACGGAACCCCATTTATGTAATGAAAAGCCCTAGTGGCCCCATTTCCTCCTACTCTATCTTGCAAAATTAGATATAACAACATCATATTGAACTTCAATGCATAACATAGTCACACAAACAACTTTAGTGCAGTAGGTAATGAACCATGTGAAAATACTTTAACAGTCCAATTGGAATCCAGAATGTAGTACTAACAAACTATAGTAGGATTCCCAGATTTGTCCACAACATAAGTTTGAAATTACAATCCACAAAAACTTCACAAAGTCATAACAAGATTAGACTTAGACTTCACATACACTCAGTCATAACAAGACTGCACTTAGACTTCACAAAACAAGTACCATCTTCCACTTCACAAAAGGAAGTCTGAACTTAGACTTCACATTCCATGTAACTTATTGACATTGGCATACCTATTCCCACTTGGCTGAGTTGTTAATGTAGTTACTACTGATGAGGCATGTGATCCCTGTGTGTCTTGGTTTGCTTGTGCAAAGTTTGAAGGAACATTAACCTGCAAATTTGTATGTATGCATTAGTATGCTTAACAAGGAAAATGAAAAAATTAAATTGTGCAAAGTAAGAAGGGACATATATACCTCACTATACCCCCTAGCAGTACCCCTGCCCTTCCCCCTCACTCCCACAGTAATACCCCTGCCCCTCACTCCCACAGTAGTACCCCTGCCCCTCACTCCCACTGCTCCACCCCTCATTGTGACACCAGCACTTCTTCCCCTACCCCTTGCCTGCACTCTAACTCCTGCACCTCTCATCTTGACACCACCACTTCTCCCCCTTGCTTGCATACCACTGCCCCTGCCTTGTATATCACTACCTCCCATTGTTTGGTTGGCATTTCCACTAACTTCCCCACCCACATCTCCAGTTGCCTCATCAAGTTGTGTGGTGCAAGTTCTTCTATTGTGCCCATGAATGCCACACCTTCTGCAGTACACTGAGTTTTGCCCTAATTTCCTCAACTTCTCTGGGTCATATGGATTCAGATACTCTTCTGGGCCCCTATATCTTTTCATCTTTGGCCTACCTTGTTTTCTCCTTCTATCAGGAGGTAGAACTGGGGTGAAACCACTTTTAGGCCATCTATAGCCATTTATGGGGTTGATCAATGGTTGGTATGCCTTCATGTAGTTGGATGTGGAATAACAAGGGTGTATAAACTCTTCTGGTCTTTGGTGCCTTTCATGGATTGCTGCAATAGCATGGGCACAAGGTATCCCAGTCAAGTCCCACCTTCTGCAATTGCAAGTTCTGAAATTTAGGTCCACAGTGTATTGTTCCCCCCCTGCCCCTGTCCTAACTTGGAATTGTAACTCAGCAAACCAAATAGCTGAAGCATTTGCTGAATAGTCCTTCAATTTTTCCAACTTGTCATAGCAGTTTGGCAGTAGCTCATCATTGAATTTTTTGATCCACTCTCTCCTAATGACCATCCTTTTACTCAAGTAACATCTAATCCACTCTAAAATTTCTATGATTGGCTTGTCCCTTGCCTCCAAGATAGCTCTGTTGAAAGCCTCACGTAAGTTGTTGCACACCATGTCACATTTGACATTGTCCTTGAAGTGTGACCTTGTCCAATGCCTTGGGGCAATTTTGGCTAGCCATTCAAATGCTTGCAGGTCCTCTTTCTTCATAAATTCCATTTCATCATTGAAAAGGGGAATATGGGAAGCCTTAGCACAGGCCCAGAAGTTGTTTTCAGCTGACAAACCCTTGAATTGTTTCTGAAAGTTGCTCAGAATATGTTTACAACAATACCTATGCTCTGCTCTGACAAGTTCTTCATTTAGTAGACTTAACCCTGAAATAGCAATATCATACTGTAAATGAATATCAAAATATCCAAATGCAAGTTTTCAAATAAGAACATTATTAAAATTACCTTCTGTCTGTCATTAATGAATGTCCATTCATGTTCATTGGTTTTTGTGATGTTCAGGTCCATCTTTAAGAGTGTAATGAACCATGTCCACGTATCCTTGTTTTCATTCTCCACCACACACCAAGCCATAGGATACATGGAATTGTTTGGATCCACCCCAACTGCTGTGAGGAGCTGCCCAGATTATTCCCCTTTTAGATGACAACCATCCACCCCAACTATTTTTCTGCAACCTTCCAAGAACCCTCTCTTAACAGCTGCCAAGAAGATGTACAACCTATTGAACTTAGGCTGCCCAATTGCTTCATCAAGTGGAGCATCCATTACTATAGTTGACCCTGGATTGGATCTCCTAAGCTCCTCACAATACTCCCACAACCTCCCATATTGTTCTTGGTCAGTCCCATAAATTAGCCTAGCAGCTTTCCTCTTTGCCTTGTACAATTGGGTCCTAGAAACATCAACCCTTAGTTCCTTCCTCACTCTATCTTTGAATGCAGCAATAGGCATCCTTGGATTGACCCTTAAATCATCCATATACCTTTTAGCTATGACTGTTGAAGTTATGTTTCTGTTAGAGTAGGTTTTCCCACATTTGTGTTTGCTCCTGTAGGTTCTGACTTGGTAAGTAGACTCAGTCATGACTTTGGCAGCATACACCTCCCATGGACACTTGGCTTTACCTCCCATCCACCCAATACACTTGGCTCTAACCCTCCTCTTATCATTTTTTACTAACTTCACACATCTTTGTTGCTTGATGGCATGTTGTTTCACTGCTGCTTTGAACTCCTGAGGGGTACTGAATAACATTCCCACCTTGAATTGTGGATCTTCCATATCTGTCTCAGACCTAAACTGCTTAAAGTGGTGCTTCCTCCTATGACTGTTTTCTTCATCACTTGAGGTGTAATAATTGTTGTCTGAATCATATTTGGAATCATCATCACTCAAGATGATATCATTACCATCCTCACCAAACTGTTCTTTTTCTTCTTCCACATTCTCCCTCACCCCAACAAATTCAACATCCTCATCAACATATGTTTCATACAAATCATCATCATCTTGTTCCATATACGAATGGTCACTGTAATGCACATCATCATCAGTTGAACTATCATCTTCCACACCTTCCTCTGGTACTTCAGTTGAGTCACAAATTTTATCCCCAACCCCATTGTCATCAACATGTACATCAATTTTTCCATCCCCAACCACAGTGGGCATAACATCAAAATCATCATCATCTACCTCTATGTGAATAGGCAAGTTGGAGGAGCCCAATTGACTGTTAAGTGGCATAATTGGGTCTATGTCATGGGCCTTAATGGATGAACTACCAACTCCACCTACCTGCTCTAAATACATCACCACAGTCCTCTTATGGTCCATATTTTTTACCATTGACAAAACCCCTTGGTCATTGTTAATGGGTAAAAGTCCAACATCCAAATTATAACCAGGTATTTTGTAATAAAAGGTCACAGAAGAATCATACCCAATTTGTTGGGCCATAGCCTCCAACTGCAGAAAGGAAATGTAGTCAGTGTCCAGCCCATGGACTGTTTGAACTTTGCCCCCAACATAAACCTTCGTGGGCCTTAGAGCAAAGGTACCCCCATGGTGGACTTCAATTGAAAAATAAGGAGCATTCCTACATGGCCCTGCAAAGAAAGCCCAACATACATTCACCAATCAAATGAAAGCAAACCCAAAAAAATAACAAAATAGTGGTCCAAGTTCCCATAATTTATGTAAGTTAAAAAGCCATTACAACATGGAAAGCTTCATTCCTTAACCAAAATAAAATAATTTTGCACAGACCCACATGTTTTGATACACTACACAAACCTACGAGTATATATATATATAGACAATCTGAAAAAGAGCCCTTAAAAGGGACAGTTGCAGTTTTACCACATTTGTAGGTCAAAGGGATAAGAATCTCAGACAAACCCAGAGTACAGACATATACAAACAAATACACTCAGAACTTTTTCTTAAAAAGGTAAAGTACATAGAGTTCAGTCGATTTCACGCTGTAAATGCATACCTCTACATTCGTCGTTCCATTCTCCTTCACATTGATCATGCTCCATTGTTTGTCCACTCTCGATTCACTCTCTCTCCAGATTTGCCCAAGAAAGGGTTTTCGATTCACTCTCTCCTGCGTATTTTCTCAGAAATATGATATGTATTTCAATGGGTATAACAAAATGAGTGGTGGAGAGTCGGTGGAGGGTAAAATACCCAAACTGCCCTCATTTTTTACGGAAGGGGGAGACGGAGTTAGACGTGGGGACTAAATCGACACAAATTTGATACATTGGGGATTAAATTGGTCAAATGTTTATGTTGGGGACGAAATTGGCCACTCGGCCGTACTTTGGGGACCAAAAAGGTAAATAAGCCTTTAGTAAATGGAGGCGGTTCCAGTGACACAAAACTTGACACCACATTTGACACAACACCCTTCTGGATCCGACTATGATGTTTGGAACCGTTGATCTTTCTTATATGAGTAAAATATGAGGTCCTGCAAAATTTAGTTCAATTAGATATTGGTAAGTGCTTAATCCAAACAGTTTTGAAAACACCAGTTCCTGTCACAGTTTCGGCAAAATTGTTTGGATCAAGCACTTACCGATATTCGATTAAGCTGATTTTTTTATTGCAGGGCCCCCTATTTTACTCATTTAAACAAGATCAACAGTTCAGAACACTAGTTTGACACCTTGAAAAAAAAATCGTGTGTCAAATGTTGTGTCATTGGAACCGTCCCCTTAGTAAATTGTTTTATAATTAAGTCCTTTTGTGGGTCGGACAAATATTTTATAATTCTATAAAAAGTTATTAGTGAAGATATAATTATACGGAATATATATGGGGTTATCTATTTACATATAGGGAAATTTTTGCTTACGCCCAATGTATACTTTGAGTGAATTTTACTTACACCGCATGCACTATATTGTTAAACACTTGCACCCCTTATACTGTGGACTAATTTGAGACAGTTATTGACAAAAAAAAAGTAGATTTTTGCACAGTTCATGGCATTTTCGCTTCCAAATGCACTTTTGAAATCTCTATAGTGACCATAGAAACCATTTACAAGCCAGATAAAGCTTCCTCGGGCAAAAAAGCAGAGCATCCTAACTCTCTTTCTCTCACTCCTCTTTCTCACCTGTTCGAACTATGACTTCCGGCTCAATATAAATGGTCCTATTTGGTAAACCTAAAAATTATTTAAATTAAAGGCTGCCCCATGTAATTTTGACCTAAAATGTACATGGTATTGTTAATCCAATCAATTCTAATTGTTTTGATCCGTAGCCCGTGTCATAGCATCGTCTTACGGTTTTAAACTTTTTGGGAGTTTTTTCCCGAGATTTAAAAAACATGGTTATATTTTCTAATGGTTGTGATAGTTTTGAGAGTCTTTTTTTGTTAATTTAATTAAATTTAATACTTTCATTAAATTGGTCTGGATGATATTTGTGACAAAAAAATTACTATAAAAGTTTTATTGAGGTCTATTTTTATGTTTGTCATTGGATGGGTAGAAATTACATAAAAAAAAAATAACACTAAAAAACCTTACGATTATTTATTTTTGAATTTAAGGCTCCGATCATTCGCGTGGGGTTCAAAAAATAAAATTTGTGTCAAATCTTGTGATATTCATTGTGTTAACGGAACCGCCCCCTATATATATATATATATTCATTCATTCATCTCTTTTTCTATCTAGGTATTGGATTTCTTGGGACTAAAATTATATGGGGTACATGCTAAATCGGTTTAATTTTACGAAACGAAATGCATTCATCTTGGTTCGGACATCACAACCAAAATGTGAGAGGAAGACAGTAAAGTAGAGTGCAATGAGAGGTAAAAAGTTATCGAGCTGACACAACGGAATTCACGAGAGACTAGTTAAACTACTAGTCCAAACGAGATAGGTTCTCGAATCCACGAGATGTACATATGTGAATCCACAAAAAAAGAGAGAAAAATCTCGAAGTTGTATTGATTGAATAAAAGTTCTTTTTCCCTAAGGCTTGCCCACCTATTTATACAAGTAGTAAGCCTAGCTAATGAGGCAATGGTTGGCTACTAAGGGCATCCACAGTAGACTCTTAAAATGGCTCCTAGGTAAGGCTCCTTAAATTTAGAAAGCCATTTGATCAATTATGGTTTTCAATGGGCTCCTAATACAGCCTCCTAAGGGTGGCTTCTACGCATGGCTACTAAATCATTAGCTAAATTTAGGTAGCTTTGTAACTACCTCCAAGTGGGACCCAAACTCTAAATTTAGCAAACTCTAGGAGTGGAAAAAGGACCTCGATTAGACTTATGTCATGTGTACACCTTAGGAGTCAACTTAAGAGTTATTTTTAAGGAGCCCATTGTGGATGCTCTAAGAATATAACTTGAAGTAGGGGCCAAGCAAAACCAATTAAGGAAATAAAACTCTAGAAAGCTAGAAATTAGGAAACTAGAAATAAGGAAATAAATAAGATCTCCTAATAGTGCCGCCCCCCACTTGTGTATATATACCCCCATAATGATACAATTTTAACCTACCAATACCACTACCTGAACAAGTAACGTGAGAGACAAAAACCGTGAGAGAAACAGAGACGAGAGTAACAACATGAGTGTACCAAGAGGCTATCTCTTCATGCCTACAGATGAAGAACTTCTTGTGTTCTATCTTGGAAGGAAATCCAAGGGGTTACCGCTGCCTTGTGATATCGTTATCGAACGCGATATGTATGGGGTTCACGACAAAGCCCCGTGGCAGGTTTTCAAGGACGAAGACCCGTGGAAGATATCCAAAACCAGAGACGATAAAGGGAATATAGTGAAGACAGAAGGTACTATTTATGTTTTCACGACTTTGATAAAGGCTAGCAAAAACCGGATTGCACGAACAGCCGGTTGTGGTGTATGGCATGCTGAGACCGCTCTTGAAAAAGTATGGGACGACGACGGTCGTGTGATAGGGTACAAGAGAATGATGTGCTTTCAAATTACAAACGAATCGGGTATGACGGACAGGAGCGAGAGAAAAGGCCATTGGATCATGCATGAGTACTCCCTCTGTGGAGGCAACACTGATGAAAGTAGGGTAGAATATGTTCTTTGTAGGATAAAGAGAGATGACTCCAAGAGCACCAAGAAGTCTCGAACGGTAAAGAATCTTGAGGTTGCTAGTGCTGATGACGAGGTTATAGCCCCGAAACCCACCAAGCGTCTTAGAACAGAGTTTGTGGAAGAACAGAAGATGTTTTGTGATATCGTTGCGGCACCACAAACAGAAGTTATAGCCCCGCAAACCCCCAAGCGTCTTAGAACAGAACTTTTGGAAGAACAAAAGATGTTTGGTGATATTGTTGCGGCACCACGAACAGAAGTTACTACTGATCACGATGTTATGGCCCCGAAACTCGCCAAGCGTGTGAGAACAGAGTTTGTGGAAGAACATAAGATGGTTTGTGATATCGATGCAGCAACGGAAACGGAAGTTATGCCCTTTGTAGAAGTAGTTGTGCAAGAACCGAGTTTTACAATGAGTGATGATCCGAATGAATTTACACTTGAAGAATTTTTAGCACTTTGGGAACAGGAGAGGCAAGGAAGTCATTCGTCGAGGATGAGTGATGAACCAGTTTCTCTACTGGAATCGGAGGAACAACCAAGTTTCGATCATGATTTTGATGCTTTTGGCTATGATCCATTGACTCCCGAAGTTGTTCCGTCGGGCCATGTTTTAGCCTCCTCAGCACCGGTGGCACTAGACACTTCTCAAGACATGGTGGCTGGCTATATTGAAGAACCAGTTTCTCTATTGGAATCGAAGGTGCAACAAAGTTTCGATCTTGCTTTTGATGCTTTTGGCAATAATCTATTCACTCCCGAAGACACTTCTCAAGAACAGTTCATGACTTACTTATTGGAGCAAGATCTGCCGTATCAAGAAAACTTATGGAGTGGAGAGCCAAATTGCTTTGGAGTTGGATTGCTAGTTTAATCTTAGACAAAGTCCAAAGGACCATTGTGTAATTAAATCCTTGAACCCATTCATTATATTTAAATATGAATGTACGTTTTAATCAGTTATACAATTTTTATATGCTTCTTCTGTAGCATCAGTTGGATGAACGCCTTCCTGATCTCCTATGTTTTTGTAACAAAAGAAATAGGACCTGTAGATGTTAATACAAATAGTTTTAGCAAGCTTTTGAATCTTTCCATGCATCATGTCTTGTACAGTAGTAGAGATTTCACTCCCAATTTTACAATCCACAGTCCCTTTTTTGTCTTTATTCACATGAATTTACAATATTGACCTTCTTCAATATGCCTTTTTCACACATGCAAGGGTAATATTGTAAATTCATGCGGATAAAGCCAAAAAGGGAGTGTGGATTATAAAATGGGGAGTGTGAAAATCATTTCCCTGTCTAAAATATTCAATTCTACTCGTGATCGGTTCGTGATCGATCGGCTCATTAAAAATTTAAAACTTGATTGAGATCGACCCATTGGCAAAGGTATATAGGGGCCGAGGGAGTCCCTCCAGGGATTTTTATAAATATTAGACGTAATATGGTTATTATTTACATAATTTGTATGGTAATTATTGAAACTCTAAATAGTTTTGATTTGATGCGGTTAAAAATGAAATTTATTTTATATTGTATTTAATTAATTTCCTTCATAAACAAAAACAATCACATCAGCATTGCCATTGTCAACAATAAAACAAAATAGTATCATATACAATATATCAATGTACAGCTATATGATATATCAAGTACATTTTTACATGAAAATATTTTTTCTTAAGTTGGCCTTCAAGACCAAAATTCTGCAGGCTCTACCACTGAACTGACTTTTCTCATAAACAAGCTAAAGCTCAAACATATTTTTAAAACTCAAAAAGTTGTCAAACCAAGCTTCAAGGCCGGCCTTTGGGCAATGCCCGAGAGGCCAAGCCTAGGGCACAAAAACAAATCAGCCCAAAAGAGGGGCACCCTACTAATTTTTAGTATTAGGCTAGGTAGGGGTCTTTTGAAGCTCAAACAAGTGGTCCAATTTGGTTTTAAGGCCCATAATTGACACCTTTGCTTCTAAAAATGCAAAAAGAGTAATATTTATGTGACACTACTGCATTTTTTAGATGATATGTCTTTTGGGGACTTCATATTTTGTGCTCTTATATAATGATTAGTAAGACTTTATATAGTTTTGCCTTTCTCGCACTATGACTGTTTGCCTTTTCTTTTTTTTTTTTTCCCTCCCTGTAAGAACTATCAGGTGTTGGGCTTCATTTTTAGAACATGCCTAGGGCAATAAAAAACATTGGGTCGGCGCTGCCAAGCTTTAACAAGAAACTATTTGGTTGCCCTTGGTTAAATTATCAACCCTAGACAACTCCGGATGTATTGAGCATTAAAAAAAAAAAGTTTAAGAGAAAGATAAACACAAATTTTTCTTATTTATTAGTACTATTTTTTAAAAAGGACCAAATCTATACGTTCTTCTTATTTGCCTGATCCTTAAAAAAAAAAATAATGACAAAAAAAATGACAATTGTTCCTTTCCTATTTTCTCTCCTCAACTCGTATTATTCTTATTTCCTATTTAAAAATTGGGAATTGATAATTGCACTCCAAAAATTGATGCAGACACTCCAAGCTATAGTGATTTCCCAAAACCACCCTTTTACAAGTTTCAATTTTACTTCAGGCGCTCCCAAAGTTTTTTACTCTCAATTTTACTTCAAGCGCTCCTAAATTTTTTTACTCTTCTCCTCTGTTAACGGAAGAAGAAAAAATGGACGCCCACCCACACCCTAACCTGTAATAAAAACTCTATTGTAAATTTGGTATTCTGATATAAGGTTTCCTTGTTCTAGCTATAAATTTGTTATGTATATTTTTGAAGTTTTTCTAACCCAACTCTCTCTAACCTAACTTCTCCCATAAGCCCCCTCTTTTCAGCCGCCTCTCAGCCAGCCGCCATTGCTCAGGGGGAGGCCGAGCGCCTCACGCCAGTCTCTTGAACACCGGCTCCCCTCTCTTCCCCCTTTTTTTTTTTTATTTTCTAAGCATTTTGACTAATCTCTCTCCCTAATCCATTCAGCCAGCACGCTGATCATTGATTTCTTCTGCTCCGATCTAACATGCAACAATAGATTTGCATAGCTATGGACTATGATTGCTTCTGTCTTTACCATTTGAACTGCTAACGTTAATTGCTTCCGACTTTTTCCGTTTGGTTTTGATTCGATATTCTATTTGGAGTGCCTTAGTAAATGATGAGATAATTTGGGGATGGAGTGCCTCTTGTAATTTTTATATTTTCAAAAGGATAGTTTTGTAACTTTATTATATTTTGGAGTGCCTGCATAAAAAAAGGGAGCCCCAAAATTAGCTCCCTTAAAAATTAACCGAGTATGTTTTTGTTGTGAGTAATTATTTAGCAGTCCCGGAACACACTCACATGGTGCTCCGAATCTTTTTACGTGGGGTCCATCTATGTACCCTACACCTGGACACATTCCCACACGTAACCTTAATTTGAAGAAGTTTATTTTTTTTTATGTGAATTAATGCTCTTAAGGCACTTCGTGTGTGTTAAAACTTGATTTTAATAGCTTTCATTGCTTGCGAAAATTGATAAGCATTTAATTTCGTTGCTCATCATGTCTATCTTTACACAAATCTACCGCCTTCATATTGTGTATAAATATTCCCCATAACATGACACAACGTCTCATACAATTTCTCAAGTAACAACGTGTGAGATCGAGCAAACAGAGAGAGCCTAGAAGTAAGATCAGAGAGAGAACAAACAGAGAGCCATCTCCGGGTGACATGATCCTACCACCGGGCTATCTTTTCAGGCCTACTGATGAAGAACTTCTTGTGTTCTATCTTGGGAGGAAGATTAAGGGCGTACCGCTGCCTTGTGATGTGGTTATTGAGCGTGACATCTATGGGGTTGGCGACAAAGCGCCATGGCAGATTTTTTTTGACAAAGATCCATGGGAGATATGTAAGAACGGAATGAAGACAGAACGTACCATCTATGTGTTCACGAACTTGATCAAGGCTAGCAAGAACCGGATTGCTAGGATAGCCGGTTGTGGTGCATGGCATGCTGAGACCGCTCTTGAACAACTGGTGGACGATTACGGTCGTGTAATAGGGTACAAGAGAATGTTGTGCTTTCAGATTACGAATGAATCAGGAGTGATGGACAAGATTGTGACAAAAGGCCACTGGATCATGCATGAGTACTCTCTAAGCGGTGGCGGTGACGGTGACAATACTGAATGTGTTCTTTGTAGGATAAAAAGAGATGATTCAAAGTCCACCAAGAAATCCCTTAGGAGAGGAAAGAACGTTGGTGATGATGTTATAGTCCCGAAACCCGCGAAGCGAATTAGAACAGAGTTTGTTCAAGAACAGAAGACGAATTGCGATATTGTTGTGGCACCAACAACAGAAGGAGTTCCTTTCTCAGAAGAACTTTTGGAAGTGGAGAAGCAAGGAGAGTATTCACCGATGCATTCTGACATGGTTGGCGATTTTGAAGAACTAGATTCTCTAATATCTCTATTGGAATCGAAGGAGCAACCAAGTTTGGGTCTTGATTTTAATGCTTATGCCAATAATCTGTTGACTACCGAAGTTGTTCCGTGGGGCCATGTTTTAGCCTCTTCAACACCGGTGGCACTAGACACTTCTCAAGACATGGTGGCTAGCTATATTGAAGAACCAGTTTATCTATTGGAATCGGAGGAGCAACCAAGTTTCGATCATGCTTTTGATGCTTTTGGTAATAATCCGTTGACTCCCGAAGTTGTTCCGTTGGGCCATGTTTTAGCCTCTTCAGCACCGGCGGCACTAGACACTTCTCAAGACATGGTGGCTAGCTATATTGAAGAACCAGTTTCTCTATCGGAATCGGAGGAGCAACCAAGTTTCGATCTTGCTTTTGATGCTTTTGGCAATAATCTGTTGACTCCCGAAGTTGTTCCATCAGGCCATGTTTTCGCCTCTTCAACACCGGTGGCACTAGACACTTCTCAAGACATGGTGGCTGGCTATATTGAAGAAGCAGTTTCTCTATTGGAATCGGAGGGGCAACCAAGTTTTGATCTTGCTTTTGATGCTTTTGGCAATAATCTGTTCACTCCCGAAAACGCTTCTCAAGAACAGTTCTTGACTTACTTATTGGAGCAAGATCTACCGTATCAAGAAAGCTTATGGAGTGGAGAGCCTAATTGCTTTGGAGTTGAATTGTTAACTTAATGTTAGACAAAGTCCAAAGGACCATTGTAATTAATTCCTTGAACCCATTCATTATATTTAAAAATGAATGTACGTTTTAATCAGTTATATTCTTCTGCTGTAGCATCAGTTGGATGAACGCCATCCTGATTTCCTATTTTTTTTCTTCTTCATGTCGCCTCATTGTAGACCTGTTTGTTTCCGCAGAGAACAAAATTCGCTTTTTAAAACTTATTGAGAAAGAACATGCAAAATTGATCTATACAGTGTAAGTCAAACGCCATAAGTCCATAATCAAACACAAACACAGACTCTATTCTAATCTTATTCAAAAAAAGATTCCTTGTTCAAGTTTCTACAAAATGTATCAAAATTGACGAATTATGGTAGGAAAACTCAGAACCGATGTGAAGATTAGCTAATTCTACACACGTTTTTGTGGAAATTCTGAAAATGACTTGAATGGAAAGAGAGCATCGAATTGTTAAAAATTCATGTAGGATCAAATAAATTGTAAGGGGTCTAGAAGGTTCTGGTAAAGGGAAGTTGATTGAGGTGAGCACTAATATAGTTGTAGTAAAGGTTATGATAATTTTCCTCTCCTGATTTCGTCGCGGTAGCTCTTTTTTGTTGTATTAAAGATCATGATATTTGTGTCCCTAATATCACATATTTTCCCCATTATAGCACTGATATTTCTTGTTTACTGCATTGGGCTATTTTTTAGAGAATGAATGGTTTTGATGATGTGGCTGCCTCTGATATCAATTACTGCTTGCTGGATTTATAGCAAGATGATTTGGCCTCTAAAGGGTTTTGGTTCACTTGGTCTAATAAAAGAGGAGGGAACGGTGATAATAAGAGTAGGATAAGATTAACTTGTGAATGCAGTACCTACTACATTTTCAGTTATTTTCTTACTACATATATACCGAGGAATCTTTATATTTTTGGATCTTCTGTCCTTGATATTTGACTCCGTCAATCATTAATTTTTCAATCTTGCTCCATCCCATTCAAAATTTCCAGAAAATTTCATAGAACTTAAAAACTACATTTGGTGCTTGGGTGCATGTCAGGGTGGTAAAAGGGGGAGGTAGTTATGGAGTCTTATAGGAGTGTGGAGAAAGGAGAGAGGAAAGAGATTTCCTTGTGGAGAGGGTTAAAATTGTGCTTTAAAAATATAGCTTCTGATAACGTGACAACCTGTTCGGTGATGGAGGGAGCAAATCGCAACCAATTCTAAATCTCAACGGATGATCCTACAAATGAAATCAAGAAGTGAATGGAGACCAATGGTCAATCAGAATGAATCGTAACGGTGACCAACAATCGAAATTGTACTCGACCACATCTCGTATTATCATGAAGGGCATTTCAAATCCAGAAACTTTGACAGGTAAAAAAACCCTACAAGCGCTTGAACAAAAAGATTGCCTGTAGTCAGTGGCGGCTCCAGAAAATTTGAACAGGGTGTTCAAGATTTACCTTAACTCTACTAGTTCTACTAACTAATAGATACATACAAAGTTTTCGTTTATTAGTGTGAATAATGAGGCCAAATGATATGAAAATACTTAAGATATCACAAATTTTCTTACGGAATTCTATTTTATTGGTTCAAGTAAAACTAAATCAGGAGATAAATACACAAATATCTATTGTTAAAATTTGTGTGCCGAATAGGTTCACACGGATATTTGTTTTTCTCATATATAGAGTTAATTTTTGCTCAAAAAGAAGTCATAGGATGATATCAATACAATAGATATTTTTTCTTGATTTTCCTAATTTTTCTCGTAAAGAGTGTGCATTTTGTTTGAGCTGGTGTATTAAGGATTTTATTGTGAATTACCAGGATTGGTGAGTGTTCATGTTATAAATGTTAAAACAAAACCCGATATAAATATATCACATGTAATATAAAATATAAAAGGCTTTAGAGTGTACATCGACCATCTACGAGAAGACTTCAGACTTTATTAGTTGTTTACATAAAATTAATTTGTGGGCTGATTTGTTGAGCTAAGTGTTCAAATATTTTTGAGTAGGGTGTTCAAATATTTATGAGTAGGGTGTTCAACAATGACTATACTAAATTAAAACTAAAATTTTTGCATGTATTGCAGAACAATTTTTTTTTTTTTTTTTAGGGTGTTCAGGTGACCACCCTTTCATAAGGGTGGAGCCGCCTATACCTGCAGTTGTATACACGAACTAGAAAATCCAGGAGATGCATCCAAACAACTGCAAAGGAAATACATTTGCATACAACAAGTCATACAGGTTCATGCCAACGTTGCCACACACAATGAGAAGTTCAAAAACATCATTGTTGCCATACGATGTTTCCTTTCTTTAGCCAACCGTTTTTAAACCAATGGATTTCGTTCAAGGAAGCCTTATGTCTCATGTAGCCCAAACCCAAGTAACTGGTACAAAAAGCATGTTCTATATCATATGACAAGTTGAGGGGTATGAAACAAACAACATGAGGAACTAAAAGAAGCAAACCTTACTGGAATGTCAACCCAACATAACATGGAATTAGTTATTGAATAGAGTATTTCAGTAGTATGATGAGTCTCACTAGATCACCAAAGCTAAAACACAACCATGCAGTGACCAAGGAGCGAATCAATTTTTCGCCTTTTACAAAACAGAAACCATTGCTGCAACAAAATAAGACTTAAACTTCTAGATCATTCACTGATTGGATAAATTACCAAGTCTGTAGATCATCACAACGTTCTAAGTATCACTTGCCGAGTCACACCCCACACCTAGTGATCTTGATCGCCGAAGCCATGAATTGCACAAGCCTTCCAAAAACTTTTTTCAAAAATCCACCAGAAGAACTCAATGTTGATAGTTGAATGATGTTGAAACCTCTTGAAACTTATGAATGAGATCAAATATTTATGAATCTTGTTTTTCCTTCGAGATTCAAACTCTGAACACTTTAGGGTTTCTCTGGGTTCAAAAACGCAAAAGCTCTGATATTCCTTGGCTACATCAATACCCCAGAATGAAAAGAAATGACGCTTTTATATTTGTTGCAATTCCGATCAATCACATTCATAAACTAATTGATCGGTCCATTGATGAATTGATATTTCAGAGCAGTGCCGCCCGATTGGTAAGCCGATTGATTGGATGTAGCCACTCTACCTTGAAAAACAATTGTTCCCTTTTGTGAACCCGATTGATCCGAGTAAAACTGATTGATCTACTAACTGTCAAATTAGATGAATATGACCCCTTCCACTCTTTTCCTATACAGACTCTACTACACTTACAAAAAATAAAAATAATAATAAAATTACAAATCGATATAAATATGTATTTTGTCATCAACACAAAGAGACTCTGAAATTTGGTCCTCACAAAATACACTCCTTTCAACAAAAAAAAAAAAAATGACTTAAAACGTTCATATTTCAAGATTCTATAGTAAGTGTAACGCCTTGGAAATTGGATACGTTAAGTAGAGAATTTAATTAGGCATCCTGTACAAAAAAGATCATTATGATTCCATCCTATGAGATTTGAATACTTATGATTCCATCCTGTAAATGGATAATCGGACCATTGTGCCCTTGTTAAGTTTGCAAAGTTTATTAAGTATTTATTAGTAGTATATATTGTAAATCATATAATTATATTTCCTTAATTATATCATTACCTGTATACACATCTCCACATGTTTTCAATTCCCATGATTAAAGGGATTGGTTACCTATATACGCATTTCCTTAATGGATAATTTATTTAAATAGAAAAGCCAACTTCATTAAAATTTCAAAGAAAACTTAATAAATTCTTTTAATGGAAAGCTAAAAGTTAGCTAAATTATGACAACTCGAAATAAATAGAACTCTAACATTGTCTGAAAAACTTAAATATTTATTTAATGTTCAACTGAAATAATAGACAGAGCTATCTAGCTAAAGATCTACTGGTAAAGCCACGGCTCCGCCACTTCATAACCTTCTTGCTACTCCGTCGCCTGGAACTCAGCAAACGACTCTTCCTTTCCTTCTATACCTAGTGTTGGGGACGCAAGGGCCACAAAAGTAGTACCGTGAGTGATAAAATTACACTCAATAGGACACCGATACTACCCCCTTACGAAAGAATACTCATGCAGCAGTTAAAACACATGGAACATCAATTTAAAGCATAGAACAACCAGATTACTTCAACATTTCTCAACATAGTGAATTCAGTAAATTCAATATTCCATCATCAATCTCAAGGTTTCACAATTCTCATTCCCACTTCCAAGAAATAATTTCCATCACCAGCTTCCACCCACAGTATACCTTAAGTGCTTGATCACATAGCAAAGCCACCAAATACGTCCCATTCGCCAAATCCGATAAATGAAACAATCATCTTCTTAGTTTATTAAATTAATTGCAATAGTCAATTACACAAGCTTAATGGTTTAAAAACACCAGTAAGCCAAACAATCACAAGCATCCAATTATACCATGAAAGTAAAATTTAATGATAAAATCGACTATCTCGACCCCATACATGTGAATTACCATTCCAGCCACTAAAAATAGCAAACAGCTTCCAAAGTTCACAAAATTTTACAATAAAATAGTTCGTCAAATTTGGCTGAACTAAACAATTTTGGGACAGATTCATTGTTTAGCTTAAAAAACTGTTTTGCTTCGTCTAGGACTGAAAAATCGTAGTTAATTCTACGAAACTCAGATTGAAACGAGTTCTATATTTAAGTTGCTTAACCATTTGAGATCTAAAACTTTATTGTTTATGTTTTCTCTAAATCCAAACAGAAATACTTGAAAATCCGCAAAGCAGAACTACGCCCAAAAAAATGGTTTTCATCTCCTCGGTTCCGTTTTAGACTTACAAAACCTTGTTGGTTGGAAATACTATCGCGACTACTATTTCACATTATATTCATATCACCACGGCATTTAGATATACGTGAATATACGGAAACACAAAAGCAGTATGACTTAAATAAAAAGTAAGTACTAGGTATCCTACCTTTCGTCCGAATTACAAACGTAAGAAGATTTAAGGTTGTGGAATGGTTGAGTTCTCGGAATATGAATCTGTGGAAGGAGAGATATTATTTATGAGAGAGTTATAAAAATTAAACGGCGAGATCAATAAATGGGAAGGAAAATCCACAGCCGTGGCTTTGAGGTTTAGAAAAAAAAAAAGTAAGGCGCTTGCACAAAATTAAAAAATTATGTTTCCTTCCTAGGAAGATTTTGACTTGCTTAAATTATTAATTTTTCTTCGTAAATAAAATCTTACTACAATATTAGTTCTGATTTTTTTTTTTTTTTATGTTCATTTTCTTCAGAAAATTTTGTTTAAAACAAAATATACAACTATCTATCAGGATTCATCAACAGATTTCGATCAACTTATCTTTTCATGCATTCCACGTAGGATTTGTGATATTTTTAGCGAAAATTTTAGTATGTGCTCTATAACTTTTATATCTTTATTCCGCAAAAAGTCATTATAGTTTTAGAAAAAGAAAAAATACCGCTGCCGGGATTTGAACCAGGAAGATTAACTCACATCCAAGTATATGTGCTACAGCGGAGATATTTTGGTATCCCATAAAATAATTTTTATATACTAGGTCTATTCCTCTTTTTTGGTTAAATAAAGGGTGGTGATAATGCAAAATTGTTTTTGTTAGTACCAAAACGTTAGTGCATTAAAGGCTTGTACTATACACATGAATACAATCCTTTTGTGCATTGAAGTTTGAGCCCTAGTACAATACATGAAAAGAAAACATGAAAATGACCATGAAAAGACATCCAATGGATGAGATCCGCCTGGTACACTATTCAAACAGTGTACCGGAAAGATCTCATCCATCGGATGCCTTTTCATGTTCATTTTCATGTTTTCTTTTCATGTTCCATACACTTTCTCTTGAAGTTTTGGCACTAACAAAAATGGTTTTGGCTTTAGTAGGAGTAACAACAATTATCGTTTTCATCTTCCTTTGCTTTTGGCCAAGAGTGAAAGAAGCCCATTCGGGTGCTGCGGTTATGGACTCTACTGGATGTAGTTGGTGCTGCAGGAGTGCCACTCAAACCAAAACGAGTTGCTGCTGCAGTGGTGTTGGTAGATTTGTGGGTTTCAAGCCTTTTGGGTTTTTTATTAGGTGTAGTGGTTGAGCATTTTGTGGGATTTTTGTAAGATCTAAGTTTTTGTACTCTTGGGGTGATTGGCTTTGGTCTTTAGGTGGGCTTGCCTTTTGGTTCCTTCGATTGGTGTCTTGCCAATCGTTGGTTTAGGTCTCGGATTGGACAATTTTGCTCCTTGAGCCTATTGTTGTTCGTTGCTCCTTTTAGTCTTGTAATTGTTCAAGATTAATGAAACTTTTTTGCCTTGCAAAAAAAAAAAAAAAAAAGTGATAGGTCTGAGGAGCTTTTCAAAATCCACTATTTGCAACTATGAATTAAAACCACGAGAGATTTCTTCCCCTCTCTATTCTTTCTCTACTTGCAATCCTGACCATCGAAACCACTTTTTGATGGCCGAGATGCGTGATGGTGCATCACGTGACCACACTCAACGGGCACCCAAATTTTTCTCATGGTTTTGACTTTTGAGAACAAGATTCAGAATCAAAACAACATGGATGAACATTTAGTGTATTATACTGCCCTTCCCTCTTTGCTATGAATTTCTGGGAAGTACTTACTACGTTCTAGATGGAGATAGGGTTTGATCTGAGGGTTAAAAACGTTTTCGTAACTCTAAGTATAAAATTCAAAATCCTAGATAAAGAGGTTTCTTTTTATGGTTTTGATTCACGCAGTCAATTCCCCAAAAAAATTGAGATTCCTCCCACTTTCCGGAAACAAATTAGAAGTCCATTCCTCTTCTTCTTCTTCTTCTTCTTCTTCTTCTTCTCTCTCTCTCTCTCTCTCTCTCTCTCTCTCAATTGCCTTTTAATTGTTTCCATCAGAGGATCCCATTTAGGAAAACAGACTACACAAGAAAATATCGCACACAGACTAGTACACGAGTAATATATGAATGGAAAAGAATTACAAGCCTTTTGAATTAATTCCTTCAACAATTTTTGGTTTCCAATTACTACAACAAATTAGGCTTTTAATAGCACTAGATTATAGCGTTTTTCCAATTATGCTATGGTTAACAATGGGTCGGTAGCATTTGTTAATGAAAACGCTATGGAAGAGAGACAGGGCAACGAGCTATCCTTTTTTATAGCGTGCTGACCTTAGTCCATAGCGTTCTACTTTGTACGCGCAATCTAAAAAAATCAAAAAGGGTAAAATATTCCCTCTGGCGCCCGAAGCGGCTTTCATTTTTTTCTTTTTCCCCCTTCTCCTGTTCTTGACCCGTTGACCCCGTTCCAGAGTTAGGGTTTCAGTCGCCTCCACCCCCTTTGTTTATGAAGTAGGTTTTCTGCAGAAAGGGTTCCGAAGATCTCGTGTTTTCCTCCGTCGACGGGCGTGATGCCTCTGGCAACGTTTACCTGGCATATCCGACACCATCCCTCCATGCTCTGTATAGATCTCAGCATTAGGAAGCTTTTCTTGGGCTTCGGAGACGTCGATTAGCGACGCCGGGTAAGCATATTTACAAATCTGTTTTCTTGCCCCATGAGTTCTCGAAGGATATTCCGTTTCTTCATATTCTTTATTGTTTTACACTGTAACCTGCTTGACGATAATTCCTTCTTTATTTGTTGCTGCTGGGGCTTCTTAGAATCGATCCACTAGTTTTCTGTTGAGATGGTAACAATAATTTGATACTATCTTGTCATTTTTTTAACCGCATATTGCATTCATTGAATGGCAATGCGGAAAGATAAAGATTGTGTGTGATTGCTGGTAATTCAACCTAGTTTCGCATTTGCTGAAATACTCTGTTGATTTGAACTAAAATATGGCTGAATCGTTGTTCGATCGTAGCTAGTGTAAACTATATTTTTTGAATCATTGTTTAGAATATTGTGATGATTTCCGGTAGTCGTTATTTGATTTTTCCCCTTTCTAAGTCATAGCACCCTGAACCCTTTGTTATGTTTAATTAATTTGCTTTCATCAACAAATTTCATGCATATAATATACAGGTTCTTTGATTAGGTCTTGTATTTTGATTTTGACTGAAGAACTAACTTTGGTGATAGATCGTTTGAAGTATTATGAAAAGGAACAGTTAGTTCTTCAGTCAAATAGATAGAAGGTTCAATTGCTATCTTCTTTTTATGGCCTCTAGTTTGAGAGATTGTACCTCTTACAATTGTAGATTGGAGGAAACTTACTTGGTAGAAGGTGGAATGTGGAAGTCTTCTGAAAAAGTAGATTGGGTACTCTTACTCTTGTTGGCCTCAACTCTTTTATTTAGCTTTATAGAGATTATAAATGTTTATCTTTGCTGAGTATCATGATCAATCTCTCATCAAGTAGATACTCATTCAAACGTCAGTCTTGATGTCGAGCATAGCATCTGATGAAAAATGAATTTTTTCCTTTTGCACAAGGAATACACCCAAGTGGTTTGGATAGACTTATAGTGGAGAATATTGGACTTAAGTAGCTTCATTTCGTTCCTCTCCTGGTAGTTTAATAAGGGAAGTAAAAACAATTTGCAATTTTGTTTTTTAGTTGTGCCAAGGCTAAAAAGCACAAATATCGACATAGAATACGGATATGATGCATTTATGTAAGAGATCAAAAACGTATTCAGATTTTATCATACACAAGTCTAAGAGACCGTTTGTGTTCTATGTAACAACTTGTCTCTGTGTTGAATGGGAGCCACCCACCAGCAGCAGCGCACCGAAGAAATTTGGAATTTTTTTATATTCGGTTCTATTTCTTATGAAACTCAGTATATTTATCGTGCAGAAACTGAACAAGGACTAGCCCAAACAATTATTTGTAGTCATGTTAGCTTTCCTCATAGTTCTTCCTATCTTTTAAAGATTTTATTATTGTGCTGCAACTACTTACTTTTCAGTTTTTCCGTTTAGAAGCATCACGATGTAGAAATAATTTTAGAGGTTAGAAAATTGGATATCCATGCAATTTTTGATATTCTTGGCTTGTTTCTCAGTAATTTTTCGTTTTTGTTTTGAGATGGGCAAATTAGAGCTTATTTCTCAACGTGAAGCTATCCAGAAACAGTGTAATCTGGGTCCTTTGGAATAATTTACTTACCGAATTTGATTATTTTCTCTCTTTATTCAAAGAGATGCAAACACTGGCTAGGGCCCAACAAAGACTGATTTCGGAGTGAGCAAATAACAGGTTATTGAGTTTCTAAAAGATGTTCACGGTTTGATTGTCTAGAACATTCCTAGGTGCAAGGAGTCCCAATGGAAATACTGTTTTGTACTAGGACACCTCATGACTTTTCAATTTTGCTCTTGCTTCGACCATCGTGTTGAAAAGCTTTTCAAAAACTTCCAAGTCTATTGCAGCTTGTAGTATGAGGGACTTTTTTTTTTTTAATTTCCTTCTTGTATGTGATGCTGTGATCACATTGTTTGTGTTCAAGGATCAAAATAATGTTTTGTTGCTGAGTAGATAATAATGATTTGATATTCATAGCATATGAGAAAGGAAGAATTGTGGCAATTGTTAGGTCATCTTTTAAGACAAACTTAAGTGAAATGGTACCGACATCCAAAAGATGAAAGTTATGCTTAAGAGTTAGGATACAACTGGAGCATGAAGTGTATGCATGTTTCTTTTAAACTATGGGTAATTGAACTAGCTGGCTTAGACGTATCAACAGCTTTAGTTACTACATACCAGCTGGCTTAGACTTATTTTCTGGCTCCTATATATGCATATGTTTCTTTTTTTTGTTGTCGCGCTTAGAATTAGGCTTTGTCTTGGTCTATTTTACTGCCTTTTGATATGTTTCTTTTTCTGTCCCTTGCTCAGCGTGACCCAATGCAAGTTCAACGTGGGAGAATTTCAGCGGACGAGGATGACTACAAGAACCTGTTTAAGGAGGAGGACCAAGAGGTGGAGGGAGAGGATGGATATGATCAAGCCTTTTTGTTGATATTTGGTGGCCAAAGATTATTCTCCACTTTTGGGATAGATAAATGTTGATATTTAATTTGGTGACAAGGCTTATTCTCCATTTTTGGGATAGATATGTGTTTGGGAAAGGCTTTAGTGTATTCATACTGAGGCTTGGTTTGGCTAAAGAAGTTAAGCCAACTTTTGGCTTTTTTGTGCTTTTTGGTGCTTAAAAAACTTGTACTCATGTGTAAAGTACAAGCTTTTTAAGCACAAAAAAGTAAAAAGTTAAGTTTACTACTTAAGCCAAAACACCCCTGAGTATTGGAAAGGCTTGTATGATGTTTGACGGTCGGAGATTGTTTGGTTTCAATGCAATTAATATTTAGATTTATACTGCCGAGGAATGTGTAGTGGTTGGGTTATCTTGTATTTTTTGCTATTGTTATATGAGCTTCCTATGAAATTTGAAATGTATCCAGGTAATTGGGAAATAAGAATAGCACAGCCAACCAAAACCTTGTAGCATTCAAAATAAATAGCAGGCTCAAAATGCTATAAAAAAGTATCAGATAAATAGCAAACTGGAAATGCAATCAAAAGTATAAAAACTAATAGCAGGCAAAGAATGCTATAGAAAGTAATTAGAACATAGCAGGCAAAGAACGCTATGAAAGCTCCAACACCTATTATAACGTCGCATAACCCAGCATTCCATAAAACGCTATCTATTACTTTTGATAGCATTCTTCGCACGCTATAAAATGTGATTTTTCTTGTAGTGAGCTGCAACCTTTTATTTCCTTTTGAATTAATTCTTTAACAAATTTTGGTCTCTAATATATATCATACTAATATAGATTTTTTTTACAAATCACTAGATTGTCATGCATGCTCCAAGATGGAGAAATTACGTTCAACTCAATACATGGACATTCAAAAAAGAGATGAGAAGAAGTTCAAAGATATTCATCGTCAAATAGATAAAGATTGAGAAGAACATGCTTGAAGACTACGTGTAGCTTATTAAGAAGATTAATCTCACTTTATGTTAACTTGTTTACGTTACACCCCTCTTCCGGTATCCCTTTTTTTTTTTTTTTTTTCCCTTTTATGTCTTAGTATTCCACGTGAGATTTTTATTCATGTTGTAGGTAATTCATGGTACTTCGAATGCGCTATTTTTTGGACAATTTTTTATGAGAAATGCTAGAGGCACTAACTAATGTATCCAATAATGCATTAATGTAGTAGTGCATGTGTACATTTAGTGTAATAGTTGGTGTACTAGATTGTGCCTCTAGCATTCCTCATTTTTTATGCTTCATTGAATTTATCATGTTCTGTAATTATTTAAATCCTTCATTGAGGAGAAATCGGCCTTTTATTTTTTTTTTGCCATTCGTTAATCCTAATCTGTTCTAGCTTAGGGGACTTAGGAAGGGGGAAGGGGGATGGGTGCTTAAGGGAATCGAAATTTGCCGATGTGAATGGGAGTATAAGGGAGGCACCAACTGCACTCCGCTCCACTTGCGAGAAATCGGCTTGGTTGGCGGATCAAAAAATCATAATTCAATTTAACTCTATTCAAAGTGTGTTGCTTCGTGCATTTAAGTACGGACAAAGCCTAGCTAGTTCTACAATATTAGCCGATGTGGCAATTCAACTCCCACAATGGCAATTCAATTGTAAATATGAGTTTTTTTTTTTTTTGTACAATGATAACCAACAAAATCAAAATTCACTACCTTTTTGCACGACATTCATTGGTTCCTGAACCGCAATGCTATGGGGTATGTATGCAACTATGCCAACCGCCCTCCCGTGGGGAGCCACTTCAGGTTCCACACAAAAATAAAAAGGAAAAATATTTATTTCGTTTAGAAACAAATTTTTTTGTTCCTTATAAAATTTCAATTTAATTGGGTATTGATATTAGTTTTATTTCTATTCAGAAATAAAACAACATGGAAAAGGACTTGATCAACCACATGGATAAGGACCTGATCAACGAATTTTGAACAATTAATTCACTATCGATATCCGCATGAACTGAATTTTCATTGGGCGTGTTAAAACAATTGTTATGAAAGATTTGACATGAGCCCCACACAATGGCGGACTTCGAATTCACCGTTAGCAGTTTTTTTTTTATTGATGACAAATTTAGAATCCATTAGTATATAAAGAGTGTTATGTTCATTTGATGCACATGACCCCCAAAAAATACCAATGTGAGAAGTATAGTGAAGAAAAATACACCAGTGTCTAGCGTTATTTCTATTCCATTCGCGAGAAGACATAGATCTACTTTTGTGAATTGAAAATCTAAAATGTAAAAAATAATAATAATAATTCTTGACCAAAAGTGGAATCAATTCACATTTGTGAAAAGTACATGAAAAATAAAGCGGACAAAAACTTAAAAGTGCAATTATTTTTGGGAATGGCTTCAATACACACTCATTAAAGGTGTGTATCATATGCAGCTATTGTATGATTCATATTGTGACATCTCATCGGCAATCGTATCATTTTATAGTGTTTCGTAACTTTTCAGCAATATGATTCGTATCATTTTCTATGATTCATAACATTTTGGTGGATCTCGTAACTTTTATTGATCGATTCATAACTTTTCTAGAGGTGCGTCTAATTAATATACACTCAAATAGGAGATGTGTATTGCAACATTTGCCACTTTTTCTTTATTTCATTATATAATAGAACCACGTAAATGGCTACAATACACACCCATTAAAGGTGTGTACCACATGCACCCATTGTATGGTCCAAATTGTGCCACCTCATTGGCAATCGTAACATTTTTTAGTTTTTCATAACTTTTCATCAATATGATTCGTAACATTTTTCTATAATTCGTAGCATTTTGGTGTGTCTTGTAACTTTTATAAAGGGTGTATATGATATACACCCAAATAAGGGGTGCGTATTGTAGCATTTTCCTAGAATGTAACTCCCACTTCCCAAATCTCTCTCTCTCTCACAATTTTTAAAAATAAAAAATTAAAATTCCAGAAAAATTGGATGGGGTTTGGAGACTTGGGAGGCAGAAGCACACTTATATAAAATATGTATTAGCGTTATTCCCGCTCAATGCACAGGAACACACAAAATAATTATTGTGATCCTAAGAAAAATAATTTTAAATATCAGTCAACATTAAAAAAAGATTTTTTTTTTATTTTCTAAGATAGATGAAAGAAGAAGAGAAAATAAATAAAATTTTATTTCCTAAATGACCACCTTATTTTCTCTCCTCTACTTTAATTTTCTTTGTATATTATTAAAAATAAAACCTTTTTTTGCTCAATTGCTACTCAAAAATAATTTTAATTTTTGAGGTGATTGCGTTTGGTTTTTCATGGGGTGGTTTTAGGGAGGTTATTGGTGAAGGATAAAGGTACAAAAAAGGTGATGGGCTTATGATTAACAGTCAAGAGGGTAAATCGGAATTTTCCTTTAACGCCATCTTTGACATCTAGGGTTCATATAATTTATGAGGGTTAAGTGTTGGGTTTTAAACTTTAGGGAGCTTATGTGAAAATAGGTCATAGTTGAGGTGGTTTAATGCAATTTACTTTTTCCTTTAAAGAAGTCAAAACTACCCTCTGAAGATAGATGCATAATCAAAATGGAGAACAATACTTAATCCTCAGTTTTGCTTCTCATTTCGCACTTTTGGATTACCATTTGAAATCATCAACTCCAAAAATTCTACTGTGGTTGTTTGAAAATGATTGGTTCTAGTTCGTTTGTCCAAGAAATGATTGAAAAAATGCCTAAAAGAGACTGATTTTTGTAATATTCTAGTTCATGAGTATGCATAACTAAATAATTAAGATTCTTGGTCCCGTCACTGCAATGAGATCTATAATATGGATTTGAGTTTGCAATTCAACTTGCAAAGGCTATGTGTCCATTTAAAGTCTCAACATTAAAATATGTCCAAGTTGACCTTAACCTATGAACGAGAATTTCGCCTAAATTATGCTAAGTGTCTTTTTCTTTGTCTTTTCTAAATTATAGTTAAATTTTGGTAAAACCTTAAGTGCTTTTCTAGTATCAGTACTAGAGTTCAAGTACCTAAAGATAACTCAAATTTAGTCTCAGTACTTTAACTCCCCTAATTATTTGAACCTCTGTACTATGGAGAAAGAAGTTCTAGCTAAGTATGTGGACATGCTAATACAAAGTTCTTCCACCAAAAATTATGTTCTCACAGGGCCAGGAATACAACTCTTAGTTTGAAGGATGAGAATGCGGTTTTGCTTGATGAGCCTAAAGAGGTTAAAAAGGAGATTATGCACTACTGTATGAGATATCTTGGCACAAGGTTTGGGGATAGATATGGCGCCAAGGATCTATTACAACAGTCAATTCAGAAGAAAACACCAAGGGTTTTTCAGGATCAGTTCGTAAGGCCAGTGCCTGTTGAGGAAATAAAGGTTGTTTTGTGGTCTATAAATTGTGAAATGCTATGAAGCACAGGTACTTCCAAATCGCCAATGTACTTGTGCCCATACCGTACCGTATTGGGTACTAGTACTTCATCGGTACTTCTAAATACATTCCGGGGTACTCTAAAATTGTAACTGGGTACTTTTGAGTTTCTGGGTATGGCAATGGGTACTTTTCTGGGCACTTTTGGGCCTATTCGTAAAAGATTTAAAAACTTTAGGAGTTCGCTTGAAAAAAAAAAGAAAAAAAGACGGCCTTAATATGAACTACTCAATGCGATAAAGTCATAAACTAAAGACCACAACTCAAGTAGGACACCACATTATACGCAAGAAGAGACTAGGTTGTGCGACATTGCCGGAGATGCATTTGATTCAATAGAGGGTGCTGGTATTCTTGAAATCGCTGATCTATAACTTGATGAGCTAGAGATGGAAGCTATGTTGTCAGAGATGAAGTCGATGAAGTTCAAGATCCTTACTTACATTGCATTGATTTGATCTAGGATATTTCTAGGCACGTTGAACTTGATGTATGAACTTTTAGTCTCTTAACTTTCATTTATGTTGTTTTTTGTTGGCAAAATGGGTTTATTACATAGTTTATGTTATGGAACATAGTAAAATAGGAAAAAATAAAATTACACTAACGTATCCAACCGTAGCCTGTACCCTACTTTTTTATGTTTTGCCGTATCATGTACCCGTACCCCGTACCGGTACCTGTACTTCATAAGTGAAAAGGCTCCTAGGGCCGGATGGGTTTAACTCTATGTTTTATCCAAAGAATTGGAAAGTGGTTGGGAGAGACTTAGTTGCAGTTGTTCAGTACTTTTTCAAGCATTGGTTTTTGCTAAAGGAGTGGAATGCCACAACCATCTCTCTTGTTCCAAAGGTCAAGGCTCCTTCTCTGTTAAGGAATATAGACCAATATCTCGTTGCAATATCCTTTACAAATGCATTACAAAGGTCTTGGCCAGTACAATGCAATCTATTCTCCCTCTGCTGATTAGTAGTACTCAGTCGGCATTTGTTAAAGGGATATATCTACTATTGATAATATCCTTTTGATGCAAGAGTTGGATAGATGATACCATAGGAATGAGGGTCCCCCTAGATGTGCTAAGAAGATAGATCTTACGAAGACATATGATTTGCTTGATTGGATGTTCTTGTTTGATCTTATATATGCATGCTATGGACTTCCCTTCCCAATTCATTCATTGGACTCAACAATGCGTGCCCACAGCTAAATACTCTGTAGTTATCAATGGGAGTGTAGAGGGCTATTTTTTTATGCACTTTTGGGTCTTTGGGTGAAGTGGCTCCATATGTATATCAGTAAAGGCCAGAATATTTGACACATGAAGCCTCTTGGTCTCTCAAGCAGGTTTTTAGTGTCAGACATTTGGGCCAGCCTCTTATCCAATACCATATTGGGAATGGTAAGTCTACCTTTTTGTGGTTTGATAATTGGCGTAAGTTGTGTTAAGTCTACCTTTTTGTGGTTTGATAATTGGCGTAAGTTGTGTTCTTTGTTGCCTCCATTGGGGATAATGTTGTATTTAATTTGGGGAGATCTTTTCAAGCTAAGGGATCTTCGATTTGCCCAAGAAAGGGTTTTCGATTCACTCTCTCCTGCGTATTTTCTCAGAAATATGATATGTATTTCAATGGGTATAACAAAATGAGTGGTGGAGAGTCGGTGGAGGGTAAAATACCCAAACTGCCCTCATTTTTTACGGAAGGGGGAGACGGAGTTAGACGTGGGGACTAAATCGACACAAATTTGATACATTGGGGATTAAATTGGTCAAATGTTTATGTTGGGGACGAAATTGGCCACTCGGCCGTACTTTGGGGACCAAAAAGGTAAATAAGCCTTTAGTAAATGGAGGCGGTTCCAGTGACACAAAACTTGACACCACATTTGACACAACACCCTTCTGGATCCGACTATGATGTTTGGAACCGTTGATCTTTCTTATATCAGTAAAATATGAGGTCCTGCAAAATTTAGTTCAATTAGATATTGGTAAGTGCTTAATCCAAACAGTTTTGAAAACACCAGTTCCTGTCACAGTTTCGGCAAAATTGTTTGGATCAAGCACTTACCGATATTCGATTAAGCTGATTTTTTTATTGCAGGGCCCCCTATTTTACTCATTTAAACAAGATCAACAGTTCAGAACACTAGTTTGACACCTTGAAAAAAAAATCGTGTGTCAAATGTTGTGTCATTGGAACCGTCCCCTTAGTAAATTGTTTTATAATTAAGTCCTTTTGTGGGTCGGACAAATATTTTATAATTCTATAAAAAGTTATTAGTGAAGATATAATTATACGGAATATATATGGGGTTATCTATTTACATATAGGGAAATTTTTGCTTACGCCCAATGTATACTTTGAGTGAATTTTACTTACACCGCATGCACTATATTGTTAAACACTTGCACCCCTTATACTGTGGACTAATTTGAGACAGTTATTGACAAAAAAAAAAAAGTAGATTTTTGCACAGTGCATGGCATTTTCGCTTCCAAATGCACTTTTGAAATCTCTATAGTGACCATAGAAACCATTTACAAGCCAGATAAAGCTTCCTCGGGCAAAAAAGCAGAGCATCCTAACTCTCTTTCTCTCACTCCTCTTTCTCACCTGTTCGAACTATGACTTCCGGCTCAATATAAATGGTCCTATTATTTGGTAAACCTAAAAATTATTTAAATTAAAGGCTGCCCCATGTAATTTTGACCTAAAATGTGCATGGTATTGTTAATCCAATCAATTCTAATTGTTTTGATCCGTAGCCCGTGTCATAGCATCGTCTTACGGTTTTAAACTTTTTGGGAGTTTTTTCCCGAGATTTAAAAAACATGGTTATATTTTCTAATGGTTGTGATAGTTTTGAGAGTCTTTTTTTGTTAATTTAATTAAATGTAATACTTTCATTAAATTGGTCTGGATGATATTTGTGACAAAAAAATTACTATAAAAGTTTTATTGAGGTCTATTTTTATGTTTGTCATTGGATGGGTAGAAATTACATAAAAAAAAAATAACACTAAAAAACCTTACGATTATTTATTTTTGAATTTAAGGCTCCGATCATTCGCGTGGGGTTCAAAAAATAAAATTTGTGTCAAATCTTGTGATATTCATTGTGTTAACGGAACCGCCCCCTATATTTTTTAATATATATATATATATATATATATATATATATATATATATATATATATATATATATATATATATATATTCATTCATTCATCTCTTTTTCTATCTATGTATTGGATTTCTTGGGACTAAAATTATATGGGGTACATGCTAAATCGGTTTAATTTTACGAAACGAAATGCATTCATCTTGGTTCGGACATCACAACCAAAATGTGAGAGGAAGACAGTAAAGTATAGTGCAATGAGAGGTAAAAAGTTATGGAGCTGACACAACGGAATTCACAAGAGACTAGTTAAACTACTAGTCCAAACGAGATAGGTTCTGGAATCCACGAGATGTACATATGTGAATCCACAAAAAAAGAGAGAAAAATCTCGAAGTTGTATTGATTGAATAAAAGTTCTTTTTCCCTAAGGCTTGCCCACCTATTTATACAAGTAGTAAGCCTGGCTAATGAGGCAATGGTTGGCTACTAAGGGCATCCACAGTAGACTCTTAAAATGGCTCCTAGATAAGGCTCCTTAAATTTAGAAAGCCATTTGATCAATTATGGTCTTCAATGGGCTCCTAATACAGCCTCCTAAGGGTGGCTTCTACGCATGGCTACTAAATCATTAGCTAAATTTAGGTAGCTTTGTAACTACCTCCAAGTGGGACCCAAACTCTAAATTTAGCAAACTCTAGGAGTGGAAAAAGGACCTCGATTAGACTTATGTCATGTGTACACCTTAGGAGTCAACTTAAGAGTTATTTTTAAGGAGCCCATTGTGGATGCTCTAAGAATATAACTTGAAGTAGGGGCCAAGCAAAACCAATTAAGGAAATAAAACTCTAGAAAGCTAGAAATTAGGAAACTAGAAATAAGGAAATAAATAAGATCTCCTAATAGTGCCGCCCCCCACTTGTGTATATATACCCCCATAATGATACAATTTTAACCTACCAATACCACTACCTGAACAAGTAACGTGAGAGACAAAAACCGTGAGAGAAACAGAGACGAGAGTAACAACATGAGTGTACCAAGAGGCTATCTCTTCATGCCTACAGATGAAGAACTTCTTGTGTTCTATCTTGGAAGGAAATCCAAGGGGTTACCGCTGCCTTGTGATATCGTTATCGAACGCGATATGTATGGGGTTCACGACAAAGCCCCGTGGCAGGTTTTCAAGGACGAAGACCCGTGGAAGATATCCAAAACCAGAGACGATAAAGGGAATATAGTGAAGACAGAAGGTACTATTTATGTTTTCACGACTTTGATAAAGGCTAGCAAAAACCGGATTGCACGAACAGCCGGTTGTGGTGTATGGCATGCTGAGACCGCTCTTGAAAAAGTATGGGACGACCACGGTCGTGTGATAGGGTACAAGAGAATGATGTGCTTTCAAATTACAAACGAATCGGGTATGACGGACAGGAGCGAGAGAAAAGGCCATTGGATCATGCATGAGTACTCCCTCTGTGGAGGTAACACTGATGAAAGTAGGGTAGAATATGTTCTTTGTAGGATAAAGAGAGATGACTCCAAGAGCACCAAGAAGTCTCGAACGGTAAAGAATCTTGAGGTTGCTAGTGCTGATGACGAGGTTATAGCCCCGAAACCCACCAAGCGTCTTAGAACAGAGTTTGTGGAAGAACAGAAGATGTTTTGTGATATCGTTGCGGCACCACAAACAGAAGTTATAGCCCCGCAAACCCCCAAGCGTCTTAGAACAGAACTTTTGGAAGAACAAAAGATGTTTGGTGATATTGTTGCGGCACCACGAACAGAAGTTACTACTGATCACGATGTTATGGGCCCGAAACTCGCCAAGCGTGTGAGAACAGAGTTTGTGGAAGAACATAAGATGGTTTGTGATATCGATGCAGCAACGGAAACGGAAGTTATGCCCTTTGTAGAAGAAGTAGTTGTGCAAGAACCGAGTTTTACAATGAGTGATGATCCGAATGAATTTACACTTGAAGAATTTTTAGCACTTTGGGAACAGGAGAGGCAAGGAAGTCATTCGTCGAGGATGAGTGATGAACCAGTTTCTCTACTGGAATCGGAGGAACAACCAAGTTTCGATCATGATTTTGATGCTTTTGGCTATGATCCATTGACTCCCGAAGTTGTTCCGTCGGGCCATATTTTAGCCTCGTCAGCACCGGTGGCACTAGACACTTCTCAAGACATGGTGGCTGGCTATATTGAAGAACCAGTTTCTCTATTGGAATCGAAGGTGCAACAAAGTTTCGATCTTGCTTTTGATGCTTTTGGCAATAATCTGTTCACTCCCGAAGACACTTCTCAAGAACAGTTCATGACTTACTTATTGGAGCAAGATCTGCCGTATCAAGAAAACTTATGGAGTGGAGAGCCAAATTGCTTTGGAGTTGGATTGCTAGTTTAATCTTAGACAAAGTCCAAAGGACCATTGTGTAATTAATTCCTTGAACCCATTCATTATATTTAAATATGAATGTATGTTTTAATCAGTTATACAATTTTTATATGCTTCTTCTGTAGCATCAGTTGGATGAACGCCTTCCTGATCTCCTATGTTTTTGTAACAAAAGAAATAGGACCTGTAGATGTTAATACAAATAGTTTTAGCAAGCTTTTGAATCTTTCCATGCATCATGTCTTGTACAGTAGTAGAGATTTCACTCCCAATTTTACAATCCACACTCCCTTTTTTGTCTTTATTCACATGAATTTACAATATTGACCTTCTTCAATATGCCTTTTTCACACATGCAAGGGTAATATTGAAAATTCATGCGGATAAAGCCAAAAAGGGAGTGTGGATTATAAAATGGGGAGTGTGAAAATCATTTCCCTGTCTAAAATATTCAATTCTACTCGTGATCGATCGGCTCATTAAAAATTTAAAACTTGATTGAGATCGACCCATTGGCAAAGGTATATAGGGGCCGAGGGAGTCCCTCCAGGGATTTTTATAAATATTAGACGTAATATGGTTATTATTTACATAATTTGTATGGTAATTATTGAAACTCTAAATAGTTTTGATTTGATGTGGTTAAAAATGAAATTTATTTTACATTGTATTTAATTAATTTCCTTCATAAACAAAAACAATCACATCAGCATTGCCATTGTCAACAATAAAACAAAATAGTATCATATACAATATATCAATGCACAAGCTATATGATATATCAAGTACATTTTTACATGAAAATATTTTTTCTTAAGTTGGCCTTCAAGACCAAAATTCTGCAGGCTCTGCCACTGAACTGACTTTTCTCATAAACAAGCTAAAGCTCAAACATATTTTTAAAACTCAAAAAGTTGTCAAACCAAGCTTCAAGGCCGGCCTTTGGGCAATGCCCGAGAGGCCAAGCCTAGGGCACAAAAACAAATCAGCCCAAAAGAGGGGCACCCTACTAATTTTTAGTATTAGGCTAGGTAGGAGTCTTTTGAAGCTCAAACAAGTGGTCCAATTTGGTTTTAAGGCCCATAATTGACACTTTTGTTTCTAAAAATGCAAAAAGAGTAATATTTATGTGACACTACTGCATTTTTTAGATGATATGTCTTTTGGGGACTTCATATTTTGTGCTCTTATATAATGATTAGTAGGACTTTATATAGTTTTGCCTTTCTCGCACTATGACTGTTTGCCTTTTCTTTTTTTTTTCCCTCCCTGTAAGAACTATCAGGTGTTGGGCTTCATTTTTAGAACATGCCTAGGGCAATAAAAAACATTGGGTCGGCGCTGCCAAGCTTTAACAAGAAACTATTTGGTTGCCCTTGGTTAAATTATCAACCCTAGACAACTCCGGATGTATTGAGCATTAAAAAAAAAAAGTTTAAGAGAAAGATAAACACAAATTTTTCTTATTTATTAGTACTATTTTTTAAAAAGGACCAAATCTATACGTTCTTCTTATTTGCCTGATCCTTAAAAAAAAAATAATGACAAAAAAAATGACAATTGTTCCTTTCCTATTTTCTCTCCTCAACTCGTATTATTCTTATTTCCTATTTAAAAATTGGGAATTGATAATTGCACTCCAAAAATTGACGCAGACACTCCAAGCTATAGTGATTTCCCAAAACCACCCTTTTACAAGTTTCAATTTTACTTCAGGCGCTCCCAAAGTTTTTTACTCTCAATTTTACTTCAAGCGCTCCTAAAATTTTTTACTCTTCTCCTCTGTTAACGGAAGAAGAAAAAATGGACGCCCACCCACACCCTAACCTGTAATAAAAACTCTATTGTAAATTTGGTATTCTGATATAAGGTTTCCTTGTTCTAGCTCTAAATTTGTTATGTATATTTTTGAAGTTTTTCTAACCCAACTCTCTCTAACCTAACTTCTCTCATAAGCCCCCTCTTTTCAGCCGCCTCTCAGCCAGCCACCATTGCTCAGGGGGAGGCCGAGCGCCTCACGCCAGTCTCTTGAACACCGGCTCCCCTCTCTCCCCCCCCCCCCCCCCCCCCCCCTTTTTTTTTTATTTTCTAAGCATTTTGACTAATCTCTCTCCCCAATCCATTCAGCCAGCACGCTGATCATTGATTTCTTCTGCTCCGATCTAACATGCAACAATAGATTTGCATAGCTATGGACTATGATTGCTTCTGTCTTTACCATTTGAACTGCTAACGTTAATTGCTTCCGACTTTTTCCGTTTGGTTTTGATTCGATATTCTATTTGGAGTGCCTTAGTAAATGATGAGATAATTTGGGGATGGAGTGCCTCTTGTAATTTTTATATTTTCAAAAGGATAGTTTTGTAACTTTATTATATTTTGGAGTGCCTGCATAAAAAGAGGGAGCCCCAAAATTAGCTCCCTTAAAAATTAACCGAGTATGTTTTTGTTGTGAGTAATTATTTAGCAGTCCCGGAACACACTCACATGGTGCTCCGAATCTTTTTACGTGGGGTCCATCTATGTACCCTACACCTGGACACATTCCCACACGTAACCTTAATTTGAAGAAGTTTATTTTTTTTTATGTGAATTAATGCTCTTAAGGCACTTCGTGTGTGTTTAAACTTGATTTTAATAGCTTTCATTGCTTGCGAAAATTGATAAGCATTTAATTTCGTTGCTCATCATGTCTATCTTTACACAAATCTACCGCCTTCATATTGTGTATAAATATTCCCCATAACATGACACAACGTCTCATACAATTTCTCAAGTAACAACGTGTGAGATCGAGCAAACAGAGAGAGCCTAGAAGTAAGATCAGAGAGAGAGCAAACAGAGAGCCATCTCCGGGTGACATGATCCTACCACCGGGCTATGTTTTCAGGCCTACTGATGAAGAACTTCTTGTGTTCTATCTTGGGAGGAAGATTAAGGGCGTACCGCTGCCTTGTGATGTGGTTATTGAGCGTGACATCTATGGGGTTGGCGACAAAGCGCCATGGCAGATTTTTTTTGACAAAGATCCATGGGAGATATGTAAGAACGGAATGAAGACAGAACGTACCATCTATGTGTTCACGAACTTGATCAAGGCTAGCAAGAACCGGATTGCTAGGATAGCCGGTTGTGGTGCATGGCATGCTGAGACCGCTCTTGAACAACTGGTGGACGATTACGGTCGTGTAATAGGGTACAAGAGAATGTTGTGCTTTCAGATTACGAATGAATCAGGAGTGATGGACAAGATTGTGACAAAAGGCCACTGGATCATGCATGAGTACTCTCTAAGCGGTGGCGGTGACGGTGACAATACTGAATGTGTTCTTTGTAGGATAAAAAGAGATGATTCAAAGTCCACCAAGAAATCCCTTAGGAGAGGAAAGAACGTTGGTGATGATGTTATAGTCCCGAACCCCGCGAAGCGAATTAGAACAGAGTTTGTTCAAGAACAGAAGACGAATTGCGATATTGTTGTGGCACCAACAACAGAAGGAGTTCCTTTCTCAGAAGAACTTTTGGAAGTGGAGAAGCAAGGAGAGTATTCACCGATGCATTCTGACATGGTTGGCGATTTTGAAGAACTAGATTCTCTAATATCTCTATTGGAATCGAAGGAGCAAGCAAGTTTGGGTCTTGATTTTAATGCTTATGCCAATAATCTGTTGACTACCGAAGTTGTTCCGTGGGGCCATGTTTTAGCCTCTTCAACACCGGTGGCACTAGACACTTCTCAAGACATGGTGGCTAGCTATATTGAAGAACCAGTTTATCTATTGGAATCGGAGGAGCAACCAAGTTTCGATCATGCTTTTGATGCTTTTGGTAATAATCCGTTGACTCCCGAAGTTGTTCCGTTGGGCCATGTTTTAGCCTCTTCAGCACCGGCGGCACTAGACACTTCTCAAGACATGGTGGCTAGCTATATTGAAGAACCAGTTTCTCTATCAGAATCGGAGGAGCAACCAAGTTTCGATCTTGCTTTTGATGCTTTTGGCAATAATATGTTGATTCCCGAAGTTGTTCCATCAGGCCATGTTTTCGCCTCTTCAACACCGGTGGCACTAGACACTTCTCAAGACATGGTGGCTGGCTATATTGAAGAAGCAGTTTCTCTATTGGAATCGGAGGGGCAACCAAGTTTTGATCTTGCTTTTGATGCTTTTGGCAATAATCTGTTCACTCCCGAAAACGCTTCTCAAGAACAGTTCTTGACTTACTTATTGGAGCAAGATCTACCGTATCAAGAAAGCTTATGGAGTGGAGAGCCTAATTGCTTTGGAGTTGAATTGTTAACTTAATGTTAGACAAAGTCCAAAGGACCATTGTAATTAATTCCTTGAACCCATTCATTATATTTAAAAATGAATGTACGTTTTAATCAGTTATATGCTTCTGCTGTAGCATCAGTTGGATGAACGCCATCCTGATTTCCTATTTTTTTTCTTCTTCATGTCGCCTCATTGTAGACCTGTTTGTTTCCGCAGAGAACAAAATTCGCTTTTTAAAACTTATTGAGAAAGAACATGCAAAATTGATCTATACAGTGTAAGTCAAACGCCATAAGTCCATAATCAAACACAAACACAGACTCTATTCTAATCTTATTCAAAAAAAGATTCCTTGTTCAAGTTTCTACAAAATGTATCAAAATTGACGAATTATGGTAGGAAAACTCAGAACCGATGTGAAGATTAGCTAATTCTACACACGTTTTTGTGGAAATTCTGAAAATGACTTGAATGGAAAGAGAGCATCGAATTGTTAAAAATTCATGTAGGATCAAATAAATTGTAAGGGGTCTAGAAGGTTCTGGTAAAGGGAAGTTGATTGAGGTGAGCACTAATATAGTTGTAGTAAAGGTTATGATAATTTTCCTTTCCTGATTTCGTCGCGGTAGCTCTTTTTTTGTTGTATTAAAGATCATGATATTTGTGTCCCTAATATCACATATTTTCCCCATTATAGCACTGATATTTCTTGTTTACTGCATTGGGCTATTTTTTAGAGAATGAATGGTTTTGATGATGTGGCTGCCTCTGATATCAATTACTGCTTGCTGGATTTATAGCAAGATGATTTGGCCTCTAAAGGGTTTTGGTTCACTTGGTCTAATAAAAGAGGAGGGAACGGTGATAATAAGAGTAGGATAAGATTAACTTGTGAATGCAGTACCTACTACATTTTCAGTTATTTTCTTACTACATATATACCGAGGAATCTTTATATTTTTGGATCTTCTGTCCTTGATATTTGACTCCGTCAATCATTAATTTTTCAATCTTGCTCCATCCCATTCAAAATTTCCAGAAAATTTCATAGAACTTAAAAACTACATTTGGTGCTTGGGTGCATGTCAGGGTGGTAAAAGGGGGAGGTAGTTATGGAGTCTTATAGGAGTGTGGAGAAAGGAGAGAGGAAAGAGATTTCCTTGTGGAGAGGGTTAAAATTGTGCTTTAAAAATATAGCTTCTGATAACGTGACAACCTGTTCGGTGATGGAGGGAGCAAATCGCAACCAATTCTAAATCTCAACGGATGATCCTACAAATGAAATCAAGAAGTGAATGGAGACCAATGGTCAATCAGAATGAATCGTAACGGTGACCAACAATCGAAATTGTACTCGACCACATCTCGTATTATCATGAAGGGCATTTCAAATCCAGAAACTTTGACAGGTAAAAAAACCCCACAAGCGCTTGAACAAAAAGATTGCCTTGTAGTCAGTGGCGGCTCCAGAAAATTTGAACAGGGTGTTCAAGATTTACCTTAACTCTACTAGTTCTACTAACTAATAGATACATACAAAGTTTTCGTTTATTAGTGTGAATAATGAGGCCAAATGATATGAAAATACTTAAGATATCACAAATTTTCTTACGGAATTCTATTTTATTGGTTCAAGTAAAACTAAATCAGGAGATAAATACACAAATATCTATTGTTAAAATTTGTGTGCCGAATAGGTTCACACGGATATTTGTTTTCTCATATATAGAGTTAATTTTTGCTCAAAAAGAAGTCATAGGATGATATCAATACAATAGATATTTTTTCTTGATTTTCCTAATTTTTCTCGTAAAGAGTGTGCATTTTGTTTGAGCTGGTGTATTAAGGATTTTATTGTGAATTACCAGGATTGGTGAGTGTTCATGTTATAAATGTTAAAACAAAACCCGATATAAATATATCACATGTAATATAAAATATAAAAGGCTTTAGAGTGTACATCGACCATCTACGAGAAGACTTCAGACTTTATTAGTTGTTTACATAAAATTAATTTGTGGGCTGATTTGTTGAGCTAAGTGTTCAAATATTTTTGAGTAGGGTGTTCAAATATTTATGAGTAGGGTGTTCAACAATGACTATACTAAATTAAAACTAAAATTTTTGCATGTATTGCAGAACAATTTTTTTTTTTTTTTTAGGGTGTTCAGGTGACCACCCTTTCATAAGGGTGGAGCCGCCTATACCTGCAGTTGTATACACGAACTAGAAAATCCAGGAGATGCATCCAAACAACTGCAAAGGAAATACATTTGCATACAACAAGTCATACAGGTTCATGCCAACGTTGCCACACACAATGAGAAGTTCAAAAACATCATTGTTGCCATACGATGTTTCCTTTCTTTAGCCAACCGTTTTTAAACCAATGGATTTCGTTCAAGGAAGCCTTATGTCTCATGTAGCCCAAACCCAAGTAGCTGGTACAAAAAGCATGTTCTATATCATATGACAAGTTGAGGGGTATGAAACAAACAACATGAGGAACTAAAAGAAGCAAACCTTACTGGAATGTCAACCCAACATAACATGGAATTAGTTATTGAATAGAGTATTTCAGTAGTATGATGAGTCTCACTAGATCACCAAAGCTAAAACACAACCATGCAGTGACCAAGGAGCGAATCAATTTTTCGCCTTTTACAAAACAGAAACCATTGCTGCAACAAAATAAGACTTAAACTTCTAGATCATTCACTGATTGGATAAATTACCAAGTCTGTAGATCATCACAACGTTCTAAGTATCACTTGCCGAGTCACACCCCACACCTAGTGATCTTGATCGCCGAAGCCATGAATTGCACAAGCCTTCCAAAAACTTTTTTCAGAAATCCACCAGAAGAACTCAATGTTGATAGTTGAATGATGTTGAAACCTCTTGAAACTTATGAATGAGATCAAATATTTGTGAATCTTGTTTTTCCTTCGAGATTCAAACTCTGAACACTTTAGGGTTTCTCTGGGTTCAAAAACGCAAAAGCTCTGATATTCCTTGGCTACATCAATACCCCAGAATGAAAAGAAATGACGCTTTTATATTTGTTGCAATTCCGATCAATCACATTCATAAACTAATTGATCGGTCCATTGATGAATTGATATTTCAGAGCAGTGCCGCCCGATTGGTAAGCCGATTGATTGGATGTAGCCACTCTACCTTGAAAAACAATTGTTCCCTTTTGCGAACCCGATTGATCCGAGTAAAACTGATTGATCTACTAACTGTCAAATTAGATGAATATGACCCCTTCCACTCTATTCCTATACAGACTCTACTACACTTACAAAAAATAAAAATAATAATAAAATTACAAATCGATATAAATATGTATTTTGTCATCAATACAAAGAGACTCTGAAATTTGGTCCTCACAAAATACACTCCTTTCAACAAAAAAAAAAAATATGACTTAAAACGTTCATATTTCAAGCTTCTACAGTAAGTGTAACGCCTTGGAAATTGGATACGTTAAGTAGAGAATTTTAATTAGGCATCCTGTACAAAAAAGATCATTATGATTCCATCCTATGAGATTTGAATACTTATGATTCCATCCTGTAAATGGATAATCGGACCATTGTGCCCTTGTTAAGTATTTTAGTTTGCAAAGTTTATTAAGTATTTATTAGTAGTATATATATATTGTAAATCATATAATTATATTTCCTTAATTATATCATTACCTGTATACACATCTCCACATGTTTTCAATTCTCATGATTAAAGGGATTGGTTACCTATATACGCATTTCCTTAATGGATAATTACTAGCCATTTGTGCCGTGTATATCTTTACCAATAGACTTTATTTCAATTCCCATGATTAAAGGGTTTGGTTATTTAGGTCTTCTCTCTCTACATGCCATCTTCTGAAACAACCTCTCTCTCCTCTCTCCGACGATCTGGCGGCCTGCGACGAGCGTCGATCGTCGCCATCAACCCCATCATCGACGTCCAACGAGGTAGCCTACTCCGACTGTCCATGCTCAGATCTATTGCCATGGCGGCTACCACAAAAGTCGGTGACTCGGTGGCCGCCACCGACTTTCTCTAGATCAATATTGTCACCCATTTTAACGGTAGATTGGGTTTTTTTTTCCTTTGATCGTCCGTTAAATCATGTTTGGGTTGTGGAATCATTTTATGATTTGAAATGTTTAGCAATATATATCATTGCATGATTTGAATACAAGGCAGTTTTTTCGATGGTAAATTAATTTACCATCTTCTGTTATGTCGACTTCTTCCACTTTTCATATTCGTGTTATAGCATGTTCTCATTAGTGGTTAATTTGTTTACCATGTTAGTGATTCGTACAGCGAACATGGTTTATTAATTATTGATGTTCTCTGTATTTATTGTTTTTAATTTACCAAGTTTTTTACACAGTCTAAGATGGTTCATTAAGTGATCATGCATGGTTAATCAATAAACCATGTTCCCTATGTAAACTCGTCATTTTGCCATGATATCTTATACTTAAATGGGAAAATGGGTACACGGTTAATATATAATCCAAGTTCTATGCACGAGCATTAAAGCAGTAAACATGGTTAATCAATAAATCATTATGTTCCCAGTGTAACTCACCATGGACATGGTTAATCAGTAAATCATGAATATTATTGTCGTCATTAGTTTATCATGTTCTTAGCATAGTCTATAAAAAATCAATTAATTTATCATGTTTTCTTTGTTTGTTGTCATAATGAATTTTTTTTTTTTTTTTTGAGATTTTAGGTGAGAGAAGATTAGGAGAGAGAATTATAAGATTAGGAGATAGATTTCTTAAGATAGGGAGGAGAAAGAGAGAGAGAGAGAGAGAGAGAGAGAGAGAGAAATGTTAGGAAACTAGGAGAAAGAATTATTAGGAAAATCAGGAGAGAAATACTAGAAAAATTAGAGAGAATGGGTGTTTTTGGGTTTATTTGAATTTCAGGATGGAATCATAAGCATTCAAATCTCAAAGGATGAAATCATAATGACCATTTTTTGTACAGGATACCTAATTAACTCTCTCTTAATAAATCAATATTATAATTTATTTAAATAGAAAAGCCAACTTCATTAAAATTTCAAAGAAAACTTAATAAATTCTTTTAATGGAAAGCTAAAAGTTAGCTAAATTATGACAACTCGAAATAAATAGAACTCTAACATTGTCTAAAAAACTTAAATATTTATTTAATGTTCAACTGAAATAATAGACAGAGCTATCTAGCTAAAGATCTACTGGTAAAGCCACGGCTCCGCCACTTCATAACCTTCTTGCTACTCCATCGCCTCGAACTCAGCAAACGACTCTTCCTTTCCTTCTATACCTAGTGTTGGGGACGCAAGGGCCACAAAAGTAGTACCGTGAGTGATAAAATTACACTCAATAGGACACCGATACTACCCCCTTACGAAAGAATACTCATGCAGCAGTTAAAACACATGGAACATCAATTTAAAGCATAGAACAACCAGATTACTTCAACATTTCTCAACATAGTGAATTCAGTAAATTCAATATTCCATCATCAATCTCAAGGTTTCACAATTCTCATTCCCACTTCCAAGAAATAATTTCCATCACCAGCTTCCACCCACAGTATACCTTAAGTGCTTGATCACATAGCAAAGCCACCAAATACGTCCCATTCGCCAAATCCGATAAATGAAACAATCATCTTCTTAGTTTATTAAATTAATTGCAATAGTCAATTACACAAGCTTAATGGTTTAAAAACACCAGTAAGCCAAACAATCACAAGCATCCAATTATACCATGAAAGTAAAATTTAATGATAAAATCGACTATCTCGACCCCATACATGTGAATTACCATTCCAGCCACTAAAAATAGCAAACAGCTACCAAAGTTCACAAAATTTTACAATAAAATAGTTCGTCAAATTTGGCTGAACTAAACAATTTTGGGACAGATTCATTGTTTAGCTTAAAAAACTGTTTTGCTTCGTCTAGGACTGAAAAATCGTAGTTAATTCTACGAAACTCAGATTGAAACGAGTTCTATATTTAAGTTGCTTAACCATTTGACATCTAAAACTTTATTGTTTATGTTTTCTCTAAATCCAAACAGAAATACTTGAAAATCCGCAAAGCAGAACTACGCCCAAAAAAATGGTTTTCATCTCTTCGGTTCCGTTTTAGACTTACAAAACCTTGTTGGTTGGAAATACTATCGCGACTACTATTTCACATTATATTCATATCACCACTGCATTTAGATATACGTGAATATACGGAAACACAAAAGCAGTATGACTTAAATAAAAAGTAAGTACTAGGTATCCTACCTTTCGTCCGAATTACAAACGTAAGAAGATTTAAGGTTGTGGAATGGTTGAGTTCTCGGAATATGAATCTGTGGAAGGAGAGATATTATTTATGAGAGAGTTATAAAAATTAAACGGCGAGATCAATAAATGGGAAGGAAAATCCACAGCCGTGGCTTTGAGGTTTAGAAAAAAAAAAAGTAAGGCGCTTGCACAAAATTAAAAAATTATGTTTCCTTCCTAGGAAGATTTTGACTTGCTTAAATTATTAATTTTTCTTCGTAAATAAAATCTTACTACAATATTAGTTCTGATTTTTTTTTTTATGTTCATTTTCTTCAGAAAATTTTGTTTAAAACAAAATATACAACTATCTATCAGGATTCATCAACAGATTTCGATCAACTTATCTTTTCATGCATTCCACGTAGGATTTGTGATATTTTTAGCGAAAGTTTTAGTATGTGCTCTATAACTTTTATATCTTTATTCCGCAAAAAGTCATTATAGTTTTAGAAAAAGAAAAAATACCGCTGCCGGGATTTGAACCAGGAAGATTAACTCACATCCAAGTATATGTGCTACAGCGGAGATATTTTGGTATCCCATAAAATAATTTTTATATACTAGGTCTATTCCTCTTTTTTGGTTAAATAAAGGGTGGTGATAATGCAAAATTGTTTTTGTTAGTACCAAAACGTTAGTGCATAAAAGGCTTGTACTATACACATGAATACAATCCTTTTGTGCATTGAAGTTTGAGCCCTAGTACAATACATGAAAAGAAAACATGAAAATGACCATGAAAAGACATCCAACGGATGAGATCCGCCTGGTACATTATTCAAACAGTGTACCGGAAAGATCTCATCCGTCGGATGCCTTTTCATGTTCATTTTCATGTTTTCTTTTCATGTTCCATACACTTTCTCTTGAAGTTTTGGCACTAACAAAAATGGTTTTGGCTTTAGTAGGAGTAACAACAATTATCGTTTTCATCTTCCTTTGCTTTTGGCCAAGAGTGAAAGAAGCCCATTCGGGTGCTGCGGTTATGGACTCTACTGGATGTAGTTGGTGCTGCAGGAGTGCCACTCAAACCAAAACGAGTTGCTGCTGCAGTGGTGTTGGTAGATTTGTGGGTTTCAAGCCTTTTGGGTTTTTTATTAGGTGTAGTGGTTGAGCATTTTGTGGGATTTTTGTAAGATCTAAGTTTTTGTACTCTTGGGGTGATTGGCTTTGGTCTTTAGGTGGGCTTGCCTTTTGGTTCCTTCGATTGGTGTCTTGCCAATCGTTGGTTTAGGTCTCGGATTGGACAATTTTGCTCCTTGAGCCTATTGTTGTTCGTTGCTCCTTTTAGTCTTGTAATTGTTCAAGATTAATGAAACTTTTTTGCCTTGCAAAAAAAAAAAAAAAAAAGTGATAGGTCTGAGGAGCTTTTCAAAATCCTCTATTTGCAACTATGAATTAAAACCACGAGAGATTTCTTCCCCTCTCTATTCTTTCTCTACTTGCAATCCTGACCATCGAAACCACTTTTTGATGGCCGAGATGCGTGATGGTGCATCACGTGACCACACTCAACGGGCACCCAAATTTTTCTCATGGTTTTGACTTTTGAGAACAAGGTTCAGAATCAAAACAACATGGATGAACATTTAGTGTATTATACTGCCCTTCCCTCTTTGCTATGAATTTCTGGGAAGTACTTACTACGTTCTAGATGAAGATAGGGTTTGATCTGAGGGTTAAAAACGTTTTCGTAACTCTAAGTATAAAATTCAAAATCCTAGATAAAGAGGTTTCTTTTTATGGTTTTGATTCACGCAGTCAATTCCCCAAAAAAATTGAGATTCCTCCCACTTTCCGGAAACAAATTAGAAGTCCATTCCTCTTCTTCTTCTTCTTCTTCTTCTTCTTCTTCTTCTTCTTCTTCTTCTTCTTCTTCTTCTCTCTCTCTCTCTCTCTCTCTCTCTCTCTCTCTCTCTCTCTCTCTCTCTCTCTCTCTCTCTCTCTCTCAATTGCCTTTTAATTGTTTCCATCAGAGGATCCCATTTAGGAAAACAGACTACACAAGAAAATATCGCACACAGACTAGTACACGAGTAATATATGAATGGAAAAGAATTACAAGCCTTTTGAATTAATTCCTTCAACAATTTTTGGTTTCCAACCTTTTATTTCCTTTTGAATTAATTCTTTAACCAATTTTGGTCTCTAATATATATCATACTAATATAGATTTTTTTTACAAATCACTAGATTGTCATGCATGCTCCAAGATGGAGAAATTACGTTCAACTCAATACATGGACATTCAAAAAAGAGATGAGAAGAAGTTCAAAGACATTCATCGTCAAATAGATAAAGATTGAGAAGAACATGCTTGAAGACTACGTGTAGCTTATTAAGAAGATTAATCTCACTTTATGTTAACTTGTTTACGTTACACCCCTCTTCCGGTATCCCCTTTTTTTTTTTTCCCTTTTATGTCTTAGTATTCCACGTGAGATTTTTATTCATGTTGTAGGTAATTCATGGTACTTCGAATGCGCTATTTTTTGGACAATTTTTTATGAGAAATGCTAGAGGCACTAACTAATGTATCCAATAATGCATTAATGTAGTAGTGCATGTGTACATTTAGTGTAATAGTTGGTGTACTAGATTGTGCCTCTAGCATTCCTCATTTTTTATGCTTCATTGAATTGATCATGTTCTGTAATTATTTAAATCCTTCATTGAGGAGAAATCGGCCTTTTATTTTTTTTTTGCCATTCGTTAATCCTAATCTGTTCTAGCTTAGGGGACTTAGGAAGGGGGATGGGTGCTTAAGGGAATCGAAATTTGCCGATGTGAATGGGAGTATAAGGGAGGCACCAACTGCACTCCGCTCCACTTGCGAGAAATCGGCTCGGTTGGCGGATCAAAAAATCATAATTCAATTTAACTCTATTCAAAGTGTGTTGCTTCGTGCATTTAAGTACGGACAAAGCCTAGCTAGTTCTACAATATTAGCCGATGTGGCAATTCAACTCCCACAATGGCAATTCAATTGTAAATATGAGTTTTTTTTTTTTGTACAATGATAACCAACAAAATCAAAATTCACTACCTTTTTGCACGACATTCATTGGTTCCTGAACCGCAATGCTATGGGGTATGTATGCAACTATGCCAACCGCCCTCCCGTGGGGAGCCACTTCAGGTTCCACACAAAAATAAAAAGGAAAAATATTTATTTCGTTTAGAAACAAATTTTTTTGTTCCTTATAAAATTTCAATTTAATTGGGTATTGATATTAGTTTTATTTCTATTCAGAAATAAAACAACATGGAAAAGGACTTGATCAACCACATGGATAAGGACCTGATCAACGAATTTTGAACAATTAATTCACTATCGATATCCGCATGAACTGAATTTTCATTGGGCGTGTTAAAACAATTGTTATGAAAGATTTGACATGAGCCCCACACAATGGCGGACTTCGAATTCACTGTTAGCAGTTTTTTTTTTATTGATGACAAATTTAGAATCCATTAGTATATAAAGAGTGTTATGTTCATTTGATGCACATGACCCCCAAAAAATACCAATGTGAGAAGTATAGTGAAGAAAAATACACCAGTGTCTAGCGTTATTTCTATTCCATTCGCGAGAAGACATAGATCTACTTTTGTGAATTGAAAATCTAAAATGTAAAAAATAATAATAATAATTCTTGACCAAAAGTGGAATCAATTCACATTTGTGAAAAGTACATGAAAAATAAAGCAGACAAAAACTTAAAAGTGCAATTATTTTTGGGAATGGCTTCAATACACACTCATTAAAGGTGTGTATCATATGCAGCTATTGTATGATTCATATTGTGACACCTCATCGGCAATCGTATCATTTTATAGTGTTTCGTAACTTTTCAACAATATGATTAGTATCATTTTCTATGATTCATAACATTTTGGTGGATCTCGTAACTTTTATTGATCGATTCATAACTTTTCTAGAGGTGCGTCTAATTAATATACACTCAAATAGGAGATGTGTATTGCAACATTTGCCACTTTTTCTTTATCTCATTATATAATAGAACCACGTAAATGGCTACAATACACACCCATTAAAGGTGTGTACCACATGCACCCATTGTATGGTCCAAATTGTGCCACCTCATTGGCAATCGTAACATTTTTTAGTTTTTCATAACTTTTTATCAATATGATTCGTAACATTTTTCTATAATTCGTAGCATTTTGGTGTGTCTTGTAACTTTTATAAAGGGTGTATATGATATACACCCAAATAAGGGGTGCGTATTGTAGCATTTTCCTAGAATGTAACTCCCACTTCCCAAATCTCTCTCTCTCTCTCTCTCAATTTTTAAAAATAAAAAATTAAAATTCCAGAAAAATTGGATGGGGTTTGGAGACTTGGGAGGCAGAAGCACACTTATATAAAATATGTATTAGCGTTATTCCCGCTCAATGCACAGGAACACACAAAATAATTATTGTGATCCTAAGAAAAATAATTTTAAATATCAGTCAACATTAAAAAAAGATTTTTTTTTTTCTAAGATAGATGAAAGAAGAAGAGAAAATAAATAAAATTTTATTTCCTAAATGACCACCTTATTTTCTCTCCTCTACTTTAATTTTCTTTGTATATTATTAAAAATAAAACCTTTTTTTGCTCAATTGCTACTCAAAAATAATTTTAATTTTTGAGGTGATTGCGTTTGGTTTTTCATGGGGTGGTTTTAGGGAGGTTATTGGTGAAGGATAAAGGTACAAAAAAGGTGATGGGCTTATGATTAACAGTCAAGAGGGTAAATCGGAATTTTCCTTTAACGCCATCTTTGACATCTAGGGTTCATATAATTTATGAGGGTTAAGTGTTGGGTTTTAAACTTTAGGGAGCTTATGTGAAAATAGGTCATAGTTGAGGTGGTTTAATGCAATTTACTTTTTCCTTTAAAGAAGTCAAAACTACCCTCTTAAGATAGATGCATAATCAAAATGGAGAACAATACTTAATCCTCAGTTTTGCTTCTCATTTCGCACTTTTGGATTACCATTTGAAATCATCAACTCCAAAAATTCTACTATGGTTGTTTGAAAATGATTGGTTCTAGTTCGTTTGTCCAAGAAATGATTGAAAAAATGCCTAAAAGAGACTGATTTTTGTAATATTCTAGTTCATGAGTATGCATAACTAAGTAATTAAGATTCTTGGTCCCGTCACTGCAATGAGATCTATAATATGGATTTGAGTTTGCAATTCAACTTGCAAAGGCTATGTGTCCATTTAAAGTCTCAACATTAAAATATGTCCAAGTTGACCTTAACCTATGAACGAGAATTTCGCCTAAATTATGCTAAGTGTCTTTTTCTTTGTCTTTTCTAAATTATAGTTAAATTTTTGTAAAACCTTAAGTGCTTTTCTAGTATCAGTACTAGAGTTCAAGTACCTAAAGATAACTCAAATTTAGTCTCAGTACTTTAACTCCCCTAATTATTTGAACCTCTGTACTATGGAGAAAGAAGTTCTAGCTAAGTATGTGGACATGCTAATACAAAGTTCTTCCACCAAAAATTATGTTCTCACAGGGCCAGGAATACAACTCTTAGTTTGAAGGATGAGAATGCGGTTTTGCTTGATGAGCCTAAAGAGGTTAAAAAGGAGATTATGCACTACTGTATGAGATATCTTGGCACAAGGTTTGGGGATAGATATGGCGCCAAGGATCTATTACAACAGTCAATTCAGAAGAAAACACCAAGGGTTTTTCAGGATCAGTTCGTAAGGCCAGTGCCTGTTGAGGAAATAAAGGTTGTTTTGTGGTCTATAAATTGTGAAATGCTATGAAGCACAGGTACTTCCAAATCGCCAATGTACTTGTGCCCGTACCGTACCGTATTGGGTACTAGTACTTCATCGGTACTTCTAAATACATTCCGGGGTACTCTAAAATTGTAACTGGGTACTTTTGAGTTTCTGGGTATGGCAATGGGTACTTTTCTGGGCACTTTTGGGCCTATTCGTAAAAGATTTAAAAACTTTAGGAGTTCGCTTGAAAAAAAAAAGAAAAAAAGACGGCCTTAATATGAACTACTCAATGCGATAAAGTCATAAACTAAAGACCACAACTCAAGTAGGACACCACATTATACGCAAGAAGAGACTAGGTTGTGCGACATTGCCGGAGATGCATTTGATTCAATAGAGGGTGCTGGTATTCTTGAAATCGCTGATCTATAACTTGATGAGCTAGAGATGGAAGCTATGTTGTCAGAGATGAAGTCAATGAAGTTCAAGATCCTTACTTACATTGCATTGATTTGATCTAGGATATTTCTAGGCACGTTGAACTTGATGTATGAACTTTTAGTCTCTTAACTTTCATTTATGTTGTTTTTTGTTGGCAAAATGGGTTTATTACATAGTTTATGTTATGGAACATAGTAAAATAGGAAAAAATAAAATTACACTAACGTATCCAACCGTACCTGTACCCTACTTTTTTATGTTTTTGCCGTATCATGTACCCGTACCCCGTACCGGTACCTGTACTTCATAAGTGAAAAGGCTCCTAGGCCGGATGGGTTTAACCCTATGTTTTATCCAAAGAATTGGAAAGTGGTTGGGAGAGACTTAGTTGCAGTTGTTCAGTACTTTTTCAAGCATGGGTCTTTGCTAAAGGAGTGGAATGCCACAACCATCTCTCTTGTTCCAAAGGTCAAGGCTCCTTCTCTGTTAAGGAATATAGACCAATATCTCGTTGCAATATCCTTTACAAATGCATTACAAAGGTCTTGGCCAGTACAATGCAATCTATTCTCCCTCTGCTGATTAGTAGTACTCAGTCGGCATTTGTTAAAGGGATATATCTACTATTGATAATATCCTTTTGATGCAAGAGTTGGATAGATGATACCATAGGAATGAGGGTCCCCCTAGATGTGCTAAGAAGATAGATCTTACGAAGACATATGATTTGCTTGATTGGATGTTCTTGTTTGATCTTATATATGCATGCTATGGACTTCCCTTCCCAATTCATTCATTGGACTCAACAATGCGTGCCCACAGCTAAATACTCTGTAGTTATCAATGGGAGTGTAGAGGGCTATTTTTTTATGCACTTTTGGGTCTTTGGGTGAAGTGGCTCCATATGTATATCAGTAAAGGGCAGAATATTTGACACATGAAGCCTCTTGGTCTCTCAAGCAGGTTTTTAGTGTCAGACATTTGGGCCAGCCTCTTATCCAATACCATATTGGGAATGGTAAGTCTACCTTTTTGTGGTTTGATAATTGGCGTAAGTTGTGTTAAGCTAGTCTACCTTTTTGTGGTTTGATAATTGGCGTAAGTTGTGTTCTTTGTTGCCTCCATTGGGGATAATGTTGTATTTAATTTAGGGGAGATCTTTTCAAGCTAAGGGATCTTCGATTTGCCCAAGAAAGGGTTTTCGATTCACTCTCTCCTGCGTATTTTCTCAGAAATATGATATGTATTTCAATGGGTATAACAAAATGAGTGGTGGAGAGTCGGTTGAGGGTAAAATACCCAAACTGCCCTCATTTTTTACGGAAGGGGGAGACGGAGTTAGACGTGGGGACTAAATCGACACAAATTTGATACATTGGGGATTAAATTGGTCAAATGTTTATGTTGGGGACGAAATTGGCCACTCGGCCGTACTTTGGGGACCAAAAAGGTAAATAAGCCCTTTAGTAAATGGAGGCGGTTCCAGTGACACAAAACTTGACACCACATTTGACACAACACCCTTCTGGATCCGACTATGATGTTTGGAACCGTTGATCTTTCTTATATGAGTAAAATATGAGGTCCTGCAAAATTTAGTTCAATTAGATATTGGTAAGTGCTTAATCCAAACAGTTTTGAAAACACCAGTTCCTGTCACAGTTTCGGCAAAATTGTTTGGATCAAGCACTTACCGATATTCGATTAAGCTGATTTTTTTATTGCAGGGCCCCCTATTTTACTCATTTAAACAAGATCAACAGTTCAGAACACTAGTTTGACACCTTGAAAAAAAAATCGTGTGTCAAATGTTGTGTCATTGGAACCGTCCCCTTAGTAAATTGTTTTATAATTAAGTCCATTTTGTGGGTCGGACAAATATTTTATAATTCTATAAAAAGTTATTAGTGAAGATATAATTATACGGAATATATATGGGGTTATCTATTTACATATAGGGAAATTTTTGCTTACGCCCAATGTATACTTTGAGTGAATTTTACTTACACCGCATGCACTATATTGTTAAACACTTGCACCCCTTATACTGTGGACTAATTTGAGACAGTTATTGACAAAAAAAAAAAAGGTAGATTTTTGCACAGTGCATGGCATTTTCGCTTCCAAATGCACTTTTGAAATCTCTATAGTGACCATAGAAACCATTTACAAGCCAGATAAAGCTTCCTCGGGCAAAAAAGCAGAGCATCCTAACTCTCTTTCTCTCACTCCTCTTTCTCACCTGTTCGAACTATGACTTCCGGCTCAATATAAATGGTCCTTTTATTTGGTAAACCTAAAAATTATTTAAATTAAAGGCTGCCCCATGTAATTTTGACCTAAAATGTACATGGTATTGTTAATCCGATCAATTCTAATTGTTTTGATCCGTAGCCCGTGTCATAGCATCGTCTTACGGTTTTAAACTTTTTGGGAGTTTTTTCCCGAGATTTAAAAAACATGGTTATATTTTCTAATGGTTGTGATAGTTTTGAGAGTCTTTTTTTGTTAATTTAATTAAATGTAATACTTTCATTAAATTGGTCTGGATGATATTTGTGACAAAAAAATTACTATAAAAGTTTTATTGAGGTCTATTTTTATGTTTGTCATTGGATGGGTAGAAATTACATAAAAAAAAAAAAATAACACTAAAAAACCTTACGATTATTTATTTTGAATTTAAGGCTCCGATCATTCGCGTGGGGTTCAAAAAATAAAATTTGTGTCAAATCTTGTGATATTCATTGTGTTAACGGAACCGCCCCCTATATATATATATATATATATTCATTCATTCATCTCTTTTTCTATCTAGGTATTGGATTTCTTGGGACTAAAATTATATGGGGTACATGCTAAATCGGTTTAATTTTACGAAACGAAATGCATTCATCTTGGTTCGGACATCACAACCAAAATGTGAGAGGAAGACAGTAAAGTAGAGTGCAATGAGAGGTAAAAAGTTATGGAGCTGACACAACGGAATTCACGAGAGACTAGTTAAACTACTAGTCCAAACGAGATAGGTTCTCGAATCCACGAGATGTACATATGTGAATCCACAAAAAAATAGAGAAAAATCTCGAAGTTGTATTGATTGAATAAAAGTTCTTTTTCCCTAAGGCTTGCCCACCTATTTATACAAGTAGTAAGCCTAGCTAATGAGGCAATGGTTGGCTACTAAGGGCATCCACAGTAGACTCTTAAAATGGCTCCTAGGTAAGGCTCCTTAAATTTAGAAAGCCATTTGATCAATTATAGGTCTTCAATGGGCTCCTAATACAAGCTCCTAAGGGTGGCTTCTACGCATGGCTACTAAATCATTAGCTAAATTTAGGTAGCTTTGTAACTACCTCCAAGTGGGACCCAAACTCTAAATTTAGCAAACTCTAGGAGTGGAAAAAGGACCTCGATTAGACTTATGTCATGTGTACACCTTAGGAGTCAACTTAAGAGTTATTTTTAAGGAGCCCATTGTGGATGCTCTAAGAATATAACTTGAAGTAGGGGCCAAGCAAAACCAATTAAGGAAATAAAACTCTAGAAAGCTAGAAATTAGGAAACTAGAAATAAGGAAATAAATAAGATCTCCTAATAGTGCCGCCCCCCACTTGTGTATATATACCCCCATAATGATACAATTTTAACCTACCAATACCACTACCTGAACAAGTAACGTGAGAGACAAAAACCGTGAGAGAAACAGAGACGAGAGTAACAACATGAGTGTACCAAGAGGCTATCTCTTCATGCCTACAGATGAAGAACTTCTTGTGTTCTATCTTGGAAGAAAATCCAAGGGGTTACCGCTGCCTTGTGATATCGTTATCGAACGCGATATGTATGGCGTTCACGACAAAGCCCCGTGGCAGGTTTTCAAGGACGAAGACCCGTGGAAGATATCCAAAACCAGAGACGATAAAGGGAATATAGTGAAGACAGAAGGTACTATTTATGTTTTCACGACTTTGATAAAGGCTAGCAAAAACCGGATTGCACGAACAGCCGGTTGTGGTGTATGGCATGCTGAGACCGCTCTTGAAAAAGTATGGGACGACCACGGTCGTGTGATAGGGTACAAGAGAATGATGTGCTTTCAAATTACAAACGAATCGGGTATGACGGACAGGAGCGAGAGAAAAGGCCATTGGATCATGCATGAGTACTCCCTCTGTGGAGGTAACACTGATGAAAGTAGGGTAGAATATGTTCTTTGTAGGATAAAGAGAGATGACTCCAAGAGCACCAAGAAGTCTCGAACGGTAAAGAATCTTGAGGCTTGCTAGTGCTGATGACGAGGTTATAGCCCCGAAACCCACCAAGCGTCTTAGAACAGAGTTTGTGGAAGAACAGAAGATGTTTTGTGATATCGTTGCGGCACCACAAACAGAAGTTATAGCCCCGCAAACCCCCAAGCGTCTTAGAACAGAACTTTTGGAAGAACAAAAGATGTTTGGTGATATTGTTGCGGCACCACGAACAGAAGTTACTACTGATCACGATGTTATGGCCCCGAAACTCGCCAAGCGTGTGAGAACAGAGTTTGTGGAAGAACATAAGATGGTTTGTGATATCGATGCAGCAACGGAAACGGAAGTTATGCCCTTTGTAGAAGAAGTAGTTGTGCAAGAACCGAGTTTTACAATGAGTGATGATCCGAATGAATTTACACTTGAAGAATTTTTAGCACTTTGGGAACAGGAGAGGCAAGGAAGTCATTCGTCGAGGATGAGTGATGAACTAGTTTCTCTACTGGAATCGGAGGAACAACCAAGTTTCGATCATGATTTTGATGCTTTTGGCTATGATCCATTGACTCCCGAAGTTGTTCCGTCGGGCCATGTTTTAGCCTCCTCAGCACCGGTGGCACTAGACACTTCTCAAGACATGGTGGCTGGCTATATTGAAGAACCAGTTTCTCTATTGGAATCGAAGGTGCAACAAAGTTTCGATCTTGCTTTTGATGCTTTTGGCAATAATCTGTTCACTCCCGAAGACACTTCTCAAGAACAATTCATGACTTACTTATTGGAGCAAGATCTGCCGTATCAAGAAAACTTATGGAGTGGAGAGCCAAATTGCTTTGGAGTTGGATTGCTAGTTTAATCTTAGACAAAGTCCAAAGGACCATTGTGTAATTAATTCCTTGAACCCATTCATTATATTTAAATATGAATGTACGTTTTAATCAGTTATACAATTTTTATATGCTTCTTCTGTAGCATCAGTTGGATGAACGCCTTCCTGATCTCCTATGTTTTTGTAACAAAAGAAATAGGACCTGTAGATGTTAATACAAATAGTTTTAGCAAGCTTTTGAATCTTTCCATGCATCATGTCTTCTACAGTAGTAGAGATTTCACTCCCAATTTTACAATCCACACTCCCTTTTTGTCTTTATTCACATGAATTTACAATATTGACCTTCTTCAATATGCCTTTTTCACACATGCAAGGGTAATATTGTAAATTCATGTGGATAAAGCCAAAAAGGGAGTGTGGATTATAAAATGGGGAGTGTGAAAATCATTTCCCTGTCTAAATATTCAATTCTACTCGTGATCGGTTCGTGATCGATCGGCTCATTAAAAATTTAAAACTTGATTGAGATCGACCCATTGGCAAAGGTATATAGGGGCCGAGGGAGTCCCTCCAGGGATTTTTATAAATATTAGACGTAATATGGTTATTATTTACATAATTTGTATGGTAATTATTGAAACTCTAAATAGTTTTGATTTGATGTGGTTAAAAATGAAATTTATTTTACATTGTATTTAATTAATTTCCTTCATAAACAAAAACAATCACATCAGCATTGCCATTGTCAACAATAAAACAAAATAGTATCATATACAATATATCAATGCACAAGCTATATGATATATCAAGTACATTTTTACATGAAAATATTTTTTCTTAAGTTGGCCTTCAAGACCAAAATTCTGCAGGCTCTGCCACTGAACTGACTTTTCTCATAAACAAGCTAAAGCTCAAACATATTTTTAAAACTCAAAAAGTTGTCAAACCAAGCTTCAAGGCCGGCCTTTGGGCAATGCCCGAGAGGCCAAGCCTAGGGCACAAAAACAAATCAGCCCAAAAGAGGGGCACCCTACTAATTTTTAGTATTAGGCTAGGTAGGGGTCTTTTGAAGCTCAAACAAGTGGTCCAATTTGGTTTTAAGGCCCATAATTGACACTTTTGCTTCTAAAAATGCAAAAAGAGTAATATTTATGTGACACTACTGCACTTTTTAGATGATATGTCTTTTGGGGACTTCATATTTTGTGCTCTTATATAATGATTAGTAGGACTTTATATAGTTTTGCCTTTCTCGCACTATGACTGTTTGCCTTTTCTTTTTTTTTTTTCCCTCCCTGTAAGAACTATCAGGTGTTGGGCTTCATTTTTAGAACATGCCTAGGGCAATAAAAAACATTGGGTCGGCGCTGCCAAGCTTTAACAAGAAACTATTTGGTTGCCCTTGGTTAAATTATCAACCCTAGACAACTCCGGATGTATTGAGCATTAAAAAAAAAAAAGTTTAAGAGAAAGATAAACACAAATTTTTCTTATTTATTAGTACTATTTTTTAAAAAGGACCAAATCTATACGTTCTTCTTATTTGCCTGATCCTTAAAAAAAAAATAATGACAAAAAAAATGACAATTGTTCCTTTCCTATTTTCTCTCCTCAACTCGTATTATTCTTATTTCCTATTTAAAAATTGGGAATTGATAATTGCACTCCAAAAATTGATGCAGACACTCCAAGCTATAGTGATTTCCCAAAACCACCCTTTTACAAGTTTCAATTTTACTTCAGGCGCTCCCAAAGTTTTTTACTCTCAATTTTACTTCAAGCGCTCCTAAATTTTTTTACTCTTCTCCTCTGTTAACGGAAGAAGAAAAAATGGACGCCCACCCACACCCTAACCTGTAATAAAAACTCTATTGTAAATTTGATATTCTGATATAAGGTTTCCTTGTTCTAGCTATAAATTTGTTATGTATATTTTTGAAGTTTTTCTAACCCAACTCTCTCTAACCTAACTTCTCTCATAAGCCCCCTCTTTTCAGCTGCCTCTCAGCCAGCCGCCATTGCTCAGGGGGAGGCCGAGCGCCTCACGCCAGTCTCTTGAACACCGGCTCCCCTCTCTTCCCCCCCTTTTTTTTTATTTTCTAAGCATTTTGACTAATCTCTCTCTCCAATCCATTCAGCCAGCACGCTGATCATTGATTTCTTCTGCTCCGATCTAACATGCAACAATAGATTTGCATAGCTATGGACTATGATTGCTTCTGTCTTTACCATTTGAACTGCTAACGTTAATTGCTTCCGACTTTTTCCGTTTGGTTTTGATTCGATATTCTATTTGGAGTGCCTTAGTAAATGATGAGATAATTTGGGGATGGAGTGCCTCTTGTAATTTTTATATTTTCAAAAGGATAGTTTTGTAACTTTATTATATTTTGGAGTGCCTGCATAAAAAAAGGGAGCCCCAAAATTAGCTCCCTTAAAAATTAACCGAGTGTGTTTTTGTTGTGAGTAATTATTTAGCAGTCCCGGAACACACTCACATGGTGCTCCGAATCTTTTTACGTGGGGTCCATCTATGTACCCTACACCTGGACACATTCCCACACGTAACCTTAATTTGAAGAAGTTTATTTTTTTTTATGTGAATTAATGCTCTTAAGGCACTTCGTGTGTGTTAAAACTTGATTTTAATAGCTTTCATTGCTTGCGAAAATTGATAAGCATTTAATTTCGTTGCTCATCATGTCTATCTTTACACAAATCTACCGCCTTCATATTGTGTATAAATATTCCCCATAACATGACACAACGTCTCATACAATTTCTCAAGTAACAACGTGTGAGATCGAGCAAACAGAGAGAGCCTAGAAGTAAGATCAGAGAGAGAGCAAACAGAGAGCCATCTCCGGGTGACATGATCCTACCACCGGGCTATCTTTTCAGGCCTACTGATGAAGAATTTCTTGTGTTCTATCTTGGGAGGAAGATTAAGGGCGTACCGCTGCCTTGTGATGTGGTTATTGAGCGTGACATCTATGGGGTTGGCGACAAAGCGCCATGGCAGATTTTTTTTGACAAAGATCCATGGGAGATATGTAAGAACGGAATGAAGACAGAACGTACCATCTATGTGTTCACGAACTTGATCAAGGCTAGCAAGAACCGGATTGCTAGGATAGCCGGTTGTGGTGCATGGCATGCTGAGACCGCTCTTGAACAACTGGTGGACGATTACGGTCGTGTAATAGGGTACAAGAGAATGTTGTGCTTTCAGATTACGAATGAATCAGGAGTGATGGACAAGATTGTGACAAAAGGCCACTGGATCATGCATGAGTACTCTCTAAGCGGTGGCGGTGACGGTGACAATACTGAATGTGTTCTTTGTAGGATAAAAAGAGATGATTCAAAGTCCACCAAGAAATCCCTTAGGAGAGGAAAGAACGTTGGTGATGATGTTATAGTCCCGAAACCCGCGAAGCGAATTAGAACAGAGTTTGTTCAAGAACAGAAGACGAATTGCGATATTGTTGTGGCACCAACAACAGAAGGAGTTGCTTTCTCAGAAGAACTTTTGGAAGTGGAGAAGCAAGGAGAGTATTCACCGATGCATTCTGACATGGTTGGCGATTTTGAAGAACTAGATTCTCTAATATCTCTATTGGAATCGAAGGAGCAAGCAAGTTTGGGTCTTGATTTTAATGCTTATGCCAATAATCTGTTGACTACCGAAGTTGTTCCGTGGGGCCATGTTTTAGCCTCTTCAACACCGGTGGCACTAGACACTTCTCAAGACATGGTGGCTAGCTATATTGAAGAACCAGTTTCTCTATCAGAATCGGAGGAGCAACCAAGTTTCGATCTTGCTTTTGATGCTTTTGGCAATAATCTGTTGACTCCCGAAGTTGTTCCAGCAGGCCATGTTTTCGCCTCTTCAACACCGGTGGCACTAGACACTTCTCAAGACATGGTGGCTGGCTATATTGAAGAAGCAGTTTCTCTATTGGAATCGGAGGGGCAACCAAGTTTTGATCTTGCTTTTGATGCTTTTGGCAATAATCTGTTCACTCCCGAAAACGCTTCTCAAGAACAGTTCTTGACTTACTTATTGGAGCAAGATCTACCGTATCAAGAAAGCTTATGGAGTGGAGAGCCTAATTGCTTTGGAGTTGAATTGTTAACTTAATGTTAGACAAAGTCCAAAGGACCATTGTAATTAATTCCTTGAACCCATTCATTATATTTAAAAATGAATGTACGTTTTAATCAGTTATATGCTTCTGCTGTAGCCAAGGGCGGAGCCACCTTTGGACTAAGGTGGGCTCCAACCCAAGTGGAACAAAAAAATAAAGCAAAAAAACATAAAAAACTATATGTAAACTTTTAGGCCAATACAATTTAGCCCACCCCGTAAAATTTTTTTAGCCCAACCAATTCAAATCTTGATCCAAACTTAGCCCAACCCACAATCCAGTGACTTTTAAAAAAGGTCGGGGATGGATTTGAACTGAACCTGAAGTTTATCCCTGGTCTATGTAAATACAAAACAAAAACTTCATATATAATTGCTCGGATCAAGCCCTTCCCGGCCATATTTTTTTATGATTCATTGATTGGACCCTTAAAAAATAAGTTTTGAACAAATTAAATGGTTCGGATAGTTGAAATTTGATCAGAAAAGGCGAGTCCCACACTTTAGCAAAGTGCGGAATCCCTCATTGGAAGGGGCTTGACATATAATATATATATTGTGTGTGTTGGCTTAGCCCAAGGTAGATTTATGTCCTAGCTCCGCCCTTGGCTGTAGCATCAGTTGGATGAACGCCATCCTGATTTCCTATTTTTTTTCTTCTTCATGTCGCCTCATTTTAGACCTGTTTGTTTCCGCAGAGAACAAAATTCGCTTTTTAAAACTTATTGAGAAAGAACATGCAAAATTGATCTATACAGTGTAAGTCAAACGCCATAAGTCCATAATCAAACACAAACACAGACTCTATTCTAATCTTATTCAAAAAAAGATTCCTTGTTCAAGTTTCTACAAAATGTATCAAAATTGACGAATTATGGTAGGAAAACTCAGAACCGATGTGAAGATTAGCTAATTCTACACACGTTTTTGTGGAAATTCTGAAAATGACTTGAATGGAAAGAGAGCATCAAATTGTTAAAAATTCATGTAGGATCAAATAAATTGTAAGGGGTCTAGAAGGTTCTGGTAAAGGGAAGTTGATTGAGGTGAGCACCAATATAGTTGTAGTAAAGGTTATGATAATTTTCCTCTCCTGATTTCGTCGCGGTAGCTCTTTTTTTGTTGTATTAACCATGATATTTGTGTCCCTAATATCACATATTTTCCCCATTATAGCACTGATATTTCTTGTTTACTGCATTGGGCTATTTTTTAGAGAATGAATGATTTTGATGATGTGGCTGCCTCTGATATCAATTACTGCTTGCTGGATTTATAGCAAGATGATTTGGCCTCTAAAGGGTTTTGGTTCACTTGGTCTAATAAAAGAGGAGGGAACGGTGATAATAAGAGTAGGATAAGATTAACTTGTGAATGCAGTACCTACTACATTTTCAGTTATTTTCTTACTACATATATACCGAGGAATCTTTATATTTTTGGATCTTCTGTCCTTGATATTTGACTCCGTCAATCATTAATTTTTCAATCTTGCTCCATCCCATTCAAAATTTCCAGAAAATTTCATAGAACTTAAAAACTACATTTGGTGCTTGGGTGCATGTCAGGGTGGTAAAAGGGGGAGGTAGTTATGGAGTCTTATAGGAGTGTGGAGAAAGGAGAGAGGAAAGAGATTTCCTTGTGGAGAGGGTTAAAATTGTGCTTTAAAAATATAGCTTCTGATAACGTGACAACCTGTTCGGTGATGGAGGGAGCAAATCGCAACCAATTCTAAATCTCAACGGATGATCCTACAAATGAAATCAAGAAGTGAATGGAGACCAATGGTCAATCAGAATGAATCGTAACGGTGACCAACAATCGAAATTGTACTCGACCACATCTCGTATTATCATGAAGGGCATTTCAAATCCAAAAACTTTGACAGGTAAAAAAACCCCACAAGCGCTTGAACAAAAAGATTGCCTGTAGTCAGTGGCGGCTCCAGAAAATTTGAACAGGGTGTTCAAGATTTTCCTTAACTCTACTAGTTCTACTAACTAATAGATACATACAAAGTTTTCGTTTATTAGTGTGAATAATGAGGCCAAATGATATGAAAATACTTAAGATATCACAAATTTTCTTACGGAATTCTATTTTATTGGTTCAAGTAAAACTAAATCAGGAGATAAATACACAAATATCTATTGTTAAAATTTGTGTGCCGAATAGGTTCACACGGATATTTGTTTTCTCATATATAGAGTTAATTTTTGCTCAAAAAGAAGTCATAGGATGATATCAATACAATAGATATTTTTTCTTGATTTTCCTAATTTTTCTCGTAAAGAGTGTGCATTTTGTTTGAGCTGGTGTATTAAGGATTTTATTGTGAATTACCAGGATTGGTGAGTGTTCATGTTATAAATGTTAAAACAAAACCCGATATAAATATATCACATGTAATATAAAATATAAAAGGCTTTAGAGTGTACATCGACCATCTACGAGAAGACTTCAGACTTTATTAGTTGTTTACATAAAATTAATTTGTGGGCTGATTTGTTGAGCTAAGTGTTCAAATATTTTTGAGTAGGGTGTTCAAATATTTATGAGTAGGGTGTTCAACAATGACTATACTAAATTAAAACTAAAATTTTTGCATGTATTGCAGAACAATTTTTTTTTTTTTAGGGTGTTCAGGTGACCACCCTATCATAAGGGTGGAGCCGCCTATACCTGCAGTTGTATACACGAACTAGAAAATCCAGGAGATGCATCCAAACAACTGCAAAGGAAATACATTTGCATACAACAAGTCATACAGGTTCATGCCAACGTTGCCACACACAATGAGAAGTTCAAAAACATCATTGTTGCCATACGATGTTTCCTTTCTTTAGCCAACCGTTTTTGAACCAATGGATTCCGTTCAAGGAAGCTTTATGTCTCATGTAGCCCAAATCCAAGTAGCTGGTACAAAAAGCATGTTCTATATCATATGACAAGTTGAGGGGTATGAAACAAACAACATGAGGAACTAAAAGAAGCAAACCTTACTGGAATGTCAACCCAACATAACATGGAATTAGTTATTGAATAGAGTATTTCAGTAGTACGATGAGTCTCACTAGATCACCAAAGCTAAAACACAACCATGCAGTGACCAAGGAGCGAATCAATTTTTCGCCTTTTACAAAACAGAAACCATTGCTGCAACAAAATATGTTAGTATTTATGGGTCGGTTCAACCGGACCCAATACACACGGATCATCCACATGGGTCAAGTGATTGGGTTAGTTAGAAGGATGATAAGAGATGGACTCTTATCTCTATCTGTTAGGAGAGTTTAAAGCGAGTTTAAACTCTAGGACTTAATTGGTCTACAAATATAGTCCTGCAGATACATGAGAGTAAGAGACACAAGAAAATAATCAGACTTCTAGTTCTCTCCTTCTCCCCAAAAATATTCTCCTATCAATATCTTCTCTCTCTAGGGTTTCCATCTACAACCCTAGGATTTGCGGTGTGGATAGCAAGAGTAGGCTCTGGTAGTCTTCTCTACGCGACGAGGATTGAAGACTGTGTTCGGGTTCTTGTTCGTGGTTGCAGATTGTGCTTGTAGAGCGGGTCTCGGTTCGTTGATCTCCGAAAGCTCGAAGTATTCCGCTGCGCTTCATTATGTAAGTCTTGTATGATTTACATGCTTTCGACTAGATTTAACATTGGTATCAGAGCCATTACGGCTCGCCCTCGCATGATTGCCTATGGTTTTTGTTTTATTTTTTTTTTTTCCATATGCGATTCGTTTGATATTCTGCTTTAATATATAAAAAAGAATAGAACGGATGCAATAGTGAGAAATCTGATGCGGTCTTTGGCTTGGCCTTGAGTGAGTTTAACCAAGCATTAGATTATTAGGATTATTTAGTGGACATGTGTGCATGCGCTGAGTGTCGAGCGGCATGGCACTGTACACGTAGAGTAGAGGTGTGCTCATAATCAATGGCTTTGATGTTGGGGTGGAAAATTAATTGGGTCCATAGAATATTTTTGTTAGTCGGTCGAGTGCGCCACTGTTGAGCAGCAAATTCACCGAACATGGTCAGAGCAATATTATGCTCATATTTATGGACTCTTTTTTATCTTTTTAGTCTTCTACCAAGTTGTGTTTTGACCAATAGAATTACAGAGTCCTTCAAAGAACAAAACGCTTTTACCGGATCAAGTTGGACTCTGTTATTTACCCAATAAAAAAAAAAAAGGACTCTGTTGGACTCTGTTCCGTTGGAAAACAGAATTGTTAAAAGTTCAATTCTCTTTTACGCCAATAAAATAAAAATAAAAATTGGCAATTGTGACAATTTTTTGACCGAGCCACCCCAATATTGTTTTGGTAAAACCGTGCAAGCAGACCGTGGGATCATATGTTCTCATCTTTTGATTGATATAATTAGAAGTTATATCCTGTTGCATCCGGTTGGAATATATAAAGTAACATGATTTTGTTTATGATTTATTAATTGTTTATTGCTGCGTTACGGCGCAGTTAATTAGACCCTAGATTATTTGGACTTGCATCCGTCTTCCTAGTGGGAGACTGTGATGAAACCATCCATGCATATATACCCATTATGTGTTGTTGCATGTTGGCATGGATGGTTAATTTAAGGGATTAATATTTGTATGCGTTTGGAGATGGGCTCTCATTGATGATAGAGACCGGAGACAAATTTATTATATGGAGATAAGTGCAACACCCTCATTTGTTTTTAATTTGTAAGGGGGTGTGTTTTTGCACTTATTTTTATATAATTTTTGTGTCCCATACTTGCATAAAATATTAATTAGGGACTTAAAATACTTAGTCCCGTCCTCTTTTTTGGTGTATATTCATTGGATATTTTGTCTAAAAATCGATTAAGAAATAATAATTTATACCATGTGTTGGGGTGATGACTACGAGCATAGCAAATTTTCGATCCCCGCCTATGGTTAAAATTATTATTTGCTTAATAGGGTTTTGGGATAAAATTAATTGTAAGGTGCTAAAAATATTCCAATGCGCAAATGAATGTAGTGAAATGGCCTCGAAGACAATTGTTGCCGATCTTGTTAAGGGGGAGAAACTGGATGGGAAAAACTACGACATGTGGAGTAAGAAAATCCAGTATCTCCTTAATGAGGACGATGAACTTGAAACCTTGACCAATACCATGACTGTCCCGGAAGAGGGGACCACTGCCCAGCACCGCCGAAACATGGAAACTTATCAAAATTGGGTTAAGAAAGACCGTCGTGCGCGCTTTACTATGTTAGCGAGCATGCACAATGATCTCATTGGCGAGTTTGAAAACTGCACCACGGCCCAAGAGATGTGGAACCAGCTGAAAATTGCTTTTGGTGGCACAACAGCAACTAGGTTGCACGCGTTGACAATGAAGTTCGACAGTTATACAATGAACCCCCAACATTCCGTGCCTGAACATTTGAGGGTTATGTCGGCTATGATACGCGACCTTAGGGCTGCTGGTAATGTTCTAACTGATGAGCAGCAAATTCTCGCTTTGCTTAGGTCCTTGCCTGATAAACCATGGGAGCATTTCAAGCTCACAATGACGCACAATGAAATGGTTAAAACCTTTAGTGATTTGGCACGTCATCTTGAACTTGAAGCCTAGCGCCAAGGAGCAAGGCGAGGCAGTGAGGCTTTCGTGGTTCAACCTAGCCAGCGCAAGACAAATGGGTCTAAGCGCAAAAGGCAAGGTGGGAAGGCTAAGCAGGCACAAGCTGAAGATAATGCGCCAAAAGAACGTGTTAAGCGCCGCAGAGGCAAGAGAGGAGGCAAAAAGGATAAATCCAAAGTGACTTGCTACAACTGTCAGAAGAATGGACACTTCGCTCGTGAGTGCACTGAGCAGAAGGTACCATCTTACTTTAAATCTCGCACAGATTGCTTAGTTTGCTCTCATGTATTGATTGCTCATACTAATCCTAATTGGATTGTGGATACAGGAGCAAAAAAACATGTAGCACGAGATCGAGGAGGATTTATCGAGTATCGCCGGATTCCTGCTGGCAGCCAGAGTATCTTTATGGGGAATAGTTCAGCCGAGGATGTGCTAGGAGTTGGCACTTATCAGCTGAAGCTGCGAAGTGGTCGCACACTTATTCTCTATGACGTACTTTATGCGCCTGGAGTTCGACGCAACTTGATATCAGTAGTAGCTTTAGTCGACTTAGGTTTCTCCTTTAATTTCAGTAGAGATGGTTTTTCTATCTACCTAGATAATAAGCCGTTTGGGCATGGATTTATTTCTGGTGGTTTCTATGTTTTGGATTTGGATGTTTTGGATAATACATTTATGGCTTTTCATGATGATGTTGTTTCTAGTTCTGTGAAATGGCATGCCAGGTTAGGCCATATTGGGCAAGATAGGATGACTAGGTTAGCTAGAGAAGGCCTTCTAGGCCCACTCGCTAAAGTCAACCTACCAGTATGTGAGCCTTGCATGGCAGGAAAAGCAATAAGAAAACCATTTGGTAAGGCAGTGAGAGCTACAAGTCCACTAGAGCTAGTACATTCAGATATTTGTGGACCCATGAATGTGAGGGCACGACATGGGGGTACCTAGTTCATCACATTTATTGATGATTATTCGCGATATGGATATGTAAATTTGATTTCTCATAAATCGGAAGCATTAGATTGCTTCATTCGATTTATTAAAGAAGTTGAAAATCAAATAGAAAAAACCCTAAAAGTTCTAAGGACAGATCGTGGGCGCGAATACTTATCTGAGCAATTTAAAGGGCTCTGTGAGGATAAAGGTATCCAAAGACAGCTAACGATTCCTGGGACTCCGCAACAAAATGGTGTTGCAGAGAGAAGGAATCGTACGCTGTTAGATATGGTTAGGTCGATGATGGCGCAAGCTAATCTTCCCATTAGTTTTGGGGGAGATGCATTATTAAGTGCGGCCTACATCCTTAACCGTGTGCCGAGCAAATCAGTCACTTCTACACCATATGAGCTATGGGCAGGTAGGAAGCCAGTCCTTGACCATTTGAGGCCCTGGGGGTCAGCAGGTTATGTGCGCATTCCTTCTCAGCAACTTGGAAAATTAGATCCGAGAGGCAAAAAGGGTATCTTTATAAGGTATCCTGAACATTCCAAAGGGTATGTTATGATATGCGAACAACCTGATGGTGGATTGACTGAGATTGAGTCCCGAGATGTGAATTTCATTGAACATGAGTTTCCAAGCAGAGGTGATGTGAGGGGGGATCTTAATCTTTATGAGATGTCTGAGGAAGTTACACCTGTTCTTAGCGAGGGTGGGGATATAGATCTTCATCCTATGGTCGCCGAGAACAATGGGAGTAACTTGCCACCTAGTGGGAGTACTCCAGTAGAGACTACTGATTCCCGAGATCCTCCACAACGTAGGAGCGAACGTGGAAATATACCCCGTCGTCGTTTTGAGATTGAAGGGGAATCTTTCATGTATGCTCCTCAAGAGGAAGAAGAGCCAAGTTCATACAATGAGGCTTTATCTTCACCTGCTTGTAAAGAATGGTTAGCTGCTATAGAGGATGAGATTAGTTCTATGGGAAAAAATCAGGTGTCGGAGTTGGCATTTGTTTTCACTACATTCGAGATATGGTTGCGCAAGGAGAGGTGGTCCTAAAGCATATATCCACGACCAGTATGGTGGCTAATCCCTTGACCAAGTCAGTAGTCTGGGACTTCGTAGGATTTGAGTTGTGCTTTATTGAGACACCTTTTTTTTTGGATATTTATTGTTAATGCATTGATTTTTATATTCTAATTGGTTGTGATTATAAAATCAAGTTGCATTTAAGTTAAGCACTTACAATGTTAATTATGTGTCCTAAGGCAAAGGGTTGACCATCTCACACGGTAACCCGCCTCGGCGCCGATGGGCGAGCGAGATGAGACATAACTCTTTAAAGATGATGAGTTTAAGGTATTGTCGCCGTGGTTGGGCCAAGATGAGGTCACTATTGACCGAACATAGATTCTCTATTACCTTTGCTTGAGCCAGATGAAGACCTAAAGAGGCGCATTGTCCGCGACAAGTTTAAGAGTCTCAAGTCAGGCGCTTTTAGTAGCGACTGGACTTATATCTGTACGGTGTTTTTGGAGTGACACAATCTTTATAGATACTCCACCGTAGCATGTGAACATACCACATGTGCTATTGTCGACCATACTTAGAGGAGTGATAGATGGATCCCTTTCCTATCACGGTGTGAGCTCTAAATGTCATTATATGACTACTCGTTGCCCTTACTTGACTTGAGACTATGTCATGAAGTAGAGACTTTGTGTTGCTACTCTAGCTTGACTACCTAAGACCACGAAATGTCAGGGTCCCATGGAGCATGACTGGGAAAGCAGCAAGGTTAAAATGAATTGACATGAGGGCTCTGTAAGGACTCGTGTTTTTAAATAATTTTCCGGAAATAATGTTAGGGAAATGTGAGGAAATGAAAATAGTGTGATATGGGGTCAATATGAGTTGGTGATTGCATTTGGGGTGTCTTTGGAACACATTGGAATGTTAGGGGTGCTAGTGCAATTAGTGGTGTGTGTATATATATGTGTGTGGCTGAATTTTTGAGCCATAAATCATTCTCTTCTTCTCCCAAAATCAGCCCCTCCTCCTCTCTCCTCCATTTTTGCTCCTTTGAGCTCAAATTACTCCCTCCTCATCAAACTTCTTCACAAATTGACCAAAGAGCCATCATCTACGCGTGTTTGGGAGCCCGGAGTACCATCTTTTCACACCGGGAGGACCAAAAACGGGATTACTCAAATTGGGGATCTAGAACTTCATTTTCGGGTTGACTTGGAGCAAGTCCTTGAGGTAGGGAACAACCTTCTACCTCCTCTAAGTGTATATTTGTTGAATGATTGCATTGTTGGTGTTCTTGTTCCCAATTTCTTGTTAAACTTGTTTGTCTCCATGGAATTGACTTTGGTTCATGAATGAGCTTGGGTTTTGTGTATTTGGTTGATAAATCCTTGAATTGGTTGTTAATATATCTCTCTCCTATGAGTAGTTGTTGTTTGGAACTTCCATTTTTTGCTTGGGTTGAAACCCCCTCCATTTTGGAAAAATCTGCAAATTTTCGCTCGTAATGGTCTTGGTATCGATACCCCTTTTATGGGTATCGATACCCAGCGCTCTGTTGAGATTTTAGTTACCTGGTATCGATACCCCTTTAATGGGTATCGATACCTATCCGTTTGTAAGGCAGATTTTGGCCTAACTTCGCGGAAAGCTCTATGAGTCTACTTTCAAACCCAATTGGTCTCATATTCATAGCCTTTGTGTTTTGAGAGAAAAATGCTTTTTCCTATCAAGGTGTCGGGTTTTCTCGAGGTTCATAACTCCATTTACATGTTTCTTTGCTTCGGGCCTCCATTGGTCTTTCCTAAGCTTCTCAAATCGACATCTAAGCATTGGTAGCCTATCATGATATGAATGATGTTTTATCATGATTTCTCACGTTCTTGGACACATGTTAACTATGCCACAACCGACACACTACGAGCTTTCGAACTATATGAATTACGTGGATGTTTTTGGACCCTTGATTGTTTAATAAACTTTTAAAAAGGATGATTTGCTATTTCTAGGGCCACCATTTGGTGCGTCCCTAGCCATGGGTGTTCGGAGCCCACGAAATCCGGCAGGGGTGTTCGGAGCCCACGAAATCCGGCAGAGGGATTCATTCCCTATTAACATAAGTGGTTATCGTGAAAAATGAAACGTTTTATGAAAATGGAAATGATTTGAACGGATTGGACCTACGACATGAAATTTAACGAAGATGAGGAAATCTATGGACACTTGGGTTTGGTACAATCTTTGGGGCATCTACCGGACACTCTATCATCAAGTCGATTTACTTTGGTCTATTTTAGCTTATCCATTCATGTGTATCACATCTCCATATGCATGTTTCATCTTCTATACCCTTAGCGTTGGTAGAAAAGTTTCCTACTGGGCTAGTGAGCTCAACCTATCATTTTCAGGTACTCGGCAAGGCACGTGATTGGAATGCTTGGCGTGTGGATGCATATCATGAAGCTCATTCAACATGAAGTTATTTTATCCTCTCCATCGTTAATATATTTTGGGAGATGATCTTGTAACTTTAATTCCTTAAATCTTTTGACAAATCTTGGATTATGTAATAACTCTTAACTATTCATTACTTATGCATGGGTATGGGTACCTCTTGGAGAAACTCAATGTACTTTGACTTTGACTTTTCAACGAGGAAATGTATGACTTTTGATTTATCCTACGTGGACTTTATTTGTATTTGGTTTATTAAATTTGAGGGTGTGACAACTTGGTATCAGAGCATAGGTTCGAATACTTAGGAACCGTGGGAAAGACTTCGAGTCCTGGGGCTTAAACCATTGCATAAGTTTTCTCATGAAAATCATATTTTCTCATTTATTGTGTGCTTGTGTGACATTCATGATCATGTTGTTACCCGTGTTGGGTTGGCGTAGAGGCTTTGACCTCAATTGAGATAATGTTGGGTTTAATGATTCTTCTTTCTTATATTCTTATTAGAACTATGCCGCCGAGGGGAGGTACTAGACGTGGTGCAACCGTTAGAGGGGGTCGAAATGCTAGGCGCGAAAGGGTCGAGCGGGCTAATGATGAGGTTAGTCAACATGGGGAACGTTCGGGGGGTCGCGATGAGAGGCGTGAGGAAGAGGTACAACAACCGGGAGGTCAAAACCCACTGAATCCATTCATGACCGACTTTGTGGCGGCGCTTGCGGCGCATAATCTCTTGGCTCAAACACCTAGGGCCAATACTACTACTCGCGCCAGGGAAGTGGCTAAGGAGTTTCGTCGCATGGACCCACCTAAATTTGATGGGCTTAATGTTGATCCGTTGGTCGCAAATCATTGGCTATCGGAGATTCGAAAATTGTTTGACTTGCTTGACATTACCGAGGATAATCTGAGGGTTCGTCTTGTGGCTTGCCAACTTACGGGGGAAGCCAATGAGTGGTGGCAATCGGTTCTAGCGGAACGGAGGGACGCAAGGAGAGCGGATAGGGCGGCACGAAATGTGACGGAATCGGATGTTGAGAACCTTACTTGGGCCGAATTTGAGATAAAATTTGAAGATCAATATTTCCCGGCTTCTTATAAGGAACAACTCAGGGAGCAATTTGAGTGGCTTGAGCAAGGCACGATGACCGTTTCAGAGTACGCCATGAAATTTCAATCATTGTCCCGTTTCGCGCCGGAACTTGTGAGCACGGAGGAGAGGAAATGCAAGAGATTTGTGAAGGGCTTGGATCCAACAATTAGGAAATTTGTGATGAGCAGCAAACTTGAGAGGTTTTCTGAGATTGTGGAGTTGGCTAGGAGTTTGGAGAGCGAAGAAGGGGATCACACGAGGGTAAAGACAAGGGAATCTAGGCCACCAACTACTACCGTGAGTGCACCGACGGGGGGTTATGCGAACCAAAATAGGAAGAGGATGAGGGATTCTTTCCAATCAATGCCGAATCGTTCGACTTTTAGGGCACCTACTTCTTCCGGGTTTGGGGGAAATTCGTCAAGGCCGCAGAACACTTGTTATCAATGTGGCCAGCCGGGTCACATTCGCTCTCAGTGCACTCAGCCTAAAGCTCTTCCACCACCGCGTGTTCAGACTTCGGGTGCTTGTTTCGGGTGCGGCGGATTTGGTCATGTAGCGAGGTTTTGCCCACAGAAGGGAGGTGCGCGTAGTGAGTCCGGCTCAGTTCAGCAGCCGAGGCAGGGGCAGGGGTTTGGTCGACAGCAGCAGAGGGGTAGTCAGAGCCAGCCACACTTTCGTCAGACCACTTCTGTTCAGGGGTCACGGGTTGAGCGGGGAGCGAGCTCGTCCACGCCAGTGCAGACTACGCCAGGCCGGGTTTTCACTGTTGCTGCAGCTACACCACCACCACCTCCACCACCTCACACTACTTCGCAGACTCCAGACGCATCGGTTGTGAGGGGTACATTACTTTTATTCCACTCATTTGCAAAAGTTTTGTTTGACTCGGGAGCATCGCATTCTTTCATAGCTGCATCATTTGTACGTGCTTTAGAGTTGGAGTCCGAGGAGCTTAGTCCGCCGTTGTTTGTTGACACGCCATTGGGTGGTAGAACTTTGTTAGATCGTATATGTCGGGATTGTGAGTTGGTTATCCGGGATCGTCGATTTGTGTTCGATTTCATAGTTTTGGGCATGACGGGGTTCGATCTTATTTTGGGAATGGATTGGTTATCGACCTTTCACGCATCTATTGATTGTTTTAAGTGTCGGGTTCGGATTTGTCCGCCGGAGGGTAATTGTTTCAAATTTTTCGGGGAACGTCGGGAACCGTTGGAGCCGTACCTATGTGAACCGCGGGAAAGGGAATCGATCGCTTGCCTCTTAGCTAGTTTGACGCTAGATGAGGATATGTCTATACGTGGGGAGTTACCGCGGGTTGTTTGTGACTTTCCGGATGTTTTTCCGGAGGAGTTACCGAGCTTGCCACCCGAGCGGGAGGTCGAGTTTACGATAGACCTAGTTCCAGGCACCGCACCTATTTCTATGCCTCCGTATCGATTCGCACCGGCCGAGTTGAGAGAATTAAAGAAACAACTACAAGAGTTGCAAGACATGGGATTCATTCGTCCAAGTACTTCGCCGTGGGGAGCTCCGGCTCTTTTTGCTCAAAAGAAGGATGGGTCGCTCCGTTTGTGCATAGATTACCGTAAGCTCAACCAGGTCACGATTAAGAATAAGTATCCGATGCCTAGGATCGATGATTTGTTTGATCAACTCCGAGGTGCCACTTACTTTTCCAAGATTGATTTGAGATCCGGTTATCACCAATTGAGGGTCCGTCGTGAGGACATCCCCAAAACCGCTTTTCGTACCCGATATGACCATTATGAATTCGTGGTCATGCCATTTGGCTTAACCAATGCTCCTGCTACATTCATGGATCTTATGAACCCCATTTTTCGTGCCTATCTTGATCGGTTTGTGGTGGTCTTTGTTGACGACATCCTTGTTTATTCATTTTCCGAGGAAGATCACCAATCTCATCTTTCCATTGTGCTTGAAACCTTGAGAGAGCATCATCTGTATGCCAAGCTTAGTAAGTGTGAGTTTTGGTTGGCCGAGGTGAAGTTTTTGGGTCACGTGGTATCGAGGGACGGGGTGTCCGTTGATCCAAGTAAGATCGAGTCGGTTTTGAATTGGGAGCGTCCGAAGAGCGTGATTGAGATCCGAAGCTTTTTGGGTTTAGCCGGTTATTATCGTCGGTTCGTGCTTGATTTTTCCCGTCTAGCAGCACCTATGACTAGATTGACACGGAAAGGGACACGGTTTGTTTGGGACGATAAATGTGAATCGGCATTCGAGGAGTTGAAGAAGCGGTTAACTAGTGCGCCTGTGTTGATTGTGCCCGAGCGTGGAGTTGGCTACTCCGTGTATTGTGATGCCTCGCGGGAAGGGCTTGGGTGCGTGTTAATGCAACGGGGTAAAGTGGTAGCGTACGGGTCACGGCAACTTAAAACTCATGAACGAAATTATCCTACACACGATTTAGAGCTAGCTGCCGTGGTCTTTGCGTTGAAGAGTTGGCGACATTACTTATACGGTGAAAAATTTGATGTGTTTTCCGACCACAAGAGTTTGAAGTACTTGTTTTCGCAAAAAGAGCTTAACTTGCGCCAACGCCGTTGGATGGAGCACATGGAGGACTACGATTTCGAACTTCAATATCATCCGGGCAAGGCAAACGTGGTAGTGGACGCATTGAGTAGAAAACCGGCACAACTAGCAAGTTTGGCAATTGATGAATGGAAAATGATGAACGAGTTAGGTTTTTACACTTTGCATTGCGAGGAGGTCCGCGAGGGAGTTACTTTGTGCAATTTGACGGTTCGTTCAACTTTATTGACCCGCGTAGTGGAAGCACAACAAACGGATGAAGAAGCGAGTACTTTTCGAAGCAAATTTCTTAGTGGGGAGGCACCTATTGGTTGGATGATTCACGCCGACCAAAGTATTAGATTCCAAGGGAAGTTATTTGTACCGAATTCGTGTCGGGGCGAGATTTTACAAGAATTTCATCATTCACCGTTAGCCGTACATCCGGGTGGGACGAAAATGTATCACGACTTGCGTAGGCAATTTTGGTGGCCGGGAATAAAAAGGGACGTGGCTATTTTCGTGTCCAAGTGCTTAACTTGTCAACAAGTGAAAGCGGAACATCAACGACCGGCAGGCGAGTTACAACCTTTACCGGTAGCCGAGTGGAAATGGGAGAATGTAGCGATGGATTTTGTTACGGGTTTACCGAGGTCGCCGAGGGGGCACGATGCTATTTGGGTTATAGTGGACCGATTGACGAAGAGCGCGCATTTCTTACCGATTCAAGTTACCAATTCGATTGAAGCGCTTAGTCGTTTGTACATCCGTGAGATTATCCGATTGCATGGGATTCCGGTGTCCATTGTGTCCGATAGAGATCCGCGTTTTACGGCACGTTTTTGGCAAGGTTTGCAAGGCGCGCTTGGCACGAACTTGTTGTTTAGTACCGCTTATCATCCTCAAACTGACGGTCAATCCGAGAGGACGATCCAAATCCTGGAAGATATGTTTCGAGCTTGTGTGTTAGATTTTCGGGGAAGTTGGGAAGATCATCTACCGTTAGTCGAATTTGCGTATAATAATAGCTACCAATCGAGTATCGAGATGGCGCCGTACGAAGCCTTGTATGGGAGGCCGTGTAGATCACCCGTGTGTTGGAGCGAATTGGGAGAAGCGACATTAGTGGGGCCCGAATTGGTAGCCGAAACTGCCGAGACGATGGGATTGATTTGCAAGAGGCTTAAAGCCGCGCAAGAGGCAACGACCGAGAAAGTCAAGGTGATTCGCCAACGTTTGTTAACCGCTCAAAGTCGCCAAAAGAGCTATGCCGATCGACGTAGACGACCGTTATCGTTTGATGTGGGGAATCACGTGTTCCTCAAGATTTCACCGCGTCGGGGTTTGACTCGTTTTGGGCGAGGGGGTAAATTATCACCACGTTACATTGGGCCGTTTGACATCATTGAGAAAATCGGGGAGGTTGCGTATCGATTAGCTTTACCGCCAAGGTTATCGGGTATTCACAACGTGTTTCACGTGTCTATGTTGAAGAAATACGAACCGGATCCATCACATGTGCTAGAATGGTCCGAACTTGAGCTTGAAGCCGATGCATCTTACGGGGAGAAACCGATACGAGTTATAGATTCAGGGGAGAAAACGCTACGGGGTAAGACAATTCAACTTGTGCGGGTTTTGTGGAACAATTTTGGTAGCGAGGAGTCAACGTGGGAAAGGGAGGATGAAATGAGAGAGAAACACCCGGAGTTATTTTCCGTTTAAGCTATGTGAGTACATGTTTAAGTTATGCATTTTATGAGTTTATGAGTTGAGTACATATCGCATATCATGCATGAGCATGTAGTGGATTGGAGTGCATTGTTGTTTCAAATTTTGAGGACAAAATTTTTCTAAGGGGGGTAGAATGTAAGGACTCGTGTTTTTAAATAATTTTCCGGAAATAATGTTAGGGAAATGTGAGGAAATGAAAATAGTGTGATATGGGGTCAATATGAGTTGGTGATTGCATTTGGGGTGTCTTTGGAACACATTGGAATGTTAGGGGTGCTAGTGCAATTAGTGGTGTGTGTATATATATGTGTGTGGCTGAATTTTTGAGCCATAAATCATTCTCTTCTTCTCCCAAAATCAGCCCCTCCTCCTCTCTCCTCCATTTTTGCTCCTTTGAGCTCAAATTACTCCCTCCTCATCAAACTTCTTCACAAATTGACCAAAGAGCCATCATCTACGCGTGTTTGGGAGCCCGGAGTACCATCTTTTCACACCGGGAGGACCAAAAACGGGATTACTCAAATTGGGGATCTAGAACTTCATTTTCGGGTTGACTTGGAGCAAGTCCTTGAGGTAGGGAACAACCTTCTACCTCCTCTAAGTGTATATTTGTTGAATGATTGCATTGTTGGTGTTCTTGTTCCCAATTTCTTGTTAAACTTGTTTGTCTCCATGGAATTGACTTTGGTTCATGAATGAGCTTGGGTTTTGTGTATTTGGTTGATAAATCCTTGAATTGGTTGTTAATATATCTCTCTCCTATGAGTAGTTGTTGTTTGGAACTTCCATTTTTGGCTTGGGTTGAAACCCCCTCCATTTTGGAAAAATCTACAAATTTTCGCTCGTAATGGTCTTGGTATCGATACCCCTTTTATGGGTATCGATACCCAGCACTCTGTTGAGATTTTAGTTACCTGGTATCGATACCCCTTTAATGGGTATCGATACCTATCCGTTTGTAAGGCAGATTTTGGCCTAACTTCGCGGGCACGCCCCGACTTCGTCCGAACTCCGATTGAGGCGATTCTTGAACTGTTGGAAAGCTCTATGAGTCTACTTTCAAACCCAATTGGTCTCATATTCATAGCCTTTGTATTTTGAGAGAAAAATGCTTTTTCCTATCAAGGTGTCGGGTTTTCTCGAGGTTCATAACTCCATTTACATGTTTCTTTGCTCCGGGCCTCCATTGGTCTTTCCTAAGCTTCTCAAATCGACATCTAAGCATTGGTAGCCTATCATGATATGAATGATGTTTTATCATGATTTCTCACGTTCTTGGACACATGTTAACTATGCCACAACCGACACACTACGAGCTTTCGAACTAAATGAATTACGTGGATGTTTTTGGACCCTTGATTGTTTAATAAACTTTTAAAAAGGATGATTTGCTATTTCTAGGGCCACCATTTGGTGCGTCCCTAGCCATGGGTGTTCGGAGCCCACGAAATCCGGCAGGGGTGTTTGGAGCCCACGAAATCCGGCAGAGGGATTCATTCCCTATTAGCATAAGTGGTTATCGTGAAAAATGAAACGTTTTATGAAAATGGAAATGATTTGAACGGATTGGATCTACGACATGAAATTTAACGAAGATGAGGAAATCTATGGACACTTGGGTTTGGTACAATCTTTGGGGCATCTACCGGACACTCTATCATCAAGTCGATTTACTTTGGTCTATTTTAGCTTATCCATTCATGTGTATCACATCTCCATATGCATGTTTCATCTTCTATACCCTTAGCGTTGGTAGAAAAGTTTCCTACTGGGCTAGTGAGCTCAACCTATCATTTTCAGGTACTCGGCAAGGCACGTGATTGGAATGCTTGGCGTGTGGATGCATATCATGAAGCTCATTCAACATGAAGTTATTTTATCCTCTCCATCGTTAATATATTTTGGGAGATGATCTTGTAACTTTAATTCCTTAAATCTTTTGACAAATCTTGGATTATGTAATAACTCTTAACTATTCATTACTTATGCATGGGTATGGGTACCTCTTGGAGAAACTCAATGTACTTTGACTTTGACTTTTCAACGAGGAAATGTATGACTTTTGATTTATCCTACGTGGACTTTATTTGTATTTGGTTTATTAAATTTGAGGGTGTGACAGGCTTGAGGAAGACTTTCTGGTATCACATTTGTTTGTGCGGTTGGTTGTGCTTTGTGCCGGCACAAGTTTGTATCTTTTTATCTACTCTATAATAGTAAAATAAAAGTAATTTCGAAATTTGAAGCACACCAACGCAAGGGGGTTGAGCATAGCTCTGAGCTGGGACTCAAGAGGGATTGGAGATGCTCAATCCAATGTGGCTAGATATGTCTAGGGAAATGACGAGATTTTTTGGAGTGATGTACCATGTTAGTTTGATGGAAGCTTAATATGGTACTCCTACCTAACTTGTTTTTCTCGTCGGTCGCACGCCTCATTTCCTTGTATGAGGAGAGAATTGATAAGATTGATAAGGATGAGATATTTGAGCCCAATGTGTATGAGTGGGAGATGTTAGTATTTATGGGTCGGTTCAACCGGACCCAATACACACGGATCATCCACATGGGTTAAGTGATTGGGTTAGTTAGAAGGATGATAAGAGATGGACTCTTATCTCTATCTGTTAGGAGAGTTTAAAGCGAGTTTAAACTCTAGGACTTAATTGGTCTACAAATATAGTCCTGCAGATACATGAGAGTAAGAGACACAAGAAAATAATCAGACTTCTAGTTCTCTCCTTCTCCCCAAAAATATTCTCCTATCAATATCTTCTCTCTCTATGGTTTCCATCTACAACCCTAGGATTTGCGGTGTGGATAGCAAGAGTAGGCTCTAGTAGTCTTCTCTACGCGACGAGGATTGAAGACTGTGTTCGGGTTCTTGTTCGTGGTTGCAGATTGTGCTTGTAGAGCGGGTCTCGGTTCGTCGATCTCCGAAAGCTCCAAATATTCTGCTGCGCTTCATCATGTAAGTCTTGTATGATTTACACGCTTT